>PVKZ01000345.1:115712-715712 GCA_004027375.1 Macroglossus sobrinus | reverse complement strand
TAGACCCTGGGCCTCCACGGGGCACCTCAAACCTTAAAGCAGACCTACTCCTCCCTTGACATCCCCATCCCAGCAAATGGCACCATAATGTTACTTTTCACTCAAGACAAAAATCAAGGAGAGAGGTGGGCCCAGAGTTCTGTTGAAGTCAGTTCAACGGGGTTGTTGCCTCTGATTCATGACAAGTATGAGGGGCCCAACTAATAACCCCACACTCTGGGACCACTCCTATCAGGACTTCGAGGTAGCCCAGATCCCTTCCTACCTCAGTATGTCCTTAGGTCTTCAAGAAGCATCTACTGCTGGCTACGCTTGATGGGACTGGGGTGTGCAAAAAGACATGAGACCTCTATTCTCCTAATAAGGGACTTGTATCTAGAATATATAGAGAACTCTTACAACTCAATAAGAAGAAGACAAACAACCCAATATTAAAATGAGAAAAGGATCTGAGTAAATATTTCTCTAAGGAAGACATACAAATGGCCAACAAGCACATGACAAGGTGTTTGAAATCATTCATCTAAATGCAAATCAAAACCACAATGAGCTATCTCTGCATACCAATTAGGATCAAAATGCCAGATGATAACAAGTGTTGACAAGGATGTAGAGAAACTGAAACCCTTATATATTGCTGGTGGGAATGTAAAGTGATGCAGACACTTTGGAAAACAGTCTGGCAGCTCCTCAAAACATCAAACAAATTTACCGTATAACCGAGCAATTCTACTCCTTGGTACATACTCAAGAGAAATGAACATATATGCACACAAAAACTTCTACACAAATGTTTACTACAGCACTACTCACTAGAGCCAAAAAGTAGAAACAACTCAAATGTCTATCAGCTGATGAACAGATAAACAAAATGTGGTATATTATACTATGAAATATTATTCTGCCATGAAAAGGAAGAACTGATATATGCTAATAATATAGATGAATCTTGAAAACATGCTAAATGAAAGAAGCCAGTCACCAAAAGCTACATGTTATGTGGTCCCATTTATATGAAATGTCCAGAAAAGGGAAATCTATAGAGACAAAGAGTAGAGTAGTGGTTGCTGGGGCGGGTATAGTAGATTATGGGATTTATAGGTAAAAGGTACAGGGCTTCTTTTTGAGATAGTGGAAATGTTCCAAAATTGAATGTGGTAATAATTACACAACTCTGTGCATATGATAAAAATTCATTAAATCATACCTTTTACATATGTGAATTGCACAGCATGTGAATTATATATCAACAAAGCTATGAAAAAAGATGACATACACACAGGAAGATGAGAGACATGCATGAAGATGACACATACGCATGGAAACAAGAGACATACATGCACCAAGGTGACACACTCATGAAAATGATACACACACATGCACAGAGACAACATACACACAGAGATAACACATGTACAGGCAGACAACAGACACACACACAAGGAGCACAGGCGGCCCGCTACCACGAAAGCATGAGTCAGCATGGCTGGGATGAAAGCCTGCGGATGCTGAGACTCCATATAATTCAAACCTGATGGGGAAGCCACAAGCCACAGGAGGTCTGCTAGAGACTGGGCTGCCAGGGCCTGGGCCCAAGCCAAGGACAGTCTGAAAGCTGATTCATCCCAAGCTGCAGCCTTGGGACAGGCAAGAGAACAGCCCTTGCAGGATGGAGTTGAAAATTGTCAGGCTTGTCCTCAACTGGCACACCCTGCCATGTCCCACATGGGCAGCATCAGAACTCCCAGAACAGGCTAAAGACTCACAAGAAACATGAGGAAGTAGGTCCCAGACCCTGGGAGGTGCTGGGTGAAAGGCTACTGAGGTCTTGCTAGGCCCAGCCCATTTGCAGCAAGAGTCCTTCTCAGTGGAAAAGCAATGTGGTCCATGCGGTGGGTCAACGCAGAGACCCTAGAGCCATAATCTGGGCTCTGCTACTCTCAGACCATGTCATCTTGGCAACTTATTAACATTTCTGTGCTTCAGGATTACAACACATCTATCTTATGGGGTTGCTCTGAGAAATACACATGAAACTCTTAGACTGGTCCAACCTGGAAGCAAGAACTATGCATGTGTTTGTGTCTGCTGCCATATGACCATCATTCAAAGAGTGCCTTCCGCCCTGGAGGCTCATGAAGGGAGCCTGTGGGTTTCGTGCTGGGAACAGCATGCTAGAACCACAAGACAGTTTGTCTTTAACTCCTGGCTCCACTAT
This sequence comes from Macroglossus sobrinus, assembly GCA_004027375.1. Taxonomy (NCBI): domain Eukaryota; kingdom Metazoa; phylum Chordata; class Mammalia; order Chiroptera; family Pteropodidae; genus Macroglossus; species Macroglossus sobrinus. Next base: position 713,494 of record PVKZ01000345.1, on the reverse strand, counting down.
GACCGAGCTTTGACCTGCTTAGATCCCCTGCCTGTAACCAGGAGAAATCCCTGAGGAAAAAAAAAAACAGTGATTAAGCATCCTGAAGGGGAAAAGTCTTTACCAAGACAAATGGCTGGCTTGGGATAATTTAAAGGTGAGAAAGAACATGTGCCGACATCCATAAACTGAAAAATGGATAAAAAAAAATGTGGTATATCACAAAGAAATAAAAAGGAATGAAATACTGATATATGCTATAACATGGATGAATCTTGAAGATATTTTGCTAAATGAAAGAAGTCAGTCACCTGGCTGTTAGAGAGTTGGCTTTGGGAGGTGAAATCGTAGGCAATTCCCTCTCTTTAAACTTTTAGGTCTTTTCTAACTTTTTTATAATTCCTCTGTCTGAAAAGGAAAACCAGTCCCACACAGAATATCTGCCTGATACAATGAGTAAGTCATAACTGGATAACAATTATTTTTGAACAAAGTTTTAAAAAGGAAACAAACAACGTGTAACTCTCTTCTGTCATCCAAGCTCCCTGCAAAGTGGTGTAGAGGATGCTTAGGCTCCACGCCAGCCCAGGTCTTCCCAGCTGGTGATGCAGACCCTCTCCAAGCCTCAGTTTTCACATCTGAAGCCAAAGAGCTGCTGGGAGTATGGAATGGAACAATGAGGGGGAATGCTGCTTCTGAGTCCCAGCCCACTGCAGGGTGGTGGCCTTTTCTTTCCTTCCTCCTTCAACCTGCCTCTCCTGGTCCCCCATGAAGTGACCCCAACTTTCCCATTGAACCCACAACATACTTTTCCAGGAGGCTATGGCAGTGGGTCTCACCCCCAGATGCCCATTAGGATCTCCTGGAGATTTGCAGAACTTCTGACGCCTAGGCCGCGCCCCAGAACAATGAATCAATCTCAGTGAGTGGGGCCCAGGAATTAGGATTTTCTCAAAGCAGATTCAGTGATTCTAATGTGCAGCCAAGGCTAGGAACCAATGATCTAGACCCTGGAAGCTTCCAAACAATGGAATGGTACTCAAAGGAAGTGACCATCCATGTTTCACAAAGAGTATGAGCAGCATGGAGTGTCGGACCAGAATGAGTTCATCATAATGCAGGAAATAGGCAAGAAAGACAGAGAGAATAAGAGGACAATGAGTGTGTGCCCTGGCCGAGGCGGGAAGCAGTGTCTGGAGGGGCTTGCTACTGTGTACCTCTCCCATCGTGAGCACCCCCTGCACACGCATGACCAAGGATCATCTGGACCACACATGATCTGTGGCTTATGTGCTGTATTAGGACCTGACCACTTTCTCCCCACAAGGTGCAACTCCACTACGAGTGAAGAATAATTTGACGAAATTGCCCTGAGCAAGATGGGGGTCTGGGAGGTGGGAGAAATTGACAGTGACCTGCTGGGCAGCCAGTGGCAAGTCAATGATGCCATGGCCACTCCAGCTGGGATGACCCCAGGCCAGTACCTCTGTGATGATGCTGATGATGATGAAGATGAAGGCGGTGACTGAGTCTGTCCTCTGGCCCCTTGAGAACACAGTTGCTAAGGTCTTCAAGTTTGGATAGTGCTTTTAAAGGGAAAGCTGCTCACTTTGTATGATCCCCCGCCTCCAGCGGCACAAGTGCTGGCCCAGGGGCAGGACATCACACAGCGGGCATCAGAAATTTCCCCTCTGCCACAAGCCCCGCCCTGGAGCCCAGCCAGAGTCAGAGGCAGACCTTGCCAGGCTGGCAGCCACCCCCAGTTTCCATTCCCCATGCCCAAGAGCCATGAGGCTCTGAGGCTTCCCTCTCTGTCACCACCACAGCCCACCAGGCTTGAGCTGGGAGCTCTGCTTGGCTCCCTGCTTGGCCCAGAGCCTTGGCAATGGTGGCTGCTTCAGGATGAGGAGACAGGAAGTAATCCTCTCATGCCAGAAGGTGGTGTGGCTGCCAGGCCCTGAGTTGAGAAGCAACTGCCTGCATCAAAGCCCTGAAGTCTGAACCCTACAGCTCAGAAGCAAGCCAGCTGATGATGGGGCAGCTCTAGACAAAAGACACAGCCAGTCCCTCCCACAGCTGAGAACCAACCCCCAGCAGGCCACTTGTCCCAGCCAGGCCTCCCCTCTAAACCATCAGCCTGGCCCAGAGGAATGCTAACTTGGTTTGAAACCATGCCTCCCGCAGAAGAGATCATGTTTGTAAAATGTCTCCCCCTGAGTCTGACACATGGCTGGTCTATAGTGAGCAACAAATGAGGGTTGTGTGGTGGCAGGGTGAAGGTTCCCTACAGAAGTGGGTGAACGTGGGAGGATGGAAAGGAGAGAACCTGACCGCCTGCGTCAGGCCCAGCTCTAATGACTGACTCCTGACAACACAGGCCCTCAGGCATCTCCGAATCCTCTGCACAGCGGGGAGGAACACACCAATAGCTAGAAAGCACCAATGAATGAGCCACGAACTAGACTGTCCTTAATCCTGCTTGGGGCCCAGCACTGCTAGCACATTTCCTGGATTCTTAGAACTCAGACACTTCACCAAAGCTTGTCTGTGCTAAGGCCCATCAGTCACTAACAATGCCAACATCCCAGTCACTCAGGCCATTCACCAGGTCCCCAACTCACTTTACGTGTTTACATGCATCTCTACAATTTTGCCCCTCCTAAAATTCTGTCTGCAATACTATTCAACGACTCATTTATTCATCCATCAGACTCTGTTCTAGGTTCTGGGGACACAGCCAAAAATTCCTCCTCACCTGAAGCTAACATTCCGCCAAGGGATGAGACAAACAGTCAATAAATAAAAATATGTCATACCACATAGAAATAGTCATGGAGAAAAATTAAGCAGAAGGAAGACTGAGAGGTGACATTTTAAATAAGGGAGCAGGAAAGATGTCTTTAAGAAGGTGACATCTGAGCAAAAGCCCGAGGGAGATGATGAGGGGCAGGCGCTGGCAGAATCTAAGGAGCGGTATCAGAGGAAGGGGCAAAGAAGGTCATAGGAGGACCACAGGAGAGATGATGACCAGTGCCTGCTCTCCAAGGAATATTGTCGGGGGACCTGGATTTATCAAGACTGTCTGGCTGCCGTTGGTAAAGAGATGGCAGAGGGCCAGGATGGAAGCAGGGAGATCAGTTAGGAAGGCCAGGACCATCACTCCAGGGAGAGGGTGGCTTCAGACCACCCCAGCACTTACTTGTGTCAAGCTCTGTTTGTTTTCCTTTTATAATTATTAGCAACAAAAATCCCCCCAACATAGCCACATGGGACCTGCTCTGTACCTGGAACCACGGGTGTTCATGTGCCCCCAGACCTTGGCCTCTACTGTGAGTTCTGCCAGGAATGCCCTTCCTGTCCTGCTCAAATGCCACCCCATCATCAGTCCCCCTTCCATGCCCCCAGTGGCCCTTGGCAGGTGATCTATCCCCATCCAGGTATGTTTGTCTGTCCCTCTTCTAGCTTTATTAGGACAAGTTTTGATCCACATCATGTGACCAACTTCAGATCAAAACCACATTAAATAAGTATCCTAGGGGCCAAGCTTCCAAAAGAAACTCCCTTGGGCATATGGCCCTTATTGAGAGATCTGAAGGTTCCCTACAGAAGTGGGTGAGCATGGGAGGATGGAAAGGAGAGAACCTGACAGCATGTTTTACCTAAAGCCCCCCTATCCAGAGGCCATGAATTATGAGGTGCCAAAGTATCAAGCACTCAATGCACCCAGGTTAGCAGTCTGCTGGGCTACAGAACACAAGGCCCCTTTGGGTTGGAAGAGCTAATTTGGAGTGTGGGCTCCTGCCAGCCTCAAGAGGCGGAAATGAACCTCCCCTGTGGGCCAGGAGTGGCTTGGGAGTATGGGTGTTTTCTGGACAGATCAAAGGTAAAGATATTTGGTTGGCTTCAAAAGCAAAGGCTGACAAAGGCTTCAAGCAGCCCATTGGAAACAGGGGTTTGCATTCAGACAACCGTGTCCTGACAAACGTTCCCACATTAGAGGTTTCTCTAAAAGAGGCCTGTTAAGCTGTGTTACAGAAAGCAGAAGAAAATGAGACTGCAGGGTTTTTAATGACAAATAATATGGACATAACAGCAGCCCAGTGCCCTGTAATATTTTGAAAATGGATTAAACAGCGGCAATGCTGACTTGGGGCTAAGAAACACTAGAGGTTCCATTTGAACTTGAAATCCTGCTAACTAGGCTGTTGACATTTGTTTTTTCTTAGTCGCCTCCCAGTTTCAGGAAAACAATGACCCTCACAGTTATTCTTGTAAACACCTCCACCTGAGACCCAGGCCCAAGGACTCCCAGGACACCCCCACAGGACAACCATTGGACCAATCACTTTAGTATTCACTCTCTGAAGCGGTGGTCAGACCACTGCCTCACTGGTCACCACACAGTTTATGACCTTGAGTCACTATTCATTCACGTTTACTTGGTCCTTTTCCACTGACTCAGGAGAGGCCACGTGGGATAGTGAGGGGAGCACTGGATTGGGACTCAGGTCCTCAGACCACCCCCTCACCCGACAATCATCCACTACAAGACCCTGGGTGAGTCTCTTCCCTTCCCTGAGCCTCAGCTTCCTGGTCTGGAAACTGAAGAGGGACCAAGGGGCCTCCACGGCCTCTCCAGCAATAGCTGCGCACACTCAGGCCAAAGGCAGGGGGAACTGCGGAAATGACACTGAGCTGGGATTCACCACCGGAGGTTATCATAACACGAGGATTATTTGTGCTGACAAGGAGTTCCTTGGAGCTGCCAGAGATGAGGCCACCTGCAGGTGTTACTATTATTGTTGTTGTTTCTAAGGCTTTTAAGGCAAGGCAAGACCCATGTGCTAAAAACAGAACGCCGGGCCTGGCAGACAGTTTGGGAACCTCCCATCGCAGGATCTTGGGAAGGCAGAAGTTCCCTGGGTCCTTACCACATGGAGGCTGGGGGGCAGATGGAAGGCAAGTGCAGCCCCCACCACACCAGCCCCCCAGCCAGCCTGATGCTGCCAGGGAAGAAAATTAAAATGTGCCCCCAGACCAGCTCTCACTGGAATGGGATGCCGGCTCTGCTCAAGAGGGTGGGCAGTAAGGTGATATCTGGCTTTATTCCGTATCATAAATAAGTTACTAATGCAAGGCAGACAGTGAGACACAGCTGTGGGGAGACTAGGGAGGCGAAATCTGCAGAGTAAGACCACCTCGAGGACTGGAAACCCACCCAGGACCCAGACCCTGGAAGTTCACTCAGAGGCCCAGACAGGGTGGGACCTTGTGGGAAGCAAGAACACCACCAGACAAGGAGGCCACCAGCATTCTGGAAATGGACCTGCTGTGGGCCCTGCCTCAGTTTCTGTACTTATCTCAAGAGATCAAAAATAATAATAAAAGCTACCACTTAATATTCTAGGCACTATGGCAGCACCTTAAGTACTTGATTTCTAATCAATACAACTCCAAGATAGGGATACCCACTTTATAGATTCAGAAACTGCAGCTCAGAGAGGTTGAGTCACTTGCCCAGAGGCAGAATGAAAGAACGACGGTGAAGACAGCTGCAACAACACCTCCTGTCCCCATCCAGATGCCTCTTTCCACTTAGGCTTTGCCACCACTCCCTTCAACAGGTGTAGTCCACTTCTCCACTCTCGGAAAAGACAGTCTGGCCTTGTGGGTCCCTCTCACTAACACAATGTACAGAAGTAACATTATTCAACTTCCTAGATGAGGCTTTAAGAGGTCTTGTAGTTCTTATCTTTCCCTCTAGGAATGCTTCCCCGAGACAGCAAGAAAGAAGCCAGCTTTGCCTACTGGAGGGTGAGAGGCCACAGAGAGAGTTGCAGCTGCCCAGCCAGCGGCCAACACCAACACCGGACATGTGAATGAGGCCAGCTTGGACCAGCCAGCCCAGCCCTCCCCCTGGCTACATGCAGCCTCGTGACAGCCCAGAAGCAACCAGCAGAGGAACCAACCAGCCAACCTTCAGAAACGTGAAAAAGACGACATTGTTATTTTAAGTTCTTCAGTTTAAGACTGGTTTGTTACACAGCAATAGGTAACTAATACAGTCACTCAGTCTCCCCACACCACCTATCTCCCAGGAAAACCTGTGATGCCTGCCTCCCAGGATTTGACTGGGCTCAAGGGACCCCATGCTGACCAACAGGCCCCGCAGTTGCCAGGCCCTCACACCCCCACAATCAGAAGTGGCCTCAGAGGATGCACTCTGAAGAAAAACAAAGGCTGCAGGCCATTTTCCATCTGAAGACCCATAGTCACCCTGGTGGACTGGGTCATGAGATGTTCTCCTTCTCTCCAAAGAGACAATTTCTTATTTTTATCATATAAACATAAATTCTAAAAAGCAGACCCAGAGTTTCTCAGGTAACTAGGTTATCTGAATAGCAACATGATAAACTAGGTTGTACCCTTGGACAGGGTTTGAGCCCTGGAGGCCAAAACTCACTGATAAAGGGAGTGCCAAGGGCAGGGAGAACAGGCTTCACCTTGCATGCCCACTCAGGCCCACGGGGTGTGGCTGCATGGAGCACAGGCTAGGAACGCACACGTGGGGGACAGCGTGCCACAGCTGACCTGCAATGCCTGCAGGGGATGCAGGAGGACAAATGGCAGTGCATGGTCCACATTTCTCACTGCTGACCTAGGGGCAGAAGAACAGTCAGCCACAGAGAGAATGAGTGGCGTGCCATCCCTTCTCATCTAAGGAGGGTGAGAAGATGCAAACTTGAGTTTTATACCACCTTGGAAAACTTTAGGCTGCCCACTCATTCCTGCACCCAGTCAGCTCGCCCAGTATCCATGGAGAGCCTGCCCTGTGGCAGGCCCTGTGCTGGGGTCTTAGGGACAAACAGGTAACTAAGCTCAGACCCTGCCCTTGAAGAACCTGGTGGGAATGTTCTGGGTGAGAATGCGAATTGGGGTGAGGAGCAGGTTGCAACCTGAGAAAAACTTAGCCTACCAGCTAAGTTTTAGCCTGACACCTCTGGGGGTGTCAAAGAGACAAGTGAAATGCTCTTGACTCTTCTCCTTTCTTGCCACCCATCCCCTCAGATCCAGCAGATCCAACCAATAAATCTACATACCATTAAAGGTAACAGCTGAAGCTGCTGTATATCAACTGAGTACTGAATTAAGTCCTCTAGACATGACAATTCTATGGAGTAACTACTATTTTAATCCCCACTTTACAAATCAGGAAACTGAGGCACAGAGAGGTTTGAAAATTGCCCAAGGCTACATAGCATGTAAAAGACAAAGCTGGGATTTCAACCCAGGCAGTCTGGTTCCAGGTGTCACGCTCTCATTCCCTGCTCAGACTGCCTCACTGGCAATCCACGCCTCTAGCTAACCACCCTCCTGTGTTGGGGCCACACATTGTCTTTAAAAACAGAACACTTTGCTTAATCATCTTTCTGATTTCTCCTTAAAATACTCTAAAGATCTTATGAACCCAAATTGGCACTCCCTTTATACAGAACATATCCTTTCTAATTTGCATATTCTCACCTCCCACTACTAGTATCTGACCCTCTTCTCTAACTCCCTGTTTCTGGAAGTATATGAAATAATGACTGCCTGTGTGCCATGAGCCCAGCCCTGTGCTCAGCATTCAGGGAAATGCAAAATTTTAAGACACAATCTCTGATTTCTGGGAACTGGATGGCCAAGATGAGGGATGCGGAGAGAGGTGTGAACAGTGTGAGCAAAAGCAGAGGGGCTGCAGAGTTAGGCATGAACACGCCATCCTGGTTGTGCTGGGGGCGGGGGTCTACAGAGCAGAAGCCATCATCGAGGCTGGAGAGGCAGGTACAACAAGGAGGTGAGGCCTCCCAGATTTCTTGGCATACAATGCAGCAGCATGCAGTCCGAGATGTATGAGGATGGGCCAGCCTGGTGGTTGTGTAAGGGTACCACTTAAACTCCAGGCCCCACACTCCACATCCCCAGGGCAGAGATGGACAGTGGGGCAGAGGAGAGTTGGGGCTTCCCAAGGTGCCAGGACAGCCAGTAAAGAGCAGCCCCCAGAGCGAGGGTCGGTGTTGACACAAGAACAACGATGAGCCACAGGCAAATCTGCTAAATCAGCACTGCATCAGCATGCAGCAAGAAAGATACTTTCTCAATACTAATGTGACTACTGCTTACAAACCTCCCATGACTCTCTATGGCCACAGGGAGAGTGATTTTCCAAACTATATTTTCACAATCCTCCCTCTCCCATGGACAGCTGGCATGACTTGCCATTTCCTGAATCCTGTGAAGATGTAAGATTTCCTTCCCTGCAGAATGTCTGTAATTCCTACCTCTTGGCTTTAAAACTCCTACTGATGCTTCAAACCCCGACCCACATGTCCCCTCCCCTGAGAAGCCTTCCTTCTCAGGAAGCACCTCTCCTTCTCAGTACTTACCTCCAGACCACCCACTGAGTGCATTATACTTCCCTGCTGAAGTTTAATGTGTGGTCTGTCTTATTTTGCACTGTCGACTGTGCATGTTGGCCTTCTCTTTAGACTGTGGGCTTCTGGAGTACAGGGGCCCACAGATTGTTAACGGAAGTTTCCACTTAGCACCTCTCAGTATCCCCACATCCTGGAAGGCATTTGGGGTATTACAGATCAATCATAAAATTCACACTCCTGTTCACTGAGCAAGCACTATTTGGCCCATTCTGCAGAGAAAGCTGACACAGTAGAGAAGAAATAAGCCTTGGCCAACCTGGGAACCAGAAGTGGCCTCAGACTCATATCAAGAACGCTGATAATCTACGCACTGTTGCAATACAAGGGACCCTAACAATATATATAACATTCTTCACTATTAACAATAACTAATTACTGTAGTAATCACTGTAAAAATATAAATATTGCCATTAATAATCACTGAAATAATCCCCATTTTTAAGGCCCCATCATAAACCAGACCCATAACTTTTTAACATTATCTTATTTAATCCTCTGAACAATTCTATAGATAGATGGTTGCTCTTCTCCCCTCCTTACAGATGAGGAATCAAAGCACACAGAGATTTAGAAACTTATTCAAGGTCACACAGCTAGTGTGTACCAGAGCAAAGAGACCCCACAATTTCCACCACCCTGGACTGTCTCTTCATAATTACTACTAACAATGCCTGTCATGGGCCTTTCTATGGGTCAGGCACTTTTTGTAACAGCTTTTTGAGATGTAATTCACATGCCATACAATTCACTCATTTAGAGCATGGAATTCAAGGGCTTTTAATTATATGCATAGAGTTGTGTAACTACTACTGCAATCAATTTTAACACATTTCATCTCCCCATAAAGATACCCAGACCTTTTCCCCATCAATCCCCAACTCTTCCCATTATAATTCCATTTTTAAGACAAAAGGACGGAGGCTCAGAGAGCTTCTGTGATTTGCACAATATGAAGCAGAGGTAAGAAACAGGACTGAGACTAGCCTCCCCTGGCCCCTGGCAGGCAGTGTGGGGAGGGGCCAGTGTATCCTATTAAGAATGCACCATGTGCAGAGGGTAGAAAATGGAACCAGATGGTGACAAACCTTACACATGCAGCTTCTTCTGCGCCAGGCCTGTGACTCAGCGGCAGCACAGCCAAGCTATCATCCCAGCACAGGGCGGCAAGGCCCAGGACGCAGGCAGGCAGGAAAGCAACCTTTTAGGAGGCTGGCAGTCCAGGTTCTAGATTGGGCACAGTGAGCACACGTCTCCACCAAGAAACAGGTGACCAACTCTACTAACCCCATTCCTGCATCCCTTACCCTTCTAGGGCCCACAAAGAACTGGCTCCCACCTCAGGTCTCCATGTTCCTCCCAGCAATTTAGAGGCACAATCACTAGCAGAGGGTTTCTTCTGCACCTAGCCCCCAGCCAGGGTTCCTACCTAGGTCCTCCCTGCTTATAGGCCCTCAAAGTTTGGAAGGACTGCTGCGATGACTAGCTGGGCTCCAGAAGAAGCCTCTGAAGAATGCTGAATTGAGTTGCTGCTGCTGCCTGGGCACGTTCTCAATTTGGAACCGTAGGGCCTAACAACCACCCTTGACCTCAGAAGAAACACTGCAGGTAGAACTAGGCCTCCCTACATCCCTTATTTTCATCTCCCAAACATCATCAAGCCTGCCTAAATCAGTCGTTCTCTCTGCAGGCCAAGGGTCCAGCATTTTCTTTCTTGTTTACAATGTTTGAACAGTCCTGAGCCAATGCCACCTCCTCCAGAGAGCCTGCCTGGATGCCCTAACCAAAATAAATGGGTCCTTCTGCTGCTGCCTCACACAGAGTTTTAATTTGTCAGCTTTTACATGTGGGTGCCTACTAGCCTACAAATTCATCCAGGGCAAGGGTCCTGGCTTCCTCATTCCTGGGTCCCTCCTGACCCCCTCCTCAAGCTATGACACACCAGGTCCTCCAGAAGAACAAGTGGGAAGTGAGGTAAAGGGCCCTGCTTAGTTCTAGAAATGAATTAACCTCAATACAAAGAACCCTGCCATTGTCTGTCCCAGGTACCCAAAGGTGAGTGAGTACATGGACAGCCAGAAAATTGGAAGGGGGTGATGGCCCCCCCTGGAGGTTCCTGTTGGAAATGAAGGTTTAGATATGGTGCTTCTCACCACTGCAGCTAAGATATACCAAATGGCTGCAAGGCTGGGTCCACACAGACAGGGTTTTGTTCAGACCATCTTAAAACTGGCAGATTTGCTCAGCCACAAAGGCCAAGCTCAGGACTGGTGTCTTTCCTGTCTGCACCTGCAGCCCAGCCCAGGCTTAGCATGGAGCAGGACTCAGGACCGACCAGGGAGGGAGGAGTCAACTATGGGTTTACAGGGGCCCAGCTTCAAACTTCTCCAGCAGGACCTGTCCTGTGCATAAAGCACCAATGCCAGAGCTGAAAGGGGTGCTGAGACCATCCACTTCAGCCTCTGTGATACACCTAGGAGGCAAGTCAGGCCCTGAGAATGAAGGCAGCTTACTCAGGGTCACACAACACATCTTCCAATTCCCAGCCCAGATTCTTTTCAGGTAGTAGGCTGCCACATCCCTGCCCCGGATCCCTCTCCTATCCTGCCCTTTCTTCAAAGTCAGACCAAGGCTTACCCACTCAGCGCATCTTCTTAGACCCCTCCCTGACCTCATCCAGCATGGTGCTCCCTAGTTTGATTGCTTAAGCTCTCCCCCTGCCCAGAATGTGTGCCCCACCCTTTGGTACCAGCAAATTTCTACTCATCCTTCAAGGCCTAGTTCAAATATCATCTTCTGACACCACAGATAGAAATCATTCCCATTTACTGAGTAACCATGCCCACTGTGTTCTGGAAAACCAACAAAGTAATGTTAAAACTATTTGTGAGGTCCCCCCTGCTTGACACCCAAGTTCCTTGAGGGCAGGAATGTGACTACAAAGCAAGGTACTAACGATATCTGCCTACACAGCACACAAGACTGAAGGGCTTTTCAAGCTACAAAGTCCTGTGCTATTGGTGGCTACCTGCATTATCTTCAGATATCCTCTCCATGGCTCAGTTTCCTCATCTACACAATGGGTGAAGTTAATGAATGCATGTGACAGTACGTGTCCTGTGACAGTATGTGTGCTGTGCCTGTGTCATGGGAAGTATTTGTTCCTGTTACTGTTATTTGTGTCATTTTCATTTTCTTACATTTCCCTGTGGACCTTGCGCACGGCCAGTGCTCTGTACACACACACACACACACACACACACACACACACACACACACACACACACACACTTTTTTGGAATGAATAACTTTGTCATTTGAGATACTGAAGAAGACAAGGTTAAAATCTGGAGACAAAATGAAGATGCAGAATTAAATCTTATCATACCATTCTACACTGTAGCCATCATGTCCAAAGGTGGCTTAGCTGGATCACTGTAAACAGCCACTCACCCTCATGAGACACAGGGCAGTTTTCTCGAATGCGCCAGAAGTGAGGAAATCTCTGCCCTAGGGAGGCCTCTGTGCTTGGTTGTGGCCTAGACAAGGACCTAGACAGGAAGGCCCCTCAGAGCTGGACTTAGGAACTGGCCTCTGAAGACAGTCGAAGGCATAAGCAGTGACCTGGTTTAAACAGGGACCCAGCCCAACCTTCAGATTGTGAGGCCCACTTCTACCCCTCACCCACAGCAGGGGGACCAGGCAAACCTCAGTTCCACTGAAGAACAGGCCTCCAGAAGCCCATCCATGTGACAGCCTCTGAGACCTGACCTCCTTCTGCAAATGTCACACAGAGTTGAGTTCCATCTATCAGCTGGCATCAAATACAGCCCCTCTTTGGACAAATGAGAAGAGTAAAGCCTAGAGATGGAGAGTGACTTACCCAGGTCACACTGCTGAGGAGAACATTTACTCAGAGGCCACCAAAAGTCAGCAACATCAGGTGAGTAATGCCAGGCCCCAGGCCCACTGAGCAGCCTCCTGGCACCCTCAACCAAAATGTAGCTTGTCATTGTGAACGCCACACCCTGCGGCCATGGGACCTTGCTTCATGGTTGCTGGGTCAGGATCCTTCATTGCCCTGACCCCTGCATCATCTAACAGTCAGTGACCACTTATCGACAGGCTGCTGAGCTAGTTCAATGACAAGGAGGTTTTCAGGGTGCAAAGGGTATGGACAATTAATTATTAACAGTAATGACTGTTCTGACATCTGTTTAGGTTCCCAGTGTACATTTATGGAAGCAGTCAAAGAAGTGGGAGGCCCAGCCCTGTTACTGCACAGCCGACAGCCTACGTGGCTGATGACTTTAGAAGGAGTTCACCATGTCTTGCAGCCAAGCCGGTTGGCACTGGTGCCTTCTGTCTCTCCAGCTGCACGGACACTGAATCCCTGGGTGATTCCAGACATCACCTTGGATTTTCAACCAAACCTTGTAGCCACAGCATAGTGCTAGCCAGCAGACCGACTAAGGGCTCCTGCGGCACGAAAATGCTGAGCCAGGGTGGGCTGGCAGCCAAGGCTCATCCTGGCATCAGGACAAGGTCTTAGCCTTCTCCAGCTGTCCTTACAACCTGGGTTTCTCAAAGTCTGCTCCACAGAACCCTTGCATTACAGGCGATTCCAGTGCATGCTCAACTCTGAGAACCAATCACTGCCTAAACCATGCCTATTCGTGAGGGCCTTATCACCTCCAATGGGGCAAAACTCATTCTTCAGAAGGCAAAAAATTTAGTCTTTTTACATATAAAGCACATATATATATGGAGGAGGGAGCAGGTCCTAAGAAAGGGAACTCACAGAGCAGAGCATCAAAAGGAGCAGGCTGGATTCAGGGCCAGAGGAAGTGAGGAAGGTAAAAACATAAAAAATAATAGTGGCTAAAACCAACAGGGCCTTGACTATGTGCCAGGCAGGTGCCAACCACCATATGAAGTCATATGAAGCAGGTCATATGATCATCACAGTCGGTCAGTTCCATGAGGGAGGGCCAGGATTGTGTCTGCCTCAGGCCTTGCCATAGCCCCCAGAGCCTGAACAGTACTGGACATACAGAACACACACTGTAAATGTGTGCAGAATAAATAAGTCCTCGCTTCATGCCTAAGGCAAAGAACCATAGGGAGGATAAGAAACTTGTCCAGAGCCTTGTGGCTAGTGAGTGGCACAGCCAGGATTCAATCCCAGCAGAGCCCACCTTTCTCACCTCTGCATGTGTCGGGGCTCAGAGATCCCTGCCAGGTAAGATGTGGTCCCAGTGTGTCCACAGATGGTGAGGGGATGAACAAGATAAGGCACCATACTAACTTGGTCACTTTACACCTGACAGAGCATGAACCTGATGGCCAGCTGAGCATGCAGGGTTCTCTCTGGAAAGCAGCACAGCCTCTGACTTGGTCCAGACCCCACAATGTGCCCACAGGAGTTCCAAACACAGGGCCCAAGGAGGAACCAGGTCAGCCTGACTCAGGTAGCCAGGGACTGGGGTGAGGGGCAAAATGAAGCTTGAGGGAAGGCTTGTTTCTTACCAATCCATCACAGTTGCTGATGGCGACAGCTGCCCCTGGCATGCCTGTGACACCCCCGGTGTAGACACACTCCCGCTTCAAGGGCTGTCGGAAGAGCTCCCGAAAGTCCTCCTGCCACTCCACTGATGCTCCAGGTACCACCAGCCGCTGGTTGGGCTGCAGGCGCAAGTGTAGCTCCTCCCCAAAAACAGTAACATTGAAGTAGAGGGTATAGCGCCCCACCCTGCCAGGCTGCGGGGTCACTCCTTCCGGGTACAGGGGACTGCGAGCCACCCGGAGATGACCAGAGTGTGATGGTGGCCTGTCCACTGCCACACCCCCTGCAGGGGCTGTTGCTGGGCCAGATACCACATGGGACAGGAAGTGTCCCTGAAAGTCTGTGCTGCAGGGTACTGTCACACCATAGTCACTGAGCTTTCTGGAGAAGCGTATTTCTGCTGGAGGAAAACAAAGTTACATCAGTACAGACTGTGTAGAGGTGAAGGTTAGCTGAAATCTTATGGGTACAGAAAGGGTTCTACAACCCTGAGCCCAAGTTCGCCCATTCCCTATCCATTGCTTCCTGAGCCCCGGTATCTCTGCACGCAGATGAACAGTGTTCAAGTACTTGGTAAACATAATTGTTCCCTGGAGTTCCTAGATTCTTTTTAAACTTAGCAGAAGAAAAAAAAAATGATGCCAAACAGAATTCTGTCACTCTAGCAATAAACCTCCCAAGTTTGGGCACGGCTGAGGAAAGAACTGAAATTCTCCAAAAACCCCAGGACAAAGATAGTAGGAGTAGGGGTAGTAGATGTATTATTATTAATGTATTTTCTCGGGTGTAAGAGGGGGGTAGGTTGTGGATATGGTGTGTTTGTTTTGAGATTCAGAAGGGAGGATCTACCCAAACGTCCCCAATGTGCTGCAGTCACCAGGCCAGCCTGGGGTATGGCCCTCCTCACCATGTTCCCAGAACACAGCTGGCACAACAAACACACCTAGAAACCCAAGGGATCCTGGGCACGTGTCAAGGAGAAAGGAGGAGCTGGAGAAGGAAGGGAGGGAATGAAGGTTCTATATTTTTCCAAGTTTAGAAAGTAAACTTTTTTAAGCAGCACGGTGGCTGCCGAGATTTCTACATGGCTGGGCCCCAAGCTGGGTAAATATAGATCTTCAAAAATAAAAAAAAAGACGCATGGGGTGACCTGCCCACTCTGACTGAATTAAGTGTGAGGTCATGGCCCCATGCTGCAGGCTGCATGCCAGCAGCCCGGTCCTCATACAGCTCTCCCTGAGCTCAAGCCAGGCCAGGCAGGAATGACAGCTCCCTGGCTTCCAGGCCTGGTGATTCATAGATGTGAGTTTGAGAGGAATTCTCATTTCCACAGGGTTCTATCTCTTGTCTCCCCAGCCTCTTTCACAGCACTGATAAAACCTGACAAAATGATGTATCCTAAAAATCCCCCATGCGCAAGGCAGGGGAGTACTAACTCCCCTCTGGTTTACCCATTATAGCAGAGGAACCCCCTAGACTTCAGCTAGAGGAATCTGTTTTGGTACATGAACAAAGCTCACAGACTAGCAGCTTGGAAATGACTGGAGCCACCTTCCCATGCTCAGAGCCACCAGGAGAGCACCCCAAGCTGCAGAGTGAGGGTGGAGTATGTCTGGTCTGTGTGTGGCAAGGTGAATGCATAGAGCTCGACAACTCTAGGAAGAGGGATGTAAGCGTGTTTCTGTGGAGTGTGAATGTGCCATGTTCGCTGGGGTTTGGGGCAACCACCTGTCAGCTTGCTTCTATGTGTGTGACAGTCAGACACATGCACATACATACGCACACACGTGCACACATGCATACAAGTTGGAGACAGAAAAGATGCTGAAAGAGAAAAACATACCGGGGTGGAAGAGAGAGAAACAAACACACAGACAGATGAACAGCACCTAAGAAAGAGGCTCTGTATTGCCGAATCCTTGCCTGGGGTCTCTCTCTACAGATCTTGTTCCAGAAAGGGAGAAAAATCGCGCGACACCGTCGGTAGCACAAGGGAAAGAAAAGAGAGCTCAGCCCCAGTGTGCACACCGCCTCCCACCCGCTCGAACGCTGCGTGGGTCCACCGGCACCTTCCGACCACTCTGACCGCTGGCGCCCCGGGCCCCTCGCGCTCCTGAGCCTCCGACCCGCACGCACCTGGGGCCGGGTTGCCCGCGGCGTCGCAGAGCGCACAGTGCAGGGGGAGCAAGCAGGATAGCAGCGCGCGGAGCGGAGCCATGCGGCCGCGCAGGGACGCGGGCCCGGCAGGAACCCGAGCTCTGCGCTCCGGGCTGCGGGAGAGGCTGGGGCGCTCCCGGGGCTGCCCGAACGCGGGCCAGTCGGCCGCCGCCGCCTCCTCCCGCCTCATCGCCTCCCTCCCTCGCGCTCCAGGTCCCCCGAGCCGGGCCGCCGCCTGGACCGTTGGCTCTGGGCGCCGAAGGCTGCCGGCGGGAGAGCTGAGCAGCCGACGTGCCATCGCCCCCGGTGCCAAATGTCCACGGGTCGGTTCGCCCGCGCGGTGACGCTCTTGGACTCGCAGGAGCCGGGCGAGGGGCCGGCGGGGCGGGCCGAGGGTGGGCACACTGGCGGGGCGGGGCGGGGCGGGGCGGGGCGGGGCCGGGCGTGTTTTGGAGCTGGGGGCTCAGCGCGCTCGGGGGCGGGGCGCGGGGCTGGGGAGTGCACAGACGAGCCGCCGGGCGGGATCGGAAGTGCCACGCGGAGCCAAGGCTGGGGCTGCGGGCGCCCTGGGCGAGGGTCGCCCCAGCCGCCAGGGCTCCCCCTGGGTGACAGCCGGTAGCCGCTTTCCTTGGCTCCTCCGCTCCGCTTGTTTAACCACAGGATGGCTCTCCAGAGCCATGGGTAGAGGGATGTCCAGACTGCTTTTGGGTGGGGAGACGATGAGCAACGCCCCTCTCGCCCCGCCCCCGGCCCCGTCTGCAGAGAATGTCTTCTTTCTCTCCTAATAGTCTGATGCTCCCACTAACCTTCAGGCCCTTTGGATCCACCCATTTTGCAGACTACATCTCCCTGGGTCCCAAGTGCAGTGAATGGCATGTGTCTCAGTCGGACATCCCTGATTTAAACCCTAGCTCTGATCCTCCATTCTTTCATTCGTGAAATGGGTGTTAATTATAGCACATAGTAGGCGTTCAATAAATGATAACTGTCCTCTATTTCTACCCCTGGCACCAAGGACACCTACTACATAGCCCAAAGTGAGAAAAACCAAAACTGAGAAATGAGAGTGGATGCTGGTTTTGCAAAGTTGCCAAGACCAGTTCAGTAGTCAGGCAAACAGCCCAACTCCTGCTCTGCTCCCCTGCTTTACTCTATAAATGTGTTCCTAATGATTTGCAAATGAACTGTGTTTCAAGCAATCCAGAGGTGGGAATTAGAGAAAGATTTTTTTTTTTTTAAGAACTGTGGAATAAAGAGCCTTTGTGTAAAGTGCATAAAGACCCACAATCTTTCTGTTTTTGAGTTCAGACATTGTATTGTAAGCTTTCTTCAATGGAGGCCAGTTGGTGGATGGAAATTCTCTGACCAGACTTCTCTTGGGAACCCCTAGGTCCCCTGAGAGAAGACTTGGGTTCCTGCCCTCTTCTCTTCACTAGTGGTATCCCAGTCAACACCTTGCTGGGCTCTGAATGTTTTCCTGCCTGTGGGCAGAGAGCTGGAGTCTTCATCCTCATGGTCCCAGCACCTGGCACAAGGTCTTCTGAGAGACAGCACTTGTGGAATGAATGAGATGACATTGAGGTTTTGGAGGTCCAGTGCATTTATGAATCAGGTTCAGATGGGTTCCAGTTATACAGCTCATTTGCAACAGAGCTGGGATCAGCATCCATAGTCTAGTAGTGAGTGAGAGAGAGACTAGGAGTCAGATGTCTGTCCTAGGTTGGACTTTGCCAAGTAAAGGCCGTGTGACCAAGGGAAAATCATTTTCCTCTTTGGGCTGCAGTACCACATCTGTCAAAGGGGAAATCATGAGGATCACAGGAGCCGCAGATATAAATGCTAGTCCCGTGGAAATGGAGTGTATTCTATTCTAAGCAACATCAGAGCATCCAGTTAAAATCTTCCCTCTATATCCTTAGGGGATGGTTCCAGGACTCACAGACACCCAAACTGTGGATGCTGAAGTCCCTTATATAAAATGGCTTAATATTTGCATCTAATCTATATTTCCATACAGGCTATAGTAGGGTATACCTACACATCACTTAATTCGCATAGATTCAGCATAATGGCTGGGCACGTGGCAATTCGGGTTTTGCTTCTTGGAACTTTCTGGAATTTTTTTCCCAAATATTTTTGATCCATGGTTGATTGACTCCTTGAATGTGAAACCTGTGGATATGGAGAGCCAGCTGTGTTTGGAAATGATGCCTTCAAACTAATCTATCTTAAATTCAGGAAAGAAAGAGATCATCTTTCTCCTCTTTCTGTTCATTTAAGATCTCTGAAGTCAGGAGTTGGACTGTGGTTTTGTGTGTGAAGGCTGATGGAGCAAGAATATGAGCGGTATGTGTGTGTCTGGGGGAAAGTGGAGAAGAGGTTGTGAGATGACCAGGCTGGAAAGGTCTCCATTCTAGCCCTCCATGAGCCCAATAAAAGAGCTCAGGATAAAATGGCCTCCCTTCTCGGGGTCTCAGTTTTTTCAGCTACAGAATGGGGGCCTTGTGGAGACAGAAGGGAAAAGTCATGGCATATGATTGCTAATTTTCTCCTAGAGAAAATTGCAAGGCCATTCCAGAGAAGTTTGCTAGAAAACACAGGGGTCTGAGCCCCCTCCCCAGAGTTCACTCAACTCTTCCTGGTAGGTCAAGAGGGACATATCACAGCTGGGACCGCAGCAGCCTGACTCAGGAGCAGTGGGCTGGAGCCTCCCTGGAGCCAGTCTTGGCAAGCAGAGAGCGAAACCCCACCCTGGTTCTCTACCCTCACTCCCTTTCCCGGGGCTACAATGGTTGCTTTTGTTGACAAGTATTGTATGCCCATGCTCTTTTCTACTGAGGAAGCCTTTGTTAGAAAGAGGGGACATGGGAGCATAGCTCAGAGTCTGAGAAGGTGAGGGAAATGGCTGGGTGGCCAGCCTGTTTCTGGAGAGGAACGGGGCCAAAGCAAAATCTATGAGCATCAGCACCCTTCTGAGAAGGCACATTCTGGATCCCAGTCTCTCGCCTTGGGATTTTTCACAGGAGAGAATGGCTTGGGTGTTTCTCTTGTTGACAGTCCTCCAACACTTATCCAGAGGGAGAGATGCAATTTGCACTGTACAGAGTCAGCGACCAATTGGAAGACATAACAAGTACATTGAAAAAGGCTGGATACCAGGTAAGACAGAGAGCGAGGTGTGCTCTAGATGAAGGAGCAAGGTCACCAGTAAGAGCTACGGAGATTCAGAAGGATAGGGCTCAGAGGAAAGTTCTGCAGAAGACATGGATCCGAACTGAGCCTTCCATAGAAGAGGTGGAGAGGAGAAGTGCTCTTGCTGCAAGGACTGGCTTGAGCATGGGCATGAAGGTGGGAGCAGTTCCCCTTGAAATGAGTGCCCCCTGAAGAGGGAGACAGTCCTGGCCTCTGGCCCATTCTCCTTTGAGCATAGACAAAAACTCAGAGAGTTGGAACTAGAGATACTCTGAGACCATCGCTAATCCAATGCCCATTTAACAAGTTAGGTAAACTGAGGTCTAGAGAGAGATAGGGACTTGCCCATGCTTACACAGCTAGTTTAGAGTAGGGACAGGGCCCCTGGCTTCAAAATCCGGTGCCTGCAGAAGCACAGCCTCTTCCCAGAGCACAGCTCTTCCTCTTCCTTGCTCCCCATGGCTTTCAAGATAAAGAAGAGGTGGTTTGAGGTTGAGACAATAAAACCTCCCCATTTCATAAGGAGGCAGACATCCCTAAGGAAGTAAGAGTGTCAGCCTGAGACAAGTCTCTGCAGCAAGAGGCCAGGAAACCCTAAGGGAAGGGCATGTGGGTGACAGTGGGAGGCAGTGTTGTCACTGCTCAGGGGGCCTAGCAGGTGGCTGTCATTTGTTGAGTACCAGCTGCTATGCTAAGCACTATACATGTTACCCTAAAACACACACAGAAGATCCCTTTCTCATAACCTTTGGTGTGACCAGTGACCAGCTGGGTTCTGACATACTAAGGAGATGATAAAAGTAATTTTGCCCCTAACTCAGTGAAAGCCAACAACATCCATCCAGTTAGGAAGCCAGACAGCCAGAGCCACCCTCATCACCTCTCTCACCAGCCATGTCCGTCATCTCCAAGCCCTGTGGTATCTACTCCAAAGGACCCCCCCCCCAAAATATAGCTACTTCCTTCTATCCTGAATGCACTCCCTGCCCCTGAAACCTCTCCAACTACATCCAGAGGAGGTATCTAAAACATATCTCAGATTATGTACCCACCTCCACCATAAAACCTACAAAGTTTCTGTTACTCTTAGGATACAGACCCCCTAACTCAGTCTGTGAGGCTCCTGCCTTCACATTCCTCCAGCTAGCTCCTTGTAATGCCCCAGGTTCACCTTGCCTCAGGGCCTTTGAACAGGCTGTTCTCTCTGTCCTGAAGGCTCTATGGTCCCTCTTCACCCAGTCAACCCCTGCTGACCTTTAGGATATTGTTTTGGTCGTCACTTCCTGAAGTCTGTTCTGCCCCACCAACTAGGTCGAGTCTCCCTGTAGTGGTACCACCTCCATCTCCTTCACAGCACTTCTCACTGTTGACTTTCACCTGATTCTGGGCGATTCATAAATGAATGTCTGCTTCACCCCGCCCCCAGACCATGAATTTCACAGGGAGCAGGAACCCTGTCCAGATTTTTCCCCTCATTGTATCCCCCGTACCTGTGCTGTGTTTGGCACCTAGTGAACCCTCTGTCAATATTAGTTAAATTAATAATCAAAGGAATGGGAATTGGAGAAGGAACAGTTCATGGAAAATTTGAAGAGTTAAGCATTTCCCAGAATCATTCCAGGGGAAAACTTGAGACACACACTTGTAAATTCTGATCCTACCAACAACTTGAAGGACAGCAGGCTCCACAGCCAGGCAGGGATAGGGAGAAGAGTTGCCCTCCTGTCTCCCCAAGCCTTGAAAAGGTATTAAAAATAACAAAATCAGTCCTCACAGCTGCCACTTATTGGTCAGGCACCTAACATGTTTACCGCAGTTCTCGCAACAACATTGCAAGTTGGTCCCACCTCTGCTTGCAGGCTTTGCAAGGTTAGGCGATTTCCCCCAGTACTCACAGCTGATTAATATTGGAGTCATATTGACTCCCAAGTCAGATTTCCACTCACAAGCTTCTGAGGACACTATGGTGCCTGCATGAGATTTTCCCACTCTCAGCCCCTTAGAGGTCACCAAGTTAATTTTGTCTTCCTTTTTTATTTTTAAAAATATTTTGGTTGTGAACATTGTAACACATACAGAAAAGTGCCCATTTTACAAAGGGGTAAACCAAGGCCCAGGGAACAGAGGTGAGTTCTCTGAGGCCATACAGGGAGATCTTTCAGGGACAGGATAACACCCCAAGACCTGGTTCCTAATTAGACAGATCTTAGGGCATCACCACTCTTGGCCCCTCCCACCCAGGACCACAGACCCTTTGGCCTTTCATCACTGGTTCCCACTTCAACCCAAAGAGAAGAAGAAATTTGCATTTCTTCCTTCTGATACCTAAAACCACAATCCTGCTAAAAAAAAAAAAAAAAAGAAAAAAAAAAAGAAAAAAATTCTAGGCCAGTAGTTCTCAAGTCAGGGTCCACCAGACCAGCAGAATCAGTATCACTTGGGTGTTTGTCAAATTTGCAAATTCTCAGGCCCCAGACCTATTCAATCAGAAACTCAGGGGGTAGAGCCCAGCAATCTATGTATTAAACCCTCCAGGGGATTCTGATGCATCCTTAAATTTAAGAATCACTGTTCTGAGCAAAGACTTGGAAATAGGGGCCAAATTAGGACTGAGAACAAACTCACTGAGGACCTATGACCTGCTCCAAATTAAAGGCTACTACCCTCCCCTCCCCTTCCAAGCTCCTAAGCCTGAGCTCGAGCTGCATCTAACTTTGAATCTGAGCAGAGCTCCAGGGGTGTCCAGATGAACCAGAGAACATGGCTTATGGCCCTTCTCCACATCACCCTTCTTCCCTGTCCCGCCCCAGCATTCTCTGTGCACATTTTTTGGCAAGTGTTTAATGACCATATCTAGGAGAAAGGGATGGGTTAAGTTAACTACAGTGATTTGTCATGCATCACAGAACAGCTGATACTCCTGAGACCAGCTGAACCATGAGATCAGTTAGAAACAATGCTGTTTGTGCCCTGTGTATAGACACCGTGTGGTTGTGGTTACTGCATGTTGAAGGGTTCAGGGAGAGGAGGTCCCCTTGTCCTCGTAAGGAGGGATGCCAGAAAGGCCAGCTGTTCTTCAGGAACTATTTCTGTCATTTCCTCTTCCGAAACTGTATGTCTGTGATTGCAACATAAGCATCCTTCTAACCAAAGTCCAGTGCAGTCCCTGACATTGACCTTTTGGGATTCAATAGAGTTAGACAGAAAGCAGAGACCTCTCCCATTTCCTGGAGTCCCTTGGGTGTGATAGAAGGACTCAGAAATTTGGGAAGGGCCCATTTTTTACAAGACTTTCTTCTAATCCTGGTGTCCTCTTGGATACCATGGGTGGCATCCTGCAGCAAAAAGGGGCCAAGGTTCTATTCTGTTCCTTACTCTAGATAAGTTGGGTTACATGTAACCAAAAAAAAAAAAATCAAATATGGCTTAATTTATTATCCCGTATAATATGGAATACTGAAGCAGGCTTGTTCTGACTTAATTAATGTGGCAGTCAAATAGAGTCCTCCAGTTCCTGCCTCTTTCCTCTCTGCCATGTTTGCTGGTTAGTCTCACCCTCAGGCTTGTCCTTTCTTAGTCACAAAATGGCTGCATTAATGCCAGGCAACATATGTCCACCAGATGCAGTGGTGATCAGAGGCAATGGAAGAGGGAATTCTTTCTTGTTCCTTCTTTTTAAAAATTTTTATTATGCAAATTTGCAACCATACACAAAAGAAGGCTGAATAATATGAAGACCCCCTTCATTTACCCGTAATTTAGCTTCAATCATTCTCAGCACATGACTAGTCTTTTCCCTTTTTACCCCTTCCTCTCTGAAGATATCCTGGGTTGTCTTAAAGCAAATATCAGACATTTCTCATTTAGTACCAGTAGCTAATAAATAAAGATTCTCTTCTTTAAAACAAAAACAAAATAGTAACAACAAAAACAGTAATTCTTTGTCACAGCTAACAAAAATTAACCATAATCCCTAAAATCATCTTATATTCAAGCATTGTTCAAATTTCCCCAACTGTCACAAAAATTTTTGTTTTGATTAGTTTTGTTTTTAAGACTTAGTTTTTTCAAAACAGGGTCCAAACAAAGTTCACACATTGCATTTGACTGATGTGTCTCAGAAGACTGTTTTCATCTAAACCATGGGTGGGCAAACTACACCTAGGGCCAAGTCCAGCCCAGGCCTGTTTTTGTCCACACACCCAGCTACTTCCACTTGTTTACATATTCTTTGGTTCATTTTATGCTACACAGGCAGAAAGGGGTAGTTTCTAGAGAGCCAGTATGGCCTACAAAGACTAAAATATTTATTACTTGATCTTTACAGAAAAGGTTTGCCGACCCCCAATCTAAACAATTTCCCCATCTTTTTCCCCTTTCTATTCTTCTTCTTCTCCCTCTCCCTCTCCCTCTCCTTCTTTTTCTTCTTCATGAGAAACCAGTACATTTGTCCTACAGAATTCTGCATTTCCTTGTACTCTTTTTGAAGAACTAAGTAGAGGCTTCCAGAAGCCCTCTGTCAGCAATTTGCCCTTGAAGAGAATTTTTTCATTCAAAGGGCTAGTCAGCTCTCTGTTCTCCTGTAAATATGCTTGCTGCATGGGCTGTACTTGAAATTGACTAGACTCATCTTCCTTTTGTTTGATCTGTCTAAGCTACAAATGTAACTGTTTGTACCCCCCTTACAACTCTGGTGCTTTGTACCACTTTATAATTACCCATAACCCACAGCAACTCCTGCCCTTTGTAACTCAATGTAACTACCTACAACCATAGCAACTCCTGCCTTTTTGTAATGGTCTGAGGACAAATTTACCAATCAGCCCATGCCAGAAAGGGTCTATATAAGGAATGTTGCAACTGTGCTCAGGGCCCAGATCTTCAGAGCCCTAGCTCCTCTGGGACCAACAGAGTAATAAACCTGAGTTCTCCAACTCTCCCGGTGCTGCTTGGTTTCTTGCCAGTCAAATTTTGGATCTTTTCTGCAACACCCTCAAGTCTCAGTGTTCAGAATTACCCTCAACCTGTTCCTTAGCCAGTCCCTGACAAGGGCAGAGGCCCTCATCGGAAGCATTGAGAAGACCTCACTCTCCTCAGCCACGCAAAGTGCAGAGCTGTTAGAGATGAGTCTACGTTTACTCATTTCCAGGATGACCTGCCACTTTCAAACTGGGGGCAACAAAGGTACCCACGCTGTGCCTGTGAAATTCCTGCCTTCCATTTTTGCAGAGCTTTCACAAGTCCCAGCTTCAAATAGTCACTGGAAGTTGTCGTCTGTGTGTCCTCCAAAAGAGGGGAGGCCTTTCCCCACCACCCAGCCATGGAGAAGGCTGCAAACATCTACTGAACACCAAGTATATATGTGGCCCTGTGGAAAACGCGGACGCTAGTGAGTGTCAGCCCCTCCAGTCTGCTCTCCGTTTACAAACTTCAGACTAGATTCAGATGACCTGGATGTATACATGCTTGTTATTCAAGTGGTGAAGATGATGTTTTGTATAATGTTGAGCACTTGCTCAGCAAAAGAAAAATCTTAACTGGGAAGTTTGAAGTCCAGATTTTCCATCAAAACTCTGCTGCTAACTGGCTGGGTAGCTCTAGGCATCCTTTCCACCCTCTGAACCATAAGTGGGTATGTGAGATCACCTCTATGGTCCCTCTGAGCCCCAACTATCCATGACTCAGCCCCCAGGCCTTTGTACAGGCTGTTTCCTCAGCCCGGGATGCCTTTCCCCCATGTCTCCACCTGGTAAGCTATTACTCTTCTTTTAAATCCTTTTTTAGTGATTACCTCCTTCCTTAAACACTCTCAGACACAGAACCACCCCCACTCTCCCACCACCAAATCATTTGATCCCTCTCTCTTCTGCTCCACATCTGTATCTTGGAAGGAAGTCTATGGGACTCCCTATGCTGAAATTATTCATTGGCTTAATAACTGAACTAAAGGTCTCATTTCGCCTTTACTTACTGTCTAGCATACAGCCTGGAACATAGTAGATGCTTTACAAATGTTCAATGAATCAGTGAATGAAAGCATTAATTAGTCATTTGAGTTTTCTTAAGCCTGTGTTTAGGAGATTGCTATTATGGTTGGGAGAAAGACACATACTTCTTGTTGAAACATTTCTTATAAATTTCTTAAGGGCAGGGTCCAGTCTTTGCTCAGGCTTTGTTTCACCAAGGCTTGGCACCCAGTAGGTGCTCAATAAAAATGTGTTGCATTGAACAGCATTGAGGTCTCCTACCTGCAGCCCTGGGTGAACAGCTCTCTTCAGGGGACTCAACAATTCTTCTAAGACTTTGAACCTATCTTCATGAGGAATGTAGATTAGTGATTTGATTAAGATAGAAAATACCTACGCTGGCACCAGTACAAGAGCTGAAGGCCAGGTTCTGGTTGGCAGGAGCTTGCAAAGAAAAGCCTGCTGGTTCCAATAGCATCCCCAAGAGGACTCTTGCTTCCATGGTTTATGGACCCAGGCTTAAGTCAAAAGGTCCCCAGAGAGAGAACCTCTCCTATCAACATAATAATAGTTATAATGATGTGTTTGTGGAACAAAGTGTGGGTGCTACAGACTGCTGCTAAGGTCTAGGCTCAGTCAGCTCAGCCTTCTACTGGGGAGTCAGGACATGCTGAGGGATAACTTCTTCCCTTAGGACCCAATGTCAGGTTAAAATTGATTTTACTATCTTTATTCGTGTACCCCTTATGGGGTAGGTATTGTCCTCATTTACAGAGGAGACTTAAACTGAGATCCAGAGAAGTTAAGTAATCAGGCCAAGATCACACATTAGTAAGTGGCAGAGCTGGGACTTGGAATTAGCTTTTCAGAACCTCAAATTCATGCTCTCCACACCCCTCTAGGGTCTGCAAGTATGTCATTTCTCACCAATGTTAGCTTCAGAATGATTCCTCATAGCTCATGACTCCCCGGGGTGCCTAGAACTGGGCTGGACCCACAGCCGGCTTTCAGTAGACTGTGAGAGGCTGATTAAATCCTGGGCCTTGTGTTCCTGGTAGAGATGGCCCCTGCAGCCCCAACTAGAAGGTGAGAAATTATTTCAGCTTGAAAAGATACTCAGGCCTTGGGAACTGAGTGTGGCCGGATACACATTATCTCACCCAAAGGTGATGACGACACTCCAGTGGGCACCATTAGTCACCCATCCACCACAGGCACTTCTGTTTTTTTATAGCTCCAAGCAGTCCAGGCTGCCGGACACTAGAGCTGACCCACATTTCAGTTCCATAGGCCTCTAAGATATACTTGTTGACAAGGCCTTCAGATCAATTAGCCAAGGCAGCGCTGGGAAGTTGGGAGGTTTGTGGGATGGGAACTGCGTCAGAAATCTCTCCCAGGGCCCCTGACTCAGCCACCAGATGGCTACTTAGGGCCAGTGGAACTGTGCCTTGGGTGGAGGGGTACCGAGAGCCGTGGGAAGACAAGGTCACAGAGAGAGCAAAAGGCACAGAGAATTGAAGTGCAGTGTAAAGAAAGACCCAAATCTGGCATGAGCTAAAAAAGGACTCCAGATTGCATGTTACAGGCTGCAAAACCAGGGCTCCTGAGCAATATGCTTCTCTGAGTCCATTCCAGCTGGCCAAGGAAGTGTCCTCCCACTCGGAGGTGACTGACCTTGACCGAATGTTCAATATAGATCTGAATACCTCTGCAGCAGAGAGGAGATGAGCTCCCTCTGGAGGCAACCACACCCAGTGACCTAACTGCCTTTCTGAGGTGTGAGCACCAGGGGGAGGCAGGGAGGCAGAGCGCTGCGTCAGACCCTGGGAGTGGCTTTTGGAAGGTGCACCACTGTCAAAGTACAAATGCCAGAAAGCCCAACATAAGACACAGATTAGTGTCGAGGGCCATGTGGGTTTATGAGTTTGGGGACTCCTTGGCCCTTCCTCCTCCTGGCTGCAGGAGTTCATGAACAACAGCCAAAGTGACAGTCAGGCAGCTTATTTCTCTGAGGAACCCTAAGTTTAGGAAATTTCAATCTCATAAGGGGGCTGTTAGCAAACTTGCCCAATCATTGCCCTGGGCAGACAGCAAACAAATCTGCCCTCTGCTTTGGAGAGAAACAAAATTTTTATTTTCCAAGGCTATCTGCCATGCAAGAATCCTTTTAAAAAATAATACAGGAAAAAAAGTTATACATACAGAGACCCATAGGAGTGGTCTCCCAACAGAGACCTTTGTGGGAGCAATGCAAGCCTGTGAACTAAGCAAGGAGAGGCCATCTGTGCAAGGGTGAGCAGTGAAGCCACATCTTTTTTTCTTCTCTTGGCTGAGCTCTACCTTAGAATCTGGAAGCAGAATCCAAGACAATCAGTGAGGCTTAATAGGAGGAATCAGGTACATGGGGTCCAGGAGAAGGAAGGAGGCTAGGAAAGAGGTAGGCACTTTTGGGGCCACATCAAACTGATAAGGTGGGTCCCCTGGGGGCAGCCTCTGATGTAAGTGAAGCCATTTGTCACCACCTGTTGGGACTTCCTTCCCTGCTTGATCCAAATTACTTCCCTGACTCTTGCAAGAAAGAGGGCCCCGCAGCGGAACCCAAATCTCATCCAGCGGTAGGAACCTGAAGGCCCAGAGGGTAAAGCTGGAATCGGAAGGTTGGGCTCTGGAGTCAGCCTGACCCAGGTTCAAGCTCAATGCTACCACTTACCATGCAGGTGGTACAAGTCACATCACTTCTCAAGTACCTCATTTCCCTTCTCTGTAAAATTAAAAGAATAAAGGCACCCACTGTGAGGGATCTTGTAAGATTAATCTGCTAACCCATGGGAAGTGGCAAGCTATCGCAGGTAGCAGTACCAGGAATGGTGACCACTAGTATCCCAACAATTTTCTGGTGGGAAAATCGAAGGCAGAAAGTGGAGGTGAACTGGCCAAGGTCACGCTGCAAGGCAATGAAGCTCTGATATTCCGACCCAGGTTCTACAACATCCTGCCCAGGGTACCCACATCAACTGAGCATGTCCTATCAACCAACTCCTTCTCCTTCTGTCCATCATCTCTCCAACCTCAGTAGCATGGTATCCCCCCACCCCGACCTTCACTTTCAGAGAGAGTCACACATTGCTTTGTCCCTGTCAGATGGAGGAGCTGGAAGGGCTTAAGGAAAGTAAGTAATGCTGGCTTGCTGCTTACCAGCTCTATGACTTAGAGAACATTTCTTAACTGCCCCCCAAGCCTCAGTCTTCCCATCTATAAAATAGAAAAACCACTGAGCTGGTTTATCAGACTGTGGCAAGGGTGACTGTATGCAAAGTACTTAGCAGAGAGCCTGGCACATTGTAAGGACTCAACAAATGTCAGCTGTTATTCTGACTGCATTGAGTATTATTGCTCTAAATGAGAATTACAAAATACTCAGACATCCAGGTCTGGGAGCTTTGGTAGATTCCATGCTCTATAAGTGAGAAACTGAGAAATAAACAAATGAGTCTGTGGGTAACTATGAAAGCCCTTTGCAAACCACACAAAGCTATGCAGGTGAATGAGGTGATGCTAACTATGCTTACATGACCACAAATGTGCTTAAATGGAAGCACAGCATGTACATAGAGCTGCAACAGAATAAAGACATGGTGATCACAGGCTGGGCTCAGCTTTCTAAGCTCCCTCATGGGAGTGAGAATAGAGTGAACATGACCATAATGCTAGTAGCCACCTGTCAAAGGTCCCTGCTAGGTCCTCTCATAGTGACAGTGACCCTGTGTGTTTGCTGAGCAGGTAGATATTAATTTTCCTGCTTATAGACGTGGAAAAGGAAGTGAAGGCTTTGGCCCATGATCACAGAGCCAGAATTGGAATTTATTTAGCAGAGCATCCAAGGTTCCAGAAATATAGGGGCCACAGTGGGGCCAGAGCCAGGTGGGTCTATAGCATCTAGAGGGCCTTTGTCCTACTTCTCATGGATCAGATGAAGTGTTGGCTAGGTGCATGACTAGGTGACTAACTTGCACTGGTTTGCCCAGGACTTTTTTGGTTTTAGTATTAAAAGTCCCTGTCCTTGGCAAACTGGAATGGTTGGGCATGCACCATGACCAAGACCCTCTGGCTTTTAAATGGGGCTTATTTCCTTCCAGTAGGCCCCAGTGTACCCTCAGCTGAGCCACTCTCAGCTCCTGTTTACATCCCATACCAGCTCCACTGTTGCCAGGAAAACCTGCCCTGTGTAGAAGGTGGAGGTGCTAGAAAGGGAGCTGGATGTGGCTGAGTCCATAGTGGTACATGGAGAGACTAAAAGGAGAGAAGGAGGAGAGACATTGTAGAGACCTATCTCTCACACTCCCTTCTCCAGCTCAGCTCCACATGAGCGGGTGTCCTCCTGCTGCTGCCCCTGCCCACCATGGTCCTCAGCCATGCTCTAAGTGCCAGCTCATCTGCAGATTTGTGCCCAGCTTTGGTAGCTGGCAGGTGAGTCTTTAGATGTGGCCAACCTCCTGCACTTGGGCCCCTTCCTAGTGGACAGACACACAGCATTTCCTGCTGCCTAATGACACCTACACTCTCTACCACAAAGCCCTGCAGCAGGGCGCCCTCCAGCGCCTGCCCCTGCTGCTCATTGGCTCACCCAGGGTTCTGGCTGTCAGCATTATCCCATCCCTAATCCCTCTTCACAAAATGACCACTATGCTGATCTCTGTTACCATAGATTAGTTTTGCCAGTTTTGAACTTCATATACAGTTTGTATTCTCTTGTGTCTGGTTTCCTTCACTCGACATTTTACGTATGAGATTCATCCATAATATTTCTTGTATCTGTTGTTGACCATTTTTTTGTTGCTATGTAGAATTTCGTTGCATGAATATACTACTATTTATTCACCCATCTTATTGTTAATGGACATTTCAGTGCACTCCTCGGTGGGGAGAATAGTCACAGATTTCTTGGCCAAGATTCATGACTCTAGGGCTCCCTCTTCTGTTGTACTAAAAAATGTCTTTAAAGCATGGCTTCAGAGGAGTTTGAGAACTGCTTCCTTTACCCTTCCCAAGATTTAGCTGAATCTTCTCTTGGCTCCTCACTGTCTTGTTCAGTTGAGATTCTACTCCCAGCCATTTCTCCTCAGTATGGGACTTTGTCCTAGAAGGGATATTTTGCCAGAGAGTTTCAACATTTCATGGCCAGATTTCATGTGCTATTGGGAGGATTAATTTACATCATAATTATAAAGCACTTCCCAAGGAGCCAGGCAGATAGTAAATGTTAAATATGGAATATTTATAATGATTATAATTATTAATACTATCCATTTGTACCCTACATATTAGTCTTACCCATAAAGCTATTTCCTTGTATGTGTCCCTCTTTCTTGCCTCCATGCCTTTGCTCCTGCTATTCCTCTCCCTGAAAACCTCTGCTCAAACTCTGCTACCTGTCAGTCCTTCAAGAGCATCCTATTCTGGTGACTTCAGTGGGTTAACGAAACCCGAAACCACCACTCTGGACCACTATACTCCCTATTTCTAAGCCATACACACCAAATCTCTTTTAGGATTTTATGCCAATGACCTAATTTTTATTTAGATCTTTTATTCTGTGCCACACCCTTTACATACATTACCTCATTTAACCTCCACAGCAATACTCTGAGTAGTCTAGTAGATACAATTAGTGGTCTTATTTTAAATGAGAACACTGAGGCTTAAAGAAATCAGGTACTCATCCAAGGCTGATTGTTAATTGTGATAAAGGTGGGATTTTGACCAGGCAGTGTGGCTCCCAAAACTATGAGATCAGTCAGGTACTAAAACTTCTCTGGATTATAGTCTTTTTAAGACAGCAGTCCCCAACCTTTTTGGCACCAGGGACCGGTCCCCCTGTGAGAATCTAATGCCTAATCTGAGGTGGAGCTGAGGTGGTGATGCAGCAGCAAATACAGATGAAGCTTTGCTAGCTTGTCTGCCACTCACCTCTAGCTGTGCAGCCTGGTTCCTAACAGGCCACGGATTGGTACCGGTCCCAAGCCCAGGAATTGGGGATCCCCGTTTTAAGGGGTCCTGTGTGCTTTCACAACTCTTTATTCATTAGCACCTAGCAGCATCTGGCACATGGTATGGGTTCACTAAAGACTTCATCAATAAGTTTCACAATGAATGAATGTACACAGCACATTGTGCTGGTCAAATGCATTGGAGCTGTGGGATTTTAGAAAGAAACCTTTATATTTGAAAGGCAGATGGAAAAGTCTCAGACACTGCTCAATTTCTTCCAAGGACTCATTAGTCAGATTCTTACTCAAAACTTTTTCTTCTCCATTCAGGTTTGATTTCAATGAGACGTTTATGTTTTTACAAGCCCTTGACCACTAGTAACCCATCACAAAACTTCCAGATGTGACCAAGCATGGTCCGCAAAACAGTCACAAAACTCACATCAATTTTTTAAACTCCATAATCTAAGCCCATCACAGAGAAATTCTAGACTTACTGTTCCTTAATAAAAATATTTAAAAATCGGGAACTCATTGATGACTTAGAAATCTAATTTTTGCAGACAGAATTTCACTTGGATATGAATTTGCTAGGCAGCTGTGTGTGAACTAAGCTCCTGAGAAAGTGCTGGTCTTGAGCCAGAAAACCTGGGTTTGGTCCCTGCCCTGCCACTTGTTGGCTGTGTAATGTTGGGGAAGTACTTCTTGTTGGGTCTTGGGTTTTTTTCAATTTAAAAAAATTAGAGATAACAACATACTGCTTATGTCACAAAATTACTAGGCATAAATTAAATAATGTATATGAAGGTCTTTGTAAACTTTAAGGTCTTTGCTATACACAATCAAGAGAGTGAGCCGTGGTAGCCAATTGGGAAGGCTGGGCTGCCATTTTTCAACAGCCATTGAAGCTGATGAGTGAGCCATGAAGGTAGCCCAGTAAAAGTGAAGAATGGAACAGAGAAAGAAGAGATGAAAGACTATGCAGTCTGAAAGAAAAATGCAGAAAACCAGGAGAGCCTGATATCTTTCTAGTTCCTATGAGTACCAGCATTCTGGGTGATTCCCACAATAAGCTATCCTATAGCAACTCTCATTATTTTAAAGGATAAAAACAAAGCAAGAAATTCTACTGTTACTACTCATTTTCATGATATGTACATTATCAATCTAGATTCATGTTTTATTAATCAATAGAGATTAATGTGGGGGAGGGCACTCAGATCAAGGGTGTTACAAATGTCTTCTCAATGCTACTTAAGTGGGGTCGATCTCATATAAAAATGATGCCAGAT
Source organism: Macroglossus sobrinus (assembly GCA_004027375.1). Taxonomy (NCBI): domain Eukaryota; kingdom Metazoa; phylum Chordata; class Mammalia; order Chiroptera; family Pteropodidae; genus Macroglossus; species Macroglossus sobrinus. Next base: position 680,881 of record PVKZ01000345.1, on the reverse strand, counting down.
GCATTTGTAACCATCATAAATCTATTTATAGCCATCATCCACTGTAGGTTTAGATCTCTTTGTGAAAACTGGAAAAAAGTTCCCCTTCATCAAAAAACTGTGTGAATTAACTGTTGGTTGCTATACTTATCAGAGTCTTTTGAAACTTTTGGAATAAAATAAAAAGACTAGTCTGGCACATAGTAGGCAATCAATAAATATTTATTTCATTCAATAGTTATTAAATGAAATATTTATTAAATAAATATTTATTGAGTGAACAATATTTGTGAGATTAAATATGATAGAATAATTATTTTTTAAATCTCCCCTGCAGCAAAACACCTAAATATTCTGGGTTAAATTTGATAATATGTATCAGGAAGCATGGATAAAATTGAAAATAAGTAAGAGAAATCCCAAGGACCCAAAAACCAAGGAAGTAAGAACTATAGAGAAAGGCAGGCTGGCTAGCCATGGGTGCCCTGAGGGCATGTGCCTCATAGAAACCAGAGCCCAAGTTATAATGACCACAGGAGTAAAAGGTGGTGATGTCTTGGGGTTAAGGGTGAGGGAAGGGGAATTGAAACTGAGATCATCCCACCCAAAGCCTAAATAAATTCTAGAAGGGCTAATAATGTCAATGAAAAGAAGACTAGAAAAATGATCCATTTACTGTGAAAGGGAGTTAAGAAAGACACTTGTTTTTCTCAGTCTCAAATTCAAATGGAAGGACAGGGTGTCTCCTAAAACATCATAACCACAGACCTACCTTCCCTACATTTGAGGTTCGAATTTACACTACTTGTATGGGTCAGAATATGTGAAGTCAAGCAATAAACATAAATAGATGGGTGGGTAAAATAGGGAGGTGCCTCACGAAAAACAAATGCAAACCTGATTTGGAGGAATATTCTCAACCCAGGTTTTGCTAGATTCCCCCAGACAAAGAGCAGCCAAGCATGAGCTCAAAAGCAAACATTCAAGTATACAAGCCAACAAGAGGGGAGGTCAAGCTGATACAATAAGATAAAAAATGAGATGCAGCAAAGGCTTCGGATAGTGACAAGACTAGATGTAAAATTTTAAATGAGTATGTTTGGATGTTTTAAAAAATTTTAAAGAAATAGACAACATAATCATGAAATTTGGAACAGAATGACAGAGAATATATAAATAAATAAATTATTAAAAGTAAAATTTTTTAAAAGTTAAAACACATACAAAAAAGTAAAAATTTAATGAACAAAAATTTGGAAAACTACACACTCTGTGGGTAAGACTGAAGGAAAACAGGCCCACTCATGCATTGCTGGTAAGAGTGAAAACTGGTGCCAACCCTATGGATGGCATATATATCTATACACACACATACATACACATACACACATATGTATGTATACATACATGCTATATAAATATAATGTATGTATATACATATGTATGCAATATATGTATATATGTATGTATGTATACCTATATTTATGTAATTTATAACAAAAGCGAACTTGCACAATATTCTGATCCAGCAAATGAGTTATGTACAAGGTTATTCAATTGCAACATTGTTTATGAGAGCAAAAGAATATAAATAACTCAAATGTCCATCAATAAGAGGCTGGTCAAATAAATTACATTTCATCTGTATAATGAAATACTATGCAACTATTTAAAAAATAAAAGAATGAGGAAATTCTCTATATGCTGATTGAAAAGATCTCCAAAATATACTATTTAATAACAAAATTAAAGTACAAAGCAAGAGGTATTATATGCTTCTTTTTGTGTGAGAAAGGGAGAAAATAAGAAAACATTTATACTAGTATTTGCTTATATTTGTGTGGAGAAAGAAAACTCTTGAGAAGACACTAAAGAAATCAAAGAAGAAAAAGGGAAAAAATAGCAACTGTGTAGGTAAGTTGGAATGGGGCAGATGGGTTAATGGGCAGGAGCAAGATTATTCACTATATGTCTTTTTATACTGTTTTGATTTTTGTATCTTAGTAAATATATTACCTAATTTAAAAACTCAGTGGGTGGATTAAATAGCAGATTAGACACAGCCAAAGCAAGAATTGATGAATGAGAACAAGAAACTGAAAAAAATAATGAGAACACAGTACAGAGACAAAAAAAAAAAAAAGAATAGAAGATAAAGAATATAACAGACATGGAGTAGAGAGTGAAAAGTCTTATTATATTTCTACTTGGCATTCTAAAATGCAAAAATAGAGAGAATGAGAGAGACAGACTATATGAAGGAATAATGGCCAAGAAGTTTTCTAGAATGATGTAAGAAGTGAATCCTCACACTTAGGAAGAATAAATCCCAAAGAAGATAAATTAAAAGAAACTCATATCTATTTACATAGTTTATAGTGCAATTTCAGAAAATCAAAAATGGAAAGATCTTAAAAACAGTCTCTCCCCACAAAAGAAGATAAATTCTCTATAAAAGAATGACAACAGCAACAGTGGAAGCTGGAAACAGTGAACTAACTTCAAAGTTATTTTAAGAGGTGTCAACCAGGAATAACATCAAAGCACATCAGCCAGCTAAAATTATGATTCAAGAAAAAGGGCGAAATAAAGATGCCTCAGGAACTGAGAAAACAGAAACTGAGAGCATGTGCTACCAAAAACACCCACTGAAAGCACTTCTAATGGGTGTACGTTAAGAAAAGAAAATTATCTTCAAAGGAACCTCAGAAAAGAATAATTAGCAAAGAAATTGTAAAACACATTGACTGCATTAAATAATAGTATCAATGACTAAGTAGAGGAAAAGTAAGATAGAAGTAAAATACTGGACAAAATAACCCTGAGAAAGGGTGACATTAGTTAATAGCATTCTAAGTATCTCTAGAAAGGAGAACAACAATAAACAACTTTAGACCTTGCTAAGAACACATTAGCATTTTCATGTGTGATCTCTAAAGAGTCAGAAAGATTTTAAAATCTAAATCATTAGAAAAAAATGTAATTTTTTAAAAGTTCAGTCAGTCTACACAGAAAACAGTATGGTGGTTACCAGAAAGGAAGGGAGGTGGAGGGAAGGGGAAGAAGGTAAAGGGGTCAAATATATGGTGACAAAGGAGACTAGACTTTGGATGATGAGCCCACAAAGCACTATGCAGATGATGTATTATAGAATTGTACACCTGAAGTTTATATAATGTTATTAACCGATGTCACTCCAATAAGCTTAATTAAAGAAAAAAATAGTAAAAAAAAAAAAAAAAAAGTTCAGTTAATCTAAAGGAAAGTAGGAAAGGATGGGAGAAAGGAAGCACAGAAAAAGCAGGAAAATGAAAAAACATAACACATGATAGAAATAAACTCTAATGGAGCAGTAATCACAATAAATGTGAATGGACTTAATGTACAGTTATATAGATCATTATATTGGATAATGTACAGTTATATAGATCATTATATTGAATGACAAAATAAAATTTAACTACTTATGTTTAACAGAGGCATAAACATAAGCACACAGGGAGTCAGGAAGTAAGATAAAAATCTCCAAAATGAGTAAAAATCAAAAGAAATATATGTAACATAAAATTTACCATCTTAAACATTTTATACATTTTTGTATACATTTTGTATACATTTATACAAAATGTATAAAATGTATAAGATGGTAAATTGTACCATATATTTTACCATATATTTTACCATAATTAAAATAATAATAATAAAGAGAAAGTTGGGATAGCTCTATTAATATGAGACAAAATTACATTATTTTATATTAAAAGGGTTACTACATAAATAGTTTAATTCACCAGGAAGACAATGCAAGATTAAACTTGTTTAATAAAACAGCCTCAAAACATATGCAAAAGTTGATGGAATTCTAGCTATAGGAAGAAATCTATAGATTTTGAACAATCTTTCCTCACAATGGGAGATTTTAACATGATTCTCTCAGCAATTAGTATATCAAGAGACCATATATTTCACCATAAAACACCACACCTAAAATTTAGCAAATTAGATATTCTTCTCAAGTACACAGGAACACTTACAAAATAAACATTTAGCAGGCCATAGAGAAAATTTCAGCATACATCAAAGCATGATTGTCAGACAGACAGCATATTCTAACTATAGTGCAACTATGTTAGAAATCAATAACCAACAGAGAGTATTTAAAATTCCATTCTCTTGAAAATGTAAAAAGCATACTTAAAAAAAAATAACTCACAGGTCAAAGAAAAAACATAAGGAAATTTATAAAATATTAAGAAACTAAGCAATAATGAAGATACTTTATACCAAAGCTTTAGAGATGCAGTTTAAGATATTCTTAGAGAAATGTACAGCCTTAAATATGTACATTGAAAAAGAAGGAAGACTGATCTAGCTATTCCACTTCTGGGTAATTATTGAAAATAAAAATAAAAATACTAACTCAAAAATACATATGCAGATATGTTCATTGCAGCATTATTTATAACAGTTAAGATATGGAAACAACCTAAGTGTCCACCAATGAATGAATAAATAAAGAAAATACAACATATACACACACAAAGGTATATTATTCAGCCGTAAAAAAAGGAAAGGAAATCTTGCCATGACAAAGTGAATGAATCTTGAGGGCATTACGCTAAGTGAAATAAGTCAGACAGAGAAAGACAAATACTATGTGGTTTCACTTATATGTGGAATCTTAAAACAAACAGAAAAAATCAAACTCCTAGATAAAGAGAACAGATTGGTGGTTGCCAGAAGTGGTATCGAGGGGATGGGTGAAACGAGTAAAATGGGTGAAGGGAATCAAAAGGAACAATTCTTTAAAAAAGAAGAAAGACTGACTGAAAATTAATGACCAAAGGATTCAACTCAAGAAGTTAGAAAAAGAACCATAAAAGAATCCCAAAGAATATAGAAAAAGAGAAAGACATGAAAAGATAAGAATGAAATTAATAAAATGGAAAATAGTGTTACCATAGAGAGGATCAATAAAGCCAAAAACGTGTTCTTTGAGGAATTTAATAAAATATACAAAACTCTTTAACAAGACTGATCTAGAAAAAAGAGAAAACCATAATTAAAAATCTGTAATTAAAAAGGGATATCGCTACCGATTCAGAAAGATTTTTTTAAGAGGAAGAGAGAGAATGTTGTAAATAACATCATGCTGACATGTGTGAAATTTTAGACCCACTGAAAGATTTCCTAGAAAAATGTAACTTGCTAAAAACTGATACCAGCATAAAGCCAGAAACCTTGAATAGAGCTATAACTATTGAAGACATAGACTAAACAGTTAAAAATCTACTCAACTACAAAAAATGAGTGCCAACCTTCCACAAACTGCCACAAAATAAAATAAGAGAAAAAATTCTTCAACTCATTTCATGAGACTGAAGGTGAAAACTAAAGCATAACTCTGGGTAAAACATTTGAGCTGTAAAGAAGAACCCCCAAATTTCACAAATCTGCAAAGAATAGGGAACAAAGAATGATCACAGGATGAATGGAACAACACCTGTGACTGCATTTTGGATCTCTAAAATATGTACAATAATTGTAATATAAACACGTGTTTTGTTAAAGGACCTCTTTGACCACAGTTCCTGTTGTTTATGTAGTGGGCATAAAGTGTATAAGTATATGCAATCAGGATCAATATCTTCCTCATACATTCTATGTAGGGTATTTGTGGAACTTTTCTGTCAAGAGTAAATATTTTGTAACCACATTCACATGCAAAAGAATTAACTAGGACATCTTTCTATATGCAAAAATAAACTTCAAATGGATCATAGACCTAAATGTAAGAGCTAAAGCTATAAAACTCTTAGAGGAAATTATAGGAGGAAAACTTCATGACCTTAGGTTAGGTAAAGACTTCTTAAATATGATATTAAAAGTAAAATAAACAAAAGAAAAGATAGATAAATCAGATTTTGTTAACATAAATTTTTTTTTCTTAAAAGGATACCATCAAGAGAGTAAATGACAACTCACAAATAAGAGAAAATACTTGCAATCATATATCTGATAGAAGTCTAGAATTTAAAATGCATAAAGAACTATTATAAATCAGCAATAAAAAGACAACACATTTCAAAAAAAAATGGGCAAAGAACTTGAATAAACATTTCTCCAAAGAAGATATACAACCACCAATAAATAAATGAAAAGATGCTCAATTTCATTAGATATTGGAGGAATCCAAATCAAAACCACAATGAGATACCACTTGACACACACAAGAATGGCTATAATCAAAAAGGCAGATAATATTAAGGATATGGGAAAACTGGAACCCTCATACACTGCTGGTAGAAATGTAAAATGGTGCAGCCACATAAGAAAGTGGTTCTTAAAAATGCTACCATGTGATCAGCGATTCCACTCTTATGTGTATACCTAAGAGAAATGATAACATATATCCACACCAAACTTGTACACAAATATTCATAGCAGCATTATTCTTAATAACCAGAAAGTGAAAACAACTGAAATGTCTATCAATTGATAAATAAATAAACAAAATGTGGGGTGTCCATACAATGGAATATTATTTAGTCATGAAAAGGAATGAAGTACTGATACTTGCTACAATGTGAATGAACCTTGAAAATATTATGTTATGTGACATAAGCCAGAAATGAAAGGTCACATCTTATATGATTCTATGAAATGTCCAAAATAGGAAAATCCATAGAGGCAGAAAGTAAATTAATGCTGGGGAAAATGAGCTAGACTGCTAATGGGTTCAGGGTTTCTTCGGTGGGTGACAAAATGTTCTATAATCAATTGTGGTTATGAGTACACAACTCTGAATATACTAAAAACCATTGAATTGTACACTTTAAATGCATGAATTGTATGGTATGTGAATTATATTTCAACAAAGTTGTTAATAATAAACCATATATGTGGTATCTGGCAATTGAAACTTATGTATCTGAGGAAAAACTGTGCTTAAAGTACATTTCAAGTCTAAGTTTCATCTGGAGAGGACAGCTGTCATCAGTTACGTAGGCCAAAAATAGCAGTTGTAAAACTCAATGTCATCACTGCTCCTTAATGGACCACTCCCCACCAGCATCTCCTGGGCACTAGCCACCTTATCCACCCCCACAAAACCTGCTAAATGTAACCTTCATTATTAAAAATCGAAGGATTCTTAGAAATCCTAAAGTTCTCTTTTGATTTTATAGATGAAGAAACTCACTTAGAAAAGAGTTGAAACTCTACTGCCAAGAGTCACGCAGCAAGTTCCCAGTGAAGCTGGAATTAGAAACTGTTCCCTCTACCTCACATTTCTCTTCCTACATACTTTTTGCAGGGTTTCCATGCCCCTCAAACTGACCTTCTGAGCACAGTCAGAACTAAACTCCCCATAGCCTGGGCATCTGAGTCAGGCCATGGGCAGGAGCTAGAAAGGGGGTCGAGAGGCTGCAATTTCTGGGAAAGGCTGGGGGGAGGAGATGGGGTCAGTTCCAAGAAGGCAGGGTAAGCCCCTCTTCCCATAAAAGCAGGGGATGCAAGAAGGGACATGAAATCAAGAGATGAGCCACTTATGGTGTCACACGTGGTCCAGGGTCTGTGGCTATTTGTTCCCGTCACCTATGCAGTAGGAGGGTAAAGACATGAGAACAGTTCCCCACTTACCTAGTTGTCTCCACCTCAGGCCAGTGTGATTTTACCCCTCAGAAGTTGCCCTGTGAGTCAATCAACCCCTGGAAACATCACCTACTTTGATCGCAGATAGGATGATGGGTGAAGAAGACCCGGGGCCTATGATGCCTCCCAACTCTCTCTTCCAGCAGGTTCCACAGCTGCCCACCCACACTATGACTGTAAACACAGGCCAGGGCTGAGGACCAGCATGGCCACTGGTTCTCCTCACAAAGTAGGGAGCAGTGGACCTTGTCCTGGGGTGTGTGTTTGGGGCTCAGAGCTTGGGCTGGGATATAGGTGTGGGCAGAAAGTGGACAGGGAGGTTTGAACAATGCTTATTCACACCCCACCCACCTCACTGCTCAGGGAGGAGGGAATGGTCATGGGTATTAATGCTGGCTGAGGGCCAGGCACTGTTCTAAGCACTTCACATGCAGTAACTCCCCACATTTTCATGAGCTATAGGGTCTAAATTATTGTTATCCCTATTTTTAGTTGAGAAAACTGAGGCACAGAGAGGCTATAGAAGTGTGCCAGGCCACAAAGCTAGAACACAACCAAGCTAGCCCAAGCCCAGGCAGCCCGGCTCCCAAGGCCATGCTGTGAGCTCCTACTTCATACTGCCTCTTATGTCTCACACACAGAACATGTGGGTCAGAAACAGGGAAATCACCACTGTTCATCGAATGCTTGCCTGTTCAGCAACACCAGAGTTGAACCTTCAAGTCCTCAGGCCCCTGTGTTTGCTCCATGCTAAGCCTCACTGTTTGCCACAGGCCTCGGTGCCCCGGCATCCCAGGCTGCTCTGCTTGGGGATGAGCCTATGGCCCTCAGAGCTTGCTTCCTGAGGGCTTTCAGTAGGGCCGGATGAGGAGGTGAGGACAGGGTGGGTGCCAGTGGCAGGGGGGAGAGCGAGGGGGACCCGTGACCACAGTTGGGGGGGGCAGGGCAGGAAGTAGCAGTGATGTGAACGGTGGCCTAGTGTTGAGATGTGTGGTAAGCCTGACTGGAGAACAGACGCCACCACTTCAGGAGCCTCCTGTGGGGAGAGAGGTATCTGTGTAGGAGCATCTCAACATAGGACTCCAGGTATGGAGGAAGCAGGGGATCCGGGGGGCCGAAGTCCATGGGTGGGGACAGAGTGGCATGGGAGTGGGGCTGCTCCTTTGGAGGAAGTACCTGATAGAGCAGGAAGTGCTATAACCTGTAAGACAAGAGACTTGGGTTCCAGACTGTGCTGTCAATAACACTCTGGGCTGCCTCTTGTTTACTCTGGGTCTCGGTTTCTTTATATACAAAAGGAAGAGGTTAGAATACATAGCTCTAAGGCCCCTTCAAATGCTGACAGTTAAAGCTTTTGAGAAGACTGGAAACAGGCTTCCCAGGAGATAACGGGATGAGGGCCAAGATGGAGACTGAGTTCCTTGGATTAAGGATATGAACTGTGCTGGCCTCTTAAGTGGGGTAATCTGGGGGCCTTTGAAAGATTCCCTTTCTCCTATTCACCTCCCTGGGGCCTGCCATGTTGCATGGAAATCCACCATTCAAGTCACTCCTTTGGGTAGGGCACAGAGGGCTCCAGCTAGAATGCAGGGGAAGTTCCTTCTCTCCATAATCCCCCGTGTCTCAGAGGAACTGGCCAGTGTTGGAGGAGAAGTCCTCTGAGAAGCTCAGTTTGGATAGCAGAGAGGTTATTCCAGATCATACGCAGGCCAGCTGAGACTCCACAGCCACCTCAAAATGAGGAAGAAACGTCTAGCTAATCGTCTAATGGTGGGCAATAGTTCACAGTCCTGACAGAATTCCACAGAGAATGGCAGGGAAGGCCAAAGAGGAGACTTAGCATCAGGAGGAGATCCGGAGAGCAAGCTGAAAGGCCCCTCCTCATACAGGATCGAAGGGTGTAAGCATAACGGACAGCTTTCATTCTAGAATGTAAGCTGATGTTCTCCCATGAAGCTGAGAAAGAGGGCCCCGAAGGGCAAATGGGGAGAATAAGGAGGATGTACAACTTCACTTAGGAAAGAGAGAGAACGGGAGAGGTGAGGAGGGGAAAGCACAACTTGCCCTGGGGCCCAAAGTGGCACTTCTTCAGAAGTCTTCTCTAGAGTCCCCAGGTCCCTCCCCAAATCTGCTACGGCTCCTCTCTGTTCCCCTCCTCTGTGCACAGAGCCTCCTCCTCACCAGCAGCCACTATGGTCCTGGGGACGGAACCATCCATCTGGATCTCCAGTAGGTCTTAAATAGTGAAATCCTAGCAGTGGGCTCTTTCTGGCTGTGTAATGTTGGGCGAGTCATTTCTCTAGGCACATCTATCCAATGTGTTTTTTGGGGGATTGGGGAGACCAGGTTTGTAAAGGCCATTCCAGCTCTGACATTCAATGATTTAAGGGATATCTCATTTCCTTCCCATTCTATATTCTTTGGTTATCCACCACTGGGGGAAGGGGTTAGCCATCCTCCATGCCTCTGCCCCCAGCCTTCCCCAGCCCAAATGCTTCCTTGTCTCCACAGCAACATGGCCACCTGTGTGCTCCTCTTGGGCATCCTCTTGCTGCTGCTGCCCAAGCCCACCCCTGCCCCCTGCTACACTGCGGCCCGCTCTGAGTGCCGACGCGTTCGCAGGTTCGTGCCGGGCTCATCGCTGGCGGGGGAGGGCGTGGATGTGACCAGCCTCCACCGCTCAGGCTCCTTCCCAGTGGACACACAGCACTTTCTGCGGCCCGATGGCACCTGCACCCTCTGCCACAACACCCTGCAGCGGGGCGCCCTCCGGCGCCTGCCCTTGGCACTTACCGACTGGCGGGCCCAGGGCTCAGGCTGCCAGCGCCGAGTGGTCAGAGCCAAGCTCAGCTCCACGGAAGCCGTGGCTCGGGATGCGGCCAGCAGCATCCGCAACGACTGGCAGGTGGGGCTTGACGTAAATTTCAAGCCCAGCAGCAGTGCTCGCGTGGCAGTGGCAGGCTCGCACTCCAAGGCGGCAGACTTTGCCGCCCAGAAAACTCACCAGGACCAGTACAGCTTCAGCACTGACTTGGTGGAGTGTCGCTTCTATAGGTGAGTGCTGGGGGTGGAGGTGGAGGTGTCTCAAAAACCGGGGCTTGAATTCAGGGTGGTCTCGCAGCCCTGGAATGGCACAATGGGGATGCAGAGGTTGCTTCCACCAGGAGGAAACCATAGTCCTGGTTCTCACACACCAGGTGGTCCAGTGCTCTGTGGCCCTGATCTGGAAGAACACAGGGAGGGAACAGGTTGCGGGGAAGCAAGCAAGGCTGTGCTGAGAGCCCCAACATGATGCCTTCAGCCCTACTGAGCACCCAACCCCCTCTTTCTTGGTCAGTCACCTGTGGGCAGGAGATCTGGTTACGTGCCCCCATCCCTGGGCCTCCTTCATCCACTATTCATACCTGCCCTGTCAGGCACTGTGCTGGGAATTAGGGCTACAGTGCTAAGCAAGAGGATCACACCGCCAACCCTCAGGGGTCTAGGCCCCACACCTGAGCAATGCATGGTCTTCAGGAGCAACCTGGAGTCACCCGCTCTGATTCCTCACACCATGAGGCCACGTTTCCCCCATGGTGAGACAGGGCTCCTCCTGCCTTTGCAGCCAGCGCTCTCCAGAGCCCAGGCATACTGGGCCCAATCCAGGGGACAAACAGACCAAGGCCACAGAGCTAGGTCCTAATGATAGAAGAATACCATCAGTATGGTTTCATTTCCTTTATAAATAAATTAATTAATTAATTAATAATAAATAACTAAATAAATAAAGGGAAGAAAAAACTTATTTTGAAAAGGAAGAGTGACTATGGCCATGCTACCCTGAACAAGCCTCAACCCCTCTGATCTTGAAAGCTAAGCAGGGTCAGGCCTGGTTAGTACTTGGATGGGAGACCACCTAGGAAGACCAGGTGCTGTAGCTGTAAAAATAAAAAATAACTGACAAGGTCCTTGCAATCTGTGAGGTCAACCAAGGATTGCCTCACCTAAAAAAAAATTTTTTTTAATTAAAAAGGAAAAGTGAAAATGCCTATACAAAGTGGGTAGGTCACTGAGAGGCTGCAGACAGAGTGGGTTTCCTGGGTTCACATTCTAGTTCTGTCGATTACCTGCGACCTTGGGCAACGTTGAGGGAGTTATGGAATGTAGGAAAGACTACCCACTGCTGGGCCCAGCTGATATCTTTCTCTCCCCACAGTTTTCACCTGGTATACTCTCCCCCACTCCACCCCGATTTCAAGAAGGCTGTCAGGGCCCTGCCCCCCAACTTCAACACCTCCACAGAGTCTGACTACCTCAGGCTCATCTCCAGTTATGGCACCCATTTTATCCGCTCCATGGAACTGGGCGGCCGGATCTCGGCCCTTACCGCCCTGCGTACCTGCGAGCTGGCCCTGGAAGGGCTCACAGCCGACGAGGTGGCAGACTGCCTGGCCGTCGAGGCTGAAGTCAGCATAGGTGGCCATGCCCGCTCCTCATCGGAAATCAAGGCCTGTGAGGAGAAGAAGAAGAAGCTCAAGATGACAGCCTCCTTCCACCAGGCCTACCAGGAACGCTACTCCGAAGTGGTAGGCGGTCACCACACCTCCATGCATGACCTGTTGTTTGGGAACCACGCTGGGCCCGAGCAGTTCTCAGCCTGGGTGGCCTCACTGCAGGACAGCCCCAGCCTAGTGGACTACACTCTAGAGCCTCTGCATGTGCTCTTGGATAGCAAGGACCCACGGCGGGAGGCGCTGAGGCAAGCCGTGAGCAAGTATGTGACACACAGGGCACGCTGGAGGGACTGCAGCCGGCCCTGCCCCGCAGGGCAGCAGAAGAGCCCCCACGACCCCTGCCAGTGTGTGTGCCATGGCTCAGGAGTCACTAACCAGGACTGCTGTCCCCGGCAAAGGGGCTTGGCCAAGCTGGAAGTTATGAACTTCCAGGCCAGAGGTCTGTGGGGAGACACATTCACTGCCACGGACGCCTATGTGAAGGTCTTCTTTGGAGGCCAGGAGCGGAGGACAGGCACAGTATGGAATAATAACAACCCCCAATGGTTGATGATGTTGGACTTCGGGGACGTGCTTCTGGCCACTGGGGGGCCCCTGAGGGTGCAGGTCTGGGACGCAGACAATGGCTGGGACGATGACCTCCTTGGCACCTGTGACTGGACTCCACAGTCTGGCTTACACAACGTGGAGTGTAACCTGAATCACGGTCACCTGAAATTCTCCTACCATGCCAAATGTTTGCCTCATCTGACGGGGAAAGCCTGTCTGCAGTACGCCCCCCAAGGGCTTCTGGGGGAGCCTCCTGGAAACCGAAGTGGAGCAGTATGGTGAGAACAGCGGGTCTTACGAAGACCAGTATGCCCAGACTGAAGGGGTTCTCACAGAGTGGACCAGGGCCTATCTGTCTTCATATCCCCATTAGACAGATGGAAAACTGAGGCTTTCCATCTCAGTGAGGTGGTTGAATTTATAGGCCAGCCCTGAGCCTTCCTGTCCAAACTGCCTCGGCTCTCAGATAGTCTCAAGCCCAGAAATTAAGTTTAGGTCAGGAGCTGGCCAGAAGACCAACAGGCTATTCCTCCCAGGCTGCTTGGTATCATTTAAGACCTTCCCTTGCAGCCTTTTCTAGCATGGTGAATTCTTAGTTTTATTACCTCTAACTCCCAGCTGCTCTGTTTGCACTGTCTTCTTTGCCCACCAAGCTCTGTCTTTCAGACAAACTAAGAGATATCTTGACCTGTCTTGTTGTGTATACAACCAGATAGAGGACCAATAAATGTGATGTGATGGCAACCATGATGGTGGTAGTTGTGGCGGAGGAGAGAATGGGGACTAAACTTCAACTCTAGCAACCCTATACAACAGGTCAGGTGGTTCAACCCAGGTACAGGCAGGTAATATTAATAAACTTTTTTCCACTTTTGTTGGAAATGTGGGGACCCGAGTTACTTTCCTCATAACTCCCTGATTTGAGAAACAGCAGCATAAACTCGGTGATAAATGGCAATGGACATTCAGCTCCAAGCCAGGAGACAATTGAGAATGGTGAGGACTGTGGTGAACTGAAGGGCACATGTCTTATCTAGAGGGGGCTGCAGCTCTGCACCGGCCAGACATTCTCAAGAGTGTGAGCCCAGTGTTGCCAAGTCTTCTAAATCCTTAAAGTAACCAGAAATCCCAATTTGATTCTTAATTGTTGGCAATTCGTTTCACCTTGTAAAAATAAACCAATATGGGAAAACATGGTACAAGGCAAAAATGCAGACCATAATCTGAAGCAATCAGTTTGGAAACTCTAACTTCAACAGAACCTATCTGACTGGCTGAGCAGCTCTCCCCCATCCCACAATCTCAGGGAAGAGGGCAGTGGTTCCAACAGATGATGTCTGAGGGCCTCCTGGCCTTGGCATACAGTAAATGCCAGAGCCTCAGTGTCTAATATAAAAAGAAATGGTCTTTGTTCCATATGCCTGGGACATAGACTTCAAAACAGTCCCATGGGGTGGTGGCAAGATTCAGGGTGGCCTCCTAGATGTGGTGGGTTTTGTTGGTTCAGGGCCGTGGTCAGAGGGGCTTAGAGTTACCAGCACACCCCTCCTGATTCTCTTTGAAACTCTACAAATTAAGTCCCTTGAGGTTTATGTGAACCCCTAGGCTCAAAAGCCCCAAGGTAATAGTACACTGACCCTGACTCTCTTAGGGACTGGTGAGTTCTAAAAACCTGCTTGAAACCACCATTCTTACCCGTTTCCGTTGACCCCCACACACAAACAAGAACAAAAGAGAAATCTTGAAACTTCACACTGGCTGCTGCACTAATTGAAAATAAACATGGGTGGAGGCTACACAAGCGGGGGAAAGCAGGGACAGGACAGGCTTGGCTCAGGGGACAGCTCTGGCAAAAATGGGAGTCTTGATCGAGTACCCACATAGTCAGTGACCTCCAGGGAGGCCCTCTGTTCCTAGGGCCTTTGTTTTCCCAAAAGGACAGTTTTTGTTTCACTCCCTTCTCAGGATTGTTTGGAAGGGGCAAATGAGCCTTTCCAGAAGGTCAGTGCTATGGAAGTGGTCCTGAAAGTTCATCTGGTTAACCCTTTTGATTTTACCTATAGGAAAAGCAAGGCCCAGAAGAAGAGATTTAACTGTGGTTACAGAGGTTAGTGGCAGATTCAGGTCTCTTCGAGTCCTAGGCACTCCACTCTGAGCACCGCTTTGGAGAGGCCAATAGGACTCAGAAAGGTGGGCTCTTGAGGAGAAATGTGGGATATGGCCAAGGAGAATGAATGGCTCGCTTTTGTTGAGGGTCCACTGCAGAGCCCTCGCCCATAACCGAAGACCCAACACGACATTTTTGTTTCCATTCCACCCATTCCCCACTTTATCAGATATCTTCCCTTTGCCCTCCAGATCTTGCCTTCACCCTGTTTCACCCTACTCTGGCCCAGGAGGCTGACCTGTCTGAGCCTGCCTGTCAGTGGGCAGACGCTTAGAGGGAGGGAGGCAGTGGGAGAGAGCGCAGAGGTTAGGCTTTTTCTCCTCTCAGTGTCTCTCAGTGAAGCGGGCCTGGGCTAGCTGTGTTCCTCTTCCTCCCCAGGGGGCCTGTGCATGGCTCTCTTTTCCTTCTGTGTTTCAGCAACCACCCCTCCCCTCATCCCTTCAGCCCCAGGGATAGGCTGCCACTGTGGATCTTGAGTTATGCACTATCTCTTGTGCCTCCCTCCAGACCCTACACCTTTGTAAACAGGTCCTTTATAAACAAACCTCACAAATTATTATAATTCGAATATGCCATCGGCTTCTGCTATGGTCTGAATGTTTGTGTCCTCCCAAAATTCTTATGTTGAAATCATAATCTCCAAGGTGGTGGTCTTAGGAGGTGGAGCCTTTGGGAGATGGCTACATGGGATTACTGCCCTTCTACAGAAAGACCCCACCCCTTCCACCAGGTGGGGAAAGTGTGAAGGCAGCATCTATGAACCAGAAAGTGGGCCCACAGAATCTCCCAGCATCTTAACCTTGGACTTCCAGCCTCTAGAACTATGAGAAATAAATTTCTGTTGTTTATAAGCCACCCAGTTTATAATATTTTGTTATAGCAGCCAAAACGAACCACCTGTGAGTTCCGGTGGGAAGCAGAGCCACTTCCCTAACCCAGAAGCCGAACATGCCCGATTCTCGCTTCCCCAGCCTCCCCTGTTAACTAGAAAAGGATCTGTGACTGGGTCTGCTGGTCTGATGCATCTGTCCCAGGTGTGGGGTTGTTTCAGAAGCAGATACTGAGACCATGATCTGAGTGTGGGTAATTTATGTGGGAGGTGATCCCAGGAAGCTCAAGGAGGGAAGAGAAAAGGGGAGCCAGAGAAGGGAGGGTGACCCATCAAAGGTCTCCCTTGCTGCTTCAATAACCCATCCCCTTTTCCAACCATCCTCCCACCCCCACCCTGGTGGGTTCATGTCCTTAGAACAACCATTCAACTGTCCCCAGCACTTCCCTCCTCCTCACTCCCAAGGAAAGGAAGCACAGAAGGGCAGAGACCATTCACATTCACAGTTCCATCATTCAACAGACTGAACAGGCTAACCCTCAGGGGCCAGTGAACAAGCCATGCAGAGCATCTGTCCTCATAAGGCCCATGTGTGACAGGAGATAGATGTGGGTATGGCAGAAGATAAGGAAAGCAGGGTGACATTCCGGGTAGGGACCCCAGCTGGATTTCTTTTCTCACATTTACACACACACACACACACACACACACACACACACACACACACACACGCATGCACGCACACACACACACACACGCACATCCAGGCTGGTGATGACAACAGCCCATTTTTGTTATTTAAGAAGTTGCCTCAGCACCTTCATCTCTCTTTAAACATGCTTTGTGGTCTCTACAGAAGGACCCTCAAGTGCCCTGGGGTCTGTGCCCGTGTCTCTGATGCATGTGAGCAGAGGAGGACCTGTGGGAGGAGCAGCAGTGTGAGGCTGGGGAGAGCTCTGACAGGTGCAGGAGCCCCTTGCAGCTTTGAGAGTCTGTGAATGCTCCACAGTGTTCTTCATTCCTCCACATCTGTCACCAGGCCAGCCACCTCTGCATCCTGACATTGTCTTCTTCTCCCATAACCACACTCTCTCCAGCTTGGGCCACAAACATCTTCTTGCTGGGACAAGTCTTCCTGTTCCTTCCTCCTTGATTTCCAGGTTCCCATGGGCCCATCCCTGTCCCTCCACCCCACAGCCAAAGTGGTGCTAACCCATGTCCCCTCAGGCCCCACTCCAAGCTAGCCCCTGCATCTCTGCCTGAAGGCCCACGAGGCGGCCCGCTCTTTCTGCCCCCATTGGAAGACCACAGTGCTGGGGAAGTGTCCATCCATGCCCTACCCAGCCCAGAAAAGCCTTCAGTGGCCAATGAATGTGGTATATATAAATACCCACCTCCCTCCCCTTGGGAGGAATGACTCTAAAGGATCATCTATGCTGATTCCCAGAGTCCCCTGGTAGGGATAAACTCCAGCCCCCATAGTGGTGACTTGCGTGACCACTCACGCTTCTTGGCCGACTCCTTTCCCTGTCTCAGTTCCTCACTGCCCTATTGGTATTTCTGGAATCACCTCCCACATAAAATACCTGCCTAGGAATTCCTTTCTCCACGTCTACATCTGAGGAAACCAGCCAAGAAGCACATCTCACCACATTGTCACCTTGCTTAAACCCTTAATTGATTCCTTTGGCTCTTGGGATATAGCTCACACCTCCTAATATGTCACATATGCTGATCCTACTCTTTACTCTGTTAACTCTCAGTAAGCCCTCCCTCACTGAGCTCATTGGTTCCTTTGTTGGCCATGCTCTCTCTAGCCCTTCGCACATGCTGTCTCCTCTTTCTGGAACTTTTCTATTCTATCCTAAGTCTTCCTCAGCCTTCAGGCTTCAGCTTCAAATGTGGTTTTCTCCAGGAAGCCTTCCTTGACTTCCAGGTCTAGTTCATGGTCCTCTATACCCTGTTCCAATATTTCCCGAGGGCCAAAGGCCATTTCTATCTTATTCACAGTTGAATCAATTAGTCCAGCACCTGGCATAAGTTTGTTGCTTAAAAAATATTGGGTGGATGATTAGAAGGGTGAATGAATGAATGAATGAATGAATGAGTGAATTAAACCCACCAAGGAATCTTCCAGCCTCTGCTCAAACTTTCCCAGAGGCAGAGAGCTCATTACCTCTGGAGGTAGCAGTTCTACATGAGGAAGGTTCTTACCATGAGCCATCATTTTACACAGAAAACTGCGTCCTTATAACCCCAGCCCTGGTCATGGCTCAGGGATTCTGTGTGTCTGTATCTCGGGTCCCATTGCAAGTTTGTTGGACTGAGGAACCACTGGGCTGATTCCAGTCCAGGCAGCTGCTGCCCCTCACTCACAGTGGGGACACACACTGCCCGGGTGGAGGTGAAAGAGGGACTGGGCTGGCCCCCTCCTTTCTGTTACTGACTACAGAAACAAGGACTTCTCATGGCAGGTAAGGGGGTACCTCTTGACTCTTACCTACCCAGACCTCTCCTTTCTCAATAGACCCAGTCACCAAGTGGGTCAGTTCCAGCTGGGGCAGCTACTTCTCTGGGCGTAGCATGTGCTCATTTGGCCTAAACAGATTGTGACCCCATTAGGGCTAGGTCCACCACCTTAACCTCCCCCGCCCTTCCCCAGCTGCCTGATGAAGTCCTTTCCAGGCAGTCACACACACAGGCAGGGGCAGACTGTGTCTGCCTGGCTTTCCACCGTTCAGGATGGGAGTAGTTCTGGTGCAGCTGAGACCAGGGACATGAGTGAGGTTCTCGTGGGGTGGTTAGGGTTAGTGTTGCACAGAAAAAGATCAACTCCCCTCATAGACAGGACCCTCAAGAGCAGCCAAAGACTGACATAAGACCCACAAAGGAAATGACCCCGCCACACATTGAGCCAAGACTAGCCATAGAGATCGATCACGTGAACTTTGACTTTGATCTGAGACTGATCCCCAACCGCAATCAGTTCTCTTAGTACATTGCAATCACATAAAGCTGCCCCTGCAGACTGTAGGTTCCCCAGCTGTCAAATAGGGGCTAGGGCCACAATCTCTGCGTGGCTTGCCAGCTCAGTGGGGCTAAGCCCTGGTTCCACAAGCAGTCTAGTCCCTGACACTCTGTGTGCATGGCCAAAGGGACACAACAGCACCATCACACAGAACCTGCTCAGTGGACACACCCCAGAAACATCACTTTCTTGATCTTTGAAGAAGATGGGCTCCGTTTGTCTTTCTCTTCCCAAAGGCCCAAATATGCCACCCTGGGGGCCAGACTCAGAACAGCTGTTGTTTTGCAGAGTATAATCAGAATTTGCTTACTGTGGGGCTCCGATTGTATATCTTGGCTCCCAGTTAATCTCCAGAACAGCTGGTTCCTGGTTTCATCTTAAAAAGGCAGTCACGTCAGCTTGCTGGCCGGACACTGGCTTTTCCCTGAGGAAACCCCAAATCCCGGTGAGATTAACCAGTCACGCAATAAGGTCGGCCTCCAGGAGAATGTCTTTGTCTTGCATTCCTCTTTATTCACAGGAATCCTCATCTTTAGAAATGGGATCTCTACCCAAGTTCCTCCACCATGGTGGGGTGGGACATAACTACGTGAGGACATCATTCCTGCCCACCCCCTCCCTCCTCATGGTAACAACACAGAACTTCTTGTAATTTCATTTGTAAAGCATCTTTCCAAGTGGGAGAAATTGAGAGACCTTACTCCCTTTCTTTGCTTCCTCGCTTCCATTATTTTTCTCTCACCAATACTAAGAAATAACATTTCTTAAGTGCCTACTGTAGTGTTTCAAGGACTGGTGCCTTTTATCTTCCCAACAGCCCTGTGAGAAGGAGGTACTCATGCCCATTTTAGAAACAAGGCATTCCAGAAAGCTGAAGACCTGCCCTCACCTTTGTTCTCTGCACCTTCTTCACCTTCGGACTCTTGAACATCGAGAGTATAGTGTGCGCTGTCTCTCCTCATGGTCCTCACAACCATTGTCAACATACTGCCTTAAAGTGGCTGACAAGCACGCACTGTAGAGGAATGCTCTCAGGGGGAGCGGAGCGATCTCTCCATGCCACCCTGCCATTCACTTTTTTAAAATGTGATAAAATATGTATAGCATTGTATTTATCATTATAAACACTTGTAAGTATATAGTTCAGTGACATTAAATACATTCACAATGTGGTGTAAGCCTCACCCCACCCCTATCTGTACCTGACACTTTTTCATCATCTCCAACAAAAACTCTATATCCATTAAACAATACTCCCTACACACACACACACCAGCCTCTAGTAAGCTACATTCTATTTTCTGTCCTATTCCAGGTACCTCATATAAATAGAATCAGAAAATATTGGTCTCTGAGTCTGACTTCTTTCATTTAGTATGTTTTTAAGTCCATCCATGTTGTAACGGTGTCCTTCATTCCTTTTATGGCTGCATAATACTCTATTGTATGTATCTACCATTTTGTTTATCTATTCACCCATTTATCTATTCACCCATTGGACACTTGTGTTGTTTCTACCTTTTGGCTACTGTGAATGATACTGCTATGTAAGAGTATCTGTTTGAGCCCTGCTTTCACTTCTTTTGGATATATACCTAGGAGTGGGATTGCTGGGTCACATGGAAGTTCTATTTATCCTTTTGAGAAACCACCAAGCTGTTTCCACAGCCTGCCACCACCTTCTTAGCTAGCCTCTCTGCCTTGATTTTCTTGTGCCCACCTTCCCTTCTATCAAATCAGGACTTGAGCACAGATCTAGCTCATCTCTCCAGCATCAGGAAGACCATCCTCACACTTACGGCTGGTCCATGGCAACTCCAAGCCTTCCAGGCACCAAGGACCCAGCCCTGCCCCTCACTCCACCCTCCCTCTAGAGATCCCCTCTAGGCAGTGGTCACCAGTCCAGTCAGTGGGGGCAGGGAGTAGGAAGAAAGTTGAATGGGTGGGCAGCTGTTACTGGGCCTCAGGGTTGTCTTGTCTAGTACACTATTTCATTCTGTCTTATTCATCACTGCTTCCATAGCCCCTAGCACAGGCTGGACCTGGCACCTAGTATGTGATCAATAAACTTTGTTGAAAGAATGAATGACTGGATGTTAACATGTATCCTCTCACCTAACTCCCCTCTGCCAACACACACACACACAGGACTGTGAGCTCACTGGATAGCCATGGCCTATCCATCTCAGTGTCCCACCAACTCTGGTGTGAAGGGAAATCACAAACAAGAAAACAGTTTGTGGAACCAAAACAAATGAACATGACTGGGAACAGACTGATTGGGTGGGTAGGGTGGGCAAAAAGACTGAGGGGAGACAGAGAGAGAGAGAGAGAGAGAGAGAGAGAGAGAGAGAGAGAGAGACAGAGACAGAGACAGAGACAGAGACAGAGACAGAGAGAGTGTTATATGAACACTGGAGCCCTGCTCCTGAGAAAGACAACTAAAAGCTGAGGCCAAGCTAGAGGGAAAGCTTCTGGCTCTTCACTCCTCACCTTTCTCATGCCCAGGAGCAGTGCCCCCTACTCATCACCCCCCCCCAGAAAGGCCAATGGAACCCCAGCTCTTTGCCTTTTACCTCAAAACAATTTGAGACCCACAGAGTGGGAGCCCATATGTTTGGAGAAAAAGACTTCCGACCAGACTAGGTGGCCCTGCCCTCAGGCATAGGTACATAAGAGGTACAAACTCAGAATAAAAGTCAAGGTGAGTATGGGACTTCAGGGTTTCTTTTTTGTTTTTACCTTTATTTACTATTTCTTAAGTGCCTGTTGTGGGACAGGCCAGATAAAATATGCATAATTTCATTTAATTTTCCTAAGACCTCCACTTTACAGATGACGATACAGCCTAAGAAAGATTTGCTATCTTGCCCAAAGCCCCTCAGTTGCTTAGTGTTGGGAAAGTGAGGTTCGAGCTGGGGCTTCTGCTGCCAATGGCCCTGGGTATGTGTCCTGCTCCTGCTCCCAGTCCACGCCCCTTCAATCTGTCTTCTCTTGACATCACCCCTCAGCTATTGTAGACCTGAGGCAGTGCCCAGGTACCCTAAATCACTCCTTTCTTCCTTGTCAGGGCAGAGGGCTCTCATAGGCTCTCCCTTCCCTCTGGGTCCCTGCTCCCTCAACTCTGGCCATCTTGCACCATATGATCTTAGCCTACCTTGGCTGTGCCCCTTTGCTCTCCTCAGCATTTAGAAATGACTCCCACAGGATATATGTAGCTTTCCAGGAGCTAGAACGAGGGGTACACTTGGTTTCTCTCCCCGGGGCACTTACTGAGCCATATCACAGCTCCCACGCCCACCTGTGGACCAGAAGATAATGAGGAAAGCTAAATTGGGAATTCTAGGGAGCTTTAAGAAAAAGAAAAAGAAAGAAGTAGGAGCATGAGTTTACTGAGCATCACTCTGTATCAGACACCATGCTAGGGATACTTCTGTCACTCTAACCCCCTCAGCTGGAAGGTCACTCTAACTCCATAGGCAAAATAGGAGAGGGGGTTGCTCAAAGCCATGCAGACTGGTCCAGAAGACCTCACTCCTTAGCAACCACTACCTTCCATTCCCTAGGGCCCTGGCCTTCTTCTGAAGGCCAACTGCTGAGACATCAGTCAATTCCTGAAGATAGCTTGGGGATCTCCCAACCCCCGCTGCCCCTTAAACAGCAACCTGGGCAGAAGTGAAATAAAGAAGACTGTGTTTAAGCTAGAGCCCGTTTTCAAACATAAACATCTGTTTATGATTTCAAAAACAAAACAAAAATATGGCTTGCTGAGCCAATTCACAGGGCAGATGAGATGACAGGAAATTCTATAACTTTGTTAAGAACCCAAACTGTGTTTCAAGTCCTTTGGAAACCATTTAAACCATGCAAATGTGCTTGTTAAGCAAACTGTGCAAATTCGCTTGTAAACCATGGGTAATCCCTCATGATTCTTTTGCTACCTTCGGCAGGTGCCACAGGGACCCCAGCTGTGTCGTACAGTAGCTTATTCCTGGCTATCATCTGTGTTGTATATGAAAATAATACTAGGGCTTTCATTGAAAAGGTTCAGTGATTTAGACATTCTGGTCATTTCTTCTCTAAGCATGTCCCCCAGCCATTTCCAAAAAGCATTTGTTTACTGTTTTCGTTGCAGCAACAAAACTGGGCCAAATTGATACCATCTGGAGTGCACAGTATTGCCAAGGCCTTTCAAGACCAGATGTGTACAGTGGCCTACGCCCTTACTTGCTAAGTGAATTTGAGCAAGTGGCTTTCCCCCACCTCGAGTTCCCAGTTTTACATGTGTCACCTGAACACACTAACAGCTAAGTCAGAGGTTCAAATCCCGTGTGCACCCACGTGTGGGAGGGGAGCTGATGTGGAAACGGCTACAAACGTGTTGGCCAGCAGCACTGAAAGGGGGTGCTGGCTGTGGGGCGACGCCTGTCCTGCCTCAGAGCCCACTTACGGCAGGGGAACCCTGCCCACTCTCAAAGAGGGTGTCCAGAGCTGGGGAGCAATATCAACTCCATTTTTGAGATGAAGAAACTGAGGCTGAAAGGGTTGAAGCGATTTGTCAGGCACATATTACATGCTCAATATTATCTGTTCATTCAAGAAACACTCAGAGACTCCACTATGTGTGAGCTGCAAGGACTGAAGCACACCCCTATCTGTAGCTTGGTGTGCTCTGATATGCAGCTTTCACTGCCCACCAAGACACCCACTCCTTCTGGGACACTCTTTCCTCCTCAGCAAACCTTCCCTGGAAAATGTCTGTATGAAGCTGCAATCCTGCCAAAGATAGAGTGGGCCCAGCGGGGAGAATGCCAACCTGTGTGCTGATGGGGAAACCAAAGGCAGGAGGGACAAGGGCCTTCCAGCACGCAACAGCCTAGTGCAGAAGGGAGGGAAGGACGGACTAGGAAACCCAAAGGGAGTGGGGTTGCTCACAGGGCCACAGCGCCCCACACCCAGTGCTTTCATGGCCCTCGCAGCCCTCCCTCCACCAGGACTTTCACACACATCCCCACATTCACACTCAGAGCTTTCCCTCCAAGGAGGTAAGAGACAGCAAGTTGCTTTGGTCACTCAGAGTCTACACTCTTCAGATTCTCTCCCAAACCCTTGGGAGGAAATTTAGCTCAGTGGACATTGGCATAACCTCCTCTCATGAAACATATAAACACACCTGAGTTTATTCCCATCTCACAAGCCCAGGGAACAACCAGTCGCACCTGCTTTGGTGGAAATGCCACTCAGGAATGGAACAAAACCCTCACCTGGCCACCCAGCAGCACATTTAGGAAAAACCTTGGAGAGGAAAGGAAATGAAAGCTTTCTGACCGACTGTTTCTTCAGGTAGAGTAACACGTTCAAAGACAGGTTCACACTGACATTTTCAGTAGAGGGCAAAGTGAGCAAAATAAGGACAAGTGTAGCCTGTGTTAAATCTACTTCATCTGATTTGAAGGCCTATCACCTCCCCCCACCCCTGCCCCAAGAAGTTGTCCTTGATTTAGAGGAGTTAAAACATCCTTTTATATGATAGTATTGTAATGGTGGTTAATTTCTTTTTAATGGGGTTACTTTGCAAAAATGTGCATCCTAATATTCTTTTGAAAATTTCATTCGTTTCTGCAATGAAAATGTTTGGGGAACAGCTAGAGAAAACACAAAAGGGAGCCTCCCCATCCATTTTGTGAGGGTCATGGTTTTTGTATTTGCTTTGGGACCATGATGTAAACTCTGAATCCTCTCCTGAGAAAAGTATATAAACACAGTTTCACATACAACTTCAAGCCTCTGATACCCATGGACCTCTCAGTGAGGAAGGAAGAAGAAAGCCTCCATCAGCACATGCCTGAGAGACACCCATAGACCCAAATGTTCTTAGGAGATGTGGTTTTTCTCGGTCTCCAGACTCTGGGTTAGTGAGTGGTACTGATCCAGATACTCGGGTGCATCTGGAAAGGAAAGGAAAGGAAAGGAAAGCTCACTGAGCAGTGAGTCAGCACGCTGGCTCTGACCTTGGCTTCCTGTGTGATGTTGGCCCCTCTAGCCTCAGGTCCTTCATCTGCAAAGGGAAGAGGTTGATTGAGGTGAAGCACAAGCTCCATTCAGAGGTCATATTCCAGAAGTGAAAGAATTTCCAGTAGTGAAATCCACTAGTAAGAAAATAGTCACCAAATGTTCATTCACTCATTCTTTCAAAATATATTTCTTATGCCTGCTAGTTGTCAGGTCCTAAGACATTCAGAAATGTATAAAACCCAGTCCCCAGCCCCAAACTGTCTCCAGTCTATGGAGAAGGCACGAGTATATCATCAGCAGCATGGACTTGGATAAAGGGCATCTTGACGATCTGACTCCCAGCTCACTCAGGCATATGTGACCTTGAATATATTATGAATCCCCTCTAGTCTGTAAAACAGAGACAGTAATCTCTGCATCACCTGATTGTGAGGCTTTGGTGAAGTAATAAATGCAGTACCCTGACATGATGGAAACAATATAGGCATTCAATAAATACAAGTCTCTTTCCTCATTTCCTAGGAAACACAAATATTTTGTGAATTACTGATCCATCAGACACTTACTGAACACCTTCTATATGTCAGGCACTAACAGACCCTGAAGGCAAAAAAGACAAATCACATGCAGCCCTCCCTTTAAGGAATTCACAAATTAGTGAGGATTGTAGATAAGGAAACAGACAAGAATGTGAAAAGTGCTTTTGAGAAGTGAGCACAGGGGCACATGGGTGTTCTCTATGCAATTCTTTCAAATTTCTTGCAAGTTTGAAATTTTTCATAGTAGAACTATGGCCACAGAATGCTTGAGAAGTCAGAACCCTGTCTGTAGGTGCCTTGAGAGACCTGAATCAAGCTGAATTTGGAAGCATGTGAAGGAGTGAGCTAGAGAAAGTAGAGAAGGCACCCCAGGCAGAGGGGAGCCAGAGGCAAGTTCTGGAGATGTGAGAGAAAGGGAAGGGTCACTGTGTCAGAGGGTGCCTGGGCTGCCTCTTTTGTTAAATGATAATAATATGCCTACCTCCTAAGGCTGCCAAGAAACAACTGTAGGTGATGACATACATTAAGTGCCAGGAAAAGGGCGGTGCTGATGATTCCTTGTATCTCCCCCACTCCCATCTCTAGAGGCTGCCCCTGTGAACCATGTCACTAGAACCCCCTTCAGTCAAAGGAAGGCATTGACAGTAGATCAGAGGATAAGAGCAGATGAGTCAGGATAATTACCCCACCTCCACCAGCCCTGCATTCAGTGATGCTAATATGGCTGTGGTGGTCCCCTCTACAACTCAGTTCTTATTGGATGATACCTTGAGTCCCCTAAAGATACCTGTAGCAGGCTCAGGTAACACTGTGTTATCTCCCTCAGGTCCAGGGGCAGTTATCACTTTCCCCTGTAACTAGTTCCCAGGCACCTCACAATTCCAAGCTGGTTCTCTCAGTCCTGCCCACACCTCTGAAAATGGTCCATTCATTAAATTCTCTTCACCTGAGCTAAGGTTGCCGTCCCTTTTTTCTCAGGACCCTAATTGCTACAGTGCTTGGCACATAGTGTACTTTTATATTACAAGTATAGTTAAACATGTGCTCTAGTTTCCTCTTCCCAACCTAGCATCCTCAAAATGTCTTTAAAAGTATCGATTTTTAAAATTCTATGTCAGTGCTGGAATAAGAAGAGGTCAGAAATTATGCTGAATTCCTGAAAGACAGAAAGCCAGTGGGATCAGATGGGCAGGAGAGATGACAGTCCTCAAGTCATAAAAGTGAATGCTTGTGTGAGAGGAGGGATTAGCTTCAAGAAGATGCCAGCTCAGAGATATAGAGCTAGGGAGGAGGAGGAAGCCTGGGTGGTGCCCAGAGCTGGAGAGTTTGGCTCTCCCTGTGCCCCTCAGTAGTCCCAGGCCAAAGTGGGATAGTGGTGCCCCAGGCAGGGCACTTAGGGTGGCATCCCAGCGCTGTTATACACCTAGCAGCAAAGGGCAGCCACCGGCACATGCTATTGTCAGCATGTCTCATCCCTCCCCCATAGTTGCCAGTTTGGGTTGTGCTAAATATGCACCGATCTTAAAACAGGATCACCTGAAATCTCAAGACAAAGATGAATGCACAACAAAAATCATCAACCACTGACAATATTAAAGACAGCACCAAACTCAATGAAAAAAAAAAACTGGAAATCTTACAAATTAAAAATGTGACCTGTTTTGTATGGGTGGAGGGGACCCTCCAATCAGAATGATAAAAATTCAAAAGACTGACCATACCAAGCATTCATTAAGTTATGGAGGCACTGGAAGTCTCCCATGCTGCTGGTGGGGATGAAACTGTTGGGAAAATAGTTTGGCAGTTTCTTAAAAAGTTAAATATGCATATACTATATGATTCAGCTACTCTTCTCCTTGGTACTTACCTAAGAGAGATAAAAGTATACATTTACACAAAGACTTGTACATGAATGTTCATAAGTTTTATTTGTAACAGCCAAAAACTGGAAACAACCTAAATATCCAACAAAGTGGGTTAACCAACTGAGTTATATCCGTACAATGGAATACTACTCAGCAATAAAAAAAAAATGAACAACTGAAGTTCATTAAACACAGACGATTTCAAAATAATTATGCTGAATGAAAGAAGTCAGATAAAAAGAGTGCATACTAATGATCCCATTTATATAAAACCCTAGAAATAGCAAACAAATTTATGGTGACAGAAAGCCTATCAGTGGTTGCCTGGGAAGAGGGATGGTACAGAGAAGTCCAGGAAGGAGAAATGACAAAGGGACAAGAAGAAACTTTTGGAATTGACAGATATATCATTATCTTGTTAAAATTTGACGGATATATCATATCTTGTTATAATTTCACATGTGAATACAAATGTTAAACTTATCAAATTATATATTTTAAATATGTGCAGTTTATCGCATGTCAGTTGTACTTGAATAGAGTTGTTTTCTAAAAACTCGTGGAACCACACACACATAAAAAAAGTATTTTATATTAGAAAAGGAATGTTAAAATGAACAATATTTTTCTCACTCACTTTTGAGTATGTTGGGTTGGTTATACTGAGTACCTCCAAGTGAAAGAGTAAGAGATATAATTAGTAGTCATTTGACAAGTCTTAGTAAATTTGGGGAACAGGGGTATATTTTTCGGAAAATGAGAGAGTTAATGACTTCATTACCAAGGTAATGAACCTTTTTGCAATTCAGCAGTTTTCCAATTCTCTACTTGTAACAAAATTGCAGGAGTACATAACTAAATTGGCAGCTAATAAAAACATTTTTTAATGTTTTAATGAAAGATCATGGTGTGATTTTTGGCATATTACTTAGAAGAGGTTCATAAAATCAAGTGGCATTACTCTAGCAAAAATTCACCTCCACCTACTAGTTTATTGAATACAAATTCCCAGTGCCTACATTCATAAGAATAAAAATAGATTATTTGAAAATAATAAAATAGAAAAACTTACAAATGTAACCAAAAAAATATATAAGATACTCATAACATTAAAATTGAGAAGGAGACCATTACTGATGGAGAGGAGGCTTTTAAATATTTAGGAGGATAATACATATGATTTTACATTAATAAGTTTGAAAATCTTGATGGAAGATATTCTGCCCATGTATTATTGTGGGAAAATGTTAGTAGTTTACCAAAACTGACCCAAGGAAAACTAAAAATCCTAAAAAATGTTAGTAAACATAGAAGAAACTGAAAATTTTATGGAAGATTCTTCACTAAAAAATACCAGCCCAAGTTTGAGAGTTCTAGAAAACCCTCATGAAACAGATCATATGAGCTATTTGAACTGTTCCAAAATGTTGAAAAAGATAGAAAGCTACCTAACACAATTGTAAGGCTATCACAACTCAAACAACACTAAAAAGGGTAATTAATATAAGAAAAAAAAAACCACTTATGAACATAGATGCAAAAATCCTTTTAAAATATTAGGATTTCAGATTTAGCAAGAAGAAAACATCATGACCAACTAACATTTACTTAGAAATGGATTATTCAACATTTAAAGACCTGTTGATGTACTTTTCAATGTTAACGTATTTTAAAAAATCTGTCTTGATAGATGCCAAGAAAACATTTTAAAGTTTAAAATCCATTCAAGACTTTTTAAAATTAGCAAACCAGGAATAAAAGGAAATTTCTATAACATGATAAAGTAGTTCTATTTGGAAACTAGATTAAGAAACATATTTAGTGGTGAAATATTAGAACTATTTCCATTAAATTCAGAAAGAAATAAAGATTATCATATCTCAAACATTGTACAGGAGGGTCTTATTGCATGAGACAAGAAAAATAAATACTTATTACAAATACCGAAAAGAAATTAAAGTTATTATTTTCAGGTAATATGATCATCTATCTCCAAAATCTGAGAGAATTAAGAAAAAAAAGACTATTAGAGATATTAAGTAAGTTCAGAAATGTGGCCAAATTTAAGCAAAAAAAAATTTGTTTTTTTTCTTCATTGGTAATGATCAATTAGAAACCGTAATAGAACAAAATTCATAATTGCAAAACACTATTTAATAACACTAATAAACTCAATGATAACTGGTATGACTTATAGGAAGAGCATTAATAACTTTTATTGAAAGACACAAAAGAAATCTATTCCTTATAAGGAAGACTCAAATAGTAAAAGAATTAATTCTCCCTGTTAGCCAATAAATTAAATGTAATCCCTATCAAAAATTCTTGGGGGATAGTGACCTGGCTCTAGGCATGATGTGATACAGAAACTCAAAGTCAACACCCATCATCTCAGTCTCATTGGACTTCATGTGTTGGTTTCATCCCCAGATTTGTTTTCTCCTCATAGTTATATGACAACTGTAGCCACTTCCAGCCTCTCTCTTTTAGTTCAACAAAAGTAGTTAAGATTTCCGGTCACTTAGGCAAATGCTCAGGATAAGCTCTGATTGGACCCAGCTGGACAGCTGAGTCACATGCTCATTGCAATGCTTACTTAGGACAATGAGATGGACAGGTTAGCTCAAGCCCTTATCCCTGTTACTCTTGAGGATAGAAAGTCAAAGATGGTTACTGGAAGATGAATGGATGCTAGTGGCAATGACAATCGCATGTCTACTCTATGGACCCACGTATACATGGGAATCTAATGTGTGACTGTAGTTAAGGAGTTCAATAAATAATGTGGTGCCAATAGGATATCCACTTGGAAAAAAATAAACTATATTCTCTACTTCATGTCATTCACAAAATATTTATTCCAGATTAATTAAAACACAACATAGAAGATAACACACTGTATCAGTATTCAAAAAAATATGGGCAATAAATACACAAATTTGGGTAGGGAAGGTCTGCTTACAAAGACAAAATACAAAATGCATACATTTGATTTTATCATAACTTACAACTTCTCTATGACAAAATACACTCTTTAAAAGTTACAAGATGAAATAAACTGGGAAAAAGAATTGGCTGCATATCTATCTATCCTTATAAATGATACAGATTATTTAAAAATTTATGCCTATTAATTTTAAAAAGACAATCCAGTAGAAAAATAACTGAATATATAAGAGAAAATCCAAATGACCAATAAACATATGAAAAGATTGGCAAAATTAAAAAGACTGGTGACCTCAAATGTTGGGGTGGGAATGGGAAAATGGGTGTTTTCATAAACTATTGCTGTTTAATTCAGCCCAGAAGATGGCCTCATTTAGCTCAAAGAAAGAATTAAAATTACTTTTGGACAGTGCAGACCCACTGTCACATAGGGTTTATTGATGAGTGAGGTGGGTGGATGATAGAAAAAGGAAAGAATAAACTAAGAGGAAGTGCAAAGTGAAACTTAAAAGGCCCATGTCAGTGTGACTCATAGGAAAGAAGTATTTCTTGTGGGTGTTGATGGGGACCTCTTTAAAGTACACAGGGGTTTGAACAACATCAAGTCCGAGAACCACAAAACCTTGAGGGAGGTTTTTCAAAGTAGTCATGCTTTCCCCTCACCACTGCCCCAACCCACCCCAGCTTGGGCACTCTTCCAGGATTGACATTTCTCTCCGCCATCATGGAAAATGTCAGAGAGGATTCCAGCGCTCAGAGCTGCCTCCAACATCCACCTCGGAAATGAGCAACGGGGCGGAATCAGACACGCTCTGGGCCCAGGGACCCCATCTATAAATAGGGATCATAATACTTAGTGCTATTGTTGGAGTTTTCAATGAGATGATGACCCTAAACAAAGCCAAACATAGTATCTGACAAAGTAAGTACTCTAATAAAGAACATAATAAAATAAGCAAAGGTTATTGATCTGGTAACAGATCAGGCACAGTGTAGAACAAGGACACAGAGAAATAGAGATGACAAGCTCTAAGGGAACATGGGTGTCTGTTGATATTTTAAAGCTAACAATAATAATGTAACATATGAGAAAGAGTTACCATCTTTACAAATCAATAAGAAAAAGGCAAACATCCCAAAGAAAAAGTCAGCAAAGGACAATCATAAAAGAGAAAATATAAATGACTAATAAACATTAAAAAGTTCAGACCTCACTATTAGTTTAAATAAATATATATAAAATTAAACAAGTATGAAATTCTGTTTTGAATCACCAAACTGGCAAGAACTTTTCAAAAAATGTAATAGGCAGTCTCGCAGGAGTCAGAAAACAGCGTGCTCATAACTGCTATTTGAGACTGTAAAATCGGACATTTCTGGAGGACAAATGAAGGTGCATTTCAAAAACCTTTAAAATGGGTGTTCCCTTTTAGGAAATAATCAGGTTTGCACCACCATGTGCAGATTTGGAGGTATCGACCCAGTTCACCACAACCTCCTCCGTCCTCCCTCTTCTCCACACCCACATCCATGGGGAAGGTTGAGCAACAATCTTCTGCCCTTCTGGGCACAGTCCACAGGACAGGTGGCCCCCCCACTTAAGATGGGAGCAGAGCACAGGGCAGTGCAGGAGAAAGACAACTTCATTTGGCTGAAACTATAACATATGAAGTTGGAAATGGGGGTGGTCATTTTCCCCAAGCGGTGTCAGAAGATTGACCTTCACCAGAAAGGACATGGAAGCTGCCAGAGAGGTGGGGATAAGAGTGAGGGTGAACTGTTTGGGTCCTCAGGAGCTGTGGACACCAAGATGGGATATGAGGTGCAGAATGTTTACTTGAAGAATCTTCTGTGAAGGGTAAAGGAGGAAAAGGCAGGAAGGGCCTTCGGACCATGATGTGAGTCTGACAGTGTGGAAGGAGAGGGGTGAGGAAGAGCCCACACTGCTGGTGGCTCTGCAGAACTCAGAGCAGACCAACAGGGAGGCCCCACGCAAGGCTGTCAGATAGACAGAGCCACAGAGGCCTTCTGGGCTCCCTCAACAGTTTTCCAGTTCCCAGTTCCGGTCACCCCCAGGCCCAACTGCATCCTTACCAAGCGTCCCATGAGATCCTTTCACAGACCATATTTTTACAATTCCCTCATTTGCTTAAGGTAGCTAGGGCTGTTTTCAGTAATATGCAATCCCAGGAGTTCTAGAACTACAAAAAGACTTGTGTTTAATAATGTACTTTGAGGTGTTGTTTATAAATTTTAACATTAAAAATACCCACATGTAAGGTTGTCTATCTTGATAGTCGTCTGGGTCACAAAGATATATGCATTTGTAAAACCTCATCAAATGGTACACTTAAGATTTGTGTTTTTTGTAGGTAATTGGGGGACTTCTCCTGAGCACCCCCAGGGGCTTGGAGACTTTACAAAGTTGGTTAAAACTGATTGTGTGCTTACTATGTGTCAGGCACTGTTCTAAAGTATGACACGTATTCGCTCGTCCATCAGAGGCCACTGACCAGAGGAGTTACTGAAATGTGAGCCAGTACTGTCTGTGCCACTAAATGCCCTTTGCAGGCTGGAGAGGGTCTGAGGAGCTTGGGGGACACACCCATAAACATATCACCCACTCCTGTGTATCCCCACACAGACACCCTCACCCCAGGCAGAGAAGAGAGAACTGCCACAGCCACTCACACACACACACACCCTGGTGCATACAACTCTACATTTGTATTCGAAAACCACACAGAAGCATCCTAAGACTCTGTTGTGCTGGGAAATAACTGGGGGAGGCCTTCCCTCCCAGCCTGGGGAGATGACCAGCTCCAGAGCAATAGGGGCTCTGGGTTCTGTTCTGATCATCCCAGCTGACCTTGGAACTCTATCCCACAGGGCCTTGTTCTTGGAAGGGCTTTTGTAGAAGCCTGGGTCTGTGCTCTCTCTGCCTTACTATCTTAACTGCCTCTTTATACAGCAATCTCTCAATGTAAATGTGTTCAAGCATCTAGGGGCCAGAAAGAGCCAAAAAGAGATTCCAAGGGGAGGGGAATGAGAGGAAGAAGTAGAGGATGAAGTTCATCCTCCTTCATAGCCCCGAACTGCCACCTTCTTTCATTTCCCTAGATATAACAATCCTTCACACTTTAGTGTGAATTAGGCTGTTATGTTGCTTTGTTCACTTGAGGGGCTCAGCATGATAGCCCTGGGCATCCTGAGTGAAATTGTAAGGCACCATTGTGAAGAAGAGAGATGTGAAGAAGAAGAGAGATGTCTGTAAAAACCCACCTTCTCTAAGAATGGGGAAGACTAAGGGCAGGTTCACCCTTAGTCTAGGTTCTCGATTCACCCTGACCACCTACATTTACTCTGAAGGAGCAGGGGCCCCAGCTTGCACCTATGATGCCTGCCCACACCGAAGACAAATCAGCAGCCAGGCGCACTTTACATTTAGCTGTTTTTAATACTAGAAAGCTCTGTATGAAAAAAAAAATCACAAATGAATCCTCACAACATCCCTGTGAGGTAGGTAAGCAAGTATTATTCTCCCATTTTACAGACGGGAAAACTGAGGCAGAAAGGTGCTGTGACTGGCCAGTGGTCCTAGCACAGTTGATAGTCAGGGACAACTATGAGAACACAAAGGCTTCCTCCCAGTTAAAACCCAATCTCTGACCCCCCACCTAAACCTTGTCTGCAAAGAAATTAAAACTTTTAACACATGCAAAAATAATAAAAATGAAAATAACAAATTTGAAAAGGTAGTGAACAGACATACAGTAGTTTTGCAAAAGAATTCAGCCAAGATGGTCAAATATTTTCCAATACTAGGTAGACATGAACAACTTCAGCCTCTTCTCTTCTTTCCAAATATGACCGGAGACACATCCACCTGTTTTTCCACAGAAGTGCATGCACCCAACCAAAGAGAGGCCTCCCTGGCCCCAGTGAGTCAGCCCAGGAGGACTGCTTCCCTACTGTTCATCCCCCCTGTCCCCAGAGGAAGAGCTACAAGGCTCAACTCAACACCGCCTGCCTCTCCTGCCTCTTCTGAACAGCTTTCCCACTGTCTAGATGGAACAGATCCTGGAGGCCTCTAACTCAGAAGCACTTAGCCCCTTCTGCTCCGACTAGAATGGTCCTCAGCAAGGACAGTCTGAAATCCAGGTGCCTCCTCATACCATGCTTAGCCCACTCTCACACACTCCACTGTTTAGTCAGGTAGCCTAGCTGCCCTCAGGGGCTCCTGCTGTGACAGGTGTGGGTGGGGAGGGACTGACCACATACTCGACCATCTTGGGCTTGTGGGGCAGGGAGGAGGTATGGAGGGACCCACAGCTGGGAGCTTCGGCTTCTTCAGTACCTCCCACCTGGGCCTCCAGGCAAATGGAGCTGGCTCTTCCACAGGGCTACACCACCTTCTGAAAGTTCTTTCTTCCCCCTGAAAGTAGCTCCCTGATGTTACCAGCTCCTTGGAAACACATACAGTCCTGCCAGCCCCAGGGGAAGAAAGAGGGGAAAGGAAGGCAAGGCCTCTGCCAGACCCATCAGGCCATGTAGTTAGGGTCCTCCTTGAAGCCTCTAGGCTGGAGATGGCATGAAAGGTGAGAAAACAGGGTAAAACTGCCTTCAAGGTAACAAAGCCAAGCAGAATACTGCCTACTCCCCAAGGAGGCAAGGGCCCCAAGAGCAGTGCTCAGGAAGCTAACTTGGAGAAGCCAAGAGGGAAAGCAGCAAAAGAATGAAAGAGAAAGAAACCAAAGCTGACCTATTACTCTGCTCCATGGTCTTGTCAGACTGCTGAGATGGGACAAGAAGGGGAGCCTGAAAGTGGAGGTGGCAAGGAGCTTTCTTTGGCCACTTGGGAAGGGAGCTCCTTAGAGGGCTGATGCCAGCCCTCCCTGGAAGGCGTACACACTGGGCTTTTCTGGAGGCCATCCACATACCTGTCACTTATAAGGTATGACCATGTGCTGCTAATTGTCCTATAAAAAATTCTTTCAGAAAAGGGGCCCCTACCCAACCGCAGTCTCTCTGGGAAGCTGGGGGACCATTTCCTCAGGGCCACTTCAGTGAAGGCCACCTTAGGCAACCCCGGCCTTCATCGGGCCCTACAGCAGGGAGCACATTCTACAGGGAGTCCCCGGCAGTGAAGGGCTCCAGGCTGAGGCTCTGTTCCTGCCAGCGGCAGCGCAGTCTCGAGAAAGGCTGGTCCTCCACGCTCTCTAGCTCAGGGAAGCCCAGCTGGTTGAGGATCTCATAGACTCCAGCCTTTGACGCCACCTGGGGAGGACAGCAGAGATACAGGGAGCATTCCAGCATTTGGATCACCCTGCCCTGCTTTGTGTCATCCTTCCTTCACTGGGCTCTGAAGGACACAGGTGAGCCTGGGGCCCAGCACTGCTTCCTACCAGCTCAGCAACCTGAACAAGTTTATGTTTTGACTGCAATAAACTGCTCTGAGCTTCAATTTCCTTATAATGGACTTAATAGTCTCTACCTCCCAGCACTACTGTGGAGAGCTCCATAATCACCGAAAGCACTCCGCAGATGGAGAACAGTGTGGAAGACCAAGCACGTCCTGTGCCTGTGTAGCTCTGACACTCCTATAGGGACACTTAGGAGCACAGGCTCCGGGCATTACAGCTGGGGCCTGAGGAAGGCAGCAGGGATACAGCAAGAGCCCTTTGGCTCTGAGTTTTAGCTATGGGCCACCACACAGGTGGGTTAGCTGGGGCCTCCCTAGACACCCCCCAGGAAGCCCTGTTGTCCAGTGGCCCAGGCCCTGGCACTAGACCCGAAACACCCAGAAAGCAGCCTCCTTGTCACCCCACCATCCTGGGGGGTGGAAAGGATGCAGGACCCACTCAGAACAAAGGTCCCTCAGCACCCCTCACCCCCATCTGCCATTCATTCCCAGGAGAGAGGGGCGCTGAAGCTGGAACCCACACTGCTCACTGGCCCAGTAGTTCTCTTCTTCCATGGCCTCCCTCAACACCTACCACCTAGGTTTATCTGGGGAGGGGATCAAGCTCCTCTCCAGCCCTTGGCTCCCCCAATTCTCACTCTGCATGCAGACCATAAGCAGAAGTGTCCTGGGTCCCCAACCCAGGGGCTCAAAGAGGAAGCTGAGCCCAGGCCTGCTCAAGAGAGTGGCCCCGATGTGGCCATTGTGTGACCCACCCTCCAACAGGTCTCCTGACTCAACACTCATCTACCCGAGGGCCATGCTCAAGGCCTGTCTTCAGCACAACCACCTCGCAGCCACCGTTCCAGCCTCCAGGCACGGCCGGGGCCTCCTTGCCTCCATTCCCCACAGCTCTGACGCCACCCGCACACCTGCCTAAGCCCATCCCCTTCCTATACCCACTCTGACCAGGGTCCCTGGCTCCCTGTGCTTCCACCTGCCTGCCCCATAGGAGCTAATGCTGGCCTCGAGTTCAGATTAGAATTGCCAGGACAGGCTGGCGAGGCTAGGAGGGGCCAGCGTGCTGGTGGAGAGTAATTACAGGCCACTGCAGAGGAGAGAAGGAGGCCACTCTCCTGACCTAGAGGTGCCAAGGCAGCAGCTCTGCTTATAAAACCAGCCAAGCCAGTGGGGGGATCCAGGAAGAGCCAGGAAAACGAGCACAAAGAGAAGACGGTGGAGGTAGAATGCAAGGGCAGCATCTTAGGCCACACTTGGTGGTCCTTGCAGCCAACCAACTGGCTCCAACACTGACCGTGAACAAGGTACTTAACCTTTCTGTGTTCGGTCTTCTCTGTAGATTGTGAGAGCAACAGTTGTAACACAGGGTCTGGCAGATGGCCACTACTTGAATCTCATGGAACTCCCACTACAGTCTTCTAAAGTGGTGCTGACAGTATCCATGTTATTTCCATTTTAATGTTGAGGACTGTAGGATAGAATAGTTAACTAACTTGTCCAAGGTCATACTGAAAGGTAGCAGTGGCTGGGCCACCTTGCCCCTCGCAGGGTAGGTGAGGGCTAACGCATAATGGAGATGTAGCAGCCAGGCAATGTTGGCCTTGGGGTCATGTGGAGCAGGGGCCCAGCCTGACACACGGCCCTGTTCAGTGCCCCACACACCTTGTCTCCTCCCTCCTCTTCATTCATTTGTTCATTTACTCCTCAAACTTTTACTGACCACCCACCTAGCACAGACACTGTGCTAGGGACCAAGGTCAAACAAGACCTCTTCTTGGTCAGCAGGGGGCCTGTCACCGGGGTCCCTACAGGCGATGCTCAGGGTGGCCTCCGCCTCCTGCATCTCACCTCCCGCATCCAGCTGCTGAAGGGCCTCTGCCAGGAGTCGGCCTTCTCCAGGTGGAGGTAAGCATTGAAGAGCACCAGGTAGATGTAGCGCTCCAGGTACTGCAGGCTCCGCAGCTGCAGCCTCCGGACCTCCTGCTCTGATTTGGCTGCCTTTGCCTGGAGGACGGCACGGGGCTGGAGTCAGCATGGGTGTTCATCTCCCCACCACACACCACACACATCACACAGATACCCTCACACATGTCACATACCCCCTGCCACACATCCACTCAGACACACATACCACCTACACTCACACCATACACACTCAGACACATACTCACATACCACGTAAACCCCTACACCACTAGACACACACACAACACATACATATACACCACATACCCACTCACACACACATACATATCATACAGACACCCCATGTACACACACAGTTCACACACACATCCTCTACTGTCCTCAGCACCAGGGTGGGGACAGAGGAAGGGACTCAGATGGCAAGCCAAGGATGTCGCTCCTGCCTGAGAGTCAGAAATCCACTTCCTACCTGGGAGGCATGGGCAAGTCACCTGGCCTCCCTCAAGCCCCACTTCCTCATTGTGAAATTATAACCATCATCCTGTTCTGAGGGGCAAGCAGAGGAGGACACAGGAAGGCTGCCATAGGAAGGCTCCATGCAGGCATTGCGCTTGAGGTGTGGAGAGCCCCTACCACGTGGCAGGCCCCATATCCTGGACACCAGTTCTAACCACCAGAAAGGAATCTTACTGCCAACTCCTGTCAACTCCCACTGGGGACATCTCCTCCCCAGCCCCACGCCCTCCCGGTTCTAGAGGAAAGATTCTTGACCCCTCTCTCTTCCAAACCCTTGGGCCTGCCTCAGGGAGCAGTAGATATGAGGTCTTTCAACAGTGGCCTGGGTTGTGGCCTCCAGCTGCTCCGGGGTGAGTTCGTCTCTGCCTGGGCAGAGTGAGAAACCCCAGCTTGACCTCTGACCCTGACTGGTCCCTGAGTTTGCCTGTTTCTCAAATGGTTCAGTATCAGAGATAAAAAGGCATCTCTATGAAGCTGAGTCCCAAGTCCTTTCCCTCACCAAGGCAGGGGAAAGATCACAGAAAGGCCACCAGGGCTGAGATGCAGCAGCTTAGGGAAGGGTGAGCAGGGACAGCCAAGCAATTAAAGACGGGTTCCCAGAAAGTGTGAGATTCAGTTGGGCTGTGAGGGCCTGGATGAATTTGGATGGAGAGAGCGAGCACCAGGTGGGTGGCAAGAGGTGAGGACGGCGCCCAGAAAGTAGGGACCAGAAAGGGGCTGGCCTGGCTAGAATGAGGATGTGGAAGGACAAGAAGGAGAACTCTGCTGGCACCAGTGATGGAAGCCACCCTGACACCTAGGAAGTTGACTCTCTGACCGATTCCCAACCCTCTCACGCAGATGCCTGACCTCCATCCAGACCAATCATATGACTCTCCGAGGGGTGGGCCTGGGTGTCAGGACTGGGGAAAACTCCTGGGTGAGTCTCTGTGACCAGGGGTGAGGACTGTGGCCCTAGCACTGGGAGCCAGTGAAGGTTTAGGAGAAGAGTGACCCGTTAACAGAAGACTCATGGGAAACAAATGCTCAGGAGGAAGAGAACTTAAGGGGGTCCCCTTGATGGGGTCCCCTCAAGGTTCTCCTAGGTGTAGGGGTCAGGGGCAAGCCAGGGGCCAGGGCCAGGATAGATGGAGCCAGTTCTCCCTCTGCAGGGTCCCTGCCCTGTACCTGACTGTGCTCTTCTACTCACCACAGATGTGCTGCCCACTCTGAAGAGAACACTGTACCTCACCTTGCACCCATATCCCCAGGACCCACAGCAGCTTTCTATGATCCAGGAAGAGAATGTGGCACGGAGGCCATTCCCTCAGGTGCTAAGAACATCTGTGGAAGCCAGCCTGGGCCTCCAGGTAGCAGCAAGGACAGTCTCCCAACAGCTGGGCCACATCTGGAAGCCTTTCCTTACAGGCACACATCAGGTTCCTGGGTAGGCCCCCTCCACCCCAGACATGACACGGCCACAGTCCCACAAAAGGGGAGCTAGAATGGGCCTGCTTTAGGGTCCTGTGGTTCCCTACCTCCCACTTCTGCCTCAGGTAACTTAGCTTTTGGTGCCTCTGCCATCTTTGCTCCTAGGGCAGAGAGAATAAATAGTAACTTGCACAACCAGCCCACCCACACGAGCTATAAGGAGAGCTGGGGGCTTGGGGATAGTAGAAGGGTAGAAGGTAGACAGAGATAGGGCCCAGGAGGGCCCAGAGACCCATAGCCAGTGCTCTGACTCCCTTGAAAATATGAACTAGGTTCTGGTCCCAGTTCTGCCATTTAAATTCTCAGCATCCCCTCACCACCACCCACCAATTTGGAGGTGGGGATGCTCAGTAAAATAGGGTATGAGGAAGCACCTCAGTATGAAGAGCCACAGAAGTCCATTCATTTATGGAACAGGAGGGTGGGCTATGACACACACGCACAGGCCCAGCCTGTGGAGACCTGACGATGATGGTGGTTGCAGGGGTGGGGTTGGTGGGTGGGGGTGGGACAGAAGACAGATGCAAAACACCCAGAGGGGCCGGTTCATGGGATCAAGGCAGGGCAGGGAGCTGGACTGGGGAGGGCATCGAAGAGGTGATATTTGGGGTGGGTTAGGAGAAAGCGGGGCAGAAAGGTGCCCTGAGAGCGGGAGGAGAGGTGTTAGAGAGAGGTGTCTCTGAGGTAGACCGAGGGGGAGGAGCATATGGCAGCATGGGTGGGAGTGATTTGTGGAGGCAACACTCAGAGGTCAAGCCAAGCCATGGCCCTACAAACAAAGGGGCCAATGAAGGCTTCCTGTGGATCTGAGGGTGAGAATGGCCCCCATGGCTGTTCCAGGAAGATAGGGAGGGGTTCAGCATGCCTATTATTTCAACGATCAACAAACAAACCAAGTGCTCAAAAAACATGCAATTTTGTTTAGAATTGGACCCGAAAAAAAGAGAGAGAGAGAAAGAAAGATTTTTATCCAAATACAAACTGTGGCAAATACAATGAAGCTCTGGTTTCTCTAAGGCTATTTCACGCTGCACTATGCTGGGGACATTCACCACCGCCATCCCCATATGCTGCTTCCCAATGGGCCTGGAGCCCATTTAAATCCATTTTCTTAGAAGGAAGGAAAGGTACCTGCAGGCCCAGCAGGCAAGAGCCATTTTAAACCACTTTCAATGAAAGAGCTCAGGAGAAAAGTCCTGAGAGCATGCAAAACCCTCAGCTCAGGGCTTGGCCTGTGCACACAGCCACACCAGCCCTGTCCTCTCCATGCCCCCAGCTCCAGTGGCGACAGAGGCCTGCTACCCCCAGAAACACCAGTGAGGATTGGTTCTGAGCAATATTAGGGGTGGAGAGGATAAGTGATTCTTTCTGAACCCTACTGACAAGGCAGGGTAGAATTATCTCTAAATTCAGACCACTGACTGGGTAAAGGTTCCATAGGCACATCCTGCCTAAAGTCTGTAATTTCAGACAATGACCCATCTTCCTATCGAGGCCCTGGTTTCCTTAAAATCACCCATGTTGGCACTGTCTGGGGAGGAGGACAGGCCAGCCACCTCTTACTGATAAAAATAGCGGAGCTGTTTTTAAATGGCGTGGTAGGCAAGGCTGTCATTAGCTGTGGTGCTGCGGGCAAGACCTTCTCAACCACTGGGACTGAGCCCTAAAATAGAAGGGCACCAGGAAAGGGGGCCAGGCGCTGGGCAATTCAGGCCTCTCAAACCTGTGGCCAATAGTGGCTTTCTTGAAACTCTGCTTTTTGCTGGGCCACCTGGCAGAGGCCCACTGAAGCAGGGTTGACGAGCCTCCCCAGGTGTGTCCAGGGCCCACTGCATGCCATGTGCTGGGCTGAGCATATCACATCCAGGTCTGTTTATTAGATTCTAATCTGCTCTCCCAGAAACCATATGAAGCAAGAGGGATATCGCATTTCACAGGTAAGGTTCTGCAAGGTTAGGTAACTGCCCAAAGTCACACAGTTCCAAGCTGGGACACAAACTCCAAAATCTCAACTCCCCTACTACCCTCATCAACCACTCCCTGCCTCACTCTTGCTCACTACTTATACCCTTCTCTTCTCCTAACTGGAATGCCTTTTCCTCTGCCAGCCTGGCTGCACTCAGCTTGTCTCTCCAGGCCCATGACAAGTCCCCACTCTATTGAAGTCTGCTCTGAGCACCCAGATCCAGCGCCTGCCCTTCCCAGCCTCCTCTGCTCCCCAAGACATGACTGGCCTTGACAAGGGTAAACTGGGGGACAGGTGCCAGATGATAAGCAGGTTTGTATCTCCCTCCTCCCCACTGCCCTGAGTGTGAAGTGGGGTTGGTACACATGCTCCCTTCTGCCCGGTTGGTCAATGAGTATTGACTCCCTAGGCCATCTTATCTTGTCTTACACTTTCACTGTCATCTAGAACCTAGATTCTCCCACATGTGCACCTGGGAATCCAAATGCAAATATGCAACTGCCTACTCAGGGCTCCTCAAATGCACCAAACATGTCCCCAGTGAACCTGCCAGTTCTCCCCAAACCTGCCGCACCCACAAGTTTACCCAACTTAGTGGCAACTCCACCCTTCCCACCACTCAGGCTCAAACACGACACCCCTCTTCGACTTCACTTCCTCCCTCAACCTCACACTCAGCCAATCAGGGAATATGGTCAACGCTATTCAAAACCCTTCCAGAAGCTGCTCACCCTTCCCCACAATCCAAGCCACCTCATTTCAGTGATAGTGGGTGACTGGCCTCCATGCCACCAGCCTCACCCTCATTCCTGCCACCTGTTCTCAACAGAGCACGAGTGACTCTCCCAGAACACTTAGTGGGTTCCTCTGTTCAACACCCTGCACTGGTGTCCCACCAGCTGAAGTCCCTATAACCCCAGACAAGGCCCCTTCCGGTCTGCCCCCACACCCCTGTGTCCTCCAACCTCCTCTCCTGCCCCTCCCTGCTCTCTCCTTTTGTCCCTCGAACATACCAGGCAGTTCTCACCTCAGGGCCTTTACACTTGCCATATCCTCTACCTGGATGTCAGCATGTATCTCTCCCTCATTCCCTTCAAGTCTATGTTCAAATGCTACCTTCTCATCATGCCCCTTTCTGACCCAGACTCTATGTAAAACTATAACCCCCTCCCCCACAGACATATCACCACCCAACTTGCCATGACTTTGAATTGTTCCTTGTGTGTCTGCCTCACTGGAATGTGAGTTCCATGAGGGCAGGGACCTTTATGTTCTGTTCATGAGGCCTCTCCAGTGCTACCACAGTGCCTGGCACTGAGAAGGTACACAATAAATGTTTGTCAAATCAATGAATGAGTAAATGCTGACATCTTATATATTTTCATTAAGCCCTGCATCAGACTGTCTGGGGTCACCTAGATCAACCATTTTGCTTTCCAGAAAGGGAGACCGAGGTTAAAGAGGTGAACTGACCTGCTAGGGTCATATGGAGAACCGGATGTAAACACAGGCTCCAGGAAACAGAGCCCCCGAGGAGAAACAAGAGGAGCAAGAGCGACCAGGCTCAGAACCTGTGTCAACCTAAGCCAAACAACACCCCACTACTGGAGCCTCCCTGCAGCCCTGTCCCCCACACTCAACAGGAACAAGCATGGCCTGATAACCTCTGCCCTCCAGCAGAGGTAAAGTCCAGGCTGAGTGGGCAGCAGAAGACAGTCCTCTAAGATGGCTTTAAGGGGCAGAGTCCCAGAGATCAGATGCCACTTTCTCAAAATTCAAGGACACCCCTCTCCTTGGCAGACATTGGCACCCAAACAATCAAAGCCAGGTGCTTCCAGGGGCTTTCCGTGAGTCCTTGCAAACTCTGTCCTCAGGCCTGTGTGGTGATGGGGCCTGGAACAAAAGGAAGCTTTCTGTACCTTGTCCCCAGAAAGGGAGAAAATGCCCCTTGGCCTATAGCCAGGTAACCCGTTTTCCAAAGATGTCATATTTTGTTCAGGGTTTTCAAAGTATGCAGGGGCTAAACCTGGCACTGTGGACTTCTCTGTGTGCCATTCATTCAGCAAACATTGTGCACCACTAGGCGAGGCTCTGCAGTTCAGCACTGACAGGACACGGTCCCAGCCCTCAGAAGCCCACTGTCCCTGCATATAACCCAGTGAGTCAGCCTAGTATCCAGCCCTCCTACCCACCACACCCTACACACCCCATTCCCACCTAACACCATACCCAGGCAGGTGCTCCCCACCACCCTTCAAGGCAGGCAGAGCAGTGACCGCAACCCCAGGTGACAGCAAAGCAGAGGCCCATGCAGACCCAAGGTTGTGAGGAGCATTACTAGCAGAGCCAAGGACAGAATTGGGTTTCCAACCCTGGACCCAAGGCTCTTTCAGTTGCTGGAGAAGAGCGCCCTCTCTTGGAAGACCAACAAAGTGGACAAAGAAGCAAAAGATATAAAGAAGGCAGGGGTCAGGTTTCCCATCTAATCGTACATTGACTTATTTAACTTTCCTCCCATCCATCCACTCACCAGACAGATATCTGTGGATCCCTACTTGTGCCAGGCAGGTTTTGGGAGTTGGGGTTTCAGAAATGAGCCCTTGCACAGCAGAACAGATATAAGCATCAGAAAGGGGCACCTCTGGTGACAACCACAACTCTGGCAAGGAGCACAGAGGCAGGGTCTCAGTGGACGGAGTGTGTGCTGGAGGAATGGTCAGGTTGACATTTAAACCACTCCCAAGCCACTGAAAATTCCTAGCCTAATGGTA
The DNA here is from genome assembly GCA_004027375.1 of Macroglossus sobrinus. Classification (NCBI taxonomy): domain Eukaryota; kingdom Metazoa; phylum Chordata; class Mammalia; order Chiroptera; family Pteropodidae; genus Macroglossus; species Macroglossus sobrinus. The sequence goes on along the minus strand of PVKZ01000345.1, from coordinate 636,747 downwards.
CACACTTAGAAACCAAGCTTGGTACACTATAGGTATTCAATAGATGCTTGCTGTTGAACAAACCAGAAAAGTACCCCACAAGGACAGAAATCATTTCGGCTCAGCCTTCCAATGGGAAGGAAGGGAAAGCAAGAGAGGTCTCAGTAGCTGAGGACATGTGCGTGCACACACATACTGAGTCTCTATTTTGGCAGCCAGTCACCAGCCCACTGGTTCTAGTTTGGGCCAGGTGTGAAAGAACCTTGGGAAGAAACCCTTTTCTTCTGCCATATTTTATGTGACAGCTCACAGCATTCCAGGGCTGCTCCAATTGCACAGTCTGGGCCCTGGAGACATATCACCTACTGGAATGAAGGCCCAGGGAACAACCCTGGCCAAACTAGAGTCTTGGAGAGACAGAGAGACCCTACCTGGGGCGCAGAGGCAGAGCTGTCTCACTTTATATTTTCCTTAGGATAATAATCTTAGTCCTTGGGACACTGAACTGGATCTCTTTGACCTCTCAGCAACTCTGCATGAACCAAGGGCAGTACATGCAGTAGGGACAGGTGGCTTCCTTTTTCTACCACAACAAAATTGCACCCCTGGGTCGTGGCCATCATGGTAGAGGAAAAGGAACACGGGCTGAAGAGCTGGGAGACAGGTTCTGGTTCTGCCTCTGGTTGGTCATAAAACTTTATTAAGCTTCAGTGTCTTCCTCAGCAAAATAGGTCTAAAAACCCACCCTCATCTCCTCACCAACTGCTCTGAGAATGAGAAGGGACAAAAGGAAAGTTCTTAGAAAACTCAAAAAGTATTGCAGTCTTTATAAAATAAATCTCAGTCTGAGAACAAAAGACATTTTACTTCTCTCTGTGTGACTACCTTCACCTCAAATTTCCTTCAAACTCTTTCTGAAAGGACAGGCAGGAGACACATTAGACTGTTTTAAATACAAAACATAAATATTAATGTCACCAGCCAAGGCCAAGGAAAAGTGCCTCCGACATTAACAATTCTAATGGGGCTCCTTCCAGCAGCCCTGAACTTGATTTCTGTCACAATATTTTCCCTTTCCAGGCCCAGCAGGAAACAACTAATTTACCAGATGGTGTCGCCAGTGTGGACTGCTGACCATCTTGGATTCTCCTCAGCCAAGGGCCTAGCCTTCTCACCTCAACCTAATCTCATGGAGTGGCTTAGTTCAGAGAATTTTTTTTTTCCTTTTGAGGCTGTTCTTTTAAATGCCATGAGTATTCTGGCCTCCTCATACACATTGGATGATGAGGCCCTGACTCCATTTCATGAATGCTCTAAATCAGCAGTCCCCACCCTTTTTGGCACCAGGGACCGGTGCTCCTAGAGAATCTAATGCCTGATGATCTGAGGTGGAGCGGAGGCGGTGATGTGCCAGGGAGCGGCTGCAAACATCGATGAAGCTTCACTCGCTTATCTCCTGCTGTGTGGCACAGTTCCTAACAGGCCACAGACTATACCTGTCCATGGCCCGAGGGTTGGGGACTCTGCTCTGAAGAATGGAGGAGGTATCACTAGGCTGCAGTCCCCAGAGGCTAGGCAGCCTGCGAGAGGCCTAGGCAGAGGGAGGGGCCAAGACTATTACATTAGGGAAAGGCCTTCTCTATTGAAAATGTATGTGTGGGTTTGGTACCATATCCTGTCCACAAAATGCCCCTCCACGCTATATCCATGGCCTGCAACTGAAATGTATTCTTGTCCTCTGGCCCTCTCTCCCCTAATCAGAATAGGAATACAAAGGCAAGTATCATGGCTTCTAGTTCTTATTTTTACCTCCAGTGGGGCTGGAGGTGGGCAGGGCCTGAAACTGTGCCTTCTCCTCATTGGGAGGCAGTGTAGCATACTGAAGAGGGCCTGATCTGGGACTTGGATTCTGGGGTCTCACTCTCCTCCTACCATCCACCAGCTGTGTTTTTGGGGGCAAACCCAGTGCTTCCCTTGCTCAAATGCAAAAATGGAAAGAACACTACAGCCTGTCCTTCATCAGGCGCAAGCACAGAGTAGGGGTTGGCCTAGGCTGTGTATGTGAAAAGGTATTGTCAGTCCAGTGTCAGCACCTCTTAGGCTGGTTCTGAGATGCCTGAGGAGATATTAGGACACTTATGGCCTCCCCCTAGGAGCCCCTCTGTCTTCCTTCCCCAGCCCACCCCTGCCCCAGTCACCCAGACCTTCATCTAGTCTGGTCTGGTTCCTTGCTGCAGGAGCACTGGGGCTCACCTAATCTAACATCTTTCCCCTGAACTTTAGAGAAGCACCTCCCAAACATATGAAGATGGGTAAATCAAAAGAAAAGCCAGCACTGGACCCATCTCCTGTCCTACTACACCTTGGGGAAGCTCTCTTCCTAGAAGTATTAATGCAGAGGGATTGAGAGAGTCACTATGTCACCATTTTTCAAATCCCCAATGAAATAAGGATCCAGGAAATGACCACCAGTGTGTGACAGGTGACAAGAGAGACCAGAGGACCTGCCATGCCCCCATGGAGCACACAGCACCACCCCTGACTATTCAGCCAAAAACAGAGCTGGATCTGAACAAGCCTCTGCCTCAGGAAGCACAAGGACTGCGGCACAGGCTGAGCTAAACCCAGGGGTGCAATTAGCAAGATCCAGATGCGGAACGCCCAGTAAGACAACTGGGTTACCTCAGAAAACAGTCTTCGGGAGGAGAACTGTGCTAGATTCAGCACGACTTAAGGGCTACATCAACCAAATGCAATTTGTGGATCTTGTTTGGATCCTGGTCCAACTACAAAAAGACTTTATGAGACCAGTGAGAGCATCTAAATGCTGATGAGGTAATGAATAATGATGAGAAATTTACTGTTGTTTTAGGTGTGATAATGGCATTACGATGATCTTTTTAAAAAGTCCCCCTTCTTTAAGGTATGTGCTGAAATATTTACAGAAGAAATAACATGAGGTATGGGGACTTGCTTCAAAATAATCCAGTGGGGCGGGGGACTGTGGGGGAAGGTAGAGGGGATTTTGATGAAATAAGACTAGCCTTGATTGGTAATTCCTGAAGCTGGGAGGTGGACAAACAAGGGTTAAGAAATTATTCTCCCTGCTTTGAAATTTTGTTTGAAATTTTCCAAAATAATTTTTAAAAAGTAAGTTTCTACCTTTCAACTCAGTCAACAATACTACTTTTAAGAATCCACCTACAGAAATATCCACGCGGATGAAAGAGCAATATGAACTATGAGAAAAGGAAGCGATCTAAAGGGCCACATCTCTAGCAGCAGCACGTGACACTGGGGCACTTCTGCTTGACTCCATATTACGCCAGCATTAAATACATGGATGTAAAGGTTCTTCAACAAACGGGATAAAATATCATGAGCTGTAACTATTTATTAATTTGCATCTCCTCCTTCTACTAGAATGTGAACTCAGTGATGCTTCATCCACTGGTCCATCCCCAGACAGGACAGGTGATCGCTAAGCACGTGCTGGCTGAGCATGTCTTTAAACTGGTGAATGTCATCCAGGTGAACAAGCAGGATAGCCTGTGCACTCACGATTACACCTATGAGAGAAAGTGTGTGCAAGTGCACAAAGGCCAGAAAGAAAAAGGCAAACATGACAGCATTGCTGGGCTGCCAGCAGTCTGGGAGACTGGGCAGGTGTCTAATGTCATTTCTATGACAACAAACAAGCTATACACGGTCCTCCTCCCTGTGTGGAAGCTTACCACATAGATGAGATTTATGAATATTCTGAACCCTCCTTTCTGATTCACAACAGAGAAGTGACCTCTAAACTCTCCCACTCCTCTCTGTCGAGGGCCCTGAAATAGTTTTATTGCTGGAAGAAGCACAAACGCCAAGTACCAGAAGCTGCTTTCTTAACTGCTCATTATTAAAGGGTAAGTTGACTACTGGAAATGGTGAGGGCCAGGAAAGGGAAACTCGGTAGGGGGCGGGGAGGTGAGTGGAGCAGGAAGCCAAGGAGCCACGGCTGTTGAGGGCTTCAGAATCCCAAGGCTGTAGACAGCTGGGAGGAAAACTTCAGATGAGCAGAATGTGGACTGGGCCTGGAATGTTCCTAGGCAAATGAGCTAATGGGAATGATAAACTCCACTCGAGCCTCGTTTCAGGTCCATTTCCATTCAGAAGGTCCAGGGTGCCAATCAGGCAAACAAGTGTCACCTGCACACCCAGCGCCCAGGCCTGCTCTGAATAGACAACTGGAAAGCCCCTGGGGACTTCCAGTTTGAAACCAGAGGGCAGAGATTTAATGAGTAAACAACGTGATACCAGGGATGAGATGCAGCTGCCAATTTCCAGAGGGGTTAGTCCATCAAAAGGAAAGGGTAGAGGAAGCAGTTGCCTTCTGGAGCCTCAGCCCACTAGGGCAGCATGGACTGAGACCTCAGGTCAGAGGCAACATGCTCAGGGCAGGGGCTCAGGCTGGAAGTGAGGATATTTGCCTCTCATCCCTGCTCTGCCAGCAGCTGAGGGACCTGGGCAACCCACTCTCCCACTCATCTGTAAAGAAATGGGTCGTGTGCTCTCTAAGTCCTTTTAGCACTAAATCTTTGGGTCTGTACAGGGGTTTTGAAGTTTAGAGGTACATCACAGGACACTGGCCCTACAACGATTGTGAGAACCTTCCCACGTGTTGAGCACTTACTGTGCATCAGCCAATCCCTGTGCTTCTAGTCCCTTGTGTACTTCCCACACACAGCCCTGCCAGGGAAGTGGCAGGTGGGAACATAGTGGTCAGAGAAGACAAAGATGGCACTGTCAGGACCCAGTTCCCTGCAACTCCCAAATCCATGTTTCTGCCACCAACCAACCTGGAACAATCTAAGCTGCTTCCTTCCCATCTACTTAGGGATTGATGCTGGGCCGTATCAACCATAATAAAGTCCACACACACACACTGAGTTGGCCAAATGCCCCTTCTACTCGAGGCAGCTGGAACAGCTTAGATCACTGTGACCTTAGGCAGGACACTGACTCTGGGTCCAGCCAGGCCAGGCGAGTGCAGGATGATCTTGGAGGAGGCATTCTGCCTTTCTGCTTAAAGGAGACAGTGACCTAGTCGCCAAAAGCTATGATTCCCAAATCCAGGTTCATGACTAGTTTCACAGGTCCACAGGAATTTAGAAATATAAAACTTTTCAAGGACTGTCCTCTAGTCTGACATAATACCCACTCTGCTTTTCTGGTACTAAAATATCCCTTTTTTTATGAAATGCCAACCATATAGGTTTTGTAATTTTTGCTTCTTTCTTTCCTCCTTTCTTTAACAAGGTTACGCACAGGCAACCCTAGAAAGAACCTTCCCTCTTTTAAACTGGTCTGTGAAATCCCAAATGAGATTGAGGTCACTTTTAATTCTTTCTTTGTTTTCTAATGGCACTTCTAGGAGTTCATGATTAGATGACCTCTAAGATTAGTGTCCTTATAAAAAGAAACACCAGAAAGCCCCACCCTTTTTCCCTCCCTTACACTGTTTCTGTCCACACACACCCACGGAAGAAAGGTCATGTGAGGACATAGTGAGAAGGCAGCTGTATGCAAGCCAGTATGAGAGCCCTCACGAGAAATCAGCTATAACCTTGATCTTGAACTTTCCAGCCTCCAGAACTGTGAGAAAATGAATTCCCGTTGTTTAAGCCATGCAGCCTGTGGCATTTTGTTATGCCAGCCCAAGCTGACTAATGTACTTGTGATAACTTCTCTTACTCTCTATGCTTCAGTCTCCTCATCTGTAAAAGTGAGAGGGTAACATGCTATGAGGCCAATATTATCCTAATACCAACCAAACATCATAAGAAAAAAAAAGTACAGATCAATATCTCTTACGAGTCTGATGTAAAAATCTTCAACAAGCCAAATGCAGAAATATATAAAGATCATTCATCCTGACCAAGTAGGATTTAACCCAAGAATCTAAGGTTAGTTATAAATCAAAAAAATCAATTAACATAATACACTATACCAAGAGAATAAAAGGCAAAAACTATATAATCATCTCAATAGACATAGAAAAATAACATTTAAAAACATTTAACATTTACTCATTAAAAACAAAAAACAAACAAACAAACAAAAAACTAGGAATGGAAGGTAACTTCCTCTACTGGAAAAAGGCTGTCTATGAAAAACCCACAGCTAGCATCATACTTAATGGTGAAAAACTGAAAGCCTTCTCCCAAAGGTCAGAAACAAGACAAGGATGTCTGCTCTTGCCACTCCTCACTTCTGTTCAACATCGTAGTCAAAGATCTTGCTGGGGCAATTAGACAAGAAAAATAAATAAAAGGCATCCATATTAGAAAGGAAGAAATAAAACTATCTCTATTTGTAGATGACATGATCTTGTATATAAAAAATTTTGAGGAATTCACAAAAACAAAAAAGTATTAGAGCTATTTAACAAGTTTAGCAAGGTTGCAAGACAGAAGACCAATACACAATCATCAACTGTATTTCTATACAGTAGCAATGAACAAGCTAAAAATTGAAATAAGGAAATCAATTCCACTTATCATGGCACCAATATAATAAATTAGGAATCAAGTTAACAGAAGAAGTGTAAAACTTACACTCTGGAAACTATAAAACCTCATGTAAGAAATTAAAGAATATCTAAATAAATGAAAAGACATCACATGTTCATTGATCAGAAGAGTGACTATTGTTAAGATGGCAATACTTCCCCAATTTATTTACACATGCAAAGCAATCCTATAAAATCTCAGCTGACTTGTCTGTAGAAATTGGCAAGTGTGGTACCCAACCAGAAGTATCAGCATCATCTAGGAGCCTGCTAGACATCCAGACCTGCAGAATCAAAAACCCAGGGGTAGGACCCAGCAACATGCATTTAACAAGTCTCTAGGAGATCCTGAAGTTCACTAAAGTAGGGGACCCCTGCTTATAGGACATGGCTCTCAAACTTAATGTACATTGGAATCACCTAGGGAACTTAAAAAAAAAGAAGACTCATGACCTGGCCCCCAGCAGACCAACTAAATCAGACTCTCTTAGGATGGAGCTCAGGCATGGGTGTTTAAAGCTCCCAGGTGAATCTATTGTGCAGCCAGGGCAAGAAGGACTGGCTTAGAGGGTTTCTCAGGCAGGCCCCTCTGCTGGTCAGCCACCATCTTTGAGAGTTTGCCTCTCAGCTCACTGGGGCCACCTGGTGGCTATACTGGGGAATGACTCTACATCTTGCTACTGCACCACCACCATGCCACGCCCCTGCCGCGGCAACTGCGCCACTAGGTATCCCCATCCTCCCACTGCAAAGGGCAACACCATCCTGGCCTTTGGAATGGGGTTGGTGGACCTGGTGGGGAGAAGGTGAGGGCCCTCCCTTGGCTCCGCTTACTCCCTCCTCATTAGAACATTCTACACCCCAAAGGCAGCCAGAGCAACCTCTGCTGAATGAAGCCCCAACCACACCACTCTTCCCTCACTACTGCCAATGGAGTAGAGCCAACCTACCCATCAAGCCTCATCTCTGACAGCTCCCAACACAACTGTGTTTGTGAGCACAAAAGCACCTTCTCTGTCTCTAGCTCACTTTACACCTTTCAGCCTCCTGGCCTTAGCCCATGCAGTCTCTCCCACCTGAAGTGCCTTCCTGGGCTCTCATTACATTGGGATTATTCAAGCTCCTCTCTCCCCATAGCTCATACTCCTTTAATACTCCATGTCCTTTTGTGCCTCACAAACGACATCCATGGCTGCAGAGCTCAGAGGAGGGGTGGCCTATCAGCTTTGGGTGCGGGAGTAGGGGTGGGGTGTGATACCTAGAATGCCTGAAGACACTTAAAGGCTAGCAGGACTGGAAGGAAGGGATGTGGGGAAGGGGACTCTAACAGAGTGAGACCAATGTGGGGTGGGGAACTTATGATGCTTTGAAGCAAAGCTAGACATCTCTTTTCAACTACTTGGGCCTCCAGCTACAGCGAGAACTGGAAGCCTCTGTGCTCTGCCCTCTCTGTATCCTCTGAAAGCAGTACAGTTTTGTAGTTCATTGCTGCCACCTGGCAGCATACAAGACCATTATGAGCGGGACCCAAAGGTAATTCAAAAGGGGATAAAATCCAGCTGCAGGCTCGGGGGAAAACTAGTCCATCTTCTAGAGTTCAGCAAAGTCCATTTTCTGAAACTCCTTAACCACCTTTCCTACCTCATATTTGACAGACCTTCCAACTGACATCTGACCTTGGATGTAGCCTGACTCCAGATGCCCTGCCTCCAGGCAAGCACCTAACCTGTTGCCCCAATCACGGTCTGATCCATAACCTTAAACAAAGGTTGGCCTGGATCAGCCATTTCACCAAGGCCTGCCTGGGTTCAGGAGATCATGGGCCTGGCTTAAAGCAGCCCCTTCTCTGCAGGGGCCACAGGCAAAAGCTGTCTGTAGGAATTAGTGGCCAGCAGCAGAAAACAAAAGGTTGGCACCCAGGGGGTGTTCACTTACTTCAGGTACAGTATCCTTGAAGCACCCTGTCCTCCCCACCACTGCCCCTTCCTGTTCCAGCACCATCCTTTGCCCCAACAGCCAACCTAATTCACCAGGCCAGAGAAGCACAGAATCCGGCAGGTCAGCGTGCTCCACACAGAGCCCAGAGGCCACAAAATCTAATGCTTGGCAGGTTACATGACTGGGTCAGGAGGGCCACGTGTGGCAGAATGGTGAGGACCATGGCTGACTAGAGGGCACATTTTTCTAGACAGGCTGAAAATCTGAATTTTTACATAAAATCTGGACTTTTATGGAAACCTGATTTTTATGATCGAATGCTCAGTCCCTCAGCAGCATCAGTTGTTGAACCACTGAACTGTTGCACTGCCACTTATTAAACACACTCTCCAGGCCCCACCCACCAGCTGGCTCCTGCCCAGGATCTCCAGGCTCCCCATAACAGAAACTAGAGGGTTAAAGCCTGGCACAGGGATCTAGGACAGGTTTTCACACTGACTGGTCACATCCTGGATGGGTCCCAGGGCCGCAGCAGCTCTTAAATATTCTGAACATCACCCCTGCGCACACCCCACCCTGCACTCCAAAACCAAGCCAGGGAGAGTTGGTGCTGGATGTGTTTCCATTTCAGGGATCACCTCCAGAAGGTGGAGGAATGACCAAGAGCCCTTGAGGGTCCCACAGGACCCCCAGACACCTCACACCCACAGTGGCCACACCCTGGGCTGTGCACCTGGATCAGGGGTGGGGCTCACCTGGCGGTAGGTGCAGATGATGATTTCCCGCAGGTGGTAGTGCATGGGCGTCATGGTCTCACTGACTGTGTCCAGAGCTGCGTCCACCTCTTTCTTCACACGGTGCCCATCGGGCAGCAGCTGTACCACCTTCATCACCACCTGGGGCCAGAGGAGTGGGGCTGAGCAGAGAGAAAACCAAGGTGGGCAGGTGGGGCCTCAGGAAAAGGCTCACCCCACACCAAGGGCCACGCTGGCCTCAAGGCCCAGGCCCTGACCACAGAGCCCTGCCTGCCCCTGGGGTGGGGAACAAGGAGGTTCCTGGATATCTGAGGCTGGAGCTCCTAAGGTGTTTGTTTTTTTAAGCAGGAGAAACCTTGCTTCAAACAAAACCTTTATGGAGAACTCTACAAAACAGACAGTTGTGTAACTAGGGCTGGTAGGGTGAGGTAGGGTGTATGATGAATCTAAGTGGGGGCCCTACTGGCTCTATTTTCACCCTACAGCAGCCCCCAGGCACTCTGGGGACACACAGCTATGGGGAATCCAGTATGGACACCACTCACCTGATGTAAGCCCCCTTTATTCCTGGGAAGACAGACCTGTGAAGGTCGCTCTGTGGGGCAGGCCTCTTTCCCCATCGTTCCTCTCAATCACTCCCTGTGGATTTTCCCTACGAATCTCTCTACCCTGTACCCCGACAATCACCACCAGTCCAGGCCCCATCCCCTCTCATCTCCACTGCAGCAGACCCACCTCCTCCCTGGGAGCTAGAGAGGGCTTAATGAGAATACAAATGTGAGCAAGTCCCATTTGTAGAATTCCTGGCTTCAATCTCTTTATGGTTCCCTTGCACTCAACATATATCTGATAGCTTCCCAGGTCTACAAGGCCCAACACTGCCTGACCCCACCTGCCTCTTGCTTCACTCATAATCCTCCCCTCTGGACAATGCCTTCCTGGAGCCCCTCAGTGCACCCCCAACACCCTGCACAGTTCTTTTGTAGCCCCACAGTCAAGGGCACCTACTCATCCACCCATGTGCTCACTTGTTTCACATCTACTTCCCACCAGATGAGAAGCTCCCTGACCCGACAGTGAGGCCCTTCCACTGAGTACCGCCCTGTGGACAGCTGCTAAATGAACAAAAGGCCAGAAGCCCGACCTAATTCTTCTCTCAATCTGGCCGCTGCCTACACACACAGCCCACCGTCCCCACCTCCACAGGTGGGTCAACAGCAAGACTATCCTGGGGAGGGGGCTCTCCTGCCCTCTAGTGCTTCTCAGAAAGGACCTGCCCAGGGCTGGCACACCAGCAAAGGTGGAGTTACAGCCTAGTGGGAAAAGAGGACCCATAGCCTGGGAGAACTCAGCTAACCTGGCTCAGGCCATGGGGAGAGGCTGCAGCTCAGCCAACACCCTGGACCTGAGATCTGGACCAACACCAAGCCTGAGAGGAGGGGAGACCACAGATGGGTCCCCAGGGAGGCACTAACTAAGGTTAGAACTATGTCCCACAGGGAACTCCCCAGACAAAAGAAAATGTAGGTTTTCCAAACTTGATGAATTAAATTCCTAGCCTCTCCCCTAAATTGCTTTCCCCCCGTGAATTCTCCATCTCCTTGGCTGTCACCACCAGCCAGAAACCTAAAAGTCATCCTGGGTACCCTCTTAACCCCATGGCCAGTAGTCCCCAAGACCTACCAATGGGAACTGGGCCTCTCCTTCCTGCCAAGCAGCCCTCTCCTCACTCAGTCCCTGTCTCTCCTCTCCACTCCCTCCTTCACACTATGGGCCCCACAGAATGAAAGTCTGATCACAACTCTTCTGCCTCTCTGCTGGCCTCAAGGTTAAGGTCAAATACATAGTATGGCCCTCCAGGGTCCTCACAATGTAGGTTCTCCCACCTAGAGACTACTTCCTTTTATTTTGGCCAATCACAGCCTTAAATAGCTCCTGACATTTCCAGACTCCTGACTTTGCACACTTGATCTCCTCTGGATACATCTCTCTCTCACCCAGTGGACTCATTCATCTTTCTAAAATGTACTCAAATATCACCTCCTCCATGAAGCCCTCCTGGACTCCCCTGCTGGGTTTCCCCAGGTGCACCCTCAACCCTCAGCACCGAGGTTTATTCCAGCACTCTTCACATGCTTTTGGATTTTCCCCACTGGACTGGAGAATATATAAAGAATTCCTAAAACTCAAAAACAAAACAATCCAAATCAAAAATGGACAAGGAACTTAACAGACATTTCTCCAAGAACATATTCAAATGGCTAAATTGCACATGTAAAGATGCTCAACATCATTAGTCATTAGGGAAATGCAAATCAAAACCACAATGAGATGCCACCTCATAACCGGTAGAATAGCTATTATTTAAAAAAAAAAAAAAACACCAGAAAACTACAAGAAGTGTTGACAAGGATGTAGAGAAACTGGAACACTTGTGGCTTGCTGGTAGAAATATATAATGCTGCAGCTACTATGAAAAACAATATGGCACTTCCTCAAAAATTAAATACAGAATTACCATATGATTCAGCAATTCCACTTATGGAATTGAAAGTAGAGATCTGAACAGATTATTTGTACTCTGATGTTCACAGCAGCATTACTCACAGCCGAAAGATGAAAATAACCCAAGCGTCCATCAACAGATGAATAGATAAACAAAATGCAGTATATGTATATACATACACATACACACACCCACACATACATAATAGAACATTATTCAGTCTTTGAAAAGAATGACATTCTAATATATGCTCAACATGGATGAACCTTGAAGATATTATCTTAAGTGAAATACACCAAATACAAAAGAACAAGTATTTATTATAAGTACTATATTATGTAATGCTACTTTTATGTAGTATGTAGAATAGTCAAATTCATACAGATAGGAAATAGAACAGTGGTTATCAGAGACTAAAGGGAGGAGGGAATGTAAAGTTATTGGTTAATGGATACAATCAGTCTGGGATGATGAAAAAGTTCTGGAGACGGATAGTAGTGATGGTTGTACAACACTGAGAATGTATTTAATGCTGCAGAACTGTACACTTAAAAATGTTTACAATTGTAAATTTTATGCTATGTATATTTTCCCACTATAAAAAAAAAAAAAAAAGAATCAGCAAAGCAGCCAGGAGAAGGAAGAGAGAAGAGGTCCATATGCAAAGGCCTGGAAGCTAAAAGAGCTTGGTGAGTTTGAGGACCTGCATGACAGCCAGAACAGCAAGACAGCAAGGAGGGGCACATGGTGAGGCTGGCCAGGTAGGCAGGAGCCAACCACAACACTGACACTAGGCAGATAAGTGCTGACTCTGAGTTCTACATTTCCCATCTGTAAGGGGAAGACTTTGCCACCTACTTGCAAGGTGTCTGGGAAGACGACATGTGGCAGGCGCACAATACATGGGTAACTAATTCAGAAATGTTAGTGTCTGCCCACCCAGGACCCTATTGAGATGAAGGTGGGGGCAGGGCAGGCCAGGGCCCTGCTCCAAGGTCACTAACCATAGCCAGGTCCCAGCTGCCTATGAGGGGGCCGTCAATGCTATCCAGACAGGCTGGTGGCCAGCAGACTTCCCCAGGCCACACAGTAGCCCAGAAGCAGGGTTAGGCAGGGTGAGAGGGTTCTAGGCCTCCCATCTCCAATGGCCATCTGCCAGGACCCCAGAGCCCAGCCGCCCCATGCCTTGGTTTGCTCATCTGTAAACTGGGAACAGAGAAGCACTGATATGATGAGGTAGAAGAAGGCAACAGCATTGAGGAGAGCTGGGAGATCCACCCGAGACCTGCCAGCAAGGTTTGCCCTCTCCCCTCCCCTAGGTGTCCCCTGGGGATCCCACTGGGCATGCTCACCTCAAACTCTCCCATGGTAAACTTGGCATCGGGCACGCTCACGAGCTCCTCCTCGCCAACCTCGGGGAAGCCCTGAGGGAGGACAGCTGCTGGGATAGGGAGCATGCCTCCCCAGACTGCACCTCTCCCTCATGCCAGGAGTCCCTTGCCAGGAGCCCCTTGCCAGCCCCATTCGCCCTCTGCCCAAGACTGATGAAAGGAGACTCTGAGGCCACCCGGCACGATTTCTATCCCCCCACACCCTCCTGGCACAGCCAGTGTCCCCAGGGACCAAGCGTCCACCCTGCCTGGGCAGACTCCTGTCCTCACATAAGACGCCTCACATACTCTGATGTGCCAGAAGGTGAGCACAGCCACCACCATGGCGGTCGTGGTTCGGCCCTGGCCACTGAGGCAGCTGAACACGAAGCCAGTGTCTGCATCCTTAGCAAGGGCAGCCCGCAGGACCTCGAGCAGCCGGTCAAAATCCTAGGTGGGGAGACCAAAGTCTGAGTCAGTGGGTGCTTCTGGCTGCACAGGCTCCTGAGGTGGCTCACTCCACAAAGGGAGTGCTCAGCCCGGGCCAGGCTCTGTGTCAAGCTCACCTCAATTCACTGCTTACACACAAGACTATATGCATGTAAACAGCCCCATCCCCATGTACAGCTTGACCACCCCAGGACCAGGACACTTGAGCAAAGACACACACAAACCTGGGGCTCCTGTTGCCAGCATCTACCAGGCAGAACAAGCGCATGCATACACACTCCCATGTGCTGCGCCCCCAGGCTATCCATGGACTCCCTTACTCTACTGCCAGCTTGAGATGGTCCCAGCCTGAGCGTCGTCTCAGCACACAGCAGTGACACTACAGAGTAAAGCCACCAGGGGGCAGCAAACTACAGGTCACCAGACCCACAGAGCAAAGTGAGACAGGAAATCCAAGCTCACTCACCACACATCACAGGGAACATCACATCACAGGCCCTGCACGCATCTTGCACAGACCCACACAGACACGTTACCCAAAAAACTGACATCATACAGGCACACAAAGACTCATACATGATACACACCAAGTACACATAGCATCCCACAACACCCTCCTCCTCAAACCCCATACACATACTAAACCACACAACTCCCCAAAAGACACGTTCTCCATACTTGTCCCCAGACAAAATATACATCATAGACACCATAAAAAGAGATGCACCACACACATATACACACTCCACAATGACACCCACACCCACTCCAAACAGTCCCACAACAGACACACATATACCACGAACGCCACAGGCATTCTCCACCCCCATACACACCTATAATACATAATAAACACACATCTGTACACACACACACGCACGCACGCACGCACGCACGCACGCACATGCATGCAAACACCAGGCTTGGAAGGGATGTGGATAAACCATCTGAGCCAAATCTGAACTCTTGTGGAATAAGCTCCCAGTCCCTCAGCAGAACTGTGTCCACAGCCAAGACCCAGGCCAAAGGGCAGAGGGTATCCTCTTTTTCCCAAGTCCTTGCCTGCCTGGCCCCCTCACCTCCTCACGGGGGGCACAGAAGTCCGGCACAGGGATGCGGTGGTAGGCAAGGCCAGGGTAGGCCTCGTGGTGCTGGCTAAAGACTTCCTGCGTGGTGAGGCATGTCTGGAACCTGTGGGTCCGTGGGCCCTCCGCTCCTGGGGGAGGCACGCTCAGGTGGGCCTTCAACTGGGTCTCTAGGTTCTAGGGGTGGGTGGGACAGGGGGCACAGGCTGCTGAGGCAACCTCTAGGCCAGCCCTGAAAGTCCAGAGCCTGCTATGGCAAGGGCCAGACCTGGCTTCCTGGCCCATGCCTGCCCCTCCCTGAGCCTCAGGGGTCACAAAGACCCAGCATCAAGTAGGTGGCCACAATCAGCCACTCCTTGAGACTGTTCCCCTTGGGGCTTCAGTTTCTCCATCTGTACCATAGGAATACAAGACCTCCTAATGACCCTCCCAAGCCAGTTCCCCAGAAGGCTTCCAAGACAGGGGTATGTAGGAGGCAGAAGGGCCTCACCTCCAGTTGGTCAGCAGTCATGGGGGTCCCAGGCTGCCTCAGGCTGTGGGTGTGCCCATCACACTCCAGCACAGCCTCCTCCCTCAGGTTGACCCAAACAACCTGCTGCAGCTTCCTCTTGGCATCAGTCAGGTAGGCCAAGATACTCCCCAGGGCCTGGGGGACAGGAGAAAGGTCAGCAAAAAAGCTCAACCCCCACCCCCCTGCTGCCACTCCAATAGTGGACCCAGGCCCCCTGGGGTGGTCACCTTGGCACTAGGCTGGGCTGTGCCATAGATGGGCATTCGGGACACCCTCCGGAAGTTGGCTACGTCCATCTCTCTGATGGTGCTGAGTGCATCTAGGGAGATGAGATCGTCCGCCCCCTGTGGGGAGAGCAGCAAACCTGGGACCCGCGGCAGTCCCTGAGAGGTTCAGAGCCAGACCAAGGGAAGCAAAGGAGGGGCAGGACCACACTTCAAAGTTTGGAGAGCACTTCTGTACAGTCGGAGCTTCATCACAGCCCTGGCAAGGAGAAGAGCAATGGTGCCCACTCTCTGGATGAGAAAACTGAGGCTCAAAGATGAGAAGCTGGTAGCAAAAACACTAGAACCAGGTCTTCCAACTCCCTGCCCAGAACACTTGGGTTTGAGACTGAGGAAAGGGGACTAGAACAGTGGCCAAAGCTGCACCTGCTCCTCTGCCTCCTGTGAGGACAGCACTCAACTCAACCCCACAGGAATCAAGGGCCAGCCCCACACATTCCCACTTCCCCAGCCAGCCAGCCAGCCAGCCATACTCACCAGGGAGCCCTTGGAGATGAAGTCCCCAGGAGCCACAGGCCCCGCTGAGCTCAGTGTCACAGGCAAGCGGTACAGCTCAGGATGGGCACACAGCCAGCGGCTAAAACTGAGGGCAAAGGCCAGCGGGTACTGCAGCCCAAGGCAGAGAAAGACAGGGATTTAGGGGCACAGCGCCATCCTGAACTCACACTGTCTGCCCTGTGGTGGGGGAGCCCCCAGAGACATCCATGGTGGCCCTGGGCAGGGCTGAGAAGGTGGGAAGCACGGACCAGGATGTCTGAAGCAAGATCCTTCTGGACCCCGATGTCCTGGCTAAGGGTACAGAGACTAGGGCCCAGTGAAGAGAGGTGGGTCCCACTTTGCCTGTACTGGCACAGAACACCCCTCTATCTGGGTCTTTCTTTGCCTCCCCCACACCCACCTTCCTCAGGAACCAACACACATGTCCCCTCTCTCCTCCCCAGCTCCACAGGGATCCCCATGGCCCCACTCCTGTCTCTGTGGTGGGGAGACTTGAGGGGTTCAGGGAGAAGGGGCACGGGTCCGCTCCTCCTCCAGCCCCACCTGCTCATAGAGATAGTAGTTAAACAGGATCAGGTAGAAGTATCGCTCCAGGCTCCACAGCGCCCTCTGCCAGACACTGTGCTGCCTGCCACTTGCCTGAGAGAAGGGGAAAGGAAGAGAGGGAGGGGATGTAAACACGTGGCTGCTGTGATCACCCAGTCCCCACCCCAGGAAGGGCAGGAGTTAAGCCTGAGAATCCCCAGAAGACAATCTTCCCCTCTTTTCATAACGCAGTTCTGCTGGGATGAAAGTCTTCCAAGCATCTAACTCTGCCCCATTTATAGCGGGTAACTCATGGTTCAGGGAGAGCTATGGTGACTATATAGCAGGTACTACAGTCCTTGGTGTAGGGGTTGCCTCCCCCACAGGCTCTGAGCCCAGAGACAAGCTGGGGCTCCACACTTTGCTCCAACACCATCCACCATGCAGGGTGGCACACCCTCTGTGTTTAAGGAGCAAGTATATAAACACCCTCCCCTGAGCCAGAGGACCTCACTTCCCTGAGCCTGTGACCCTCCCTGCAAGAAAACAAAAAGACTCTCACGACAGTGCTCCAAGGGGCTGTAATCATTACCACTACTTTACAGGGGAAAACTGGGATTCAGAGAAGTGAGGTGACTTGCTCAAAGTCACACAGCTGATGGCATACAGAGCTGGGTCCCCAAACAAATGTGTTAACCCCAGTCCAGGACTCTCTGATAGCAGCGGGGAGGAGGTTGTCAGAGAAGAGATTAGTTCCTAGCGTCCCTCTCTCGGCCTTTGGATGTCAGGGTTCTCCTGCTGGGTCAGTACCACCCTCCAGAGGGCAAGGCAGACCGGTATAGGCTCAAAGGAAAGGTGATGCCCTTTGATGAAGCTTAATTCCATCTTTGAGAATCCAGGCCAGCAAACTTTTATTTCTATAAAAGGCCAAAGAGTAAGTATTTAGGTTCACAGGCTACATGGTCTCTGTTTCAACTGTTCAGCTCGGCCACTGCAGCATAAGAGAGGCATAGACAACACATAAAAGAATGGGCAAGACCGTGTCCCAATAAAAATTATTTACAAAATCAGGTGGTGGGCTGGATTTGGCGATGGGCTATAGTGTGCCAGCCCCTAAGCTAGACTAAGGGAAAAGATAATAAAGGCAAAAAAAGTCATTTTCATGACGTTGCTCATCATAAAAGTGTTTACACTGATGAGGACCTGGAAGTGACTCAACTAGCCAACAAAAAGGGGCCTGTTTAGTAAATCATGGCAGGTGACATGCGAGGGACACCTGCTCTCTCTCAGGCCCCCTTCCAAGTGCTTTATGGATCTTATCTGACCTACTCCTCACAACTTTTGGCCCAATTTTGCAAGTGGGGAAACTTGAGGCATAGAGCAGTTAAGCATGTTGCTCATATCCACACGCCCACGCTCCTAATCTATCAGGCCAGTGATGGCTGAACCACGAAATGGGCTTAAGTTACACACCCAGAAAAAATCTCAATGACAACAATCAGGTATGGACATGGAAAAGACAAAACAAAGCAAGCATGATGCAAACCACATGCTGGGACAACCTATACAAGAACATCATAAAATGAAAAATGAAGAAAGCCAGCCCCAAGTGCTCATAGCAGCTGTGCTTGGGATTATGAGTGATTTTTTTCCTTCTCTAATTTCTCAATTTTCCATGTATAATACTGCTTTTAAAAGATGTTTTTAAGGTTTTAAAGAATAAAAAGGCTCTGCAGGCTTTAGATTCTTTCCATGCACTGTGTGCAAACACTGTTAAGCCAACCTCCTCTCCCCAGAGCATGGGGACAGCCCTACTGAAACAGCCCAGAACCCATTGCTCTTCCAAAAGCAGTGAGCTGGACCAAGTCCGGCCTTCCCAAAGCAATACCATGGGTTTTATTTTCAAGGCAAGCCATGAGCGGTCTGGGAAATATCTGGATCCAGAGGCCCCCAGCACCCCGTCAGCAACCCCTTCCTCTGTCCTGTTTATTCTGCAGTGAGGGCACCTGGTCAAGGAAAGTAAACTTCCCCTCTTCCTCATTCATCCTTCCTGCAGGCCAAGCTCCTCTATCTCCCCTTCCTCTGAAAGGCACCCTTCTTGTGGGAGAAGCAACCAGGAAAAGTCAATCTGAAAGAAGCCAGTCAACATGCTTAACTAATGAGGCTGCAAGGTTTATGCTTAAGCAGAAGCTCTCCACGCCTCACCTGGTCTGGGCTCTCCAGCCGGATGCCTTCGAGCTTCCTCTGGTTTTCTAAGACTACTTCCTTTAGGTCATGCAACTCAGCACAGGCAGTGATGGCTCTGTCCACCTGGTGCCAAGGACCAAGGCAGGGAAGAGGGGACAGCAGCAGGAAGGGAACAGAGCCAAGGAAAGATAAGATGGGGAGAGAGAAGAGGGGAGAGAGACAGAATTAATAGCCAAGAAGGCGGGCGGGAGTATCAGAGAAGAAAGAGACCCGTGAGGGGAGTCCATTGCCCCTACCCCAACTCCAGCTCCTTGCTCAGTCCCCTTGCTCACCTCCTCCACCATCTTCCTTCCCTGGGGCACGACATGGAGAAAGCTCTGGATCACCTGGAGTTGCTCCATGGGCAGTGGCTTGGTCTTTGGGGGAACAGCCCTGACAAGGAAGGGGGCAGTAGCATAATCAGCACTCCCACAGGCCTCTAGGCCAGCCCTGCTGTTGACACTCTCCCATTTACACAGCAACTGAGAGGCACCAGATTTATAGGTTCCGAGTCTTCCTCTCACTCAGGTTGGGGGAGGCAAGTGGGGAAACTAAGGCCCAGAAAAGTCAAGCGACTTTCTCCAAGTCACCCAGCAAGTCTATGACAAACCAGAAAATGAACCCAAGATGCCACATTTGCAGCTCTGGCTCTGCACTCCTGAGATGTCCCCAGCATACTGGGGCAGCCTCTTGAGGAACTGGGTCTCGTGCCACTCACTCTGGCCTGGAGGCAGATCTGCTGTGGTGAAACAGGATGAGAGTACCCAGGACCATGCCCAGGTTGGTCCTGCCCAAGCCTGTCTGGCAGCTGAAGAGGAGAGCAGGGGGAGACCCACGGGTATCACGGAGCAGCAGCAGGCTGGGAGTCTCCTGGGGAAATAACCATGCATATCATGTAACGGCATGACCCAGAAATCCCCCAGCTAAGGACCAAATAGGGGTAGACGGTTAGGACATAGTCCCACCCCACCCCACAGCCTGAGGCAAGATGGGGTCAAATAGGCAGCTCAGCCCTTTTCACCAAACCCCAAAACCCAGTCTTCTCTACCTGCCCCCGGCTCCACCTGCCCCCAGGCTGTGCAGGCTCTGCCTCCTTCCCAGATCCTGGAGGAGATCAAGAAACTATCTCTGAAAGCAAGAACTACTCAGAGGGGGCAAGGCCATATGTAACAGCCCTGTAAGATATTAATTAAATAAGGTGACCCCCTGAATGGGTTGGAAGAAAAATACCACCAGGACTCAGCAAGTACCAGTAGAAGAGTCTATAGGGTAAGAATTTTTAGATCCAATAAAAAAATGAGGAACTTGAGGTCTAGCGAGTTAGGAAATTGTCCAAGATCACACAGCAAGTTAGCAGCTCATTCAGGGCCCAAGTCCATTAAGAGCTGGGCTGTGTCATCAGAGGATGTGCAAATACCCATCCACACACAAACACACACTACCCCACCCTACACGTGAATACACACCACACACACAGAGATACGCAGATGTGTACACACACAACCACCCACACACGCACGCATACCCGACATACTCAACACCATCCACAACACAGAATGAGGACTTCTTCTGAGGAAATCCAGAGGCCACACTCACCCTGAGCATCTCCATGGAGACAGAGCCTAGACACAGACCCACTCTCCAGGCCCTTGCCCCACTCCATGCTCTCGCCCTCACTTACCCGGATGACATTGACAAAAGCATCAAACTGGGCTTCCAGCGGAGCCCCTTGCTCAGGCAGGGGCAGGCGGTGGTACCTGCCAGGTGAGGGAGAGCAGGCCATCAGGCAAGCCACACACCCTGGGCATCCCCCTCCTCTCTACATTCCCATGGGAGATAGGCATGGGGAACTCAGCCACCTTCAGATGGTGAGACTGAGGCCACACTGGAGGACAGGCCCAGAGAGCAACATGCCCAACACCCTGGGGTCCTGTGCAGAACTGGCCCTCGGTACCGGTAGGTAGGTTGCAGGAAGAGGGGCCGCTTGTACACCTCCTCAGTCACGTGCACATCATCCTCGCCCCGGACGGCCACCGTGTGGGGCTCCCCACGAAGGTCCTCGGTATTATGGTACACTTGGTATGTGCTCTCACTCAGCTGGGCAAAGTCGTGGATCTACAGGGAGGCGTGAGGGCCAGAGGGCCATGATGGACCTTCAGCTCACTCCTGGACTTCCTGGCTGAGCTCTAGAGTGGCTAGGCCACACAGAGGCCACAAATAGGCTGCTTTTCCCCCCAGGGGAAACTACATGGCCAGGGATGCTCTCTATGCCCTGGGTGTCCTGAGGGTAGCCACCTATACACCGGGGTCCGGTAGGAAGGGCTCTGCCCAGTGGGCATCAGGAATTAGGTAAGCCACCAGGCTGAAGGACAGGATGAGGCTCGGTCATCAGTGAGCTAGAGAGGAAGACTGGAAGGGAGATGGAGAGATGAACAGTGGCCAATGCAGCTTCAGCTCCTGCCCACGAAAGTCTCTGGCAGGGGCACTGTGACTACCACACTCTATTTACACACCTCTGTGATGTGTCAACAGTCTCAGAGACCTTGACAAACTTTGTGGAGAAGGAGGACACAGGAACCTCAGAAACAAAAGCCCATGAGAGAAGTGATTTGCTTACAGCTCATGAAGGGCTGAACTTCAGTCTTGGACTCCTAGTCTAGTGATCCTTCCACTCCACCAGAACCCTTTCTAAATAGGGATGCTGAATGCAAAGGAGAAAAGCAGGGTGGAAAAGGAGCAGAGGCAAACAGAGCCAGGAATAGGAAGCCCTTCCTCTGGCTGCCTGTGAGCAGGCCTCGTGGCCAGCCACTCGTCCAAGCAGGACAGCTAAGTGGATGAGTGTGGGCTGGGGTCTCAACTCAGCTGCTGCGGCCTGCCAGGAAGGGATCCTCTTGTCCATACCAGTGGCCCTCACCTCTTTCCGGATGGCCAGCTCTAAGCTCTCTGCCTGGACCCCAGGTCCAAGGCCCTGGAGGTTCTCGTGAAGGTTCTGCTTGTCTCGAGGTGTGTAGGGCACGAAGTCCTCATCAGCACGCAGAAACAGCACAGGCTCCTCCCGCACACAGAAGATGATGCACTCCTGCCAGGAGCCCAAGGAGGAAGGATGCCATCACCACTATCGGACATGGACATCTGCTCCCCTGCTCCACCTCCAGGCCTTTGAGCAGGCTGTTCCCCTTCCTGAAGGGCCCATTACCCCATCCTGTCCCTACAACCTGAATCTTACCCAAGAAACAAAGCTCAACCCAAATGCTACCTGTTCATGACCCTCTCTCCTCTCAAGGCCTTCATTTGAAGGTGTTAATTCCTGCTTTGTAGTAACATTATCATGGATACATCTTTTCTCCCTTCATGAACTAAAGATTCCTCGCAGATAGAATCATATTCTGGTCATGTTCACATCTCCACAATTCCTAGCATGAAACCCTGGATAAATCAAGTGCTTGAAAAGTATCAGCTGAAGAAATGAACACCCATTACCACCATGCAATAATTCATTCTCTGTGCATGGTACAGACTAAGGGAGATACGTGGGCAGACCCCACCCTGGAGGAACCTTCAGGAAAGCTGAGAAAATGGGATTTGCACAGCTTATACCCCCCACCCCACTCTGATTCACTCAAAGACTCTCCATCAGACACTGTGAGCCCACGATGAGCCTAAAATCACAGTGGACCCTCAGCTTCTGTCCTGGAGACACTCAAAACCCCACCAGGAGAGAGGAGTCATTCAAAAGCAGCCACCTGGAGTCCAGGTGTCTGGGTTTGGGTCCTGGGACAACACTCACAAGCTACGTCACTTGTCTTCTCTAAGGCTGTTTCCTCTTCTATAAAATAGAATAACTGCCCCACCCTCATAGGGTTGACATGAAAATATAAGCATTAGCTGTGATCATCATCTTGGTGCTCTCTCATTATGACCTGGCCCCTCTTGTCACCCTGTCACCCCCCTCCCTTCCTCTGAGGTTTTCACAGTGGGCTTCTGACCTTGGGCTCCCATGTCCACACAGGACAATGCAACAAACATTTGCCCAGAATCTCAACCTGACTACAATGACCATCATGGTACTGAAGGCTTGACAGGGCCTGGTCCGGGTCACCAGCTACCCTCCCCATCATGTGGCCAGGCCCCTCCAGAGCCTCTGAAGTTTCTCCTCCCAGGAATCCCTTTCTCCAGATTTGCAGGCTAGCCCCTGCCCAGAAAGTGATCATGCTTACCTTGTGTCCGTCCTTCTGGAGTTTCTGGAGGACCTGCCTGAACCCCGAGAGGCTGGGTTGTCCCATGCCAAATACGGTTAGCCCTCCCCGCACCTGCCGGAAGTTAGGGGCTCCACAGCTCCGCACAGTGCCCAGCACGTCCATCTTCTCAGCAACATCCCGCACTAGGAAGTAGCGTCCCTAGCAATGGGAGAGCCACAGGGAGTCACTCAGATGACTCGGGGACATCTTCTACAGGCAGGGCTCTATCCCAGGCCCCAGGGGATAGGGAGCAGGGAGATAGGGTGGGGAACACAGTCCCCAAGTTGTCTGCAGGCTCACAGAAAAAAAAAAGATGAAAATACATGACCATCTGTGATCCTGGGAAGGCTGTCACAGAGTGTAGGAAAAGAAAAGACAATTCCTCCTGAGGGGGAGTCTGAGAAGGCTTCATGTAGGAGGTGGCATCTGAGCCAGGCCTTGAAGAAGGAGATCAGGGAGAGGCACTGCAGGGGCAGAAAACTGAAGTTGGCTGTAGAACAAACCCAAAGCTCCCTAGAAGAAAGGCAAATGTCTCTTGCCCCCAGAGGAACTGGATGGAGAAGGGGCCTGAGTAGGGAGTCAAAGCTGGGGGGCCCTACTTAGGGCCCTACCGTTCTGAAGACGGGTAAGGTTTTCCCCTTCCCAGCTGGGGTGAACGAATGCCATAACTACTGAGAAAAGAGAAAAACACCATTTGGAAATCAGGAGAGAGTTGGGGAACCAGAAGAGTTCATTCTTGGACAAAAAGGAACCTGAGTTCATCTTGTCCATCCCCTTGCCTTCAGTAGGACTGCACAGATATTGCTCACAGATAAGTGGGATAAGTTCTTCCAGATGCCAAAAATTCCCAGCTATTCTTTCAGCAAATACAGTTTAATCATTGTAATTATTCATACAGTCATTCACTCATGGACTATTTACTGACCACCTACACAGCACCTAAGCACTGTTCTTGGGCCTGGGGTAGCAGCAGTGAACGAGACCAATGAAGAGTCATCTGTCCTTGTGGACTTTACTTTCTAGGGAATATTTAAGACCAAAGAGAGAGAGAGAGAGAGAGAGAGAGAGAGAGAGAGAGAGAGAGAGAGAGAGAGAAAGTTAAGCTAAAGAAATCCTAAAACTTTGAAAGAGAAGGGGAGGGAGATCCCCAGCCTAAAGGAAGCAATTTTGGGCCTAGGGGCTTTTGTCCCCATCTATATTCTCCTGGTGCTCCAAAGGAGAGGCTGTGAAAAGACTGAGGCTGGGCAGGGGATGGAGAGAGAAGAGCAGGGGCTCTACAAGGCAGGAGAAATAGGCCTCAGGAAACCAGGGGATGAGAAGAAGTGGGACTGGGACTCCGAAGGGTGGGGTGGGATAGGAAAAGATAAGGGAGAAAACTTGTGAGGAAGGAGGACAGGAGGAGATAGGCCAAATGGGTGAGGGAAGAATAGGACCTGACCTCACCTGAATCAGGTAGTGCTCAGGGGTTGTGTCCGAGAGCCGGCCCAGAGTATAATGGGCCTTGAGCAGCTCATCATGGATCTGAAACTCCTCTTTGCAGTTATACCTGCCAGGGACAGACAGAGACAGTCAGGCAACCTTGTGACCAGAGTCCTGTCAAACTCACCAGACTCCACAGTAGGGCCCCCAACTCCCGCCCATGTGGCTACTACCCCTTTGTGGCAGAGACAGCACCTTGTACCCCAATATCCACTCTCCCCTTCATCAGCAATAGAAGCCCAGAATTAGGACTGGGCCATCTATCTAAAGATTATATTTCCCAGACACGCTTGCAGCTAGTATGGTCATGTGATTAAGTTCTGGTCAATGGGATGTGAGGAAAAGTAATGTGCACAACTTCTGGGCCATTCCCTTAAAAGGAAGATGTGTGCCTTCTATTTTTCTCTCCTTCTCCCCGGCTAGCATCCAGAAGTGATGGTAGAAAGTAGATGTCGATGATGGCAGGGTAATAAGAGAAGAGGAGCCTGGATGATCGTGAAGTGGCCATATCAGACTGGTACCCCTCTTGAACTTTTATGTGTGAGAAGTTTCTGTCTTCTGTATGGTTTTCTATTGGGGGATTACTTTGCTCCTTCAGATTGTCTCTGAGACCATTCTCCACACTGACAATCCCATAGCACAGTGAGGCAATTCCAACACAGACTTTGGGGCCATGTGGCCTGGGCATAAATCTACCTCCACTTGGTAACTCCATGCTTTTGGAGTTACTCACTCTCTCTGTAGCTCCACTTCCAGTGATTCCCACCTCCTAGGGCTGCTGTGAGAATTCAATGCATTAATGAATGTAAGTGCTTAGCCCAGTGCATTGGGCACAATAAGAACATATCAATAAAATTATTATTACCAGCAATAATTCTACCTCCACACAGGGCCATTTCAAACAAAACCCACAGGTAAATTCCAGGTTTCTGCAGATGCTAAACCAGGGGGAGGTCTGTGCACTCAGGACACAAAAAGCTTCTGTACTGGTTATAATAATGAATAAGACACTGCCTCCCAGAGTTTGCGATCTGGTGTCTGATCCTCTTTGCAAAAGAATTACCTCTAGGAAAGGCAGGCTGCTGGAATGGGTGGGGCAGGGAGCACTAGACAAGGAGTCAAGAGACCTGGGTTCTCGCTGCCAGCTCTGCCTCCATGTCACCACATGGCCTTTGGTGGGCAAATCTCTTTACCCCTCCGAAACTCAGTTTGTGTATCTAAGTCAGTTTTTGCATCTGATCAGGAGTCAGTAAACCTTCTATATCAAGAAACAAATGGTAAATAGTCAAGGCTTTATAGGTCATACAGTCTCTGTTGCAACTAACTTCAACTCTGCAGTTTAACTGTTAAACATCCACGGACAATATGTCAATAAATGGGAATGGCAGTGTTCCAATAAAGCTTTATTTACAAAAACAGATGATGGGCTGTGTCTGACCCACAGGATATAGTTGGCTGGCCCCTGTGTTGGCTGATCTCTAAGGTCCCTTCCACCTCAAACACACTAGGAGTACTGCACTCATGACTGGCTGTATGAGGCAAGTACAATACCATCATGGTGGATTTTTACAGCAGGCCATTTTTCTGAGCCACACCACTTACTTAAATACTTTGAATATCATCTCCACATGTCCTGATAAGGAAACTGAGGCTCAGGAAGGGAATAAATTCACCCAAGGTCACAAAGCAAGGAAGGCCCAGGACACAAGTCTCCAATACTGCCCTCAAGGCTCAAACCTAGTTTTGTCATCTCTAGTAGACAGACTACCTATTAAGTCTCTTTTATATAACATCTCCCCTCATTATGAACTCAGTAATTTATTATGATTATAATTGTCCTGTCAGGCCCCAAACCCACATTTATCATTCACTCTCAGGTTTCCTTACACAGAAGGCCTCATCTGCTAGGTCTTTGCCAAACTTCTATGTGTGGAATATATTTAATTCTTAGCTCATTGTGTCCTACCTTCTGTGTCCTGAGGGGCCCAGAGGCAAGGGAGAACAGTGGGCGGATTCCGTGGAAGATGAGGCTTTCCGACTCCCTAGGAGACAGATCCAATGCCCCTTCCATCTTCCTGGCCTCGGGCTCCCCAGCACCCGCTCATTCACTGGGCCTTCAAGGTAGGCACAGTTTCAGGGCCCCTTCCCGACCCTCTTCCTCTGGATGCACACAGTGTATCCAGGTCTCTCTCAAAATATGGTGCCAGAACAAACCCTCAGCCTCCTCTGAGACTGTCCCCGAAGAACCTAATTAGGACATTTGACCAATAGCTTCCAGCTTTTTCAGCCCAAGGCCCTTTAATGGCCTGGTGTTAACCTCAGTTTCCAACCATAATTACTAGTTGTGGGGAAAAATGTCTAAATTTTATGCATCTAAGTATATAAACTTCCTTTGAAAATGTTCAGCCAAAAATTATTTTCAAAAGCGTGTTTCCCCAGTCACTCTGCCCTCCCCATGCTCCCTGGCACTACGGACATAGTAAGTAACATAAGCTAAGAGACCCACGACAGAGTCTCTGCCCCTGTGTCTTCATCCATGAAAGTGACCTGTAGACATTATGCCACCACCCCTCTGGGCAGCTCCCCTAGTCATGTCCTCCAGGGACATGGTCACATTACCCCTGCCACTCACGTGATCACGACAGGAGCCACCTTGTTGGGGATGATGGACTTGGCCTTACTGTTGTGCAAGCTCGTGGTCTGAAAGGAGTGGACGCTGACTGAGTGCCGCCCATCCATCGTGCTGCCACCCTGGAGTCGCTCGAAGTGGGCAGTGGCTGAGACCGCCTGCTGAGCTGTGCTGGCTGTTGTACCCATAGTCAACAGGCAGCCTCAGGACCCAAGACCTGTGGGGTAATAGGGTGTGTGTTCAAGGAAGGGGTGAGAAAAGCCAGGGAAGAAATAAACCTAGCCTACCCCTCACCTCCATCATATGTACAGATGCAAAATCTGAGGCCCAGAGAGAGCCAGCTCACCCTGCAGCTAGAGACGGATGGCAGGTGCACCACCTACCGCGTTTGCCAAATGCCTGCAATGTGCCTGGCCCTCTGCTGGTGCTTTGGGGTTATTGACATAGAGACATAAAGACGCAGCCCCAATCCCCTAGAGTTTACATTCCTCTGGCGAAAATAAGACAGTTAGGAAAGGGTTAGTCTTCCAGACCAGGTCAGGACTGAGGGCTCTAGATGACTGGGTCAGGCCAGGCCAGGCCTTCCAAACTAGGAGAAGTAGAAGACCTGAGGGAGAACCAGGGGCAGGTGCAGAGGGAAGTCAGGCTTGGGTATAAAGAATCCGGATGAGAACAGGATGCAAGAGGACATTCTATCCATGTATGTCACAAAATTAGGCCAGGGAAGTCCAGACTGGGTGAGCTCTCAGCAGATCAAGGGTCTAGTGAAAGCACGAGGCCCCTAAAATTGACATGAACATTATTATCAACCTCAACGCCATCAACAGGCAAAGCTTCTGCTCCACATAAGGCCTGCTAGGTATCCTCTTGGAGAGCTCTTTCCCAGGTAAACACTTAAAGATGTATGCAAAAATGGGGTACTCGGGCAGTGTTGTTTATAACCAAAGACTGGAAACAACTTCCAGACAACAACAGGGGATTTGCTGAATAAATTATGAGATACCTCTAATGTGGAATGTTAAATGGCCATTAAAAATATCATATTGACTGATATGGAAAGACATCTCAGAAACAGGACTAAAAAGAGCAGGTCGCAAGGCAAGTTCAAACTACAATCTTATCTTAATTCATGAAATTGTATTAGAAGAAAAGTCTGGGAGGACATACACCAAGATGCATATCACGAAGTTATGAGATCATAGGTAATTTTTATTTTCTCTTTTTTGCTTCTCTGAATTTTCTCATTTTTCTCCTCTGAATACTGGAAAATAAAGTTAAAGCTTATTTAAAACAAAGAAAGAAATGGCTAGGGTACCTGTTAAGAGCTGCTAGAGGGTATGGGAAATATTGGCTCTGGGGTCCAGACATGGGAGATAGAATTTTCCAAGAGCTCAGCAACCACTGGTTCCCTGCAGCACTAATGGTCCAGGATAGGAAAAGGGAGGGACAAACCTGCCCCCGCCCTCACTCACAACCCCATCTGTACCCTGAGATAGATCTACCCTGTACTGCAGAAGCACAGGGACAATAAGCAGTCCTTAGAACATGGCAACGTCTCTAGCTGCCTTCGGCTGAGCGTGAGCTGCTCTGCATCAGTGGTTATGATCTGCTACAACCATCCACACTCCCCCACCCTGCCTGGCCCTCTCAAATCAGCAGCAGCACCTCTGGAAGTGGATGGTGGGGTCAGGGTCAGCAACTCAGTCTGAATGCTGAGCTTTCCGCCCTTTCTCCCCTAGACCCTGGGTCAAAGTTCCTTGTCCAAGTCAGGTGCTCCCTGGGCCTCTCCCACGGCTACGTAACTCAGGGTCCCCTCCCCAGAACTGCCTCTATGGAATGACTAGCCTCATGCTTTCTCTCCGAGAATCTTCTCAAACCACTACTGATCCCTCTCCCTCTCCAGTCTGGAAAGGGCTCCCTCTTTCCTTCCCACCCAGCCTTGTCATCCTTGAAAACTCTCAGAGCCTGCATGACAGTTTTGTTAACATGCACACCTTGTGTTCATAGGAGCCCCACCATGACTCTCCACATCCAGCCCAATTTCTCTCTCTCTCTCTCTCTCTCTCTCTCTCTCTCTCTCTCTCTCTCTCTCTCTGCCTTTCTCTCATTCTCTCCCCCCACCTCCCTCCTCCCTCCCTCTTTGGTCAAAAGTGGAGGGAATGAGCCTGTTCCTGAACAGAAACATAGGCGGCTCAGAGAGCAGGAGGAGAAGTTTCAGCAGAGCTAGAAACTTCTCTCTAGTTCTCTCCACTTTGTCTGTGATGGCAAGCTCCCAACACGGTTCACCAAAGTCTCCCAGACCCCTCTCAGCAGTCTGGGCCAAGGAGGCATGTGTGGCAACAGCCTCCTCCAAGAACGTGGTTGGCTGTTTGGAAGGAGGGCATGACAAACAGGCAACAGCTGTCTACAGCTGCCTGCTCCCATTGGGCTAGGCTAGGCCCATCACTTCTACCCCTCCTCCCCCTCCACCCCCACAGCTCCAGCTCCAGCTCCCCTTATCCCTTACAAGAGCCGCAGGCAGTAACAGGCCCCAGTCAGTCCCTGTAAGGGCATCAGGCAGAAAACACAAATGTGGAGAGTGGCTGCTTGCAGGAACGGGAGAAGGACAGCATCATTTGAAAGCTGACCTGCCTCCAAAATGTCTAAAGGAGTGTGAAAGCACCCAAGCTTCTCTGCAACTCTCTCTCTGAAACCTCTCTCAACCCTACCAGCCAGTAAGCCATGCCAGCACTGAGCCTTCATCCTGCTGGCCATATGCTGCGGGACCTTGGGCAACTCCCTTCCCCTCTCTAAGCTTCAGTGTCCCCAGACATAAAATGACCATGTGGGATGAGATGGTCTGATAGCCCCTTCCAGTTTTACAGCTGGCTGGCTTCTCAAGGTGAGGGTAGGCTTCACTATACTGCCATGGGAAGCTATGCCTCTCTCTTCCCACAGATCTGGCTCCTAAGATTGGCAGTACTAGTGGTCAAACCTCTGTTATCCACTTCCAGGGCCAGGGCTCAGCAAGGGCAGGGGTGTCGGTGGGGTCCCTAGTGCTCAAGTCTCTGCTAGTGGGGAGGGTGGATTAGGAAGAGACCAGACTAAAGGTTCTCATGAGCCTGGATGGTTTGTACAAAATTATACCTGTATTTTCCTACCTCTAACTAAAAGCAAGCATTTTCTTCAATCACAAGTGAAGGGTGCCCCGTCAAGTCACAGAGCCTGGGATGGTCACCATAGAGGCTCACAGACGTAATTCATCACACCTCAGTTGTGCAGGTATCTGGAACGTAGCCTGCACTCATCACTCCTTTCAAACCACAGTGATTACCAGACCTAGGTTCCCTGCCCACAGACCTGGGGTGACATAACTGGCCTTCTTGGAGCAACTCTGTGCCTGGTGATCCTGGGCCCCCAAAGTGAGATCCCAGGTTCTCACAACTGAGTTTGACTCAAAAAGCTGGAGAACTCTGACGATCCTAGAGAGAAGCCTACCCTCGCCTTAAGAAGCCAGTATAACGACGCTGCCATTCCATTTGCAAAATGGGGTCCTTAGCACTTAGGAGCATCAAAACAATCACGAGCACCTGGTGTCCTTCACGTGGGGCAGGATCGGTCTAGAACATACCCCAGCTTAACGCCCCCCTGGGAAGCTAAGCAACAACAACCTTGTCACTGATGTGCTTTCAAAAAAATAAAAGTATACCTTAACTTACCTAATGGATTATCTTATTAATGCAATTAAGTAACTAAGGACATGTGTTTCTGCATCCCAATTTGTTTTTAGTATTTTGATAGCTCTCTAAATAAATAAAATTTACTTCCTCTATAAGCCCATATGTTTTATTTTGTGCATTAAAAACATTCTTAAAAGAGGTCCACGCGCTTCTGTCAGATTGCCAGAGACATTCTTGGAAAAATTTTTTTTAAAAAAAGAGGAACCCCTACTTTAAGGGAAGACTATGCCCCACCAAACACAGGCCTTCCTCTACCTTCTCCTTGGCTTCTGTTTACTAACATTTCAAAGCACCTACTACGCACTGGGTACCACACAGGATGCTTTCCATCACATGGTCCCCTGACAATCGTGTAAGGTTGAGGCCTTACTGTGTCCATTTTCAGATGAGGACAGCTGACCTTTCGTACGTGGCAGAAGTTGATAACTACTCCTCATCAGTTTGCCTTCTTGCCTCTTCATGCTGGCTCTGGCAGCAAGAGCACCCCAACACTCTCCTCTCCCCCAGGATCTGTACGACCCCCATTCAGGGTGCATAGGAACCCTCATCCACTTCACTCTCTGCCAAAACACCCTAGACCTAGAGAGGTAGAGAGATTTATGGTTTCCCATGGAGGTTTGGAAAAATCTAGGCTCCATTTCACACTTGGTGATGAGCTAAGAAGCCACAGACTCATCTGGGCTACAGCTATAACAGTATTTGAGAAAGTCCCACACACACATGCTATCCTCCTGCCTCTGGGAAAACACATGGCAGTTAAATCCTAAGAGGAAAGAAACTGCCATACAGAATCCTTGATGGATAAACACCAGATAGCCTAGCAATTCTTTGCTCAGGTGACTGCCAGAGAGAAATGAAAACATGTCCAGAGAAAGGCTTATATGTAGCAGTATTATTCATAATCTCCAAAAACTGAAATCAACCCACATGTCCATCAACTGGTGAACAGATGAACAAATCTGACACGTTCTTACAATGGAATACTATTTAGCAATAAGAAAGAATAAGAAGGAACTACTGATATTCACAATTGCATGGATGAATCTCAAAAAATATCACACTAAGAAAAATAAGCCAGGCCCCAAAGACTTCAAACTGTGTA
The DNA here is from genome assembly GCA_004027375.1 of Macroglossus sobrinus. Classification (NCBI taxonomy): domain Eukaryota; kingdom Metazoa; phylum Chordata; class Mammalia; order Chiroptera; family Pteropodidae; genus Macroglossus; species Macroglossus sobrinus. The sequence continues at coordinate 604,900 of PVKZ01000345.1, read as the reverse complement.
GTTCCCATCTGTATGACATCCTAGAAAAGACAAAACTACAGGGGCAGAGAGCAGATCAACGGTTATCAGGTGCCAGGCCTGTCAACCACACCGGGGCTCAAGGGCATCTTTTGGGGGATGGAACTGCTCCATATACTGAATGTTGGTAGTTACACAACTATATACCCTTGCCAGCACCAAACAAAGTGTAGCCTTAAACTGGGTAAATGTTACTGTATGGGATTTGCTTTAATAAACATACTAAAAACAAGAGTTGCTCCCCTGTCCTCTGTCCCACAGTGTGCTCGCCCCTCTAGTCACACCCTCATACCCAGCTCCACAACTCATCTTCCATGCGACCTCTCTGGGTCTCAGCTGCCATATATGCGAAATTAGTACATTAGCAGTACCACCCTCGTGGGGTTGTTGTGAAAGTTAAAGAATATAATGTATTTCAGGTCCTCAGAATACAGCCTGGTCAGTGAGTGCTCAATATAAGTCAGCTGTTACTAGACTTTGCAGTGGGCATGTGGGGAGGACACTGATCAGTTAGACAGTGAAGCTGGGCTGTGCAATACAGTAACCTCCAACCACACGTGGCTATGGAGCCCTTGAAATGGGGCTGGTCCACATTGGGATGTGTCACAAGAATGTGATACACACTGGACTTCAAAGACTTAGTATGAAAGAAGTAAATTACATCATTAACAATTTATTATGTTGATTATATATGTCAAAATAGTATTTTGATATATTGTATTAAATAATATGTATTAAAATTAATTTCATCTAGTTCTTTTTACTTTTTAACATGGCTTTTTAAAATGACACCCATGGCTCACAGTACATTTCTTCTGAACAACACTGCTGAGTCTCAAGTCCTTCATGGGCCTTGAGGGCACCCCTCAGCCAGCTCGGGATCCTCACAGGTGAGTCCAATGCCTGCTGAAGGTAAGAGCCTAATAACTATCTGTTCGAGGCATGAGGAAATCCAGGAAGCCAGTGCTAGCATCCCCATTTAACAGAGGAAAGTGAGGACTCGCAGAGGCTGCGGGTGACTCTCCAACCTCTTCCCACCCAACTGGGGAACACAGTGGTATAAGTGGACTCTAGGGCTGAATACTGGCTGGTTCCCATCTCCACTATGTGCTATGACTTTGCATATATGGCTTAACTTCTCAAAATCTCAGTTTTCCTGTTAACTAAAGACCATAAGTGTACCTCCCTCATTGGACTGTATGACAATGAAATAAGTGAATGCGTATGTAAAGCAACACCTACACAGCCCTCCACATCTGAGGGTCTAAACTTATCACTGCCCTTCAGATCAGCCCGGGCCCTATCTTCCCTGCCCTTCTCCACATCTTCTCCCTGGTACCAGATCTGAGCCTCCCTGGTACCAGATCTGAGCCTCCCTGGCCAGGATGGGGAGTTTCACCCAGACACCTCCAATAAAAGGAAGGGTCAAAAGGAAGGGTCTCAGGAGGAACCATAGGATATCTCCTGGCTCTTGTCCCAGGAAAATGGCAGAGTCAGGCCAGACCACAGCAGCTGCCTGGCTCTGGTCACACACAATTACCACTCTCCCATTTCGCTCTATCCAGTGAGTCACTTACGAAGATTTCCATCTGCTCCTGGCCTTAATCAAGAACCAGGAATGGGCAAGTCCTCTGTCCACTCTGTCTACAACCTACCCACAGAAGAACGGGTTTGCACCATGAGTCAGCCCAGCCGCTCTGACCACTGGCCACTAGCCCCCAAATGGAGGGACTGCAACGGCCTCCAGTGGTCTCTTTCTTCCCTCCTGTCCCTCACACAGTCAATCCTCCATGGAGCAGCCAGAAGGATCTTTTAAAACCCTAGATCACACCACTGGCCCTGCTTCACTGCTTCCTCTTCTATAAAGTGGGGGTCATAAACCCTGTCTCGCCGCCCTTGAGGGTTGCTGTCAGTAACAGAAAGAAAAACCACACAAAACACCCAGCAGGCTGTACGAATAGAATGACCGTGGGAACACGGACAACAGTAGGCAGAGGGCACTTGGGCCACGGGCATTTCATTCCTCCCTCACCCTGGAGCACAGGCCCTACCCCTGCGTCACCCCTCCCGTTGCTGTGATGCTTCAGGCACTAGCCATGCCCTCCTCCTCCTCCTTCTTCTAACACCCTAGAAGCACTCCTCATGAAGATGTCACACCCACCACCCCTTGAGTGCCTAGAACACCTTCAGCTTGTTCACATGGTTGCCCCTACCTGTTGTCTGGGCTCAAATGTCCCTCCTCAGAAAGCTCTCCACCACCACAGTCCTTCTCCATCTTATGAGCCCCTTTTCTTTCTTAACCAACTCACTGACAAGATTATGTGTGTAGCATCAGTCTCTCCAACTTCTTAAGAGCAGGACGGCACCTGCCTTGTTCACACCGTGACCCTAGCCCCAGAACAGCATCTGAGGCCCAGCAGATGCTCAGGAAATATTCATGAGATGAACAGATGACCAGCCTGAGGCCAATTGCTGCTTTCAAGACCCACAGAAGAGTGAGTACCGGGACTAAGGAGCAGGCCTCAGCCCTCTGCAAGAGGATGTGGGGGAAGCTACTCCCACCCCACACTTCTCTCACCTGGATGGTCCTCCTCCCCCACACTCCCACATTCTACTCAGGTTAGAAGGTTAAAGCTCAGTTCCTCCAGGAAGCCCTCTCTGACTACACCCCCACCCCCACTCCCAACTCTTAACTCCCACAGCCTGTTGTATCACAAAATGAGACACTCCATTCCTTTCCACTTCATTCTGTTCCCAGCAGGGGCCATCCTGTGCCCTTCCTGGCTTCAGATGCCTGGCTCAGAGGAGGAGCTAGACACATAATTGCTGATAGAATGAATGGGCTCTGTCACTTTACCTCCCTACTCTGCCTGGCTCCTGTTGATGGAACCAAGGGTGGTACTCAACAAGTAGGCACAAGATGGGAAAGATGTTTAAACATTATGGCACTTACTCCTGAGTGGGTGAATGAGTGTGGTATTTAGTTTCTTTTTTGCTTACCTATCACTTCTAAATTTCCTACCATAAACACGATTACTCTGAAAATGTTTAAAAAAAAGAAAAGTACAGTTATTTGTAATAGTTTCAAAGTTGAACTAAGGTCACAGCTCCTCAGCTAGGGCATCCCACAAGCCCTACCTCCAAAGCCCCCTGTGCTCCTCCATCTCTGTGCATTTGTTCCCAGCCCTCTGCCTAATCATCTGTGTTCCCATGATAAGCACTGCATTCCTACAGCCTGGTGAAGTTTCTTGGTGTCTTTGTGGTTTTTCTGTCTTTGTAGACAACAATCCTCAAGAGAGGTGAGACAGGCTTTATGATGCCCCACCTTACAGAAGAGGAAACAGCTAACCAATAATGTGCATTTCCCCAGGCTACACGGCCAGATAAAAGTGCAGTCCCGTTTCTGCCGCCTCATGTTGGGGAGGGAGGGAAGGCACCCGGACCTGTCCCTCCACAATCTCTGCCCCTCAGCCTCCTTCCCTTTAAAATGAGGATGATATCAATTTAAAAAATAAAGCCGTCTGGGATCTGGGACTGCAGGAGACCTTCACCCACTAAATTATATGTTCCTGAAATGCTTTTACTTTTTCTAAACTGAAAAAAAAAGTTTAAGACGTTAAAACAGAAGGTGGAGGAGGGATATTTAGAAATACCGCCACTGTAGGGTGGCCTTGAGTTCCAGGCCTCTGCCTGCACACAGTGGGGAGCCCCTGAAGGTTTGAGTTCTGGCAGAAACGTGTCATCATTAAGACAAAAGCTCAAGGTTGGGCTTGGAACCTGGAGTGGACAAAGGTAGACAGGGTGACTGACTGGGCAGTGAGCTAAGGAGCCATGATAATTGGGAGCTAGCACAGGGCAGCAGCAAGATGGGGACCCCTGAGCTGAGAGGAGCTGCAAGTAGAGGGGCCAGCTCTTCCCCTGGTGAGGGGTGAACAAGTCTCCTTGACAGTAGAGGGCAAAAATGGACTCCTGATTTTCTGTGGCCAGCAAAGACTTTAGCACTTGTCGGTCACCATGTGCTCCAAGCCTAGGCCTGGAGGCACCTGGAATTTGGGGTCCTAAAGAATAAAAAAGGGCCCTTTCCAGCACCCTAGTTGTCTGCCTCCAGGACCGGGTAGCCCCACACCTCTGGAGCTCACCATGTAGGTCAGTTCTGCCTGATAGAAAGCTCTCTATATGGGATCTTGGACTGGGGGAGGAAAGAAAAGGCTATAATGAACATTTAGAGAACACGTGGGAAAATCTGAATGTGGATTATATGTTGGATAAATAAGTTAACTTCCTTGTGTGTGACGATTGTGCATACAAGGAGAATGTCCTTGTTCTTAAGACATAAAGGCTGTCTTTCCGGCAGTGACGACCTCCCTGTGAGAACATGCTTCTTGCTAAGGATCTCCGTTATTCCTCTCCAGAAGAGGAAACACAAAAAGTAGTGCCTGGTGCAGAGTCCCAACTCCTACTTCACAGATGTGAAATACCCAGGGTGCTATGAAATCACCACCATCTTTAGCTATGCACAAACAGTAGTTTTGTGTGTTGGCTATTCCACTGTCCTCTGTTAGCCAGAAAAGGAAAAGCAAGGCTTACAGAAGGAAGCTCCTTCAGAAGGTAGCAGCACTAAAAGCACCATGAAACAAGAGAGTAAAGGACCATCCCAATAAACACATTTTGGATTAAAGAGAGAGAGAGAGAGAGAGAGAAAGAGAGAGAGAGAGAGAGAGAGAGAGAGAGAGGGAGAGAGAGAGAGAGAGAGAGAGAGAGATGCAGGCTGTAGTGCTTAGAGGTGAAGTATCCACCTTGAAGACTCAGAGACCATGTCTCATCTGGAGGGAGAAATTTTGTAATACATGAACCAAAAGGGCTCATATGTGCAATTTCGACATTTTTTGACCTAATTAGCTGACAGTACTTAAAAACCAAGTGGCAGTGCCCCTGCAGGCCTCTGAAGGTCTGGTAGGCGAGGGTGCTCCTGGTTTAACCCTTGTCCTGGGGCATCCTGTCCACTTGTGTCATTGCACCTGTAGTCCTCCTTCACTTTCCCAAATCTTCACGTCCCCCAGCCTCCTGGCCACTCTCCTATGAGTGAACCTGTCCTGCCCCACAGGTCCCAGCAGCCTGGACACATGCCACATGCTCTGACCTCCTCAGAAGAGGTTGGCCCGCTTTCCTTATTCTGACCACTGCCACTGGGCTGACTCCTAACCCCTCAAGAGCCTTTCTGCCCCACTTCCTGTGCCGGAGCATGTGGCTTTCTGGTCCCAAGGCAGGACTGATCCTCCCTCTGGGAAATCTCCCTGGGGGAGGGTCTGCAATCCCTGAAGTGCTGGCCTAGCTGCTCAGCCTAGGAACATCCTCTAGTTTGATTGAAATGCCGGGGATGCCTTCACCCCCCACCCCTTCCCTGACATCTGTATTAAACAAACCAGATGAGAAACGGGAACAGCTAGCTGAGCTCATGGCTGCCCAGAGCCAAGACCACAATCCCCATCTCCTTTGCAGCTACCTGGGAGCCTTGTGACTAAATCTAGCTAATGGAACGTATGGTGCAGTGTCACATGGCAAGTCCCAGGCTCCTTCCTATGAGCTCCCTTTCCTCCCTTCCTCCATTTTGCTGCCTGGAACACAGATGTGATCACTGACATTTCACAGCTATCTTGAACCATGAGCACATGAAGCCACACCACACCCTAGGAATGGTGGAGATCTAGCTCTCAAGGAATCCATGGCACGAACCCATCACAACAGGCATGGACCACAAAGCTCTGGACTTGGACAGGACATAGAAATAAACTCCCATTTTGTATAAACCACTGTTATTAGACTTCTCCTATTATCCACAGCCAAATGTGATCCTGACTAATGCACGCTGTTATTTTTAGGCGTGACCCTCAACGACCACAGACCACATGGCAACGGGACAGAACTTAACTTCTTTCCCCTCTGGAGGGAGAACGTTGAGTTTCCCCGCTGGTGAAATGCTGCACTGCAGGCTGGCAGTTCCATGCCTGGGCACAGCAACACCAGGGTCCTGTGAGCCCAGCCCATGCCGGGGCCCTGGAGGTTCACAGAATCAGGAGACATGGTCTCTGGCCACCAGGGCCCGCGGGGTAGCTGATGAGATGCACACAGCTGGCCAGTAGGGTCCCACCGGTTGCTAGACAGTGTGGTGCAGCAGCTCTCCCTGAGTCAGCTACAGAGATTTAGAAAGGTCTAAGCAGCTAGATGTTTGCTTCACACTATAGACAGAGGCTTGGACTACATTGCTCCATAAAGGCAGACAGAGCCTGTAAGAGTCTCCCCTCTGGATTCCCTCCATGTCCCTCTCAGGGCCTTTCCGAGCAGGGAAACTCCCTAGAAATCAAGAAGGTATCATCTGGATGGGAGGGACCCACCCTGCTGTTTCTTCCAGGGAAGAGCAGGAGTGTAAAAATCCCCAGAAAAGGTGCCAACCAACTCTGGGAAGAGCAGTCATTTGGTTCCTGAAAAAACATGAAGCTCCTGTGCATCGCCAGGTTCCAGATGGCCTGGGACTGAAGGTGGGGGAAGGACAGAATGCTGCAGAGAAGACCCGAGGGAGAATAGAGTTAAGGGTACCAGGACATGCTCACCTGCTCAGCTTCCAAAAAGTTGGGCATTTGGGCATTTCAAGGTCAGCAGAATCTTAGAGTCTCCTGAGGCTCCACCTAGGGCCCTGGCCCGGTCAACACTCTCCTGGCTGCCTCCAGGGACTGTGCCCCAAAGGGCCAGTGGGAATTTATGTTTGAACCCCTAGGGTTCACTTCCAACCTCCAGCAATTACGCAGGGACCTTGAAGCATCATTTCAAGGAGCTGGGAAGACTCATGCCCCAATTCTTGAGTCTGTTCCCATCCCTTCCACCTCTGTGGCCTCTAGTCTAGACTCCCTTGCCTGGCATTTAAGACCACCTTTCTCATCTTCATCACCCCTCAACCTTTTATGAAAGTACAATGTGGGAAACAGCCAGAAGCAGAGCTGCTGTGCTGGCTGCCAGCTCAGAAAGGTGGTTGCAGAGCCTCTTGCCCCCACACCTACCATGGGCCCCCTCCTAGGGACATGCTGGCCAGAGACTCTTACTTCTTGGACCTCCCAGGACACATCCAGCCCTTTCCTGTCTCCATGCTTCTGCCCTCCCTGGTCCCAAAACTGGGAATATCATTCTCACCCTCATGCCTTCACTCCACCCATCAACATCCATTGGAAATGCCCCATCCCCCTCCAAGCCTTTCAGCATACAGCCTATGCCCCACACAATCCCAGCCTTGAACTCAGTTGCCAGGCCCAAGGTTTGGTAAGTATGTGACTCATCTCCCCACTCTGATTCCAGTGTTTCCCCAGGGGCCCCCACAGGGAACTACAATATTGAACCACAATAGTTGTACATTCCGAATGTCGTTTTGCTAAATGAATTTCATATTCATGATCTCATTTCAGCTTCAGAACAACCCTATGAGAAAGACAGAAGCACAGGCCATTGTGCCATTTAGCAGCTGAAAAAAAGAGAGGCTCATAAAGTTCACTAGATAATATGACAAAGTGGACCTCTGATTTCACAACCAGTAAGCTCTTTCTACAGCATCATCCAGCCATCACTCTCCCGTTTCTACTGAAGCCACCCTCACATTTCCAATAGACACTGAGAGGCTTAGGCCAGAGACCTGGCAGAAGGCACAGAACAAGCTGGACCCACGAAAGAATACCCCTTCCAGGGCCACAGCCTCTCACATACCCCTGGAAGCCAGATGCAGTCCAGTGGGGGGTAGGGAGGGAACAATGGAGCTAAAAATAGGGCAGGAGGTTGAGTGACCAGCTGTAGGAAACATCTGCCTCAGTTGTAGAACAAATGCAGAGGAAGTCACCATGCTGCAGGGTTCCCCTACTGTGGGACCAGGGGAGAGCTGGGCGGTGGGCGGCTGGGCAGCTAGGGGAGGTGTCAATAAAACTTTCAAATCTGTACCCAGTACAGGGGCTCAGACCAGCTTCCCACTTGCCCTAGGCCTTATTTCCCAACTCTCAACACACACACACACACACACACACACACACAAAGTCCCTAAGAGTCTAAATCCCCATTGGGCACCAGTATGTATTTTAGAGTTAGAGTCAGAGGCACCTTTGAATCCCTAGTCTGCTCGTCTCATTTATAGAAGAATAAACTAAGGTCCAGAATAGGCCAGAGACCTGTCCACAGTCACAGAGACCATGAGCAGCAGGGTCAGGAGCAGGGGTCTCCCTGTACCTCTCTGCTCACCTGCCTCACTGAGCACGTCCACCCAGGGCCAGGGACGACACTGACCAGGAAGAGCTCTCCTGCTCCAAAGAATGAAGCACACCAAGCAGAGGAGACAGATTTCAGCATAAAAGGCTTCATTTACACTCAAGGAAGAATCACATGGCAATCCATTCACTTCCCCCAAGCAGGCCCAGCCTTCCTCTACAGCCTATTGCTCCCCATCTCCTGCCTTTGTGCTCGAAACTCTAGCCAAAGTGAACATTTTAGAGTCCTTGGAACAGACAACTCAACAGGCCTTTGCAAATAACTAACAACAATAACACAAGTAATAAGAATAAAGCAGTGGTATATCTTACTGGGTCAGGGGGTTGGGAGTGGGGTGTTCTACAGTCTATGTAAGATAGAAATCTTGCCTTTGAAAATTCTTTAAATAGCCCATAAAGGACAAGGCTGGGCCAGCTCTCGATTGGTCCAATCTAGCCAGTTTTCCACCAGTAATAAACAAATGCCACCATTTCTTCTTCAGAGCAGCAGACAAAGTTTGAGGGCCACACACCATTCTAATGCTCATCCATTCCACATCTTCCTGCCCTGCTCACTCCCTCTGCCTAGCTCAATAGCATCCTCTACCAGAAGGCCATCCTTAACCAACCCCTAGCCACATTCCACCATGGTTGTCACTCCCCCATGAGGCCCACCAGGCTGGGAGCTGGGGCAGGCCTTCAATGGCATCCCAGTGCTTGGCACAAAGTAGCCACTTGAATGAACAAAACTGGAAAGATTTTTAAAGAACAAAAACAACAAAAAGATCAATTCTCTGGTAATCCGTTTTGTGAGCATAAATGAGACAATACAGGCGGGGCTGTAGCCCAGGGCCCAGAGCACAACAGGCACTCCATAAACGCAGCCCTGTTTTGATTGCCTTACAGAAAATAGGGCAGGGGGAGGACACTGACTCCTGGACCCTACACAGCAGAGAAGGTTAATGAGGAAGGCACATGGAGGCCAGAGACTGTGGAGGCCAAGATGGGGGAAAGGTAACTCTGAGGGGCCCCCTGTCTGGGAAGCAGACCTCACCTATTAGGGAGAGTAAACTAAGACTTCTGAGTCTCTTTCACTGAGTCATGCCCTTCCTGTCTCCCAGAGGGGCAAGAAAAATGGGGTGCCTATAAAGTCCCCTGGGTTTCTCCTTCACTCCTGAGGACCAAACACATTACATTAGCACCTACAGCAGGGTTTGAAGTCACAAATGATAAATTTTTAACCCCAAATGGTTTACGTCTCCACTTCCCCACGTTCCCTCATGTTGTACCCTCTAAGGTTAGCGGGGGAGGGAAATAATGGCAGCAGGCAAACTGCCCCTGACCCAGGAGAGAGGCCCAGGCACTGCCCTAAGGCGATTTACCTGTCATCAGACCCACAGTTCTGAGAGCATGCTCTGCAGAGCCCAGGGGTCCCCAACACCTTCCAGGGCTCCACAGGGTCAAAATGATTCTTCATTCTTGGGAGAGTAATAAAACATCGTTCCTTTCTTGCCATGAGAACATTTGATGGAACAAAAAAGCTTTGAGGTTGAAACTGCTAAAAGCTCAGCAGGAGGCACAGCACTGGGCTGGTCATCATTCACAGTGACAAAATATGCCAGTGTCACTTAAGAATGTCCTTGATAAAGTGTTAAAACTGATTAATTTCACCAAATCTCAGCCCTTGAGTACACGCCTTTTTAATATTCTGTGTGATGGTCCGGGAAGTGCACGTGGGCTGGTTACTGGAATGTGACACATGTCTGGAGGAAAAGCACTTAGAAGCCTGTCTGAGCTGTCGCTGAGCTAAACTCTCTGTCCATGGAACACCACTTCTACTTGAAAGAACACCGACAAATGATGGTTATTCAGAATCAGGTATCTGGCAAAAATGAACAGGGTGAGTCCACTCTTTTCACAGAAAACGATTGACTGCCAATGATAAAGTTTGAGCTAGCAAGAGAAAAAATTAGAATTTTGGAAAACTTGCATCAGCCACTGTGACTTTGACAGTTTCTCAGAACATAGAGATTTGTGATATGTGTTATGATGCTAGCATATGTCATTTTTCAGTACAATGAAATAAAATGCATCCACATTTGGAAGAGCTGTATGTGAACCAATGTGTCCCCAATGACGAATATTTGATGTTTTACAAAATCAGACCTGAGTCAAAGATCCATTCACAGTGCAAAACAGTCCAATAAATTTTAATGTAACAAAGTATGCAAAATTCATTAATATATTTTCAGAGTCTACCTTTAAGAAACTACCACCTATCTAATTTTTATATAGTAACAAAAAAAAATATCCATAGGCTAGTAAAATATTTCTCCATTTTTCAGAAAAAAAGTATTTTATTTATATTAACATGAGTTTGTTATTGTTATTTTTTAAAGGGATGCATAAATATGTATACATATACATATAAACTTTAAAACATGTCATTGTAAAGTTTCAAAAGAAATAGCCATTTATTTACTGAATATAATCAGTTTTAATTTCTAATATGGTAAACACCAATTTATGTATATAACCCAGGTAAACAAAAGCTCTTTGGGATCTCCAGTTTCTAAGAATGTAAAAGAAGGAGTCCTGACACTAAGTTTGCAAATAGTTATAATTTAATCCCCACAGTAACCCTTTGGTTTTCTGTACTAGCATTATTCCCATTTTACACGTATGACACTACTAAGGCACAGAAAGTCTGGGTAACTTGCCCAAGGGTGCACAGGTAACCAAGAGTTTATAGGTTAAGACCTATAAGCTGTCCCTCACCTAACATTATGTTCCCAAAGGAAATGCAGAAGGATGAATGATAACATGCTATAAAGGAAACCACAGAAGTGAAAGAAGAGACTATAAGGAAACATTTGCATAATCTTGAAGTAGAAAAGAACTTTCTATGCAAAATACTAAAGAAGACATACAGTTAAATATTGATAGATCAGACTACATAAAAAATGGTCAGCTTTTGACCAAAACAGAAAAAAACCCCACAAAGTTAAAAGACAAATGGTACACTAGATAAAAATATTTTCAACATTTTTATTATTCATCATATTCAATACAGTTTTTTTCCTAAACAAATGAGAAAACAAGTACATCTTGAGAGTAAAACCAATAAAAACCCAAAACCCAACAGAAAAGAAATACAAATGGCCAATAAACATGAGAAAAATGTTCATCCTAACTTGTAGTTTAAACACTAGAAACAATGAGATGCCAAGTATTGCCTATCGTGGTATCACAAGTACAGTATGATGAAGACCCTATGTTGGCTTGGGTGCTGGGGATCCCTCTAAGAACATGGCAGGATGTTAACTGGCACAGGTCCCTAGAGGCCAATCTGGTAATAATTTTAAAATGCCTTAAAAATGTATGACCCTTTGACCTAGCAATTCTTTTATCAATTGATTCAAAGGAAATAATCAAAGATATGACCACAAAGACGTTCAGTACAGCTTTGTTTACATTAGTCAAAGACTGGAAATATATTTCACATCAACAGTGGTCGAAGATGAATGTATCGTGAACGTCATCATGCAGTCATTAAAACAGATAGAGCATCACATGACCATCATTAATAGGATATGGAGGGAAAGACACCAACATAAGCAAATACTGTGATTCCATTTATCCAAAACTCAGAAACAAGCCAGCTAGTCTATGGTGTTGAAAGTTAGAGAAGGAGTCACGTCTGGAGCAGGAAGAAAAGGATGGTGATGGGTTACAGGGATCCAGGGTGCTGGAAGAATTCTGTTTCTTGACCTGGTAAGGCTCCAAAGGCTGTGCTTGCTTTGTAAGCCATCAAGCTGTATACTTATAATGCATCTGTTTTTCTGAGCAGGTTAAATTTTATTTTACATTTCAAAAGAAAGAAATAGAAGTTTATTTACTAATCTAGGAATATAACTACTGTATGTTTAGTTAAAAAAAATAAAACACAAGAGTATTTTAGAGTTTCATTCCATAAAAAGGCTCTTGTATTCAAGTACACACACAAACAGTGAGAGAGGAGAGACAGAGACAGAGAGAGACAGTGAGAGACACAAAGAGAAAGGGACAGAGACGAGAGAGAGGAAAAATTTCTGGAAGACTAAATCTCAAACCCTTAATAGTGAACTGTGGTTATCGCTGATTTTTCTGATGATTTTTCTGATCTTCCTGCATATCTTTATTTTTCTCTGATTTTCCCATAATGAACCTATACTATTTATAGAAAAAAAGAAGGGAGGGGAAAGACCCATACAGTATGGCCTCTGATACCAAAAACCATGGTTCTGTATCAACCTTACAGCCCACAGGAAAAAGTCAGAGGACTGAGGATATTCCTGAGTTGCTACTGATGGAAAGCTAACACCTTCTCAGGGAAGGAACTAGGATACTAGAGTCAGAAAGACCTGCATATGCCCCAGTGCTATCCCCTGCCAGAAGCTCAGGCCAGTGCCTGAGCCTCTCTGAGTCTCAGTTTCCCTGCAGTGGAATGAGGGTTAAACAAGGTCACGGATGCCCCGGCCTGCCCAGGTCAATGCTCAAGGCAGATCTAACAGACAGGCTCCCCCAGGTTCCACAAGGAAAAAAAAAAGAGACCCAGGGAAGCCAAGTGATGACCTCACACCACCAACCTGCGACTACAGAGGATGCCCAAAGAGTCCCCACAACTGGAGTTTGGTCCAGAGACCTGCCTCCTGGTCCTGACCTTAGGAAGTGCCCTGCCCTCCTTGAGCCTAAGGGCCCCAAGAGTAAAAAGCAGGCTAGGCATTGAACTTGACCTCAGGTAGCCTCCCTCAAACCCCACTCCCACCATTCTCATGAAACCTCAAGAATAAGGCTATGGCAGGAAAGGTGGATCGCTGATCCAGACAGGAACTGACCTCAGAGGATGAAGGACAGGCCAACATTCCATTAGGAGCCCCACCTGCTGGTGACCTTTGGGGTCATGGGAGCCAGAAGTGGGTGGGCATGCAGAGGCCAAGGAGGAAACAGGATTTACAGCGGAAAGCTAGGCACATGGCAGATCCCCAGGCAGGGAAGTGACTTCATTTCACACACTGTCCTCCTCGCTTCCGCCCCTGACATGGCAGGGAGTTAACCCTGAGAGGGCTACGTTTCACTAGACCCTGGCCAACTCCACACAGGCCAGAGTAACAGAACCCAGGCTCTCTCTTACCCCCTTCTCCTATTACGCCCAATCCACAGATGGGAAAACTGAGTCTTAGAGAGGCTAACAACAGGACGTTTCCCACCACACTGGGTTGCACAAAGGAGAGAGATGTTAACTCAGGGTCAGGAACTCAGAGAAGGCTTTCTGGAAGAGGAGGCCAGTGAGGTGGGCCTTGAAGGATGAGCAACATTTGACAGGCAAGAAATAGTGGCAAAGAAATAGTGGAGCCAGGGTTCAAACTCAGCCTTATCTGACCCCAATGCCCAGGCTCATCCCAACCCTTGAAGCAAAGCAAAACCTACAGCTCGTCAGCATGGTTCTCCAGGCCTCTGGGTGGTTTCTGGCAGGGAAAGAGCTCTGCCACCTCAGACCTTCAGTGGCAGAGGGAAAAGCAGGAAGAAAACACCAGGGCACCGGAGGGGAAGAAAAATATTTGTATGTTTCTCCCTTTTCCTGTTTATCTATCCTCTTGATCCCAAAGCTCCTGGTAGCTATTTGTTCAGGGAAAATTCTGCCAAGAGTGACATCCTGCCATTGGCCACCCTGCCCTGTCAGCCTTGTGCTGGGGGCACTGAGGCCCACATTCCCACAGACACCAACCCGGACTGGGTAGGCTGCTTCATAAAGGGGCTTTCAACAGAAACTGAGGCCCAGGAAGGAGGACCCAGGCCAGGGAGGCAGAGCCACTGCCATCACCTCCTCAGTGCCAGCTGGCACCCATCAGTTTCACATTCAGCTCCAATGAGCTGTAGGGAGGTGACGAGAAGGATTTGAGGAAATGACTCGAAGCCTGGCTGGGGCACTGTGCTGGGGTTGGGAACACAGCTCATGAGCTGTGCATTGAGGCAGACTTGGCATGCAGTTCTAGCTGACCAATGACTTGCTGTGTGACCTTAGTCAAGTTACTGAAATTCTCTGAGCCCAGTCCCTTATCTGTAAAATGAAGACAATATTGGAACCTACTCATAGGCTGTGGTGAGGGTTGCATGAGACAAGATAGGGAAAGGGCTGGTACCTGGTAAATGTGAATAAATATCATTTATTCTCACTCTCACCATCAAGTTGATCCACTCACTCACTCCTGAAGATCTGAGCTACCTTTAAAATGTGCTCAAAAGAACAATTATAGCCTTAAAAAGGAATGAAATCTGACACATGCTAAAACATGGATAAATTTCTAAGGCATTATGCTAAGTGTTTAAGCCAGATACAAAAGGACAAATACTACATGATTCCACTTATATGAGGTACTTAATGATGGTTGCACAGAAATGTGAACATACTTAATGCCACTGAACTGCACAACTAAAAATAGATAAAAGAGTAAATCTTACAGTATGTATATTTACCTCAATTTAAAAAAATTAAAGGCTGATTCAAAACAAGGGTTGGGGAGGGATGGTGCCCATGTTCATTTCTGTCCCAACCCTTGAAGTGTTCAGGCTGGTGAGGTGGGGAGGTACGGAAAGAGCTAAAGGCACCACCTCCCAGGGAGTTGGTACCATTAGAGAACCAAGTGGTGAGAGCTGAGGAAAGAGACACACATGCTACCTCCAGGGCCTGGGAGAGTTGCAAAAGGAGGTGGCCCCTAAGCCAGGCTTGCACCAGCTTCAGAATTGAGCCACTGTGCCAGGCTCCTTCCAGGATGAGGCAGGACTGAGCAAGGCAGCTCCATGCTCCTATACCCACCAGAAGCACAGTGAGTGAGAGCTACACAGGGCCCTACTCACAGCTTGCACACCCACGTATACTGTGCTAAGCCAAAGACCGTAAAACAGCCCCATATGTCAATCCCTGCCTGGCCAGCCCAGGCACCGATATCCAACAAACAAAAATGCCTCCTCATCTCTTCCAGCACCCACCATCATAGAAGGTAAAGTGTGGCCTGCCCACTATCTCCAAGGCCAGGGAAGGGGAAAGAGGCGGGTGACCAAAGAGTACTCAGAAAGCCTAGAAATATGGTTATCCAGAGGCCCCCTGACTCCAGCCTTACCACCCTCCCCACAGGCTGGGGCAAGAAGCAGCAGGCCACAGCTTTGGGATGGGATGTGGGTAAAATCATTGGTGAGATGGCCTGAGGGATGGCACAGATAGGCTGAACTCTACCATTAGTCATGGTGTGAACTTGGCCAAGTCATTTCCCCTTCCAGATCTTCTGAAGCCTCTTTAGTTTCCTTCTTGACAAAACAAGGATTTTATCACATCACCCAGCAAGCACCCTTGGGTATAAACCCTAGAGAAGTGTGTTGGTCCACCGAAAGACAGGCAAAAGTGTTCAGCAGCTTTTTCCATAAACATCAAAACTAGAAAAAAGGCAAAGGTCTATCAACAGGGAAAAAATAAACACACTATAGTATGCCCACATAATGGAATACTACACAACAATGAAAGGGGACAAACTGTTGACACCTGTATCACAGGTGAACCTTACAGAGTTTATGTTGAAAAAAAGAAGCCAGAAAAAGCCAGACTAAAAACAACTCATACTGTATGGTTCCATTTATATAAAGTCTAAGAACAAGCAAGACTAATCCTTGGGAAGTCACTCAGAAGCATGGCCACTTGAGACTGTAGGAGAGTTGGATAACTGGCTGGGAAAAGGCCAAAGGGGACCTTCCAGGACACTGTAAATGTTCTATATCTTCATCTGGATAGGGGGTCACACAGGTGATCCTTTAAAAATTCATCTATGTCTTGATTTACTGTCTGTAAATTATATCTCAATTTATAAAACAAAATACAAATAGCTAATAACATATTCTGTCCTCCTCTGAGGACACAGCAATGAAGCTGTATAGAAAAATGCTATAGAAAGGAGTGGATGGTGGGTAAGAATGTGGGCTGGGAATCAGAAGGACCAGTGTTCAAGCCTTGATACTTCCTCTAACTGGATACATTTTTTCCTGTTTTGGCTTTTTATTGTTGTTGACTAGATTTTCTTATCACAAAAGTAATCTGTACTTGCTGTCACAAGTCAAAGATGTATAAAGAAAAAGTTTATTCCCCTCCCATCCCTGTCCAAGCCTGCCTCTTAAGCCTGCTTTTACAACAAGCTTTTTTTCCCTTAAGGAGAAAACATAAACACCCCTCCCAGTTTATACATATAACTCCAACTCTATTTAATGGTGCCTTGCCATTTTATTATATCACTACTCTTTCAATAAATAGCTACTAAGTATCAACCATGTCAACCAGACAGGCACAGTACTGATCCTTCATGGAACAGGCATTCAAACGAGACAGAGAAAAAGAGAGGTAGAGGAATCAACAAGAAATACAATAGCAACATATTGTATACATTGTAATGTGGGCTACAAGAGGCTGAGATGATAAAAAAAAAATGAGGAAGGTAGGAAAAGGATCTATTTTAGATATGATAATCACAGAAGGCTTATGCTGATATCAAAGAACAAGAAGGTTTTTGGCCATGTGAAAAAGCAGAGGGAACAGAACATGCAAATGCCTATGTGCGGAAGAACATGGAACTGAAAGGAGATGGTGTGGTCTCCAGTGCACTGCCCCCAGATCCCCAAATCCTTGTGCACATGGCCTTATATCCTGATAGTTTTACTTCTGTAGGACAGGCTACCAAAATATGGACTGCTCCACTAAAAAGGCATGTACCTTTTAAAAACTATAGTACAGCAGCCCTCAGCCTTTATGGCACCAGGGACCGGTACTCCTATGATAATCTAATGCCTGATGATCTGAGGTGGAGCTAACTAAGGCCAGTGATGCTAGCGCTGGGGAGCGGCTGCAAATACAGATGAAGCTTCGCTTGCTGATCCGCTGCTCACCTTCTTCAGTGTGGCCCGGTTCCTAACAGTTCGTGGACCAGTATCTGTCTATGGCCCGGGAATTGGGAACCCCAGTATAGTAGACACTGTCATGTTACTTTTCCAAAAGATTGTAACATTTCACACAGAAATCAGAATAGCTTAAGAGGGTCAGTTTGCCCACATCCTCACTGACTTGAGAAGTAATCAATCTTTTTCATTGTGCTCATATGAAATCTCTCCATTTCCTTGTCTCTAGAGTAGGGGAAATGACAGTTCCTCCTTCTCAGGATGCTGTGAGGTTTAAATAAAAAATAAATCCATCTAACCTGTTGAGCCCTGCATCTAGCATAGAGTAAGCACTTAACAAATGGATGCAAGCTCTTATCATTAGTTCTGTACAAATGCCAGGAGGTAACTGCCAATTCCATAATCACCAGCTTAATGAGGGGAACTCCCTAAGAGGAGCTCTGGAGGCTCAAACCCACGGGGTTAGCATGGCAGTCCTAGATATAGAAGAAGGAGGTGAAAATATAGCTCAGCAAAAGAGCACGGGGGCTGGGAGTCAAGAGGTTAGGTTCAAGACAACCTTTCTGAGACTCAGTATCCTCAACTATAAAATGAGCTAACTCATTCTTTCTTCATGCAGCCATTCCACAAATATTTCTGGGGCACCTATTATGTGTGAGGCATTGTTCTAGGAGCTGACAATACAGAATAAAAATTCCTGCCTCGTACATCCTAGCTGGAGGCACAGCAATAAACTATATAAATTAGTCAAACATAGAGTGTATCAGGAGGTGATAAGTGATTATAAGAGGGTTATTATGGAGATGAGGCATGACATTTTAGACAGGATTTCCAAAGGAGGCCTCATATTTGAGTAAAGACCTGAAGGAAGTGACATGGCGAGCTATGTGCCTCTCTGCAATAAAAGCATCCAGGTCAAGGGGACAGCCTATGCAAAGACCATGAGGTGGGGCAATGTCAGTGTGGTGAAGGAGCCATGAGGCAGCCTATTTGTGTGGAACAAGGTAAGTGAGAGGACTGGCATTAGATGGGGGTGTCCTAGAGGCCACGGTAAGGATGCTGTGAGTAAATGAGGAGCCACTGGGGGGCTTGTGGCAGAGAAGTGCATTGATCTGACTTTTATAATGTCACCTTGGCTTCTGTGTTAGAAGAGTGTGTCAGGGAATGAGGACCGAAACCAACAGGCCTGTTAGGAGTCTACCGCCCTAGTACAAGTGATGTGGAGGCCAAGGCAGCAGTGCAGGGAAGTCGAGGAAAAGGGGCTCATCCTAGATCCACCCATTCTGAAGGTGAAGCCAACAGGACTTGCTCGCATGTCATTTCTGAGGAGTGAGAGAAACAGGAACCATGGACAACTTAGGTGTTTGGCCTGAACAACTAGAGGAGTTGCCACGAACTGAGAAGGAACACACTGAGCAGGAAGCAAGTGCGCCACGAGGACAGAATGGACAGACAGGAGAGCCGTGGTCTCTGCGCCAGCTGCAATCTCAGAAGGAAGCAGCAGGCCCTGGAGACCTGCAAAGAACGGGGAGCCGGTCCTGAGGCCTGGGTGAGTCACTGTGGATAACAATATAAAACAGAGAGAGAAAAGTGGATCCAGAGGGGACGGCAGTGTGTCATGTTTGACCCGCTACAGGCTTCGCTGACCACAGAGCCTGGGCCACAGCCAAGGCTGGCTGCTCACAGGCCCATTTCACAGGTGGGGTAGCTGAGGGAACTGAGCTCTACAACGAGCACCTCTCATTTAGAAGCCAGAAAGAACCAGAATGAGCTAAGCACATAGGTGGGAAAGGCAGCCAGCTGGCCCATTTGGTTCATACATCTTCCACCTACCACCCCAAACAAGATCATGGAGCTGGGTCCCAGCGTCCCCACCACCCAGGGACTCTGCCAGATCTGAAAAGGGAATACAGAGCTCTGGGTTTTCCAGAACTGAAAATATGACTTAATATAGACTCCATGGATACCTGCTTTGGGATCCGTGAGCTCTTTTATTATTATTATTGTTGTTAATTGGGATTTAATTCACATACCATAAAATTTGCCCTTTGAAAGTATACAATTCAGTGACATTTAGTATATTTGCAGTGTCATGCAACCATCACCACTATCTAACTGAAGAATATCAAACCCAAAAAGTTAAACGTAAGATTACCATATGATACGGCAATTCCATGCTTAAGTACATACCATAGAGAAGTGAAAAAAGGGATCCAAATAGATACTTGCACATTCACATTCACAGCAGCACTATTCACAATAACCAAAAGGTAGAAACAATCAAAATTTCCATCAACTGATAAACAGATAAACAAAATGTAGTATATATCCACACAACGGATTATTATTCAGCTATAAAAAGGAATAAAGTACTGCTACATGCCACAATGCAGATAGATGAACTTGATAACATTATTCTAAGAAAAAGAAGCCAGACACAGAAAGTCACATATTACATAATTCCTTTTATATGAAATATCCAGAACAGGTAAATCCAGAGAGAATGCAAATCAGTGGTATATAGGAGCTGGGAAAGGTTGGCGGCGGGGTCAAGAGTGACACTTAAATGGTTACAGGTTTTCCTTTTGAGGTAATGAAAATATTTTCTAGGTTCTACATCACTAACCAAGGAAATACAAATCAAAACTACAAAGTGATATTACCTCATGCCTGTCACAGCTATTATCAAAAAAAAAAATAAAAATAAAAAGGCAACAATGTAGAGAAACCGGAACTCTTACACACTGTTGGCAAGAGTGTAAAATGGTACAGCCATTATAGCTTCCTCGAAAAATTTAAACTAGAATTACCATATGATCCAGCAATCATACTTCAGGGTATATATCCAAAAGAACTGAAGTCAGGCTCCCAAGAAGGTATTAGCACACCATGTTTACTGCAGCACTATTCACAATGGCCAAGACATGGAGGCAACCCTATAATGCCCATTGATGATGAATGGAGAAAGAAAATGTGTGTGGGTATACACACAAACACAATGGAATATTATTCTGTCTTATGAAAGAAAGAAATAATGTGATATGCTACAACATGGATGAATCTTGAGGACATTATGCTAAGTGAAATAAGCTGGTCACAGAAAGACAAATACTGCAAAATTGCATTTATGGAGGAATCTAAAACAGTCAAATTCATGTAGACTAAAAGTGGGAGTGGTAGCTGCCAGAAGCTGGGGGAAGGGGTAATGGGAAGTAACTAATCAATAAATGTAAAGTTTCAGTTAAGCAAGAAGAATAAGTTCTAGAGATTTGCTGAAAAGAATTGACCCTAGTCAACAATCACCCATTGTACACTTAAAAATTGTTAAGATGGTGGATCCCATGTTAAGTATTCTTACTATAAAAAAATTTTTTTAAAAATTTAATGTTTTGGAATGAGATAGAGGTGATGCTTGTTTATCCAATATTGTGAATGTACTGAATACCACTGAATTGCACACTTTAAAATAGTTAATTTTATGTTATGTGAATTTCACTTCAATTTTTTTTTTTAAGTAATGAGAACAAACCCTAGGTCATCTGAATGATGATACACTGCCATGCAATTTGGGGCTCAAGTCTACTCTTGTGTTTACAATCCAATCCCTTCACCATGAAGACCAAATGACATCATCCAAACACAGCACAAAGGCTGTGGTTCAAATCTAAGAGGGTGGAGAATGGAGCCACCCCACAGCCCATGCAACCCGGATGTACTCAACTCAAAGGCCCAGGATCGTAGCAGTTAGGACCATGTTCACGTTGAGAATATCTGTGTGAATTGAGCAAAGTCCATCTCTGTTCGTGCCAAATTCCTGATTCACACAAGAAGTGGGTTTAAGAGCCACTATATACAGATTCTAATAATGTCATTATTCAGGACTTATTTTCAATTGAACAAGCCAGTTTTCCAGGTATCGAATGATGTACTACTAAAACAGACATTGGGGATTATTCAGTGGCAGTTTAGACTCAAATGCGAATAATCAGAATTACCCCCAAAACTATCAACCAGTCCAATATTATTGATGTCACTCTGTATAGTAGGCTCAAGTGACAGAGACAGGGAAACAGAAGAGGCCAAAGGGCTCGACTCCCTACTATCAACCAAACATTGGCAATTTAGTTGCTATTTACATCCTTATAATAAATTAACATTATTCTTTTGAAATGGGTTGGCTTTCTGGTTTTATTAGTATTTCATGTTTGTTTTAAAGTTATATAAAAACTATATAAGTCTAAGGCATTTTATCTAGTTTAATATTAGTACACATTTAGGTTATATTCCAATAAGAAAACCTAAAATAAATGAATAAATGAAACTTTTTTTCCTTTAAAAGTCCACACACAACCCCCCCCCCCACACACACACACACATACTGTATGATTCCATTTATATGAAATGTCCAGAAGAAGCAAATCTATAGAACAGAAATTGGATTAGTGGGCTGGGAGTGGGGTGTGACAACTAATGGGTACTGGGTATCTTTTGCAGTTGATGAAAATGTTATAAAATTAGACTACAATGATAGATGCACAACTCTGTGAAGATGCTAAAAGCTACTGAATTGTATGCTTTATATGGGTGAATTGTACATTTGTTAAGAAGGTGGATCTTATGTTGAATTATAGCTCAATAAAGCTATTTTTAAAGGGGAAAGGGTCGACATGTTACCCAGGTTTGAATAGCATTAACTAAGCTGGAGAAATCACAGGGAAATCAATAACCCTACCTATTGATAGCTTCCCTCCCAGGTCCAGCCTCCTCTCCCTCCCCTTACACCATCCCCAAGTGCTCAAGAAGCAGTCTAAGTATACCCTAACTCAGCAGAGAAGCCCATCCTGGGTGAGCAGTTGGCTGCCCTGGAACACCGTGCACAGGATCCTGTCTCCTGGAACTCACTTCACACAATAGTGGTAGGACACGATTTTGAATTACTAAACCAGGAAAAACTTAAAGATGATGAAAACGACCAATGTTAGTTAGTATGCAGAGATTGTGAATTATTTCTACACTGATGGTAGTGCAGGGAAAGGAGTATGACAATACAGATTCAGACCTCAGGAACACAGATTCATGACCCAACTAGCTGGGGTCAAGGTAGAGCCAGGAGAATGCAAATCTGAGCAGAGACAGATGCTTCCTTAGGAGGCTGGAGAGACATCCTCACCCTCCACCCACACACACTGGGCAAAGCCTGCCCTTCAAGATAGGGTCCTATCAGTGAGACCCCAAGCAGCCACCTAGAAGAGTCCGTCCCTGCAAGGGGCAGCTCCACTGCAACAAGAAGGGAGGCCTCAACTATCCCACCTGTGAAGGGTCCATCTTTTGTCAACCTAATGAATGGCCCCCCTCCTTGGGCCTATTCCTTCCAGAGATACTTCACAGAGACAGGAAGAGGAAGCCCCTGCTGCTAGCAGCTGGGCGAGAATGCACGTCCAACTCATCTGCCCCTAGGACAGACTGATCCCTTTTATTCCAATGCCTCCCTCCTCCACTGATATACTCTGAACTGACCACCTCTAGAAAACCTTCTGCCTTCCTAAAGACTCACTGAGGCTCAGAGCCAGGGAAAAGCCTCACTGAGGCTCAAGAGCCAGGGAAAAGTGGACGCACCCCATCTCCCGGCCCTCAGTTCAGGGGGATGGTTCCCAGAATGTGTTCAGTACTCCAGTGGCAGTCCCCAGGACCAAAGGCTAAGTGAAAAAGCTGGTCCCAGAGCCATGGACCAAGTGTGATCCCATTTATATGCCCAAAGCAGAAAGTACACAAAGTCATATAGAGGCACGGGAAAGAAAAAGACGAAGGAATACTCAGCAAATGCCGACAGTGTTACCTAAGAGAAGAGAGGTAGTAAGGGAGGGGACTGGGGACTTTTTCCACGTTACTCTCTATGAAGCTACTACTTAAATCTTTCATAAAGATAACTGCTTTATATTATTTTTTTAATTGAAAACATTTTCAGTAGCAGGATGGATGTCCATCAACTGGGAACTTGATAAATAAGCTGTGCTCCCTCCACACATGGGAATACTACTCAGCAATGAAAAGGGACTTTTCACTGCTTACATATGCAGCAACATGGACACATCTCAAGAAATCGTGTTGAGTAAACACACCATACATAAACGAATATGAGCCCAGTTATGTGCAAATCTAGAAGAAACAAAACCTAGAAAGGACATAAATAGGTCTGGGAGGGGTGGGAGTGGCAACTGAGGTGATAGAAGTGTTCTCAGACTTGACTGAGGTGGTGGCTGTAAGAACTTGACATTTACCAACACTCATCCAGCTGTACACTTAGAATTTTTGGTATGTATCTCGCTAAAACTTTTTTTAAAAAAGTAAGGTAGAGGAGAGAATAGGGAGTAACTACTTAATGGGTTTGTGTTTCCCTCAAGGGTAAGAAAACATTCTGGAAACTGACAGAGGCAGTGGTCACACAACTTTGTGAATGTACTCAATGCCACTGAATTGTGCACTTGAAAATGGTTCATTTTATGTCAAGTGGATGTCACCTTGATTTTTAAAAACTTTTAAAGACGAGGAAAATAATTATTACACCCATCTGGCAGATGAGAAAACCGGGCTCAAAGGAAGCAGTCAATGCCAGTCCAGGACTCACCTACTTGTGCCTCAGCCTGGTTCAGACTCCAGTGGACAGAACAGCCCTGTACCTCCCCCAAGGGCTCTGTAGTTCTGGGGCCCAGTCTCCACAGAGGGCCCTTCTCTCTGGGGCATTTGGAAACCAGAGCTTCCTAATAGGCCTTGGAGTGAGCCAGCAAAGCAGCACCTGTACAGAATTCCCAAAGTCCATGAGCTCCAGAAAGGGCATCAACAGAAAGGGCTGTGTTGGGCGCAGGGAGGAGCACCCATTAAGAAGGTGGTCAAACTAAGGCTAAAGCATCAAAGAGCAAGGATGCAGGTAGGGAGAGCTCCCAGGTCCAGAACGGAGATCTTCTAGGCCCTGTCAACAGGGCCCTGGGGCTCTGATGAAGGGCTGCCACAGAAGAGTTAAGAGGTCAGCACCAACCTGAGGCCCCAGGAGGAAGGACTCGGTAACCACCAGCAGTTAAAGGGGACATGTCCTCCAGCCACTTTGTGACCAGCAGGAGAGGGGTTAACTTTTTCATGGGGTCTACAATTCCAGGAAAAGGAAAAGGGAAGGAGAAATTCCTTCTGTGCTTTCTAAACAGAATCTTCAAAACACCCAAGTGTCCCTGTCCTCCACTCTGGGGAGGGCGGGGACAGAGGCCACAAACCTTCAGACAGGCAGGCCCTAAGGCTCAGCAGGCTGCAAAGGCTAGCAAAATCCAAGGTCATCTGAGGGTACCCACCTCTCTGCCCCTGAAGGGCCCCAACACAGCCTCTGGGTAGTGGGGCCATTTTTCATTGGCAAGGGCGGGAAGCTCTGCAGTGGACCCACAGCCCTCCAAGCACCACACCCTCCCTGCTCCTGGAATTTCTGAAAGCCCTAGCTCCCTGGGAGCCAGCAAGGTCATCGGCGACACTGCAAGTTCCCAGATGCTCCCTACTGCCTGCCACGGGCAGGTAGGTAACCACAGATGACCCATGTCTCTCTCATAGAGTACCCCAGCCCAAACGGGGGGACCCCTCATAGCTAAAGCCTGCCCACGTATAAGGTACAGGACATATATAAAACAATTTGAGGTCCAGAAATTCCACTATTATACATTCACTCCTTAGTAAAGGTTTAGCAGTTTTCAAAGGCTTCAGTTCATTGAAAGGAAGGGGAGGAGAATCTATTAACCCATGGGTGTCTTAATTAAGAACAAAAATAGACAAGTAACTCATCCTGGGGCGGGAGCAGTCTGGAGCCCCAGCTTGAAAATTGGGGGCTCCAGAGGCTGGGTCTTTCCTAATAAGCCAGGAGTACAGAGGGTGGGACTTCTCCCCAGATCCATGTATCTGCTCATGTCCTCTAAATACACCAAGCTGTCACTTCTTGGCACGGACTACTCTTTCTGCTTGAGAAGACTTTACTCACCTTTGCAAACTCTTGGCCATCCTTCAAAGCTCACCTGAAGTGTCATCCTACCTTCAGGCAAGCCATTCTCTCCCTCCAGAATGTACCAGTATAATGTACATATTTGCCTCTCTCACTTGGCAGAAGGAGGGTTTCACTCACTTCTGGCCCCCTGTACCTCAAACTGAACCCCAAGCCAAGAACCTGAATCAAAAGCTTCTTGATGTCTTCCCACCACGAGGGACTGTGCAAGCACCCTGGCTTCTCTGGCCTCCCAGGTCTCTCCCTCTGCTGAGAGAATGGTAGCAACGGCAGCATCTCATGTTTTCTGAGCACTTATTTGAGCCACAAGCTACCACAAGGGCTCTCCACGCACTACCTCCTTTCATTCTTGAGACATTCTTATAAGGGAGTTACTATCATTAACCCAGTTACACAGGGAAATCAGGCACAGAGAGGTTAAGTGAGTTTCCCAGGGGCACACAGCTAGTGAGGGGAGGAGCTGAAATTCAGACTTTAATGATGTGGTTCCAGAGCCAGTAATCTTAATCACTGCAAATCCTTTGGGGGGCTAGGAAGATTAAGGCGGGGAGAGTAGTCGTCAAGACAAGCTCTGAGTGGAAGAGGAAGTTTCTTTTTCCCCAGGTACCAGTTAAAGGCCTAGGAAGAGCAGCACCTTCTCCCAGACTGAGACTGCTGCTCCCGGACCCAACCCCATTCAGAGTGCCAGTTACAGGAAATTTAAAAGGCCCATCTGCAAGTGCCTTGGCCCCAGAGCAGGGAGGTACATGGCTGCCCACTGGGAGGCAGAGCCATGATTTGGGTCTATTCTTAGCAAACCACTGGCTCCCCTCCCAGAGGCCCAGCAGGCGGCAGGCCCAAGCTTCCATATGCCCTGCCTCCCATTTCCTGACCCTGCGTGGAGGTCCCACAGGGCTAAGAAGTGGCTGGCGGGCAGGAGTGTTACAGAACACTCCAGGTTTTAAATGAGAGGTGCCTGCCTGCCCAGCCTTCCCAGGACCAGGCACCTGGCTGCTGGAGCAGCTCTGGGGAGCCCTGGCAATGGGCTCGTGCTCAAAGCTCCACTGAAAGAGTGCTCACTCTGCCAAACCCTAGGCCACATGCTTTCCATAGATTATCTGCCATTTAACCCTCACAACACCCCCAAGGGTTAGGGGTTACTGGCTCCATTTTAATGATGAGGAGTTTCATTTTAAGTGAGTTAGTTAAGACATTAAATAATTTGCCCAGGGTCATATAGTGAGTTAGTGTCAAACCATATCTAGACTCTGGGCTGGCTCCTAGTCTCCAGGTTGGGGAGAGGACAGGTGACCCCTTCCCTGCCCAAGCCCAGGGTTTGGGGGAGAAGCTCTCCACACCAGAGAACAATAGTCTCATCAAAGACCCCACAACATAGCTACTCTTTCTCTCCCCATATGGATTGTCCCTTCCCTGCCAGAGACCGTCAGCCTTGGGCTCAGAAAGAGTCCCCAGCCAGATTCCTCTCTTACAGAAGCCACATGGCCTTGCTTCAGGAAACTTCTGGAGGCTCAGGAAAGATGAGACAAAGATTCAAGGAGCCCCTGCTGGCACTTAGAGACTGAGGAGGTAAATGATTCTCAAGATGAAACAGAATTCTGAGACCTTTAGTGTCTTCAAACCCCAAAGTGGGCAGTCTAGAAATGAAGCCACATTGCAGAACCACCTGTACCATCACCCCAAACAGAACCACTTCCAGGTACTGCTGCCATACAGAGTTACTGGGATAACTGAGCGGTGCACGCCTCAGACTACATCTTGGTACCCACCTCTGTCCATGTCCTGGCCTCTACTGTCAGGTGACTCAGCAGATATATGTGTCTGTGTCCCCGGGGAGCCCACAGCCAACTCCATATCTGCCCAGGTACTCAAGCCGTTTGCATGTCTTGTGCTGGTGAATGCCAGCTCACATCCAAGTCTGTAGGCCATACGTTGGCCCATTTACATCTCTGGCTCCCACAAGGAGAGGTTCAAATCCCCATGAAGGTATAGATCTGCTTGTATAGTGTCTGCGGCCCATGTATGGTCCACGTTTCTGTGTTCACGTTGTCTGCTCCTGCACACATCTTGCCTGCCTCCACTGTCTTTTTGTCTGTCTTCATCATGTCCCTATCCAGTTCTGCCATCTCTGCTCATGCACTGTAAACCTGAGTTCGCATATGTCTCTGATCATACCAGCATCCCCCACCTGTGCCCGGTTGACTCCGTGTGTGCCACCTGTTTGGAGGTGGGTGGGTATGTTCACCCAAGTGCTCACAGTGCTAGCCAAGGGCTTCAGGGTGAGCTCAGCAACTCCTACTCCCAGAACAGCCGCCCAAGGCTACAGGCACAAGCACACTGCCACCTCCGCAAAGTGTTCCAGAAAAGCAGAAACCTGTCAGGCATGATGGGGGAGGAGGCAGAGCCCCAGACACAGCAGAACCTCAGGGGTGAAGTCAGTGCTGCTCCAGGTACCACCCACTGCAAGCCAGCCCTGCCCAACACATCCACTTCCAACACACAACTTCGATGGCCAGAGAACTGGAGGATGGCTGTCTGCACTCACAGGAAACACTGTCTGGTTCGGGACCCCAGCCCCCAGCCAAAGAAGTTCTTCAGAAAGGAAGTGAGGACTTCCTCCCTGCTGGCCTCTGAAACCTCCTTTCAAGTTGGGTCTAGGCCCCAAACCTCAGAGGCCCCAGGGCAGCTGGAAGAGTCCTGTGCTCAGCCTGACCCCAGAAACCTAAGGGGTTTCTTCAGAAATCTACCAGCAGGAAGGAAAAAAACACCCCAGAGTGGGACTGGGGGCACATAGATGCAGGAAAATTTCCTGAGCCCTCTTGTTGTTCCTTGTCCCTGGAGGTGGTGAGAGGTCTTCATTAAGAGCAGGGTAATCAGGAAGGATGGGTATGGAGCCAGAACATTTTAAACATATTTGCATAACTGCATGAAAGCTGGGTCCCAGCCCCTCTCCCCACATTGTAACCTATGTCACTTGTTTAGCAATTAATCATGTGTAGCCTCTTGGCATTTCCACTATTATTACTAGTCCTGGACTGGTATGGAAACTCTGTATCAGCAAACTTTCTGAGTGTCTTCCTCTGTGGGGCTGAGCCAGCAGAAGACAGAACCCTCCAACTCCTTTCACCACTGCCATCCTCCCAGGCAGAGCCCAGTGCCTTGCATTTAAGAGGCGCTTGGTTATTGGGTCTGGTTGCTCTGCATAAAAGCCAAGCAGTTGGTGCCTGGACCTCTGGCTGGGAATGTAGAGAATCCCAGAAGCTCAGCTTTCTTCCATTTCTGACTCCCCAAGATGTAAGAGCATATTCCAACCATCCTGGCCACTTTAACCAGCCGGGTGCAGCAGGTCTCCCACAGACCACACTCTGCTCTCTGACAGGTGACTGCTCCTTCAGGAAAAACCTCCTAAGATAAAAAGGGTTTCCAGGGAAACCCAGGCCTACAGAAGGAGCAGGCCAGAGGGGCCCAGAATCAGAGCTCGTGCCCACTGGGACCTCTGGACTCTTCCGCTTCCATGGGCCCCAAGCCCCCTAAAGTTGAGCCCAGGGGGACCCCAAATGTGAATCATAAGACAGCTTCCTTCCCCGCAACTGCGCAGGAGGCCCGGATCAGGTGCCGCCAGCCCATGTCTACATCAGCATAAGAGGGTAGCCCGGAGCGCGACAAACAAACGACCCAATAACTCCTCACTGTTTAATACGTGATGTCCCGCTTCTCTCCCAGACACCTATCGCGTGAGGGTTTGAGTGGGGCCCAGCACTCTCCTCTCCCTGTGCGCTCGCGAGGATAGGGAGGGTGGTCGGAGCGGCCCCGGCTGGGCGAAGGGGTGTGGAGTGGGGAAGAGGGGAAGAGGACTCCCGGATCAGCACTTCTTCTCGCCAGTCCCGGGTCTGGACGCATCAGTACCTGCCAGCCCGTGGCTCCAGGGAGCATCCGCGCTCCTGCAGTCCGCACGCGACACCCAGACTGCGGGCGCCAATTCAGGCTGCGGCGGGACTCGCCCAGCACGGGCTCCGGCTCGCTCCTCCCAACTTCCCCAGCCCATCCGTGGGCAGAGGCGGCTCTGGAGGCCAGCAGGCCGGGCGCGACGAAGCAAGGCCACCAGTGCAGGAGCCCGCGCTCTCAGGCGACGCGAGCTGCGCACCCGAGCCCAGCACGCCCATCGGGGACCCGCGCCCCCAGTGCCGAGGGGCGGGCCCTGCCGAGCCGCCAATCACGACTCCCGCCACCGCCCCGCAGCCTGAGCCCCCGCCCCAGCCTCCAAGAGGGCGGGGGGCTCGGATTTAAAGACACACTCACCCATGCCGCACCCAAACTGGCATCCTGAACCGCGACTCCGGGGCTAGGAGGGAACCGCTGGCCCCACCTTCCCCTGCCCCCCTTCCTCCTTCCGCCCGCCCACCGTACACCCGTAGGATAACTTTGGGGCGGGGGATACTGCTTGGGAAGCCAGTTCCTCTTCCCTTGTCATTAGTTCGGTTCGTTCTGGAAGATGCCCAAACCCTACATCCAGCCTCCCTGGCTGGAGAAAGAAGCAAATGCTCTCGCGCCACACCCGCTCCCAGACTCCAGCTCCCCAGGAGAAGGGCGGTCCTGGGCGTCCCTCGCCCCTCCGCTTTTTAAAGCCAGGCCAAGCGTTGGCGAGACCAAGTTGAACACTGGGGAACCGGAAAAAGCCTCATAGTGCTGTGCAACCTGAGCTAAGCGATTGCCTTCTCTGGGCCTCGGCCACCCCAGGTATCGACGGTCGAGCCCTTAAAAATCAGACTGTCCGCACAATCGTGGATTTCTCCCAAACCTGAACACCTAGAGAAACGCGCCCCTTGGCCCCTGAAGGCGAAAACGAAAGAGCAGGGAAAAAACTTCGAAAGAGATGGGGGTCCCTCTGTCCCCGCCCCTTGGCTGCCGTCTGTGACACAATTCCCAACCCCCAAAGGAGCCTGCGGCAGCCTCCCCCGCCTCTCGAGTCTAACACCGCGCGGCAGCCCAGCCAAGCCCACACCCACGCCCCCGCAGCCCACGCCCGCCCATGGTTTGCACGCCCCTGTGGGCACCCACGTGGGTCCACACTCTGCCACTGCTTCCTCTCCAGGAGACTGGGCTTTGTTGCGGTTGGTGACTCACTTTCTTGCTGAGCTCTTCACTAAGGAAATCCTTATTCCTCACCTGTCACTACCTGCCTCACCCCCCTTTCAGGGCTGGAGCGGGAGTGGGAGCCCGGGTCTCCCATGATTAAGGCACCTCAGGCCAAACTTCAGTCAGGCCAAAGATAGTTGGGCTAGCAGAGGGGCACACAAGCATGGCAACTCCCGCCCCCAAGCCCTAAGAACAAGTAGACATGGCTGTCGTTTGGGGTGCTCTTACCATGTCTCAAGTGCTTCGCCTGGATGATTTTATGAGATAAGTAGTTTTATTATTCCTCTTTTAGTGGATAAGGAAGCTGAGGCCCAGGAAGACGTGCTCTCAGCTCCAGGCCTCCTCCTGCCCCACCCAAGGTGTGTGAGGAGAAGAGCAAAGAAAGTCTAGGAGTGACCTTGGGAAGCAAATCTGACCTTCAGAGTTTAGCCATTAAGCTAGACTCACATTGGTTCATAGTTTACTGGCTGTGTGGTCTGGGAAAAGTGACATAAGCTCTTTGATCCCCAAGTTCCTCATCCATAAGATGCCCTGTCCTCCCTCAAAGAGTTATTGAGGAGCCAGGAAGTGGGGGTGTGTGATGCCCAGGCATAAGTGTGTGCTACATCACAGGCTCCATCCTTGGGCACTATTCCCTTCCTTCCTCCTCTAACCCCAGTTCCATAACCTACCTCACCCCCTGACAGATCCCCCAACTGATGACCCACCATTCTGAGGATGCCACATTCCAGGGTAATGCTCCCTCGTGGCCAGGACTAAGGTAGGGGTGCACATGTGCACTAGCATGTGCATACACATACATTCATACACAAACTTGGAAACATACTTGCATGAACATATATGCACACATATACACAAGCACACACTACTCACTGTCCAGCAGATTCTGGATTACATTGCTGTCTGTCTCTCTATACTGAGCTCCTGAATGGCAAAATTCCATCTCTGATCTGCCTCTGGTCCCCAGCACAACACCTAATACACCATCATTCATTTATTTGTATCTGCTATGTGTCATACAACAGTAGATGTTCTTGTCGAATCAAGCAGAAAAGCCCAGGGCAGAGATGTTCTCAGGAGAGCCAGCAATAACAGCCCTTCTGCCTCCAACAGACAGCCTTGGAATTCGGCTGGTATACTTCAGAATTAGAGGGCTGGGGGCTTGGACAAGCCACAGACTGCTCCAGACCACAGTGTCCAGCCTCATCAGCCCAGCCCTACCCCCTGAGGTACTGCTCAGAGCAGTAAGCCCTGAGTCCCAGGCTGCCTACTGGCCACAGGGCGGGACATGCCCACAACAGAAAGCCTTCTGGACCAGATTTGCCCCACCCTGGGCCTGAGCGGGGAGGAGCTGAATATTCAGGAAGAGAAGAAGGAAGGGACACAGAACAATCCTAGATATACCCAAGAGAAGGCATTCTCTCCAGCCCCAGGCAAAAGGGAAGAATCAGTTGGAACAACTGTTTCCATCCAAACTGCTACAGAAGCTCTCTGAGAGAACTAGAAGATCAGAGCAGAAGCCCAAAGGTTCCTGACAAAGGATTGTTGGTCCCAGAACAGAACCTACCCCCACTCAGCCAGCACCCTACCAGCACAACCACCACCCACATCCCACAAGCACAGGCACCCAAGATACTGTCTTATTGTTGAAAGAATGCCAGGGCTTCGTGTACAAACATGTGCTTGTGTGTGCACATATGTGCAATATATATGCTTATGTTGCTCATGTGTGAACTCATGCTTGCAGAGATGTGAATAAATGTGTGCATGTTTTTGCAAGTGTCCAATATGTGTGTGTGAATATACAAGTGAGTATGTGTGTATATATGAGTATGTGCAGCACACATACTAACCAACCTACCATAGTCCAAAACCAGGCAATCTGCTGCTGCAAAGAATAGTGAATAACCCCATTACTCATACTTCCATAAGAATGGCCTGTGGCGGTCCACAGCCCCCTCTGCTCAAGTAAGCAATGTGCTGGTGCTCAGGAGAGAATTCTCAAGTTCATTCCCTGCAAAGAAACATAAGCTGTGGGGATCTCCAAGTTCTTCATAAGAACGCTCAAGCCAAGAATTAATTCCTGACAGGCACAAATGATGCACCAGAAGGCAGAGGAGCTGGGTTCAAATCAGCCATGATGAAACTTGACAAGAGATGAGAAACTGGCCTTACGGCTCTTTTCTGCTCCTTGCTCACCATCAAGCCTGCCAGGCTGGAGGACACTGGGCCCAAGGAATGGAGAGTGTCAGGTCAAGGAACTGACCTGACCTTGTTCCCCATGGCCGCATTATTGCCAAGAACTGGGCCCATGTAGGCCCTCCAGGGTGAACCTGTAGTCTTCCCCCTAAGCCAGCCAGTCTCTGAGCCTCACGTATCCATGTCTGCTGCCTGAGTCCTAACACAAACCTGTCTCTGCCTGCCCTGGCTGCCTCAGGGTCCTGCTGTGGCTGTCTGCCCTTCCAGACTCACTGCCCCGTGTCTAGAACCCAGCACCCCTCATTTATTTGGGCCCCTTCTGTGTGCAGTTCAGGGCTTAATGACATGGGCTTTGAGCAGGGTGGAACTGGGTAGACCCTGGGTCC
The DNA here is from genome assembly GCA_004027375.1 of Macroglossus sobrinus. Taxonomy (NCBI): domain Eukaryota; kingdom Metazoa; phylum Chordata; class Mammalia; order Chiroptera; family Pteropodidae; genus Macroglossus; species Macroglossus sobrinus. The sequence continues at coordinate 571,889 of PVKZ01000345.1, read as the reverse complement.
AGCCTCAGCAACTTCACTGCTATGTGACCCTTACCTTAAAGTCACCACAATTCTCCAGGTATTGATTTTTTTCATTTATAAAATGATGTGAAGAGCAATTCCTGCCTCCCCAGAATGTCTGGAGAATTAAAGAGGTACCTGGCACTCAGCCAGAGCTCACTTACGTAGCTATTGTTATTGTAAGTATTATTGCTACCTGAGTCTGCATTCTGACCCAGCCCTGAACCTACCAGGGCAGAGGGGTTCTTCAAGGCTGAGTTCAGGTTCCACCTCCTCCAGGCAGTCTACCCTGCTCACAGGATCTCTGCCTGCTCTGGACTCCTTTCCCCTCATCTCTGTGCCCTGGGTCCTGAGCACTCTGCATGGCACAGAAAACATGTTCAATAATTGCCATAACAATTAAAAGCAGGATTATTCATTTTATTGGTCATACCTTCTTTTGGGTCTAGGTCCAAGGATCCCACCTCCTAAATTCACACACTAGGTTCAAACTTTTTTGACTGAGACTCAAAGAGAAACGTTTTACATTGGACCACCAGTCATAGAGAAAACAAAAAATGCTTAGCCTTACTGTAAGCAATGCATTCCGATACTTTCTAACCTAACCTATCCTATTTCTTTTTGTTTTTGCTGATCACAGTACTCAAAACCAATTTTACTTGTGACCTCCAATTTCACAATGCTGCACAGAACAATGAGGTCTCCGAGGGCAGGGGGACCACCCCTCCTGTCCCAAGCACCACTCAGTACCTGACTCAAGAGTACCCAGGACATATGAGAGGAGAATGATTCTGTCTCCAGAACATTCCTCAAGTACTAAAGGGAGAGCACTCCAACAGAAGAAAAGATAAAAGGGAGAAGGAATCCTGGCTTATTCATTCAACAAATAGTTCGTTCATTCGTTCAGTCAGTCAGTCAGTGAACATTAACCAAGCCCTGTTCCAGGCCCTGAACAGTGAGTGAGGCAGACAAGGTCTTGCCTTCCTGGGCTGATATTTTAGTACAATGGAGGTGAGGGATACAAAAAACAAGTAAAAACAGAAGCAAGATCATTCTGAGTAATTCATGATACAAAGAAGGTAAAACAATAGAATGATAGAGGTAACTCACCTCTAAAAGGGCAACAATGACACTTTCCAGAGCAGGTAGCTGTGGGCCTTACATGAGGTGATGAAGTCAACGTATGCAGCACCACCTTGGCACAGAGTGGTTTTTACCGTTGTCATTATTAAATGGATAACTGTGATTTGAAGGCAGGCTGTGATAAGTTCCACAAAGCATAAGATTGCAGTGGGGTTCAGAGGAGGGTGAGGGGAGAATGCTGACTACAACACAAGCTGAGGACCCATTCATGTATTAACTTGTCCCTGCGTACAGTTCTCCTGGCTTGTTCCTCCCAGTTCTGCCCCAACTCCCTACTCCCACTTTACCCCACAATTTAGCCCAGTTAATGAGTGAGCTGTCCTCTGTCTCTAAAAAGTCCTCTCTCTCTAAAAGCCAGGTCACGGAGGAATTAGCCTCCTTTTGGTGGGGTGTCCCAGACCACACGGATACAGATACTGCATGCCTCCACACCCAGCTGTTTTTGTCACCCCAGCCCACCTCAGTAGACTCCTCACTGATGAGACCATGCCTGTCCAGAAACATAGGGGCCGAATCCCAGCCAGACAGCATGAGGGTAGAGCTCTGAAGCCCAGGCCCAGGGAAATGCTGAGGGGTCTGGGTCTGTGCAGCTGGAGCAGAAGAGACTCGGGCAGGACACTGTCTTCCTGTCCCTGAAGGGCTGTCAGGGAGAGAGGACTCCTGTCTCAGGGGGAGCTACTTAAGCTCGGGAGTTCTGTGCAATAACATTCCTAAAGAAGCTACTGCATGCCTGACCCTTGGCTTAGGGCAAAGAGATAAATAAGACTCCGCCCTGCCCTAGGTGCTCACAGCCCCCTGGAAAGGCAGACAAGTGAACTGACCATTTCAGAGCAATATTTTTCCTTGGGGATGGGGAGGAACCAGGGTGCTGGGGGAGTGGGTTGGGAGCACTCAGCAGGACCTTCCAGGTCAGCTCAAGCAATATAAGGGATTTGTTCCAGCTCTGGTATCAAACAGACCTGAGTTTCAATTCAGTTCTGCCACTTATTAGTTGTGTGACCACAGACAAGTCTCTGAGCCTCTCTGAGCCTCTGTTTCCATATCTTAAAATGGGGATAGTCATATCCACCTTGACAGGTTTTTGAAATAAAATGAACCAATGTAAAGCTCCTAACACATAGCTGAGAGGATGCTCAATACATAATAGTAGTTATGGTTACCGTCATCATAAGTAGATCTACTCTGAGGCGTTGTCCCTCTGCCCTCCCCTCTTTTGAGCCCTCTCTCCCCTAGCCAGCACTTGTACGGTGCCTCCCTAGAACAGGCAAAAAATTTCCTGCTCCCACTGCTATCAGAAAGGAGCTCCAAGTGGCTTTCTGCTGAGTCTCACTGCAGAATCCCAGGCCCTGGACACTGAGAATGAGGTGGGGGATGGGAGGCACCAAAATGGGGTCTGCCAAACCCTGCAGCAAGGAGATCATCCATCCCTGAATAAACAAGCTGTCATCCCTTCCCTCCCACCCTCTCTCTCCTTTAAATAACCCAGATCTGTTGCCCAGTTGTCTCCAAGCAACACCATTCAGGTTCCCAAGGATGTCTCACTCTGACAGAGCCATTTATGAAGATGCTGCAGAAGAGGTGGGGGCAGGGCAAGGGTCAAGGAAGCTACAGAAGCCTGACAGAAGCTCCCCAGGGCCATCAGTGGCAAGCTCCCCATCCCCAAGAACAGAGCTCCTGGGAGGACCCCTCACTGGACCAGGAGGGAGTGCTTGATTACCAGAGGAAGGGAGGAGGGAGTGCTTGATTACCAGAACTATTCCAAGAGAGGCCAAGGCCCCCCAAACTTACAGGGAAGGTCCCAGACTCCATGAAGCTTAGAACATCTGTTAGCCAGCCAAGTGCCTTGGAAACACTGGCCCAGGCTCAGCCTCCTGAGTTCTAGTCTCGGTGTCAACCCTCACTGGCCACATTATCCCAGTCAGGTCACTCACCCATCCTGAACCTCAAGGAACCTTGGTGCTAGAAGATGCTTCAATGAGTGTAGGAAAGGGACACTCTGGCACTAGTTGAAGGTATCTATCCAAGGGACAAATGCACAGACTCTTGGCCCTAGCAATTCTGATTCTGAGAATTTGTGTAGAGATGTGCTGGCACAGGCACAAAACTGACAGCCATACAAGGGCATTCATAGTTTGCCATGGTGAGAGACTGGCACAATCTTGTGATTTACCAGTTATGTTTGCTCTTTATCCACAGTTCTTGGCTCAGGGCTCCCAGATTCCTAGGAATTTCCTAAGCGAGCAAGAATGGTGTCCTTTGTTATGCTAATGAGGTGACTTTGGACCCCACCCAAGGATTGGGGCTGGTTGCCAATAGGAGCCAACCAAGTGGTTAGAGGGTTGGAACTTCAGCCCCACCCGCTGGGTTCCAGCAAGGGGAAGAGGGACTGGAGGTTGAAACCATAGCCAATCATGACTACGGAATGAAGCCTCCAGGAAAACCCTCAAAAAAGACAGCGCTTCTGGTCCCTTTTTCAAAGATCTGTCACATTGGGAGACTAGGTGGCTCCTACTGTGCTGGGCCCCAAGCTCCCCGGGTACAGAAATTCCTTCATTCTGGACCTTTCCCTGCATATCTCTTTGTCTGGCTGTCGATTCATATATACATCAATAATCTAGTGAGTAGACAGGTTTTCCTGAGTTCTCTGAGCAATTCTAGCAAATTAACCGAACCTGGAAAGGGGGTGATGGGAACCCCGGATTTGTAGCCAGTTGGTCAGAAGCACAGGTAACAACCTGGGCTTGTGACTGGCATCTGAAGTGGAGGACAGTCTTGAAGGACTGAGCCCTTGTGAAATCTGATTCTATCTCTGGGTAGGTAGTGTTGAAATGGAATTGAATTAACAGACACCCTGCTGACATCTGAGTGTTGCTTCTTGGTGTAAGGATCCACACACATTCTGGAATCTTGGTTGGAACCCCTTTTCAACTGGAAACAACTGAAAAGTCTATCAACAGAGAAATAATTGGCCACATAAGCTATGGAACACTCAGAAAATAGAAATACCAAGCAGCTAGAGGCTGATGTATGTGGGCTGATGGAAAATGATCTCTAGCCCGGGGAGCAAAGTCCAGACACGGACATGGACAAGGCCAGTAAGGGCAGCGTTGTCCAGTTGTCTCTAGGGGAATGAATAAGTCACCTGGATTCCAGCCATAGAATTCTGTCCAATAGGATTTCCCAACAACCCAGGGGCATGCACAGAAATGTGGACAGAGCATGAACACACAGTATCCTGGGGTAAAAATAATAGAGCTAGATTAGCCATACAATACTGCCAATGTAAAGTAACAACACTATACACAGAAAAATGCAATAGTTTTTTAAATGAGGATATGTACATTATGTAAAAAACATTTATCAGACACACTATCATAGTGCCTATGAGGAAAAAAAATAAAATGAAGGGAAAATAAAACAAAAAGAACAACACAAAAGAAAGGCCTCACATATATTGATGATGATGATGTGCTATAAATTTAGAAAAATTATTTACTTAACTCTGTAGCTGAGAAAAGAAGGAGGGAAGGAAGGAGGATGAAGAGATGGTGGTAGAAGAGGAAATTACAAGACAGTCTCTAATATTCTAGCACTTTAGGAGCTATAAAAAGGGTGTCTCTATATCACACACACACACACACACACACACACACACACACACACACACGCTCGCACGCACACTACACTGAATGTCTCTGAAGAACAGGTAAGAAACCAGTAACTTAAGTTGCCTCAAGGGAACTGGGTGGCTGGGGCTCTGATGAAAGGGAAACTTCACTCTGTACCTTCTTGCACATTTGAATTTGTTTGTGAACGTGTTATTTATTTTAAAATAATAAAAATAAAATTTAACTCATAGGCTTATACATGCATGGTCCATCTCTGGAAGGCCATGGAAGATGCTGAGAAGAGGGCTTAGCCTTTGGAGGGGACTGAGGCTGGGAAGGGAAGATGACTTGCCTTTTTACTCACTATCTTTTTGTATGGCTGGATTTTTTTACCCTGCGCATCTATGATGTATTCGAATAATTAAGTAATATTTCATTTTTATTTTGAACATTATACATATGCACAAAAGTAGAGAATAGTATAATCGATTCTATAAATGCATCATCCAAATATGACAGTTATCAAGATTTTGCCACACTTGCTTCATTTACCTTTTCTTTTCTTTTGATTTTCTTGCTGGAGTGTTTTAAAGCAATCCCCAGACATCACACCATTTCATCCCTACCAACATTAGAACATAAAGAACATAATAAATGCAGTTTAAAAAACAAAGTCTGAGAGGCCAGTCAGTGTACCTTGCAAGGCCTGGAAGGATTTCCTACACAAAATCCCCTAGAAATGGTGATGTCTGCCTCTGCTTGATTATTGCCAGAGACGAGGAACTCACTACCTGACCCATCTTCTTCTTTGTCTTAATGACCTAGAGCTAGGCTTCCCAGAAGGGATCGACACCACCCCACTCTCCCTTTGCTGTCTCAGAGGCACCCAGCAGGGGGCAAGGCAGCTCAAAGCCATAGGGAAAGAGCCCAGCTCATTAGAGTTGTTCCTCTCCAAAACAGGCTCAGAAGCATAATAACACATTCACATAATGCACATTCACATAAAATGGAGGCCACTGAAGCTCTGCGGGCTTGGAAGGCCCCTCGAGGCACCCCACACACACACCGCCCAGGCCATCTGAGGCAGGTATTTACTGTCCTGGCAGTTAGGCATAAACCTTGAGCCAAAACTGGACAGTTGTTTCCTGGCCTGAATGTGTGTGTGTTTGAATCTCCAGCTGGAGGGGTTCGATTGCAGATTCCCAGGCTCCACTCCAGTTCTCCTAAGCCAAAGCTCTGGGGCTGGAACCTGGAAAAGCCCCCTGGGTGGTTCTAAGGCAGAAGTCAAGTGTCTGGGACCCAGGGGACCAAGTGACTGCTAGGTCCAGTTCCAGCTGCAATGGGTCAACCCAACTCTTAGCCATCTGCCTGCCTTTGTACCAAGATTCTGGCCTGCCCCCACCCACCAGCACGGGGTGCACTATTCCCAACTGCAGCTGGCAGGGGACCAGGTGATGCTAACTTCTCTTAACAGTGTGCTGGCCATGCTCAGAGAAGCATATACAGCCCCCAAATCCAGGGTGCTTTCTGGGGCTAGAGGCTGTGGATTCAGAGATGGCATCTTGCCCCCTCCAGGCACAGTCTTCCTCCTCCAGGGAAGGAGACCCTGAGCGTTTAGTCTATGCCTCGGTACACGTGCATTAACTCTCTGGAGCCTCACAGACGCCCTGTGAGGCAGGGGTCAGCTCGTCCTCCTTTAGAAGATTAAGAAACTGGTACTCAAGTTGATGAACTAGCCTGCCCCAGGGCACACAGCTGGTAAGGGACAGAGCTGGAGTCACACTGGGCAACCTGACTTCAAAGCCCGCCTTTCTCTACCCACAGCACTTGGCTGCTCCTATGCTCCAGCAACCGAGCAAGACATCTACTGTTTCCTCTGGCATGCCCCCAAAGTGTGGTTAGCAAAGCTCTGCTGGGAATAACCGAGTGCCCCTTGGTCAGTGTAGGGGCCACTTTATACCTTGTGTCAGTTCGATCCTGGACAGCAGATACCACAGCGAACTTGGCAGTGCAAGAGGTTTATTAAGGAAAATGTCTGTGAAAGACAAGGGGTGAGGGGGGAGGAGTGATGGGGTGAGCCTTCACACCATGTTGCAGGTTTGACCCCTGTGAAAAGATGAGGGAAAGAAGGAGGGTTGGGTCGAAGAGCTCCAGCATGGTGCTGAGAACATCTCAGACAAGCCAACGGGGAGATCCCAGCAAAACTGCCCATTGGAGGAATCTTGCACCTGGTAAATGGGGTCTGGCTCTAGTATCCTCTCTGGGCTCATCCACTGGCCAGGAGCAGCCCAGGGAGATGGTGGCCTCTGTGACTGCAGCAGTAGATCCTGAAGGTACAGCAGCTGGGGACAGCACTCAGCTAACTGCATCCTATAGCAAGTTCTCTGGAAAGGAGCTCAGAGCAGCAACCCTCAGGCTGCCACTCCTGGCATGACCCATTGGCTTGCCTGTCCCCTCTGGTCACTAGGCAATGAGCTCTCAGATACCAGAGCAATGTTCACTGTTGATCTCTGTGTTCCAGCCCCACACATGGCATATACTAGAAGCTTAATAAATACTCATCTAATTGGCTAGACCAACTCTCCACCACTGCAGGGCAGCTGCTTCCACTATAAGAGATGGTCTTGGGCAGAGGAAACAAGGAAGAAATTCAAGTCCTGAGAACCTATTGTATGCTGAGCTTGAAGCCAAGGTCTGTAAAGTGCTTTTGGGGTTACAAAGGGCTCTCTCCAAATTATTGTGTTTGCTATTATTGGCCAACCTAAGAAGTAGGTGCCACTTCTACCTCCCAGAGCACTGAGGCTCAGAGTGGTGAAGTCACCCACGCAGGGATGGCCCTCCTGGTGCCAAACATTGCTGTGTTATCTGTACCCAACAGGGGCTCCTCTTGGAGCAATGGCTGAGAAGGAGCTCCACACTTGGCCCTGGAGAAAGGAAGTTCCCTCAAAAACATTGCCTGGTACCCCTTCCACCACCCTTTTCCTGGCAGGATAGCTAGGCAACCCCTCTAACTGAGCGGAAAACCAAGGCACCAGGCTTGATAGGGGCCTTCAGCAGACACGTTGCGTGGACAGGGCTCCTGGCCAGGCTTCCAGAGACCCAAGCCCTAATCCAGTTTCTGCCTTACCTCTTTGGGTCACAGTCTCATCATCCGTAAAATGGGTAAGTAATTCCTGCCTTGCACATAAGCATGAAATGCTCTTCTTAGACCCCACCTATGGCGGGTAGGTGAACAAAGTGCTCGTCTGGTGACAGGTAACGAATTTTAGACAATTCTGGGACACTGTCGAAATGAGCCCCATGGTTCTCCTTCCATGGAACATCAGGACTGAAGGGCTCTTGGTGGGATTTAACCCAACTCCCCATCTTACCCAAGAACATACCCCACAGTTCTCCTGTCCTTTATGGGGTGCATTCTAAGCACTAGGTACTGTGCTAGACTTCATACCCATGATTTCGTTCCTCACTTTCGAAAAACATATTCTGTTACTGTCCTAATTTTACAGAAGAAGAACCCGAGGCACAGAGAGGTTGAGGAACTTGCCCAGTGTCCCCCAGCAACTTCCTGATTCCAGAGCCCTGGTGTTCAATCAGGGACAGGGAGCTCACTCCCTAGGGAGACTTCCCTGCAGAACTGTGCTGGGCATTAGGACGACCCTAACGTCCACGTCCCAGTCACTCTCCTCAGCCCCCAGCTGGGCCTGTTCCCCCAGCCATGGGACCACCGGGGCACATGCATGTATGTACCCCCTCCTCTCAAATATTTGAGAAATGCCATCTCATACCCCACCCCCAGACTTCTTCTCCAGTGTATCACCCCCAGGACTTCTATATGCTTGTGGGAACCTCCAGGACCAAAAGAGGCCTCAACTGTTATTCTGCCCCAGACACCCTGGGGGCTTCTTTCCCAAGAAGGTCAAGAAAAGAATGAAGCCCTGCTTTCTCTCACACTCAGCACCCCACCTACCCCCCAGGAAGCTGGTCTCCAGGCTCTGACTTCATTCACACCTAGCTGATATTTGACAGACACATCTCCTGGCACCCCTACCCACCTCCCAGCTAGTACCCTCCACTTCAGATCTCTGAAGAGGGTGCTGCAGCTGCTGCAGGCAAGAGGCAGTGAAGCGATAAAAATGCCCACTGAGAGGCCAGGGTAGGGCGGGTGCTGCAGGAAGGAACTAAACTGCCCATTCAGGGCATCAGGAAAGCCCGGTAGGGTTTTGGAGGTGAGCACGCTAAGTGTCCTGCTCAGGGGCCCTGGTTTCTTTTGTAAATTCCTGCCTTTTTTCACTGGTTTGTTTCACATTCTCTCACTTCCTCTCATGGCTTCCCACAGGTCACTCAGAGCTGCCTCCCACCACCCTTCCCCAAACTACTATTAGAAAAGCCTCTGCAAGTTAGTGTTTCATGGGTATGGACTTTCATTTGGAGAAGATGAAGAAGTGCTAGAGATGGATGGTGGTGATGGCTGCACAAGAGTATGAATGTACTTAATGTCACTTACTGTATAATTAAAAGTGGTTACATGGGCAATTTTATGTTACGTTTATTTAACTACAATTAAAAAAAAAAAAAGATAACCCACAGTAAGGAGAAAATAATTGCCATCTCCCACACAAAAGAGCCTCCCAAGGAAGTTCCAAGTGGACCAAAGTCCAGCTCTAAGTAGCAAGACCAGTGTGTGGGAGGTAGAGACCCCACACAGCTCAATAAGGAATTCCTGGAAGTCCCAAAGCTATCTCTTCCCTCCAGACTTCTTCGCAGCAGCCCAAAAGCAAAAGGTACCCGTCAAGCCATTGAAGGCCAGGAGACCTCTCACTTCCAACCCCAACTCAGAAGGACTGAGCTAGAAGGTACGACAGGCACAGAGAGGCAATGTCTGGCTGAGGGTCACATATCTAGTTAACCACGAAGCTGAGGCTTCAGGCTCAGCGAGCTGACCCAACCTGAGCTGCCCTCAGAAGAGAAACACGAGCCAGTTAGGGGCTGGCAGGGGTTCCAAACAGAATGACCTGGGCTGTTTGTCCCTGATGCTTCCCATCCTGCCTGGGGACCTGCCTGATGTGAGAAGCTCAAGCGTCTCATTTCCTCACAGGTTTTGCACTTTGCAACCCTGGCACATGGAGCCTTCACACCACCCCCTTCCTGGGTGACAGCATGTTATGGAGGTGGTCAGGCTTCAGAATCAGACAGGCCTGTCTGAGTCCTGACTCCACTTCTGTAAATATGTTTCTTAGACTAGGCTCCTCATCTATAATATGGGCATAACAATACCTAATTGGCGGGATTCTTTTGCAGACTACAGCAAGTGGCATAATACCTATGGAGGGTCTGAAATGCGGTAGGTGTTCAAAAAATATTCTTTCTCTCCTCTGCCTAGCACAGTGTCATCCCCCCCTCAGCCACAGATGGCCTACGTAACCAGAGGGTAAGTCCATTGCCTTCTCTGGGCCTGTTTCCTCACCTATAAAATGAAAGGGTAGAACTAGTATATATAACATACCTAAAAGTGCATATATACTTTGTGGGGCAGGCCGCCAACAAGACTGTTTCTAGAGGCACTATTTAGAACAGCCAAAAACTTGGAAACAACCCAAATGTTCATCAGAGAAGAATGGATAAGCAAGTTGTGGTGTAGTCTCATAGTGGGAAACTTCCCAACAACCAAAATAAATGAATTACTGATATACACAACATCATGAAAGACTATCACTTGATGGGCAAAAGAAGCCATACAGAAATCAGAATGTAGCGTAAGGTTCTGTTGTTTAGATGGAGTCCTAGGACAGGGCAAACTAGCTTGTGATGACTGAGATCTGGGTGCGGGGCAACACCAGCTGGGAGAGGCCTGAGGGAACCTTCTGGAGTGTTAGAAATGTTCTGTATCTTAATCTGGGTAGAGGTTACTCTGATATATACATCAATGAAAATTTATCAAGTTGTGTCTTTAAGATTAGTGTACTTTACTGTATGTATTATTTTCAGTATCCACTTCACCGCAAAGTTCCAGCCTAACTTCTTTCAGTTTCTCGAACTAACCAGGTATGGTCCCTCCTCAAGGTCTTTGCACTTGCTGGTCCCTCTTCCTAGAACGCTCTTCTTTCAGATCTTCCTTCCTTCCACGTAGATCTTTGCTCAAATGTCATTTCCTTGGAGAAGCCTTCCCTGCCGCCCCTTGCCTGAAGCAGCCACGCATTCTCTTGCTATTACCTCATCCTGGTATAAGCCTCAGCACAGCTGCCATCGTCATCTGATATTTTCCTTGCTCTATGTGCTTGTTTGCTTATTGTCTTTCTCCTCCTACTAGGAGACTACGACCCAAAGAGGCAAGGCAGGAACTCTCCATGAGAGCAGAAACAGGTCTAAATGGGTTTAAATCTTGGCTCCGCCTAGAGCAATAGCTGGCATATAGTAGATATCAAATAAATATATGTGAGACGAACAGGCCATCTCGCCATCAGGTCAGTTATTTCTTGCAACTTTACTCTCCTGAAGCTGGTGAGACGGAATTCATTTTTTGTTTATTCATTCACCCCACAAACATGCAAGAGAGGCATACTATGTGCTGGGCATAACCTTGAGGGATTCACTGTGGGGCAGAGGAGAAAGGCTCATGCCAGACCTTTCTAGTAAAGTGTGAGGAATGAGCAAAAGGAGCATGTTCCCAGGGCTGAGGGAACGCCCAGAAGCGAGTGGCTGGCTAGCTTCCCAGTTCCCAGGGCAGGGAGACTTGGTGAACTCTGGGTGTGGCGAGGACTGCTCAAGCCAGCTGAATGTCTGGGCAGCAAAAGGCCCTGTGCCTTGGCAGGAAACCGTCCCCTTCTGAAAAACCAGAGAACTCAGCCAAGGCCAGCCACTGTCCCCGCCTACAGGCTTGCTCACCTGTGGCCATGAAAACCTGTCCTGCCAAGCAAATGGCACTGAGTGCAGGAAAAACAGTGCCAGGAAGGTGACAGGGCATCTGCCAGGCTCCCCTCTCCTAGTGAAGAAGGCATCTTGGCCTGCCTAAGCTGAAGCTGGGAGATTTATGTGTTGTTCCTGCACTTTTTCCTGTGTGTGTGTGCTTGTGTATGTGCGTGACATGCTCAAGCATGTGCAATTATGCCCAGTGCAACAGCGGGCAGCCTTTACCACATCTGGGATTGGGGATTCCAGTAGGGGATTAAAAAATTGTTCAATAATAAAAGCTGTCGTTCCCTAAGTATTTACTACACTCTGGGTACCATTCTAAATACTCTTTGTGTATTTCATTATTCTAGTCTCACAACAACCCTATGAGGCAGGAACTGCTCTCATTTTTATTGAGGAGGAAAATGAGGCACAAATTAATTAACTTGCCCAAAGTCTCATAACTAGTAAGGAACAGAGTCAGGACTCCAAAGCCTTAAAATTAACCACCAGGAAGTCAGGTTGTCCCCAGGACGGAGTCATTTTGTTTTCTTACAATTATTTAGTTTTCTGAGCTCTGCATGGAGCACCAAGGGAAAAGGACCTGGTTAGATCCCGTCTCTGGCTTCAAGTTGCCATTAGCCCTTGCAGGAGATGCTGGTAAAAACAACCACGATGCCCAGCCACAGGTTTCAAAGAAGCAAGAGAAGTGTTGGAGGGCTCTGTGGGACAGGGAGGCAGAGAGGGCAGGAAATGGGGGTGGAACGGTCCTGGAATCTAAGGATGAAGTTCTGCCCTGGGGGGCCACCTGCTGGGCAGATGTAGAAGGACAGCCTCAGCAACCTGCCTCTCCCTCACAGCTGGTATATATTTCCCTGGTGCCTACTCTGTACTAACTGCAGGGATGCAGAGCACACACACAGGCAACCTGGCAGTTCTTATGGCGCTTACAGTCTGGTGGAAGAGGCAGACATCAACGAATAGCCCCACAAGTAAAGACTTAACTACAACTGATAATAAGTGCTCTAAAGGAAAAATATAGGGTGCTCTAAGGATATGTGAGAGTGGGTTGTCTTTAGACAGGATAATGGGGGAAGGCCTCTCCAAGGAGGTCATATGTAAGTGAAGGATTAAAGGCTGAACAGGGGTTTGTTAGGCAGGGTGGGAGAAAGGGCATTCCAGGTAGAGGAGACAGCAAGGACAAAGGCCATGAGGTGGGAACAATCTCACCAAATTCCGGGAACAAAAAGAAGACTGTTGCAGCTGGAGAGCAATGAGGCACACAGGTTGGGGCTTCAGGAGCTTGTACTTGATCCTAAAGACAACGGGAGGCTCTAATGGGGGGCTCCGAAAGGTTTTAGTGGGGGGAAGCGCTGCAGGGCCATCTACCGCAGCAGCTTTCCTGAGGAGTGGATTGGGGGTAGGGAGCAGGGTGGAGGCAGGGAGACCAGCAGGGAGGCCATTGCAGTTGTCCATGCAAGAGAGGAACAAATGGTTCTAGAGAACGATTTTGGAAGCAGAATCAATAGCAGGTATTGGATTGGATGTTGAGGCGTTGAGGGGAAGAAGGAATCAGAGTGTCTGATTGAGTCACTGCGTAGAAGGAGGAGTTTGAGTGAAGTAGGAGCACTGGTCAAGAAACACATAAAGGGCTCAGTCTTGAACAGTGGGGAGCTCGAGACACTCATAAGGGAGCCCAAGGGAAATGCATGGGGGTTGGGCAGCATGAATCTGGGCTCAGAGGATCTGGGGTAGAGAAAGGCAGGGCACCATTTTAAAGTCCCAGGATGGCAAGACCTTCCAGAAGAAGCATGAAGTGAGAGGGGAAGAGAGCCATCAGGGAAGAGTAGGGCAGGGGAGGGGGCTAGGGAAGGAATAAGAGGCTAAGAGGACAAAGGACTGAACAGAAGCTGCCAGGGAGGTGGGAGAGAAGCTTGGTGGCACAAAGGGAAGGGAGTAGGGGAGAATTCTAACCATGTCAAAGGCTGCTGGGAGGTCAAGTAGGGCTAGAACTGTAACCCAGTCTGGGGCAGGTTCCATGGTGAAGGGAGGGCTCTTGGCAGTGAAGAGTGACAAAGTCAGGGAGTACAGGGAGGCAACACAATGGATAACTTGGCTGTGAGGAGAAGAGGTGGCAGCTGAAAGAAGATTGGGGTGGGTGGCTGTAAAAATGAGTTATCAAGGGACAGTGGTGTGAAGAATGGGGAAGAATGGAGGACATAGGCAGGCCCATAGGACCCAGCAGGTTTCCAGAGCCTCTTTCTTCCACTCCTTTCATTTCACCCTGGTTTCTATAGTCACTCCTGTAATAACTGCCTCTTCCTCTGATGAGGGAAATTGAGCCCCAGAGAGGAGCTGAGGTCATTCCAGGACTCTGCCCAAACTCGCTCCTTCCACAGCAAGCAAAGGGTTGGTGTGCCAGGCTGTCTGGAATCTCTGGAAGCCAAGAATCGTGCTGAAGTCATGTGAGACCCTTGACCTGGTCTGGGTGTCCTGCCCTCCTTGCCAGGCCTTCACTGCCCTTCATAGTGTGGCAGACAGACAAGGTCCCCAGGAGAGATCACTTGTTTTGGGGCCTGAGCCTCATACTGCTGGGGTACAGGGCTTTTAAAGGAAAGAATACAAAAATACAAATACAAATTAAGCTGGGAGCCTTGGAAGAGTCTGAAATTTATGTTTCATTAGTCTCAAAGGAACTCCATCTGTGGTTGCCATGACTTCTAGTAAGTGACATCACCTCTCAGTTCCCACTCTAAAAAACTGTGAACATTATGTGAGATAACTGTGCAAAGTGTGTATGACTGGTCTGTCTCTGGATTAGCTCTGATAGATCGCAGCAATGGCTATCATGAACTGGGCTCCCCTGGGGTGGGAGGTGGGGGTGTGGGAAGTAGGGAGAAGAACCTCTGTTCTCCCTGAGCTCAGGGGCCCTGGGTGTATGAAGCACAGCTGAGGACAGAAAGATGATGATGGTGTGTGTGACCCACCCTCTTCTCCTGCCACCACCCCAGAGCCAGCTTGGCACCAAGAGGAGGCTCTGCAGAGGGCTCTAAACTATAACTTAATCCCCAGGCTGCCACAATTAACAGTCTGCACATGCTACCCCTCCCCATCAGCACCAAGAGAATTAGGCTGTTGGACAGAGGCCCAGAGTGGGGACGGGGTAGGTAGGAGGACAGACACCTCCATTGACCCCAGATGCCTGGGCACCCTGTCCAAGCGGGGGCTCACCCCAGAGGGCCCTTGTTTCGGGGATTCACAGGGCCTGGGAGATGCCCACCGGGCGGCACCAAGTCCTGGGCGGGCAGACTCGCCGGGACCCGCAGAGCGCTCAGGCTGGGGTTTGGGGAAGTGGAGCCCCCAACAACGCCCCCGCCCGCTGGGCCGGGAGACACTCACCGCTGCCTCTGGCCTCCGGTTCTCTCGCGCCACAGTCCTCTCTGCTCGTTGGCAGAGTCGCCTGGGTCGCCGTCGGCCCGCTTTCCCAAAGGGGCGGGAGCCTGTGCTTCCGCCAGGGCTCTGCCAGAGCCTCAGGGAGCGGCCAAGCGCGCTCACCTCCCAGCCCACGTTGTCCCGCCATTCCTCATGCCTCCCCGGCGCCCGGGCTTTGCCCCCGTAGTGCCAGGCGTGGCAGGAGGAACTGGGCACCGCCCCACTCATATTTCGTTAAGACCCTTTTCAACAAACGAGAAAGCAAAGCCAAAGGCTCGCATGCTGAAGGGCATGACTTTGACTTCAAGTCCAGCGCTGCTTTTCTTTGCCACCACCTCCAGATGGCAACAACCAACCTTCCTAGGGAAAGCAAGCTCTATGATAAGAAAAGTCCCCTTTTCAGCCTTATTTGTTAGCACCCATTGCTCACGGGGCACTGAATGCAGGGCTCCAGGGGAGATTTCTGCCCCCTGGAAGCTCACAGCATAAGAGGAGGTGGGTGATAGGAAGCATGGATGTAAAGGCCCTGAGAGAAGGGTGGATTGAGCTGGAGAAATTCAGTCTGGCTTCCCGCCCCACTTCTCCCCACATCTCCTCACAAACCACAAGCCTAACTGGTACTAATTTAACCAACATTAGCTAACCCTTTCCCTCGCTGCCCCCTGGGGAGTTTACTTGGCTGGATTCCCCAGCAGGGCTCCCACTCTAAATCTCTGTTACCAGTCCCTCCAGCCTTGCTCTGGCAGCTCAGGACCTGCGGCAGGTACAGGCAGACAAAAGGATCTTAGACCTTACCAGTGGGAAAAAGAACAGGGTTCTGAGGGGTGCAGTCCACAGGAAGGACAGAAAAGGGTAGCTAAGGGAGGAAGTGGGAGTGGGGAGGGAAAGGGTGCTGGGAGCTAAGAGTAGGCTGGGAAGGGGATTGGGTCAGGGTCTCCTCTGTTGGGAGGCAAGTCAGTGATGCCAAGACTGGAGCTGGGGTGCGTAGCCTCCCTCAGACCTCATAATCTTGGTCCTCTGGCTCTGAAATAGCAGATGGGGGTATCAGCTGTCAGAGGGGTGATTAGAGCAAAGATTAGTGGGAAAATGATTGAGGTATGGGGGATGGACTTGAGAGCCATGGGATGAGGTGGGCGGGGATGGGGCTTGTGGATATATAACATCTCAGATCATAGGGACATTATCTCAGCATTGCATTGCCCAGATAGGCACGTGCTACCTCCTGCACCTGATGCCCTCCCACAGAAAGACCAGCAGAACACCCTGGGGTCTTCTTAGCTGTTTGTCCCCTTCCGAATGACAGGGTGGAGAATGATGATTTTAGTCAAAACAGACCTAGGCTGTTTTTCCAACGCCAGCTCAGCTACTTGGTACTAACTTGACCCTGGGCAAGTATTTAAGGAACCCAAGCCTCACTTTTCTTATCAGTAAAACAGAATAATTATGCCTCAAGAATACAATGTTAAAAGAGCTCTCTGTTTCAGAAAGATAAATGCTACAAACTTACAAAGAACCTCAAAGTTTATCTAAATTTCTTTTATGCTTATTTAGTTTTATAAATTTTGAATGATTTTTACATTTTTATAATTTTATTATATTTACATTCATTTTTACAGTTTCAATAAAATATAACTGACACATGACAACTGCAAGTATTTAAAGTGTGCATTTCCATAAGGTTTGACATATGTATACACTTATCACTACAATCAAGACAATTAGTATATTTATCAGCCTCAAAACTTTCCTCGTGCCCCTTTGTAATTCCTCCCTCACCCCTCTCCTCCCAGACAACCACTAATCTGCCTTCTACTACTAATCTGCTTGTCTGCAAATATTAGTTTGCATTTTTTAGGATTTTTATAAATGGGATCATACAGTACACTATCTTTTGTCTGGCTCCTTTAAATCAGTATCATTATTTTGATATTCATCATTATTGCATATATCAATAGTTAAGTATTGTCAATATTATTCTAATGTATGAATATGCCACAATTTGTTTATCTAATCACCCACAGATGGGCTTCGGGATTGTTTCGAATTTTTAAAAATTTAATGTTTTTTGAAGAAAGCAAATGTTGACTAAAACAAAAAAAAAGTTTTTAATTTAAATTGCATCATTAAAAAGTTCACAAAATGAAATAAGTATAAAAGGAATTTGAATAATTAAACTATCAAAATATGGTTTTGTACATATCTATCATTTATCCTTTTGAAGTTATTAAATTTTAAGAGCACTTAAAAAGTACACTTTGACTTTTGGGACTCCCTTTATTTGTAATAAGTATCCCAGGAGATTATTATGGTCAAACAATCTTGGGAGACACTGAGCTAACAGTACACATCCCAGCGTAGTCAGTACCTGGCAGGCAGTAAGCACTCCCTAAGCTCTTCCTACCCCCACAGTAAGCACTCCCTTATGTTCCCAGTTCTGATTCTTTTCCTAGCCCTCAACACATATACACATGCACATGTACACATATAGAGGCTTATCCAAGCTCCAGGTTCAGTTGGGTCATCAAATGCCAGCTCTACTTCAGCACCAGTGACTTTCAGTGGGGAGAAATGGGGAGGTGGAAGGTGGGGCACAGGGTGGCTGGCTGGGCTGTGGGAATCTCTGAGAGGCTTGTGGGGTGGGAGGACAGGGCATCCTCCTGGTGGTCTCTTTGTTTGTTTCCCAGGCCAGGCTGAGCCTTCACCTCCTGACCCTGTGGGAAGCACAGGCTGGGCTCCACCCAGGAGGAGCTGGGGAAGACAATCTGTCCATGGTAGCTGAAAGGAGCATGAGATTCAGAGTCAGACAGGCCTGGCCCCTATCAACTGTACCATCTTGGGCCAGTCACTCTCTCCAGGGAAGAGACCAGTTCTGCTCAGGCACCACAGCTCCTGAAAGGATCTGGCATACATGAAGTATATAGAAAGCCCAATAACATGACTTGTATTCATAAGGAGTCAGAAGCACTAAGAAGGCATTCTCTTGCTAATGTCAAGACATCAGCATGCCACAACAGGTGTGCTGAGAATTTATTGAGCACCTACTATGCATGTGCTCAGGAGAGTAAAGTGAAAGAACTTGAAACCACAGAAAGTTGGTGACCTGTGGAGTTCACTTCCTTTTGGATGCAATGGATCAAGAAGTACTTCCTCTGTGTCCTTCAGCCCAAGGCTGGGTTAAATGTGTGCATCCAATAACTACATACTGAAATATAAAGATGTCAAATTATAATGTACACTTGAAAATTATATAATTGTATTAACCAATGTTACCCCCAATAAACTTTAAAAAAAAATATGTACTGAGTACTTGTATCAAGAACTGTGCTAAGCACAGGGGGGTTAGTGGTGAACTAAACAGACAGGGAATTTGGCACATAGCCCAGTGCTGGGGGAGAGGAATGGACCAAAAATAAACCAATGGCACCAGACAAAACAAGTTAATTTCCAGCTGTGGAAGTGCTATGGAGTAAAAGAGCATGGTAATGAGATGGAATGCAGGAGGTCAGTGTAGCTGGGTTGGTGGGAAAAGGCCTCGCTGTGCAGGGGGGTAGTCGAGGACCATGTCGGGACATGGCAGTACCCGGTCTGGGTTCCAAAGTCCGAATGACTTACAGTTCACCACAGCTTTATCACTTGCTAGGTGTTCCATCGTAGCCAAGCTGCTTAACCCTTCTGAGCCTCAGTTTCCTCATCTGTAAAATGGGAATAAGTATCTAATCTACTTCATAGGATTGAGGGAGGGGTAATTAGATAATACAAGCACATTATGGTAAGCACTTATTAAATTATAGATTATTTCCATCTCATCCAGCCTGGGTCAGGTACCCACAAGCCATGGCTTAGTCCCTGTTGAGAAGGACAGTGTGGCTGGCCCAATCCAAATGCCCGCCAGTCTATGCTTCCAAATGATTCATCCAATACACAGTAGGGGGATCAACCTCATTTGTGTTTATGGGAACAATAAGTTAAGGAGTGGCGGGGACTGTGACACACATTAGAGAACAGACCTGCCTAGAGAAAGCAGCTTCTATTCAGCTTTAGGGAACGTTTGCCATGTTGAAATGAAGACCCAGCTCTTCCCATTTCTCAAATGATGGTGGGGGGTGGGGGAGAATCTATTTTATACAAAATCTGAAGAATTTTCAGTGTTGGCAACTTAAATAATTACTTTTCAAAGTATTGTCAGGGACAGACAAAATACTGTATCAGCCAACGCTGGCTTCAGGCATGGTTTGCAACTTCCATTTACTGTGCCAGAACCTTTGCTGAGCACTCTGAAGAATACAGAGTAAATGGAGCAGCAGGCTTGCTGGTGGAAAACTCCTAGGGGCTCTAGGACCTCAGTCTGTCAACAAGAATACCTGGGATCAGAGCCTGAATGTGGAGGCGAGAAGGGACAGGGAGACCAGGTCAGGAAGGCTTCATGCAAGAGGAAACCCTTGAGCTGGATTGTGTGAATAAAGAGGAGTCAAAACTATTCTGGGCAGAGGAAGAACAGCTTTGAATTTTGGGGAAAGATTAGGTGTTTCCATGAGGCTGCATTTGGGGTACATGGGAATTGTGGGGCAGAGCTGTGGTCTCTGTCTCCAGATCACAGAGAGCCACCTGTGCCTAGCAGAGGCACCTAACAGGTGGAAGCCAGAAGCCTGTGCTTAGACTGACCGTATCATTTCTGGGATTGCATTTATTCATTTAAGCTGAAGATGACAGCAAGCAATGGTCATTTATGAACGAGGAGATGGGGCTTCAGAGAGGAACAAGTTAGGAATTGTCCCTCTCTCTAGGGAGCTCACAGTCTGATGGCAGCCACTGAAGAGAGTTTGAACAACTGTCTTACAATGCTTTACTTAGAAGAGGACTCTGCCAAATTGCTGAGGAGCTAGTGATACGTTTGTAAAGAGATGCTGTGTCTTGATAGGTGAGAAGTTTCCCAGGGGGATAAAGTGGAAACACCAGGAGGCTGCATGCAAAAGATGGAGCATGTGAAGTGCACTGACATGCTGGGAACCTGCTTCAGAAATATGGAGTTCATTCAATCACCTGACAAATACTTGAGTTCCTGTGGGCAAGTAGCTGTGCTAGGCACTGGAAGGCATGGTAAAGCAGATGCCCCTCACCCTCACAAAGCTTATGCTGTTTAATTACTCTGTAGTTTAATTTCCCCATCTCTGAAATGCCTTATATACCTCTCAGAGCTTCAGTTAGGAGTGAATAGGATTGCATAAGCTAAGGTATTTGAAAAGCTAGCCAGAGTCACATTGGCATACAGGAAATGCTCATTAAATCTGTGCAGAACTGAAATGACTTTCTGCATTGACTCTCTGGGAATCTAGCTCTTGGAGTTAACCTGCCATAGATTCACTAGGTAAGCAGATTTATTCAATGAACAAATACACAAATGGCCAAATGCTATATGTACTACATGCTTTACACACTTACTATTTACAGCATGCCTATCAAATAGATGCTATTTTTTATCTCCATTTCACAGTGGAGGAAGCAGAAGCTTCAAGATGGTGAGAGACCGGTCTAATATACTCAGGTAGTGATAGAGAAGGTTCCAGATTTTGCCCCTGGCAGCCTGATCTCAGAGCCCCAGCACTTAACTGTGCCATACAACATTGCTCATGTCAAGA
This sequence comes from Macroglossus sobrinus, assembly GCA_004027375.1. Lineage (NCBI taxonomy): Eukaryota > Metazoa > Chordata > Mammalia > Chiroptera > Pteropodidae > Macroglossus > Macroglossus sobrinus. The sequence continues at coordinate 551,182 of PVKZ01000345.1, read as the reverse complement.
GAGGGTCCGAACAGCCTGATGGAAAGCATTTGAGAACGTTGAGGGACTTTGTCCCCCACCCTCCAGCCAGCTGGATGACCCTCAAAGGTTATCTCTCCGGTCAACGAATCTATCGGTCAGTCTGTCTGGGGTAGGGGAAATGAGAAGATGTCATTCCCTTCCTGTGAAGAGGGCACTTCTAGTCCTTCTTGAAGAAAACAGATCCTGGTTGAACAAATGCTCTTAAAAAAGACGAAAAGGATGACTGTTAGTCTCTGTCCTGAGTTGGTGACAGAGACTTGGGTTCTTCCAGGGTGCCGGAGCTGGAGAAAGTTGTGATGGATGGGTTTTGACAGAGTCACTCTTGCTGATCAGAGTAATTCCAGGCCACCACATGGCTCTGGGCCAATACACATCAGAAACGAGTTCTGTCTGCAGCTCCTGGACCCAGGGAATGGCAAGAAAGACAGTTATGTGAGAGCTTTTTAAAGTCTTAGTACAAGGTACATGTTCACCCTCTCATCTATGGGGAAGCTATAGGGTTAAAAGCATGGGTTTGGTAAACAAGTAGTCCTGTCCTTCACATACTGGCTGTTTCTACTTGCAAATATGTGGTCTTGCGCAAGTCTCCTAGTTCCCTCTGAACCTCTGTTTTCTCATCTCTAAACTGGGGACGATGATAAAATCGATGCAGTGATCAGCATCTATTGAATTAGGTGCTCAATAAATATCAACTATTGTTAGGAACATTCGTTTTAAGTGAAACATTTACTGAGCATCTATGAAATGCCACACTGCACAAGGGAGACAGGATGAATAAAGCTTTATCCTTAATTTCAAGAAGCTTCTGGTCCAGTATGGGAAGTAAATATATCATATTTTTGTTCCTTCCTCTATCTTGGTGGATAAGACTGCTCTGTTCTTGTAGGACACATGGAGACTGGAGAGATCTGGATTTTGGGGAGGCTAAATAAAGCTATATGTACGTCTCCTGTATTGTCGTTCTTGGTTCCCATATCCTTGCCAAGGGCTCCCAGAGCTCTAACCACAATCTAGCATTGTCTTTTTTATTTATATATTTATAATCTGAATGAGGGTGCCTTCTGCCTCCAGGGAGGGGTTTGGTGCAGAAAGCTGGGCCCCCAGGCTGGGAAAGTGAAAGGACAACTACAATAATATCCAAATGCATAAGCTTTACAAATACACCAGTTTTCAAACTTGCAAATAATTTTAGCATTTGTTTTATTTAATCTGCATAGAAGGAGGTATCTCCAGTCATGTTTTACAGCTGAGGAAACTAACCACAGAGAGGTAATTTCCAAACCACAATTAGAAAGAACCCCAGCCCATCCAGGTTCTCAAAGTTGTCAGATAAGAATCACTGGGGTGTTTGTTAAATATAGATTACCAAGCTCTCTCTCCAAGTTCTAATTCTGAAAGTCTAGATTGGGATTTAGGAATCAATAGTTTAACAAATACCTCTGGTCATACTTATCTTCAGGCAAGTCTGGACATAGTCCCATTCATTGATTTTTTTTTTTCACTTTGCTAAGATTCTTTGGGTTCTAACTATGAGCCATAATGTAGGGAGAGCATGATGAACAAGACAGTCCTCACCCTTAAGGAACTAACATTAGGTTGGCTGAACAAATTGTCCAGATCCCACAACCAACACGGGTCTGCAACATAGGTCTCTCCTAGGTGCAGTCCCTTCCTGCTGGTGAGACTGGCTTTCACCCAGACACAGGATTGGAGCCTCCTTCCACTTGATCAGGGCTGAGCTTTTGGTTCTTGGAGGCTTGAGGTATCCTGTGAAAGAAGCTAAGGTATGTGGGGCACATAATTTTCAGTAGATGCTAGCCAGCTGCTAATGTGCTTGTCAGCTAGGAAAGAACATGTATTGTTGGGAAGGAGCCCTCCTATGTGGAGGAAAACAGTTTGGGCCTGGGCTTTATATTTCTTTAAGGGTAATTCCTGACCTGACTTCACACCTAATACGATGGTCAGGCAAGGATCTCTCTCCAGCAGGTGAGGAAAGCAGGGCCCAGAGACCTGGAAGTAAGAGGTCCTGAGCTGAAACTTAGGTCTCTTGTAGGAAATGCCAGGGCAGGCAGGGACTACAGGACGTGGACATCACCAGCAATGCCTTTTTCCTGAAATCACTGGGGTGACGTGTGCCTGTGAAGAGAAGAGCCTGATGCCATCCTGGCCTGAAGATCCTGGCCCCCAGACGCTCTACGCATGGGGGCCAGGATCATCTGTCCGCTATGCTCCCAGTGCCAGCTTCAGCTGAAAACTTTTTCCGAAGAAATCCATCCTTCATCCTGGTGGCTCCCGTGCTCTGTCTTCCCTAGGAGAGCACTTTAATATTTGAAGCAGAACCCCGTGGGTCTCTGTCTGGAACTCAGGTTCTTTGTTTCAAAAACTCGGGGAGCACCCAGTAGTTTCCCAGAGGCTGGCTCTCCTGCAGCCTGGGCAGAAACATCACAGGCCAGTGTGAGGCGGCATTCTGCCTGGGAGCCCTAGGGGTCCACTGCCATTCCCTACCTGTTCCTTGTTGAGCCAGATATCCATTTGGAGCCTAAAGAGCCAGGAAAGGTATCCCAGATGAAGCAGCATAAGGGAGACAAAATTCTGACCTGGGAGTTTATGAGCAACAAGCCTGCTCTATCTCAGAAACAAGGCCTTTAGTGCCTAGAGCTCCAGGGTGCCCAGACCCAGCAAACTAGATGGTTCCTGGACCTTAAGGCTCCTCTGGAAGCTTTGCAGGTCTCTTCCCGACTAGGTTCAGGTCTCGCCTGCCCCCATCAGGGAGTCCCTCTGGGGGCAACCCCCCTCTTAGGGTGGGGGGCGTGTATATGATCTTAAAACTTCCCCCTGGAAGGCAGGGCGGGGCGGGGCGGCTACAAAGGCCCATGATATAAGGGTGGAGGCGCCGTTTCCAGGCCTGCCCAGCCCATCATGCACGCCCACCGGCTGCCGATCCTCCTCCTGCACGCCTGGTGGGCCCTGCTACAGGCGGGCGCCGCAACCGTGGCCCCAGTGCCCATACGTACGCGGGGGCAGGCCTCTTCGCCGTCCCCTCTCGCGTTTATGCTGAGCCTCTACCGCGACCCGCCCCGGGCGGACATCATCCGCAGCCTACAGGCACAAGGTAGGCTGCCCTGCCCCGCCCCACGGAGCACCCAGGGGCGCCTCAGGTCGGGTCCCACCTCCGGATCTGGGAGGGCACCAAAGCTAGCCGAGGACTGCGGCTCTGCTGGGGACGCCGCGGTTAAGGAGGTACCCGAGCGCTCGGAGTGGGCGTCGAGGTCTGGGTCTAGGGATGTGTCGACGTCTGCACTGGCTCAGGCGCAAGGTTGGTGGGTGGTGGGCATTGTGCTGCTTGGGGTGTGTCGCGGACAGAGACTTTTGCCGGGTTTAAGGTGGGTAGAGCGCGGTAATGTAAGTGGGATTGCGCCACTTCTTAACTGTGCAGTTTTCTTAAATTATGTAATCTATGGCGTCTCAATTTGTGCATCCGTAGAATGGGGATAATAGTATATTCGTTATAAATCTGTGTGAAGGGCTAGGTAGCTAGGCACAAAAAAACGCTCGGCATAAAACCAAGCATAGCGCTGCTTCACCTTGGATGCCTGCCCTTTCCTGGCCCTTGAGTCTCCAAACGCATATCTGGCTCAAAATGGTCGTTAGTATTGCTGCAATTATTTTGTCTTGTCGAATTTTTTCTTTTCGTGAGTGAGGGTGAATGGGTCCCCGGGTCTGGCTTTGGGAGTGTCCTAGGCTCATAGAGGGCTTCAGAACGGGGTATGTAACATCAGGGATTAGGGTTCAGATATCTGAGTTAGAGATGAGGCACCCCAAGTTCGAGAATTGAAGTAGGCTTGGGTCCTCGAGGCCAGGCTGGGAGGTGTCAGTGTCCCGAGTGACACGGGCTCAGGGCCTGGATTTGGAGCGGGTGAGGTGGGGTCAGTGACCGTGGTGACCTGGGAGTTTGGCCCTTGAGGACTGGGCAACGCTTTCTGGGCACCTGGCGCTGCAGGCATTAGGTGCTGAGCAGAGGGAGCCCTTTCCGCGGGGTCTCCTTACCGCGCGCAATCCACATCCTGGCGCCTAGAGTGTGTGGGGATCCTCGCCGCCTTGCGCCTCCCGCAGCCCGCCGGGGCTAGACGGCCCTCCCCAGGCCTGGGGCGCAATCCACATCCGATAATCAGATCTGACTGGCCACCCGCCGGCCCCTGTGGTCGGGGGTGGGGGCTCCTAGGTCCTTGGCCTGCCCAGTCCGGGGTCAGAGGGCTGGTGACCCTCTCTCTGGAAGGGTCATATAAGGACCTGCCAGACTAGAGACACCCCGGGAGCGGGACAATTTGAAACTACTGGAGCGCTCATCTCCTCCGCCAGAAAGCTGCGGTGGGTGTATGGGAGGGTGGATGTGTGTGAGGTGAGGGACGGCTGGGCAAAGCGGGACGCACTTTTCCAGTTCCCTTCCAACTCCCGCAGAGCTCTCGAAGGTTCGTGGTGATTCGGCAGGCTAGAAGTCAGGAAAACTGGGATTAGGTCCCTGAAGCGCTGCTTCCCAATTCCCCATGTGTCTCTGGCAGTGCAGTTCATTTCTCTAGTTTCCTCTTTTGTAAATTAGGGAACTGCCTTTCTTTCTGCCTCATTTGTGCGTGTATGGTAAAATATACATAACAAAAATCACCATTTAACCCATTTTTAGGAGTCCAGTGGCATTAAGTACATTCACCGTGTTGTGACTTGGCTTCGTTTTTTTTTATTTATTTTTACTTTTATTTTTATTTTTATTATTTTTTTAAAGCAGCTAGAAGAGCCTGCCTAGAGGGAGATTGAGAAGGGTTGTCCTAAACCTGCTCTTTTTCCTCCTGGGTTTATTTGTAAGCCACCCAGGATGGCGTGAAGTGGGTGTTGGAGTCTAACCAAATTGGCTTTGCGTCGTTGTCTGTCACTGTTTAACTGCCTTCACCTTGGACCTTCAGTTTCCTCATCTGCAAAATGGTGATAAAGGTGGGGGGGCTTTAAGGAGACAGTGCTTATAGAACACTCGGCATGAGGGCAGCAGTTAATGGTAATCACCCTTGTAGTTTATGCTCATGTAGTGTGGGCACTTGGCGTCATGCCCACCCTTTCCTCCAGAGCCCCAAACCCCAACTACGTTTCAGTACCCTGTTTGAAGTGAAAGAAACCCAAGGGCACAAGCCCAGTTGTTTCCTTTAGAATTCAAGGTAAGTGGAGATATCACTGGGAGCTGCATGGCCAAGTCTGTGTGGCCAAGTGCATGGATGGGTTTCAGGGTGTCTTGTAAATCCCTGAATCATATTGCATAAGTGGGAGATTGTTTTTGTGGGTTTTTTTTTTTTTTTGGTGAGAGCATTTTTAGCTTTTATCAGGCATCAATGATCCCCAAAATATTAGACATCCCTATTCTATGATGAACCATGAACCGGAGCCAGATCTAAGAGAACCAGCCAATTGGCACTATGTCCCAGGGAGCCCTTGGATGGGAGTCAGGTTGTGGAGTCCCAGACTCTTCCAGCAGGAAGGAGTAATCTCTCTGTCCTCTCTCCATATACTTTGTCCATCCTGGTAACAGATGACTTTGTTCCCCTGCTCAAGACCCTCTCTGCCTGGGCACCTTCATTTCTAACTTTGGACCTGGGCAATAAGGAGGTGGTTGATGACCACCAGCAATTACTGCAGTTTGGTGGTTGTGCTGGGTAAAGCACTTCATATGCATTATCTCAGTAAATCACAACACCCTGTGAAGTGGATACTGTCACCACCTCCCTTCGACAAAGAGGGAAAAGGAGGACCAAAGAAGGTCTCAGATAGTAACCTGCTCAATGTTAAACAGCAAGTGGCAGAATTTGAACTATCACAGGAGACAAGAGGACCCCTGTGCTTAACTACTGAATTGGAATGCCTTCCTGTAAAAGGCCATTTGTGGATATTTGAGATAATACGTTAACTCCTGGTGCATGTGGCCAGGAGTTGCTACATGTCCCACCTAATCCTCAGGTGGCCAGGTGGTGCTGAAATGGGCAATGTCAGCCTCTTCCCCACACCTCTGGGGAGAGTTGCTAGTCAAGGGCCGGTTATTGACCCCTGCAGGTGCTAATGAGGAGGGAAGTGGAAATTAAGTGAAAAGGAGAAGCTAGAGATGGGCTGGGAGAAGCTGCCAGAGACTGAAGCTGGAAACTGCCTCTTCTAATGCAGGCTAGATTTCCCAGAGAAATTCACTTACTGTCTGACCAAACATGCTCTGTGAGACAGACAAACTGTTATGTGGTCTGTTCAGAATGGACCTAAGTCAGAGTTCATCTCTGCCTCTGGGATCTAGGCATGAAAGTGTTGCTGATTTTATTTCTAATGAGTAACCTCTGACTTTCATTTAGCAATAAACCTTTATAGCTCCTGATTTCCCTGGGGCCCTCCGATAATGCAAAAATATGTAGGGTTTTATTACTCTTCTCATTGCAAAGAATAAGAAACTGGGCTGGAAAAAACGTTCAAGATCACTTTTAGGTGACCTGAAGGTCCACAAATCCATGCCTCTTTCAAACATCAGACTGAATTAGTCCAGGACTAAGATAAAGGGAATGGGCTTAGTTGCCTTGGGTGGGTGGAACAGAACTGGGTGTGGGGTGTGTGTGTGGGTGCGTGCGTGTGTGCTTGCTTGCTTGTTTGCTTGCTGTGTCTGCAATGTGTGTGTGAATGACCTGGGGCAGGAGGGGGCGAGTACCCTACGGACAGAGGAGAAACCAATGGGTGGAAAAGTGCTAGGCCAGTGCAAAGTCAAACTTAGAATGCCTTTAGCAACCTATTTGTAAGGTTGCCTGGATCTTGAGGAACTGACCAAGGAGAGGGTGACCAGTCTTCAGCTTCTATTGCCTGTACCTCCCTGAGAGCTCTGAGCCTTTCCGTGATACCTGGACCAGCTTCATTGTGCCTGTGGAACACGCTACCTGTTCCGAGAGAAAACAGAGCCTGGGAAGGGGACTTGCTCCAGAGTCAGAGGGTGAGTGGAAGCCCAGGGTTTAGGTTAGAAAGCTTAGAGTAGGCCCTTATGCTATGTGTGTGCGTGTAGAGGGGAAGGCAGTCAAACTTTTCCAGTTTTAGCACTTTTTCTCTGGCTGCAGAGTTTCTTGAGAAGGAGTGGCAAAACAGTGATTTGGAGTTTAGGCTTTTCAGTTGGGCAAATCCAGGTTTATTCTTGGCTCTGCCACCTTCTAAGAATGACACCTTGGGCAGGTAATTTAATCTCTTTGAGCCTCAGTTTTCCTCATCTCTAACATAGACTCAATAACATTCCCAACTCATAGGGTTGGGGTCAGGATTAAGACAAATGATTCATACAAGATGAAAGTTCAGACATGAGCTATGGTTGTTGTTACACCAACTGAGGCTGGAGGAGGTCCGTACTAACCCTGTTTCCTTCTTTTTTTTCCCCACCCAGATGTGGAGGTGGATGGGAAGAACTGGACCTTTGCTTTTGACTTCTCCTTTCTGAGCCAAGAAGAGGATCTGGAGTGGGCTGAGCTCCGGCTGCAGCTGTCCAGCCCTGTGGACCTTTCCCCTGATGTCCCACTCTCCATTGAAATTTTCCATCAGCCAAAGCTGGAGGCGGAGCAGGACCCAGCCAACTGCCTGGAACGTCTTCAGATGGAACTGTTCACTATCACTCTGTCCCAGGTTACCTTTTCCTCAGGGAGCATGGTCCTGGATGTGACCAGGCCGCTCTCCAAGTGGCTGAAGCACCCTGGAGAGCTGGAGGAGCAGATGTCCAGTTCGGCTGGAGAGTGTTGGCAGCGGCCTCCCACAGCACCTGTCATCAATGTGCTCCTTCTGCTCTATTCTAACCTCTCCCCCAAGCAGAGGCTGCTGGGCGGCCCCACCTTGCTGTGGGAAGCTGAAAGCTCCTGGAGGGCGCAGGAGGGACAGCTCTCCCGGGAGAGGGGCAGGAGGCACCCTCGACATCACTTGCCGGATAGAAGCCAGCTGTGTCGGAAGGTCAAGTTCCAGGTGGACTTCAATGTGATTGGATGGGGTGCCTGGATCATCTACCCCAAGCAGTACAATGCCTATCGCTGTGAGGGAGAGTGCCCTAACCCTGTGGGGGAGGAGTTCCATCCAACCAACCACGCATATATTCAGGTTTGATGCTTGGGGAGGGCAGGCAGCAATCTGTGGAGGAAAAGTGGCCATACTGCCAGATCAAGGGCACAGGACTCCAGCCTTGCTATTAAATTACTGCATTCATTTATACATAGTTATTCAAACAGCTACAGTGTGCCAGGTCATGTGCTAGGTCCTAAGAATATAGATTTGACCAATGACAGCATCCTCAGAAAGCAGAAAACAGGCATTTTTTTATGTGATATTATCATTACTAGAAGTCTGTGATTCACTGTTAAAAGGGGCCATATGTATGGGTCCAGGGTTGATATAATACTATGGCAGCCACTGTACTTTTGCTGCCTAAAACAGGAATTGGACACCATTCTGCAGGAATTAGATAAGGCTTGAGGATACTACATGGTGCCATGAATCAGCCTAAGGTGGTGGAGGGAGAGGAATGGAAGGAGAATGAGATGGACAAAGTAGAGAATAGAGGCTAATACAATGGTCATGATGTTATAGGTAGCCCTGCCCTGCTCTCAAAGGTCATATGGGACCATCATGTTTTTATTTACTCCTAGAAGCCTACAGTGAGAGTCTTTTGGACCTGTAGTACATCCTCCATGCCAAGCCTCAAGTGAGATTCAGAGACTCTTGGGAGCATGAGCTCTGAGCTCATGCAAGGGAGGTACTAGTGGAGGCCAGCACCTAGAGGACCTGCCTGGGCAAAGGCTCTCCTGAGCCTCTCCTACTTCACTCTACCAACCCACCTGCAGCATCATCAGAGGGAACCAGTTGCCAACTCTGATGCTCTGATCTGAAAAGATGTCACTGGATCACAGAGACAGGGCCTAGTTCCAGAATGCCAAGGGGTTGTTACCCTTTCTCCCATTGACTCTGTTTGCCCTTCACTGGGCAACAAAGCAAGTCCCACAAGAATTTCCACATAACACACATCTGCCTCGTACTTCTGGACCCGAACTGGGAGTTTCTTGGAATATTTTTTAAAACTGGTATTCACTCTAGACTGGAACAATAGAACATATAAGTTAATTACTGCTCTGCCTAGATACAGCTTTTAAAATCTTCTGTTCAAAAGAAGTTAAAAAAAAGTGTAGATGTTAGAGATGATGTGTTGGCATGCCAATTCCTTTATGAAAACAACTTTTACTTTTGCACCTAGAAACTGATTTTAACTCTCTGTAATTTTTTTTACCTTTCACCCAGAAATGACACTATTTTGACCCGGCCATTGGAATGTGAATTGACTCCCTCTCCTCCCTTTCAGAGTCTGCTGAAACGGTACCAGCCCCACCGAGTCCCTTCCACCTGCTGTGCCCCAGTGAAGACCAAGCCATTGAGCATGCTGTACGTGGACAATGGCAAAGTCCTTCTAGACCATCATAAAGACATGATTGTGGAAGAGTGTGGGTGCCTTTGAGGAGATCCTGGAGGGGTGCTGGATTTGCCTATACCCTGGAAGGTTGAGAAGCTCCTGGAAGACGTGATAATCATCTAATCCAATGAGGAGAAACAAAGTGGAGGAAAGCAGCTCTGTCCACAGACCAGAGGAGGAAGGGCTGCCCGCCTTGTAAATGAAGGCTCTGTGGAGTTGGGCTAAACAGAGGCTGCTGTTGGGAGAGGGAGGAGTAAGCCTGTGAAGTGGCCTCGCTGGGTTTTCTCTCCCGAATAGAGAGTGGCGAGTAAAAAGCACAAGTGCAAGAGTTCTTTACCTGACTTTTTTTAACCTGGAAATTCTTTGTAAAAGTTGGGACATATGTGCATTTATTTTTGAGGTGGAATAAGGTTGTCTACAACTTTTACGTATTCTTGAAAGTGGTCTTTGACATCTCCCCACAAAGATTAAGCATCACTGTTAAATTAAAAATAGTCAGTTGGCTCACCTTGTCTCAGGCTGGGTTAGGGGGACCCCACATCTTTCTTGCTGGTCATTGGCAAGCTGTTGGCCTTGTCCAGGGCTCCCTGGAGTGGCTGTCTGCTAATGAGTCATACAAACAATAAAGCCATTGTGTAGTCCTTCTAGGCCAGCTGGTGCCTTTGAAGAGAGAGGCAGGAATTCATCCAAGAGAACTGGCCATGTTGGACTACAGAAGCTGGAGCCCACAGACAACCCGCCCCCACCCGCCCCGAATCAGTCTGCTTTGGCAGACACAGTCTATGTCTATTAAAGTTGGTGACAGTTCACCTCTCTCTCTCTCTCTCTTAGTGAGTGCTGTTTTTAAGGCTTCTGAGCTTCCTAACTAGTAGAGGTGAAGGCCCTGCCTTAGGTGGCAGGAGACTTGGGTTCTGGTCACAGTTCAGTCACTGAGAAGCGGTGTGATCTCAGGTGAGTAATTCATTGCTCAGCCTCATATTATCACATGAAAGTAGGTGGATCCGAATGCATTTCTGGTAAGTGTCCATTGGCAGGCTCAGAAGAGCCTTCATCTTCAAGCCATGAACTGTTCTCTAGGCTTTATCCCCATTTTACTGTAAAGACTGCTAGGCCCAGGCCCTGCCATCCCCTGTTTATCTAACCTTTATCAGTTCTTTTGTTGCTCAGGGTCCTAACACTGACAATTTTAGGTTCTTCATAGCAGCATGGCAAAAGGAACCCAAGCTTTCCTGTAGGAAGCTCTCCTACCTAACACTCAAGTCTTTGCTTTCTGGATGAAAAGACCCCCAAAGGCAATGATTCTGCATTTCTGATCAGCTGACCTTGCGGGTTACCAGAACAAGGGCTATATTTTTTTGTTTGGCAGGGCAAGGGGGCCATTTTGTTAGGAATGTGAGTCCACAGTAAATCTGCTTTCCCAAGAGGCCCTCAGACTTGTGCTCCAGCCTTAGGAAAATAAGTTCAAGCATGTGAGGACACTTGCTACATTTAGACGGGACTCAACTGCAGCGTTGGTTGAGTCAAGGTAATTAATAATTGTGAAGGGGCTGGCTAGGATCTAGCCAGGTCTGGACCTGAGAAACCTCAATGCCTATTCCATAACAAAGCTGATCCAACTGCTCACTTCCTAGAGTGTAAACAGACCTGCACTAACAATTCAGAATCACAATAGGATTCTGCATCTGACTCTACTTAGAAAACAGTGCAGCCGGGGAGGCCTTATGAGGTCAGCTGCTTTTGTCCCACCCAGAGGGGCCTAGTGGCCTGACCACACAGCTAGAAGTGGCAGGGGAACCATCCTTAGTAGCATCGAGAGGTCTTTGCTCTCTTCATTTTGGATCAAGGCTATATAGCCTTTTGAATCCCAGTTGCATTATCAAACAAATTTCCTGAGAAAATTACAGCCTAGGGCTCTAGAGCATCTCCTTAAGTAGATGCCTAACCGTTCTGCTATGGCAGGGGCCAGAAGAGCGAAAGGTCAAGCTATTTGTGGCTAGAGCTTGTGGGAGTGTGTTCAGTTAGCAGCTCTACTAACTCAGAATGAACCTCACTGACAAGACAGACATTGCCTCCTTTCAAGCAGAAGTCACAGGCACAAGTGAAACTATATTTTGCTGACCCCCACTGAAAGCTCAGTGTATGATGTGCCAGCAGCAGGGGCATTCTGCTGCCTGGCCAGAGGTATTTGGGTCTGTAGCACATAGCTCCATGCTCTGGACTGTGTGCTGTTGAAGGTTTTGTAGTCGGAGGAAATACTGTCTTAGAACTGAGTCCTGCCCTAATCTGGGGGCCAGCAGGAGGGCTTTCGTAGAATAGTCAGAGGTATTTTAACTTTCTCTGAAGGCAAAGGTCTACTTCCTAAGCACTTCCAAGTCGGTGGGAAAAACTTGGCTGGAGAAGTAGGCAGACATGGCAGTAGGTAGGTAGTGAAGAAAAAGAAAGACGTCAAGAGCAGCAGAAACAGCACACAAGATTTGTGAAGTGGTTGTGACTCATAGAGCACCAGTCAGGGGTTTAGCTCCATCTTGTAAAGCCTCCCCTTTTACTAGTAGCAAAACCCTTAGCCTTCTTTCTATTCTAAGTTGCCTTTGAAGTTATAATCTTACTTACCTTTAGGGGAGAGTGAAGAATGTATGGAAGTGCTTTCAAAATTATTTGGCCCCTTCTTCCTTAGATCCTTTAGTCCTGGAGTTTCCACAGCCAGGTGATAGCTGCAGTAAGCAAGCCAGCTCCACTACCAAACTTGTAATCCAGGGAAAAAGCTCAGCTGACCAACCTTTGGTTGTCACGCCAACTGAGCTGTGCTTGAGTCTTTTATTGAAGTCAGTGTACCAGGCACCAGGTTTTTCCCATGATTTTACCTGAGCCTTTCAACCCACTGATTTCTTAACCCTATTTTAGAGAAGGAAACCAATGTTGAGGAATGCAGCTACCACACAGCATTGGTAGAATCCAGCCTGTTATTCCAAAGCCTGTGCCCTGAGCTTCTAGGTTATCCTAATAGGACCACATCCCAAGCCATTTTAGTCTGGACGTTCACTGCATCAAAAACACAAAAGGATAGATTTCTTGTTCTCAATATTTATATATAAACCTCACTGGATTAATAACAAGGAATCTGATGCTCATGCAGCACAGCCTAGTTTAAGACAGCAGATAGAATGGATTTCTAACAAGTGCTCCTGAGGGACAGTGGCAGACCTCTTCAGAAAAGGCTGTTTGGGTTTCCTCAAGACTGGTACCTAGAGAGAGCCTTCTTGGGTGCATCCAGCCCTACTATGTACACATCCACCTCCAAGCTCTTGGGAGAAGAGACACATCACCTCCCTGCATATACAGGGCCAGATGGAGAAAGTACTGAGTGAAGTGACCCATGAAATGGTCAACTGCCTTTGCCCATCTCCCTCGCCAGCCGAGACTTTCCAAATGTGAAATGAACAGGATTTCACCTGAAATTTAAAGAAATAGACCACCAAGTTGATATTCAAGATCTTTATTGACTTAATTGTAACAGCAACCATTGGTGAGAATTTATTTTTTCCCCTAATTTCCAAACACCTGTTTGGAAGGAGTTACAAAAAAAAAAAAAAAATGACCATGGAATCACACAGGACCAACCTCAGGACTGCATGGTGCCCTGTTATCCATCCACGACAGTGAAATGGATGGGAGGGGTCAGGGGACAACCACATCAAAGGCGACAAAGGGAAGATCAAGGAAAGAACTGGCAGTCTCTGCTTTTCCATTCAGAATGGATGGAACTGGGCCACTGGTGGCACTAAGACAAGGAAGGGCATTTTTTAATACATAAAATACTTTAAAGATGCTTAAAATGGACACCAGAATATGTGAATGTCTGCTGGGCTCTGCAAGCCATCTTCTTTAAGGTCTACCCCTGGGTAGCAGAGGGTCTCCTCACCTCATGGAAAGAGATGGGCTCCATCATCAGGTGAAGGAAAGGCACTGGCTCACAGCAGTTATCTGGATACAGACAGCAGGAGCAGAATGTCTCATCTGCACAACTCACCCCTTACCTCTACAGTGATCCTCAACCACTCTCCTGGTTTCAAGTAAAAATTACCCTTGGCTTGAGCTGGGGTTTTTTTGCTTTTTTTTTTTAAGCTTAAAATGCAGAGAAAGGGATTACCATGGGGGCAAGAATGAACGTTCTGTGCTAGGTTCATGTAATTCTCTAAGTTTGAAGTGTCCAGGAATTCTGGTTTTGAGCACCAGCAAGAGCTCCCTCTGCAAATTTCAACATAACTAAATGACTACCAACATTGCAGCATCTCTCTGCCAGCCTCCCACTCATAGAAAGGTGGCAGAGAGAGAGTTTAAATACCCCCTGAAGTGTGTTTCATCTCAGTAATGTTTTCCACTGGGCATCCACACAGTATGGTTTGCCATAGCTGCAGGCAGGTTAAGCAAAGAGAAACTACAGACCATCTGAACAGGGACTTGAAGGACTTATTCCTATATCTAATCTTTGCCAGAAGGTATCAACTTCCAGGACTAGCCCAGAGAAAATTTAAATTCCAGAGGGTGGGAAAGGTGACAGGAATTTTTGAAAAAACAAGTATGTATCAATTATCATTAGTCTTCAGTAAAAATTTCTGTGAGCTAGCCTCAAGGAAAACTCCAATACCAAACTGGAAAATCATTACTAGGATAGGAAATGCCCCTGGGATATAAGTAGTCTAAAGAATTGTGACCCAATTGCCTCAAAATATGATTTCATCTTTTACTAAAAGCTGAGAGATAAAGAACATGGGGAGTGGGAAAGCCATATGTATGATAACTAAGCCCCTTTCAAAGTCCAGATAGAAACTGCCCTCTCAAAAAGAATGAATGCTTCTTTAAAACAAATACTACACTCTGGGTTTCACCCATATACATGTGGTTGAGAAACATACCAAAAAGGTAAAGTTCTGACCCAAATAAAGGCATTGGGCCTCCTCTCTGAAGGGGAATGCAAAGGACTGAGGACCCTGGCTCAAGCAGCCAAGATGTTTGATATACCATTGAAGATCTAAGATGGGATGAATGGAAAAAGGCTGTTTCTAGGATACTGCTGCCAACATGAGCAGTCCCTTAAACCAGTAGCCTTGACTCAAAGCAGGCACTCAGTATGTACTGGCTGAACGACAGATTCTAGGGTAAAACCCACACACCTGCATTCTAATGACAAAATTTGAACTGGGAAGGTAAGGTCTTAGAATTCCAGAGCTGGTAACCCAAATAAAAATAAAACACCATCTATACTGACTCTTCCTAAAAATCAGAAGCAAGGCAAAATTCATTCAAAGGTGCTTTAAAGATGAGCTCCTTACTTCTGGAAGAAGTACCTTTTTCTTATAGCTGCCTCAGCCAGCAATGCTTTATATTCAGGTCTATTCTAAAGCAAGCAAGGCTACAAACAGCAAAATGCTGGGAAGAGGCAGAGTGTAAATCTATACAGAAATTTGCATCTTTGAGATGTCTGAAATCTCTAAAAATTTGTTTGGGCATGGGTGCCACAAACATACAGCAGACCTTCACGGAGACTGTTGAAATGACAAGCCTCATCTAAGTTTATCTCAAGGGTGAAGACAGAACTGGTTCCCTTTAAGTACTCATGTCCATCAGGAAGCCCAAGACTAGGTGGGCATAGAGTTAACCAGCACAGTGGATATAAGGGAATAGTCGAGCACAAACATTTCTATTTGTACACATTCCCTACTTTGACAGCATCCTAGGTGAGGGACCCGATCCAAATCTGTTTCAGCTGGAGTGGTTGGAGACCAAGTGCCAAGCATCAACTCTGGCTTCCAGATGCTATCATCTATTTTACCCTGACTCTGAACTATTGGCTTTCTTTCAGCTCTGTAACCCAACATCTAATTCATGTTTTCTCCCTTTGCTGGATAACCCTGACATCAATTAAGTCAGCTTTAGTGGCTCAGCTAGAAGGACCCAATTCTCTCTGTAAAGTCCTGGCTGGGTGGGATGGGGAGGGCATAGCAAGTAAGTGGTTTTGAGTTTTAAGAAACACCAACCTAGGACTTGCAAAAGCAGCTTCCTTGGGCTGCTGGTAGTCAGGGAAATGTATAGGTATTATGTTCTCCTGGGAAGTGTCATTTCTCGTCACCCCTCTCAAAAACAGCAGGTAGCTTTCAGAAGAGAAAGTGTCTTCTATCCCAGTTTGGTGACATGCATCTTAGAGAACCGTTTTCAGAAGCAACATCTCTCTTAGCATAACATCTAGTTTAAAGCTACTCTCCCCCACCCCACCATTGGCTTGGTTTCTTCCTCTGTTAGGGTTGAGGTGGTTTTAAGATATATCCATAAGTTTTGATATTGCTCCTTTCAGTAGGTAGGGATGTAGGCTGGGCTTAGCAATTTGCTTCTAAGGAGCAGAAGTGATGGTATCTGCTTTCAGACTGTCATAAAAGGCACTGCAAATCCTCCCCCCATTCCTCTCACTCACTCAGGAGGAAACCAGCTGTCATTGTGTGCAGACCTACATGCTACCCTACAGAGACCCACATGGGGAGAAACTGAGGCACCTTGCCAAAAGCTACATAGAGATTAGAAGTAGATTCTCCTGCCCCAGATGACTGCAGACCCTGATGAAATCTTGACTGCAACTTCCTGAAACCCTGTACCAGAACCCTGATGCTAAGTTGCTTCCAAACTCCTAACCCACAGAAACTAACAGATGTTTGCTCTTTTTAGATTTTAAATTTGGGGGTAGTTTGTTACACAGCAATATATAATCCAAGTGGAAAGACAAAAATCTTGGCTTGGAAGCCCAATACCTAGAAGCCAGCTTCTCTACGTTGTGCCCTTGAGGTCAAGATAGCTATTTAAATAGAATATGAGGAAGTAGCAAACTCAATGAACCACACTGTAAAGGTAGAACCATTATAATGCATGTCTCCTGCTGGAATTTGGAGGAAGGTCATTTTCCATTAAAAAGGACTGTTCTCAGTACAGAAATATGGTTTCCTCATAAAAAGAAAGTACAAGTGATCATTAAGATTTTAAGAACCGTCTCACTCAAATGGTATGCTGAAGGTTTTTCCTCCCCCCAAAAAAGGATAAATAATTCATTTAGGTCTTCACCTGTGAGTTGCCTTCCAAATACCCACAAGTCAATCACCTACTAGATTCTGGCTTGCCCTGAAAATGATTCTGATGCATGGCACAAAGGTGTCATCTATTAGAAGTTTATCTGTTATCTTGTGAAATTATCTTTAAAATGCCGATTTATGAAGGTCAAGGTATCTCTTGTAGCAGTGGCCTCCAGGAAAGAATTGCACCAAGTAGTAAGGAGGTCCTTGCGGAGAAGGCTAAGGGATTGGGCAACTGTGGTATTATACAGCACTCTCCAAAAATACTAGAAACATGGCATCTGATTAAGGGGCCACATGCAGAGATTCCCCTAGATGGCAAAAAAAAAAAGGGAAAAATGGCATCCTGATACCACTTGAGCTGGCATGTTTTAAATCCATTCCCCACTGTTCAGTGAGGAAGCTGAGTTTTCACGTGTAATGATAAAGATAAAATAAGGGGACCCTCTTCTGCTCACTAACAGACCAACTAGCTGTAGTTCAGAGTCAGATTCCACAGAATGCCAAGGCCAGGATCTGAAGAATGAAAAGCTTCATTCCCAAAGAATCAAGCTCCCAAGGGACAAAAAAGTCCTGAGCAAGCTTCTCATGCAAATTACAGTGCAACTTGAGTTTTTCCAAGAGAATATAAAGCAAAATTTGGAGTTTAATTAAAATTAGAACACGATACATTGAACAAATAAAACATACTTTTCTGATCATCAATTTTGAGACTGAAAGCATCTCCAAAACTTTGGAGGTCCAGCTTATTCCTGAGAGACATGAACCATCACAAAAGGTTTCACTCTTTGAACTATTCACATTTTGTAGCAGAAGACAGAACAAAGTTCCTCAGACATCCTTTCTCTCTTCTGTCTAAATGTATTCGCAAACAGGGTCTTTACATAGTTCTAAATAAAAACAGTTTTCTTTTTTAGCCAATTGGCCTATTACTCTCATCCTGGGATGTGATCTCTCCATAAGAGGGCCCAGTATACCAAATCCAACCAGAAATACCTAGGACACCAGTGGCTAGCTTGCTTGTCTTTCCATGTGGGAAAAGGGGCATTATTCTTTCTGTGCAGAACTTACTCTTTTGGGATCACAGTGCCAGTTAATACTCAGGAGAGTGGCTGAGAGGAGGAGGGGGAATGACAGAGCAAAGGGTAAGGGGAAAGAAGACAGCTTTCATGAACAGCCCATGGCAAGGCAGAATGGTCCTGTTTTACAAAACACCCACTACAAATGCCACACATGCAAACCCCAAACTAGAGGGAGAAGAAAAGAGCTCACAGGGGGCCGCAGGAGACACAGGATGGTGACGTGGAACAGCAGACTCGCCTATGGACATTTCTTACCTTCCTAACACTGGAAGATGTTTGATTAAAAAGTTGCTGTTCAAATTGTATTGAAAACATATCTAAAAATAGGTCTGTAGTCATCTTAAAAATAAAAGGTCACTCCTCAGATAAGAGTGACAGATATTATCAGATACCGACACTTGAGGTATCTTTGATGTATATTTGAAAAAAAATGGCCTGTCAGAGAAAAAGGAAAGACAGAGAGAGGAAGGGAAGGAAGAAAGGGAAAATTCAGAGAACAATGGGGAGGAATACCTTTTTATAGCCCATGCTTATCTTACCTCAGCAGCCAAATAAAGCAGGTCCACAAAGGAAAAAAGTTTAGTTCTTTACTAAGAGTATTCTGAAAGTCAACTTTAAACTCAAAATATAAAAAACTGCAATCTGAGATAACAAATATCATAATGCTTGTTGGATCAAAAAACAATGACCAGGCCTCAACCAAAGGCCTCTTTGCCACCAGGTTATGGGCCTGCTTTGGGAGCAGTGAAGTGACCTGAATGCTCAAGAGTACAAGAGGACTGAAACCAACATGATGCAAGCAGGGAGGAATGGAAACAGAGGACGAAACAACAGCTGGTTACTGATGACTATCTTTCATATAGAGCTTAAAAATTTTTGCACATAAGTGCTAAGGAAAGGAATGGGAACATAAAGTATAAAACCAAAGACAGAAGACATTCCTCCCAAAAGATGAAGGGGAAGTGGACCTCAAAGCAGTGTCACAGGGTAATGCTACCAGAGTTGTACAAACTGTGCTGCCCCAAGGACAAACAACTCGGGGTAAAAGGGAAAGCAGCTCTCATTGATTTTCCTCTGCTGGTTTTTAAGACCCCAAATTCAGATACTTGGAGCACTGAACCATGGGTGAGAGACAGTAAGGAGACACAGAGTAAGAACATGAACAATGCTGAACTGGTTCATCAAATCTCTGTACACTCCCCCAGACTTCCCAGCCAGGCAGTTGTTGGTAGGCTATTTGATTTAGAATAAAAAAATAAAAATAAAAAATTTGTTTTAGAGGGTGTTTCCCAATAGCAAAATGTCCAGGGAAGCCAGAAGTCAACTGTTTTCCTTTGTGGGCTGCTTAGTTCTACAGAAACATGCCATGGGCCTTCAATCTAATCTGTCTAACTGGGAAGGGGAACAGGAAACAAGGAGAGGAAATGGTCAGATGTAGCTCATCTTCACATCATTTGGCACCCAGAGGAAGTGGAGGAGGTGGGAAACTGAAATGGGAACTGCTGACACTGCCTCTTCTGTGTTTTCATTGTTGATCCTATTGGCCAAATCAGGTTCACACAGGTATCAGTGTTGCTGCTTTTCTTCTGATCCTTGCAAGACGGTCAGATGTCCATCTCAAACTGAGCATCATCCCCTAGTTAGAATGGAGAAGATGAAAAGTTTAACACAAAATGGAAAAGGAAAACAGCTTTGTCATTCCCTCTGCACAAAGGTTAAAAAGTAATTTAAACTGTTCTATCTTCTGCTGCCTTAAAACAATTATTCTGCTCTGTCTGGCTGGTCTTTTTAATCTGGGGGTGGGGCGGGGGAGAAATGGCAGGCAAATCACCCATGGGGAGGAACATTTGGGAAAAGGATATAAGTGAAAACTTTTCTATATTCCTTTGTCCACAGGTTCACCAAACAAGAGCTCCTGGGGTGCTTCTTGCCATCCATCATGTCAGCACACTCTTCTGGAGGCTATGAACTTTGACCCTGCTCTGAATCAACACTTTGTCCATTAAAAACTCATTTGGTATTTGGAGAGGCAGAATGCTGGCTCATGTACAGGGGTCATGCAGTGCAACCCAAGGCATACTTCAGGAGCTGGCCATTTCCAACCCACTCTTCTGCTTCCAGAGAAAGAAGATTCATTACTAAAAGAGTGTGTGTGTGTGTACACAGAACGTTTACTGAAATATTATAGGCAGTCCTAGAAAATGTGGTCACACAATCAAAAGAATAGAAATGAGGGCTTTTAAATTGTTTTATTTTGTGTGTGAATGGGTATTTTCCCTAGTCCAAAAAAGCCCAGGTTCAAGGAGTCATCTTTGGGATTTATCATTCCCTGATTTTGGATCCCTCCCCCACCTCCTCCTGCACCCACTATATTAAGATTATGATTCAGGATTTCCGGAACACTTCGATAAACCTTGGTGAGGTGGGTGGGAGAGGTGGGAACCTCAGACACATGTAACTAACTGAAAATCATAACTGAGGCATCAACATTTTTCAACCTACAGCAGACTGACATTCAAATTCCTAGAGCCACTCTCTCGGTCCCCAAAGCCAGCATTCTCTTACCAACTGCATGCTTCCTGTCATGATTGTTCAAGTTGTTCAAATTGTTTACTTCTACTTTGGAGTCTTCAATTAAGGTGCCAGGGCTGGTGACTCCTGGGATATTGGGCAGATGGCAGGGCGGGGTCTGAGCCATGGGAGAATTGCGACGATCCAACAGAAACTTTCGATCATAAATGATTCGGGTTCCTGGAAAACACGGTTGGAAAGAGTTTGAAAAAAATTAAGGAGCTATCAACATATAATATTACCCAAGAAGTTATTTTAATCCCATCTAATCCTAATCCTTGAGGATTTTATAATTCAAGCAGAAAAGGCAAATTCTAATCTCCCTGCCTGGGACAAAGCTCCTTTGCCATCTGGGATGCCTTTCCCTCCTCTTCTACTGGAGAAATTCCTGCTCATCCCTCAAGCCTCAGCTCCAATATCACTTCCACTATGAAGCCTTTTTCCTTTTCCTTTTTTTTTTTTTTTTAAAAAAAAATTCTTCCCTCTTCATCTTACTCAATACACATTATCTATTACAGGACTCTTGTTTATCTATTTGTTTCTCTCTAAAGACTATCAGTACCCTATGCCAGGGCCATGGCTTATTTATATCTGACCCAGGTCCTAAATCATTAAGATCTTCAAAAAAGTTCTATAAGAAATCAAACAAGTATGTGAAAAAATAGGCAGTAGACATATAACCACATTTTGGTTAAATGCTTTCCAAAGAGACAGAGACCAACATTCTTTCTAGACAGAGCGACATTCTTTCTGGACAGAGCTGTGGCAGAAGCTGAAACTGGCAGCTCTCCTCTATTTTACAGAACAAACTGCTTATCAGTAAGTGCTACCACAGTATTTTACAATGATAGTTCTGAGGAGTGCACTTTATCTGATAAACAATTAAGAAAAACTGCTGCTATCCATTTCTTCTGCCATGGTTTTCCCAAGGTACTAAGGGCTACAAATAAGACATAAAAGTAAGTAACATTCAGAAATGCCTGATGCTGGCCTAATGTAGTGGATGCCTGGAGCTCTGCTACTGAGTCTAAGATGACAGCAGGCTCAAGAAAGTAAGCAGTGACCATGTAGTGATGTCTGCTGAGTGGGGGAGGTGGAAAGGGGAATGACAGCCCAGTACACTTGCTGTTGCTGCCCAAGTAACAAAGGGAAGTAGTCATGTAAAGGCATCTTGCTCATACTAGGATTAAATCCAGGGAAGAAGAACCTGCTTTAAGGGTTTAGGCATCTAAGTTAAAGGCACTATTATATGCAAATAAATTTGTGTACAAAGGTACTCAGTTTGAAGAGGCAAAATATAAATACTACCTGTTGGTCAATGCTTTTAGATTCCTAAGTGAAAAGTAAGACTACTGTAATATTATAAAAAAGAGAGTCTGGTTCAGGTGGATTTCCTCAAACAACATGAGATAACCGTATCTTGGGAAACAGAAGACTACGACAACTAACGAATATATTTAAAATGTGAGGAAGCAGGTGGAAAATGCAAGAGGAATGGAAACTCCGCAGTCTTCCCCAAAAAGGATCAATAGGTCATAATTGTGAGGGTTTATTTTTGATTTCCATTGATCTGTATGTCTATCCTTACGGCAGCACCACTTGATTTGCAAAGACTTCTGAAATAAGGAAGTGTGAGTCTTCCGACTTTTTCAAGGTTGTTCGGGCTATTTTAGGTCTCTAAGGTTCCATATAAATTTTAAGGTTAGCTTATCAACTTCTGCAAAGAAGCCAGCTGAGATTGTAATGTGGACTGTGCTCAAGGTATAGAAAAACTTGGGGAGTTTTGCTGTCCTAACAATATTAAGTCTCCTAATATATTCACATGGAATGTCTATTTATTTAGGTCTTCTTTAGTTTCTTTCAACAATGTTTTACAGTTTCTACAAGATAAGTTTTATGTTTTCTTGGTTAAATTTATTCCTTTGTATTTTTTTTATTTTTATGCTATTATAAATGAAATTGTTTTCTTGATTTCATTTTTGAATTATTCATTGCAAGGTTTTAGAAATATAATTGGTTTTTGAATACCAATTCTGTATCCTGCAACCTTTCTAAATTCACTTATTAGTTTTGAGAGTTTTTTAGTGGATTCATAAGCTACCTTTAGTTTTGAATGCAAAAAAATGAATAATATAGAAGAGAAGACACCCTGAAGAACTAGGATCTTAAATGATGCTCTTAATGTTCTCAAACATAGTCAGGGAAAATACAAATATAAAAAGTATGGTATCTTAAGTGTGTGAATTTTAGATTACTGCAAGCTAAAAACAATTAACTATATCAGACACAGCAAAAAAGGGGGAATCAGCCTGTTAGTGACTAAGAATTCCATGGTGTAATTCAGAAGCATATGACATTCAAAAAACCAAAACTATTCAAAGAAAAACATTAAGACTCAAATATGAGTAAAATGCCAGGAAAAAAACGTTTTATTTTCCCTGTTGGATATTGTGTGTACTGTGAATTCTGAGACAACCAATTAAAAAACCTAAATTACTCAAGGTCTTATACACATGCATGCACAGACCTATACTTTCTGAAGAACTTAGTAATTCACATTTCATCCAAACTGCCTTATATTCGGCAGCCCAACTTAATGTCAACCAGCATATCCATAACTAAAAACAAGTTAACCTTAAATTCCTGAAGAAAGAGAAACCATACAAGAACACCATGGCTTGCATATTATACAATATTAAAATGGGGCATGATTTTGATCAATTGATGGGATGTTAGGAAAAAAAATCTATTTGACCTTGACGATGAAAATTTTTTCCTTGCAGTGAGTTTTCCACTCCCCTTTCTATGAAAATAATCATACCCTTTGCTTTTATATTGAAAAGTTATTAAAAAGAAATCACATCACCGTAGATGCTATTTTCTGGGTTTTCAATGTTTACAATCAAATAATAATAAAAGTGAAAAATTATAGTTAAGGAAGAATATATAAATGTTATAGACCCTGACATTGTAAAAATAATGGAAAGGCTGACCCCTTTCAGGGAAGCAGAGGCAGGATAGGTAGATAGTGTAATCTTACATAGTGGAGAGCTAAAGTCAACAAATTAACAGGTTAAGACACAGAAGTTTAACTATATTATTTAAAGTTTTAAAGGTAACTACCCAGAAGAACCAAAAACGACAACACAATTTATAGAAATTGGTAAACTGAGTGGGGAGGAAAAATGAGAGAAAGTAATGAAAGTGTCCTAAATTTCCCATCTTTCATAACAGGAAGTTGATAGTATTATCTAATGTTAAGAAAATAGCACTACACATGTATTACAGAAACAGTGGTAACCAATAAAAGCACTATAAACAAAAACTATTAAAAGCAGTTGTCTCTTGGCATTTTATTCTGCATTTTTAAAATTTAAGTTTATTGGGATAACATTAGAGTTAATAAAATTTTATAGGTTTTGAGTGTTCAATAATACATCATCTGTATATTGCATTGTGTGTTTAACACTCAAATTACTTTGTATTTTAAGAGCTTCTGTTCTGTCTAATTGTTCTACTTTGTTTTTAAACGGGCTCGTATTACTTCAGTATTCATGTTTGGATTTCAAACAAACAGAAACTTTTAGATCTAGAGTTACCATTCGGTATTTATAAATTTTCTTCATCCTCTGGCGACCAGATATTAGGATAAATCTAATACCCTGACCCAGCATTTTCTTGATACTGACATAACAACTAAACATAAGAGTAAAACCAAGTCCCTTTGATAGAGTATGGGGAGGGAGGCTTCTAAATTTTGATCTAAAAATTAGTGATTTTCAAACGTCAGAGAACAAGAAGGCCAAAGAATGAGACCCAAAATTATGCTTGCCAAGATAGTAAAGACACAAGGTCATTCTAGCCTTAAAGGCCTTTTTCAAGGCCAAGTAGCTTAGTTTAAATGATAATTCATGCATTAAGCTTTATAAACCTAAAAAATTGTATAACTTGAAATAAAACCACCTAGATAAAGTCCACTGCAATATGGTTAACTGACAGGGTAGTAATTACTTTCATAGGGCCCCATCATAAAATTGTTTAACAAAGGCTGCTTCCAGAATTAGAATAAATTAAGCGCATCTATTCAAGCAAACAGATAGCTTGAAACAGAAACATTAAGAAACTTGCTCAAATTGCATAGCTTGAACAAAAAGGTGAAAAAACCCTCCAAGAAGGCTGAGATGGACCTAAACCCTCATACAACAGTGTCCCAGGCAGGAAGAAAGAGTGTGGAGTCAAACAGGGCTTCCCTGAGAGGACTTTCTCCATAGAAGAGGAAACTCTTTCTCAGAAAACCCTTAGCTGCCTTCTCCCTACACCTCATTTGGTCAGAAGTGGGTCAGATGTCCACCAGAATGGACAATGTGGAAGTCACAGAGTAGTGATGGTGTATATCCTGAGGCTTGGGACACTGTCACTTCAAAAACAAGGAAGTCTGGGGTAGCACAGGAGAGGGAGTGGCTATTGGGCTGGAAACCAACAGTGTCAGCCACATCTGTGTTTAACATTTACCTAAATTTAATAAATATTAATTTAACCAGAACAGGTTAAAAAATTAAATTAGGAAGTTGGGACATAGAAGTATATTGGGAGAAAGATGTATGTAACAATGAAATCCTCAGCTTCCATAGTAGAAAACTAATTGTTAATACTGAAAACTGAGAAATAGCATTTCATCAAATTATTTAGAAATTCAGAGGTAAACACTAGAAGAAACAGCTAAAAGAGTTTAAAATGGTTTCTCTGGGGAGTAAAAAAGGAAATGAGAGGGGATGGTGTATGAGAAGGTTGCTTTTTCTTATTAGCCTAATAATACCATTGCTTTCAAACCTTACTTTCTTAGGTATACAAAATAAATGTAAAAGAAACAAAATGGTGATTGCATGAATCTTGAATATATTATGCTAAGTTAAACAAGTCAGTAACAAAAGGACAAATATTGATTAATTCCACTTACATGAGGTAGCTAGAATAGTCAAATTTATAGAGACAGATAGTTAAATGGTGATTGCCAGGGGCTGGAAGTAGATGAGTAACGGGGAGTTATTACTTAATAAATGTGAAATTTCAATTTGGGAATATGACAAAAATCCTGGAGATGGATGATAATGATGGTTGCAAAAACGATTTGAATATATTTAATGTCATGGAACTATACACTTAAAAAGGGTTAAAATGGTAAATTTTATATTATATATTTTACCACAATATATTTTACTTGATTTCAGACTTCTAGCCTTCAGAAATGAGAACAGATTCCTGTCGTTTAAAGCCTCCCTGCCAACAATTTTTTTAAAAAGGTCAAGAGAGTGTTAAAAGAACTAAAAACCAAAACCCATTATAAGGAATTAAAAAAAGATGACTCCAAAGTATTTGTACAAATAAATATATACATAACAGAAAGACACTGCTAAGGCAGCAGGGACCATGAGGAAGGAAGGTATCCTTCAAACCTAGAAATTGAATCAAAAAAGGAACAAAGCACTTGGCAAGTAACCTCAGTATTCCATTAGGAATTCTTGACAATTCTCCATCTATTACTCATGTGAGAGCCCACTAAGATCACAAATAGATAAAAGGTGAACAGATAATAGATAAAAGGTTAGCCTCTTTCCTTCCCTCATTCCCAACAAGGGAAAATAAGTGAAAATACAGGAAGGACTTATAAAGAAAGTGGTTTTCTCTGCTTTTTATTATTCCAATTTAGGAAGGTTACAACAAAGTCTTTGACTGGATTAAAGAATATTCACTAGCGAATTTCAGTTTTAAACATCCGTTCTTCATGGAGATTCTGGATGAAAAGCTCTATGCCAGATAATCCAGAGTAAACTAAAGGCCACTTAACTCAGGATCCTCCATGGAGATTGGTGGCCAATTTACGTTCATTGTATGCAACCATCAAACCCCTAAGTGCTAATAAGAATCAAGAAAGGTACAATTTTTACATCAATGAAAGGCACAATTGGAGACTCGGGATCTAATAACTTAGTACAACTAAATTATTTTGGCAAATTAAATACATCCAAGGTTTGTGTAAAGCCAATCCTACTGTCTTTTGCCTAACTTCAAGTCTTGATAACTGGGAGCAAGGATTCCCAAGATATCAAGGTCAAAGGATGGCTCTCTGCCCAATCACTGATGACCCTGGCATAAGAGAATACACACCTAGGCTAAAAGGGAAGTTGATAATGACTATGTTCCTATTCAGTGTTAGGAGAGGCCTTAGAGAGAGCATCTGCATACAGGAAGCTCATCATTTTACAGATGAATACACTAATATCCAGAGAAACACTTTTTCTGTGAAAGATCACATTGTGACACAGAAATCAGGAGAGCACCACAAATAAGTAAGGTCCTCTAAGCAAATCTGGTTCTCTTGAATGTCAGCACAAAATGAGTTGAAACAAATGACTTTTTAAGCTAGTACCAGGTCCAAAAGGATATGTGAGCTACAAACTAAAATAAATGCTAACTGATTTTAAGCCTGTCTATCCCTGACCATCAGAAAATTTGGGTCAAAATAAAGTATACAAAATATGTCCAGTTCTGTTTGGGCTTGAACATTTATCTTAAAATAATTTTCTACACAAGAAATGCCAGGCCCTAACTCTAGGAAATGAAGGTTGGGTCAGCCAGGTTGCTGACTGCATCCTGGATACTTTCTTTGGATTAGACTCTATAGATGTTGTGGTTTAGCCTCTGTCTGTAATGCTAATAATCAATGAAAGGATTACACTGCTACTGGTAGGCAGAAAGCCCTGAGATTCAAACCTGTCTTTTCATTCCAACTATTTGCTCTACTCCCAAGTTCACGCCTTTTGGGCTCTTATTTTAAAAATAAAAACAATGCATACCTATCAAGACCTTCCACTTTTACTTACAGTAAGAACCTGAACTCTATCAACTAAGTTTGTAAGAGGGAAAGCCTACTGGAGATCTCTGAGCTTTTGGCTTCAAGCTCTGGCCTGAGAACCAGGTAAAGGAGGCCTTTAAAAACTAGCCAGATAGCAGATGAATAGAGCTGCTGGGTGGTTATGGAGCACATGGGTTTTAAAGGGCCTTCACACATCAAAGTTCCATGGTGAACAAATTTGAAAACAGTAACCTAGGCCTTACCTATTCAGTAAGTTGAATGAGTGCAAGTCTCAACTGACTTTTATTCTACTATAAATAGAGCAGCAGAAAAATCTTTTTAAAATTAATTTTTTCATTTAAAGACTTGGGAGTCAAGAAAAAGTTCTGCCATTCACCAACAAACTATTCTGCTCAGGCTCTCTTCCTCTTTCACTAGATGAACTAGCATTTCCCATATTAACTTTTAACCCTGTCTGATCTGCAAACCTTCACACAGAGGAGTAATTAAGCCTACAATGTCCGTAAACCATGCAAGATCCTTGCTATTAAACTGTCTCTAAGATGGGAGTCCTCAAAAAGTCTTTGCTGAATAACCCTGTGATTATTATTATAGATTTGTCACTTTTCATCCTTCCAATTTTGCACAACAGGCGTCAGGAGAGCTGAAGGGAGCTGTGCACAGGTATCTTCAGCATGTACTGCACTATTAATCTGTAAGAGCTCTGTCTTCCCTCGTCAGACTGCATCTGACTTAAGGCAGGAAGAAGTGCTCCCTTCCACATAAAGCACTGCCTTAAGGATGAGGACTGCTGCCTTCCCCAGGCTTAGGATTCAGCTCCTCATCAGTAAAAACGCACCCAACATAAAAACACTTCAGTATCTTCTTTAGTACACAATTTGGCAGCTGATGAATATGAGACTAAAGCTGAATGTAGCATGGGATGACAATATGTTAATGTGTGTTACTCTGAGATGAATAAATGCCATCTTTCAACACAAGGCAAAAGGAACACCTTTCATTATGTTTTTCATGCATTTCTCATATGTAATAATGAAGTCCTTTGGTTAATAACTGAAGCTAGAGAGCCAAATATTTGACATTTGCTGGCTCAGAAGTTTTTGGCCTAGAATAAACTCAGCCCAAGGTCACTGAATTAGAAATTACATGAGTCAGAAATAGGCCTTCTTTCCCCATATCTACACACAGAGCTTTATTCATTCCTCCCAAAAAAACAGATTAAAACTCAGGACTCTCACAAAACATTCTTATTAATAATCCAAGCAGATTCTTTTCCCTTTTCCCTGCCTTCTTTATTTCTAGACCCTTACAATGGCCTTCAGGTAATTCTGCCCCAGTGAACCAATCACAGAAACTCTCCAGCTGGCAGGAAGGAAGAGCAAAGGCATGAACAAGATTTCAGACCATCATAGTTAGTTCACCTCTGGTGCTCTTGTTATGGCAACAGCATACTTTTCCACAGCTGATGAGGCTGTTACACAGGAAAAGAAAAGCAAGAAGAAAGTCTAAAAGAGGTCTCTATGCTACTGCTCATTCCTCAGAGCATGATTCTCCTAGGAGACAGTTCAGAATCTACAAAACGAAAAGGTAGCAGAAAGAATTACATCAGCTAGCATTCCAGAGGTAGAAAAGTCTTTTTAAAAGTCTGCAAACTTCCTTTCCCAGTGAAAGCATCTTAAGATAGTTGAGGAGAAAACTGGGATAGAAATAGGACACTAAAATTGAGGCTACCCACTTTCATTAAGTAACTAACAACTTACTTAATTTCTCTGGGCCTCAATTTATCTTAGCTAACCAGAGTGTTACAAAAGTGAAGAGAACAATAACTAGCTTCTCAAGGGAAGAACTAAAATAAAGTAAAATCCAAGGACCTTTTTTTTTGCCATAAATTTATTCAACAAAAATATTCTTTCCTAATAATGAGAAAAGCAGTAAGAAAAATTCAAAAGATTACAGCAAGTGTGTTTTCACCTACCTCTCATTTCTCAAACCACAGGAAAGCAATTTTGAGAAACCTTTCCAAGGGTAGGCTGTATCCTCTGATCCCCAAAGAATGAAGGGCTCCAGATGGAAAAGATCTTAAGTTTACTATGTAGTGAATGTCCCTGCCCAGTCTGGTCATTTCGGGCATCCAGCACATCAACTGTTATTCTGGAATGCTCTAACATGCATATGACACTCCAGAAGTTTGAGTCAGAAAATGCTAATCCCCTTTCTTCCCAGTAAATAAGAGATTTCCAACACAAGCCTACTGACTCTCATTTGTCTAAATGTGTTCAAGTCCGAATATGTAAGTTAGCACTTGACTCTATATAAGTTTTTTTTTGGTTCTACAACTAAAAATCTTATCCCCAGCACTCATCAAGATCTTAAGACCATTCAGAGCCAAGGACTGCATTTCCTATTTTTGTCTGTGGCCTCCTTTTGTGCAAAGCACTGCACCGGGCCCACAAAACTCACTTCAGATACCTAACGCATTAATTCAGGTACCTGGAAGAGACCAAATTAACAACAAACTATCTTAGCCTGGTTCTAGAGAAATAAAATCACATAGGGGGTGGGGGTCAGAGGGATATGTAACAGGAGAAATGAACGAGACATGAGGGCAGAAAATTTCCAAAGAGAAAGTTAAATCAGCAAGTATCAAACATCTAAATAGCACTGAGTTACCTGCTATTACATAGCAATTAAACCCAACTGCAACAGTGCTATATCCTCTAAACATATTATGTAAGTATTCCTGTTAAACATCCGAAGATCACAATGTGTTCTATCAATAAATACAGGCTTAATATAATAGATGAGCTAAGATGACAAGTATTTAAACCTGAAACAAAAAAACTACGTGTGTAGAAACTATTTGGAGACAGGTTAAGTGACATCTGAGAAAGGAGCAGTGACTGTGTGTGTTGGGAGGAAGGGTAAATGAATCAGTATTTCTGGCAGAATCTTTCCAAGCATTTTAGGAACTAATCCAGACTATGAGACAGGCTCCTATCTTTAAAGCAATGCTTAAAGACTATGCCCTTACTTTAAAAGCATGCAGCTTGGCTGTTTGAAATATGCCAAAAGGGTACCCTTCTGTGGCTCTTCCTTCAAGGGAATAGTGATTAATATATAGATAAAAGTTCAATTCTTTCCCAAAATAAATAATAGCTGAGTGCAGTTATTATGACATGTTCTGAACTACTGAAAGCATAGGCACTGACCAATATCATAAAGAATTCTGGAAGTTATAAAGTCCTTTCCATCATCTCAGGAAACAATATCCATTTCTTAAAAGTTGTCAGTTCAAGTTCAAGACAACTCTATCTGGAGATTCTGGTCTGCCAAAATCTTTCACGATTAAAAAGCAAGGTCTCAGAGCAAGCTCAGGGCTTGGGCTGGCTCTGAATAGATCAGACAAGAGAGATTTCTCCAACTAGGTAAGCCACTTCACTGAAAAACTCCACTGTTCCGCAAAGTTAAAAGTTCCTTAAATCTAACTCTCCATACACATTATGAACCTCTCCTGCGGGAGTTATTTAAACGTCAGCAATCCCTCCCTGAGAGCAGCCTGGCTGGATTCCTCTGCAGAGTTGTTTCCTAGATTTTTATCCCTTGTTGGCAAAGAGATCTTCTAACTCTAAGGTCCCTTGCTATTGTGCAACGATTCAAGGATTGCCCAGACTTAAATGCACTGGATTGGTTGTAGAACAACTGGTGAGCCCAGCCTACAGCAACAAAGCTAGCTAGCAATCTTGTAGATTGCCAGGGCTGCCAGCACAGTCCCAACCCTCTAGCAACAGGCCACCCCAACACCAAATGAAGGCAAAGTTTTGAAGTTAAAAGTGAAGCACCATTCTCTTCAATGAGGTCCCTCAAGATCGCTTTCCAGTCTCCTCTCTTTGGAGAACAGCCCAGTCAGGGGACACACAACCTTTGAGCTCTCTTTTCCTGTGCCCAATTCAATGCTTTTCACCTTTACCCTAGTGTTCTTCCTTAACAGTTCCTGGTCCTACTCTGAAAAGCAATGCCCAGGAACCTCCCTCAGCACGGCCCCTTCCCCAGGATCAAGCAATCCCACCCACCAGGATGCCCTCCTTGACAATGGCCACTTTGATCTATTTCCAAAAGCGTTGCTGCCAAAACCCTACTCTTAAGGGTACCAACGCTCTACCACCCTCACCTCCTTTCTCTTGGCTATTACTTGGGCATTACTTTATCACTCTCTCCTCCAGCCTGAAGACTCTCCCCCTCCCACTCCCCACCCCCTCATAAGGCCTCGTCTAGCAAAGTAAACAATGCTGTCAAAGCAGGATAGCGCTGGGCGAGGCTTCCAAACTCCGCATTCCAGCCTCCTCCTTGTGTTCAAATAGCAGCAAAACAAGTCATCACAGGGTCCCAGAAACGAATTATTCTCCCCAACTTCCTTTCTAAAAAGGCCTGGGAGACAGCTGCAAATTCAAGCATTAATGTGCACAGATGCACAATATGCAAGAAGCAGAGGTAATGCAGAGTGAGCATAAGGCCAAGCGTAGACGAATTTGCCCAGGAGGAGAAGGAGAAAACTAGGTCGAGTGTGTAAATCTGCCACGAAGTGGAAATAAGGACTCTTTTTTTTCGCGACAGGAAAGCCACGTTTCCAGAGTGAGCGGGCGCTGAATCGAGTTGCAGGCAAGAAAGAATGCTAAGTTAAGGTTCCCACGGGGCCTTCGGTGAAGTTGGGCAGGTTGGGGCGGGGGGCTGGCCGAAGCAGCCCAGCGTGGACACGCCCTGAGTTAAAGGACCGTGGCGGGAGACTGGGGGAACACGGCGGAGGAAACCGGCTGTAGGCTCAGGAGATGAGGGCCGCGCGGTGATAGGGCCACGACGGGCGGCGGGCGCTCACCTCCAGGCGTGGTGGAGAACAGCGTCCCCCCGGGCGTGGTGCAATAGTCATGAGGTAGCTGCGCGGCGTCGCTGATGGGCACGGTGCGGGTGGGGATGGCGCGGCTCTGGCTGTGCTGGTGGCCGCTGCCGGCGGACGAGGACATGGCTCTGGGCGCGGGCTCTCGGGCTTTGTCCAGCGGGCGGGCAGGCGGGCGGGCGGCGGCGGGGCGACGGCGGATGGGGGCCCGGGCTGCTCTGGCTTCTCTGGCGGGCGGAAGGGCGGACGGGGCTGGGCGCGCACCGCTCGCTCTTCGCTCGCTTCCTCTCTCTCCCTCGTCCCGCTCTGCTCCCGCCGCCGCCTTCTCAGCCGCCGCCGCCGCCGCCGCCCGATCCTCTGGCCTCCGCCTGCAGCCTCAGCAGCAGCAGCAGCGGCAGCAGCGGCGACGACGACGACCGGAAGCGGGAGAAGGCGGGAGTCACAGGGAGTTTGGCGAAGCGGATCTGCCGGAAGTGACGTTACACGGGCGGGGCCGAGGATGTGAGGGGCAGGGTAGGGAGCCGGGCAGCGGGCGGAGCGGAACTTAACCCCCACGGGCCGGAGGAGAGCTGGAAGCGATTGGTACGAAGTGGTTGTGACCTCCTCGAAGATAGTCACGGAAAACTTTAGTGGTTTTTTTTTTTTTAATTGTCAATCAAGACTACTTTACTTGAGGCAACTTCTGCTTCCTAACCATCTAAGCAAAAATGTAGTTTTACAGTATTAAATATAGGCAATGCATGTGTCATGTATTAAAAAAAAATCAGAGCAGGAAGGTTTACAGTGCCACTGTCAGTTTCCAAATTCCCCTTTCCAGGGGGAACCATTGGTACCAGTTTGTTGTGTATCCTTCTGGAGACAGTTTCTGTATGCACCGTAAGGCAATAAATACACAGGAAAAGAAAGAGATTAATAGCTATCCACGTCACAAAGATGAGTACAGAGTTAGAAGTAAAGATACTGAAGCACAGGGGAAGGTTAAGACCACGAGGTACATGAAAAATCTAGGTTGGTCTCAAAGTTTTTTCTCCAAGTTTACGTTTTTAAAAATTGCTGAGCACCACAAAGAGCTTTTGTTTATGTGGATTATATCTATTGATAATTACTGTACTAAAATTAATTTTTAAATGTTCATTCATAAAATAATGTCATTACATGTTAATGTATTCTTAAATGTATATTTTCAAAAAATTAGAACGGTAGCATTGTTTTACATTTTTGCAAACTTTTTTATCTACTTACATGACTTTTTATTTTCATCATCATCAACTACTATTTATTTGATGTTTAACTGCTGTGCAGTGAGCAAGCAGTATAATTAAGAAGCCAGAAGTATGAGAATCATAGATTAGCATTGTACACCACATATGTTACCATGTAAAGTACATGAACGGAGTATTAGTGTTGCCACAACAGCCTTTGTGTACTTAAAGCAATATTAAATCACAAGTCCAGCAGGAAACATGTCATTTGTCTACTTCCCTTTACACCATGCCATGAGCCCTGTATTCATGCAGATTGAGTGTGTGTTTAGAATTTATAAGGAGACAATCTAGTAGTATATTTGGGAGAGAAAATAATGGTTAAGTGCATGCTAGGCTTTAGCTCAGTCATTTGAACAAATGATTTAACCTTTCTGAGCTTATTTCTGTTTCTATGGAATGGTGAAAATGAATGTAATGTACTAGGGTACAGAGCATAGTACACAACAAATGCTCAATAAATACTAGCTATAACAATATAACCAGCTACCATTAAGAAGAGTTTAAGCATGTCCTAAATTGCCTTCTCATTCCTAATCAAGGTACATGTTCAGTTGTATCAGAAAAGAAAATGTTCCTGTCTGCAGCATTATTGAACTTATATCCACTTGGATATTGTCAAAAATGACATAATTTTTCAAAAGATGTAGGAATATTTGGCTCTCAGTTTGTGGGAGAACTTTTTCTCCTCTCCCCTACCTCTGCCCTGGATCAGCCCAGCAGTCAGTTCCCAGATCCTGAGATGGAGAGCCTGGGCAGGGGCAGAATAACCCATCACTCCATCCTGTTCAACAGGTAACTCTTACAGCAATTCTTAAAGGAAGGAGGTATAGGGCCTCTTCATATTTCCATGACAAGGTCCGTAACTGCAAATTATTCCCTGGAATAAATAAATAGAGCCCATTTTTTGTGAGAGAGGTAACTTCAACACTTTTGGATCTGGTTCTCGGCATATTTAATGTGTAAATACCATGACAATGAAAATACATGCCGCTCTACACTAATGAAGCTCTTTTATTAAAGTAAACCTTGGAATCATAAGATACAGCATGGCTTTAAAACTCAATAGCATCTTTTTGGTGCAGTTGGTTAGCATATTTGGCTACTACTGAAAGGTTGGTGGTTTGAGCCTACCCAGGAATGGTCTTGTCTCCAGCCAATTTCTTAGTGATAAAAATATTCTGGAATTATATAATGGTAATGATTGTACAACATTATGAATGCACTAAATGCCACTGAAATATACATGTTAAAATGGTGAATTTTATATTTTCTGTTAGATGTATTTTACTAAAATAAAAGCAAAACTCCAATAAATGCAGTGGAGGATGTATTTTCCCAACCCTGACATGAATACACTTACCTTTAGTATGCCCTTGTACCTGAATGCCACATCAGCTTTTTAAAAATCTCTAGTCTGGGTGTCCCACTCTGTAGCTCTTTGGCAGCATCCAGGGATATGTGACTCATCTACATCTCTGTTTGGGATTAGATTAAGTATTATATTAATTGCACAAGCACGTAAACCCCCTCGCAAAACTCTTAGTACAGAAAATTCTCCCATGTAAAGGGCAGGCTGGCAATGGGATGTGTGTCTGTCCTCTCCAAAGGCATTGTATGGCTTTCTTAATAAATAGGAAAGGAGAGAAAAAGGGTCTGTAAGAGGACAGCTGAGAGTCTTCTTTTAGCCAGTACAACTTCTCAGCATAGGACTCAGGAATCTGTTCTTCTGGACAAAGCCAATGTTGTTCTTTTATAAAGCAAAGATCATGAAATGTGGCAGGTTTTTAAGACAAGAGTACGAGAGAGAGAGGGGAAAGACACAAAAGAGACAACATCTACCAGGAAGTCCTTGAGGCAGAAGGACTGAATACCTTCCAAGGAAAGGCTTCAACAAAGCCAAGGAAGCTTCATACTGATCAAGACTGGTGTTGATGAGCAGGAATGGTTGACCTTGTACACACACCACTGCAGAGGAAAGGGCTCCCTGGGCAATTTTTTTTCTATTTTTTTCACTCCAGCAAGCAGATTTCAGCTGCTCCTGCTATACCATTTCTTTACAGAAATGTGATGGCTTGTGAAAGATAAGTAAACATAATGGCCACTGTGACCAGGATAAAGGAGACGAGGACCATGAGGAAGATATAACTGGAGCAGGAGAGAGGACTGGACAATGGCTGCTCAGCTGGGATCAAGTTAGTCAGGTTCAGCATGTAGCCTAAAGTTCATCCCATGTTGCTGCTCTGGATCTTGCCCATGAAATGAATATTCTTTCAGGAATTAGGTGTGAAGTGACAGCCCCTCTGAAGGAGAGAGGTAATGTAGGTTCTAGAAAAGCAGTATTCACTCAGGTACTTCTTCAGTTCACCAAAATATATCTTTAGCCCTTTCTAGGGCCGAAAGCAGAACTTTTCCATGTCAATCACCTTTTCCTAAGAGGGGGGTTCCTCTGATGGAAAGTTTAAAAATTTCATCACATAATAGTAAGTTGTGAATCCTTATTATTCCTTGGAGTGGCAGCAAGATACTTTTATTGAAGGAGCAGTGGGAGTAAGCACAGTTACTGGTATTACTGGTATTATGACGAGTTTAAAGACGTTTTGCCAGCATCATTGAATGTTTCCAATGCCCTGGATTTGCAACTAACAGAAGGGAAGAATCTTGTCAAATTTCCTGGTGCAGGAGCTGTCTTGCAGGTCACTTACATTCATTACCCTGTTATATATACAGTTAAAACACAGGTCCCTGAGGATTGTGTTTGTATCTCGAATATCCTTGACCAGTTTCTGCAAGAGTGCTCAATCCTTCCTGTAACACAAGAGGCTATGTGAGTGTGCAGTGTAGTCTTTGCCATACAGACGAAAGTAAAGATCGTTCTGTGGAGACTCAATAGTCTATTTTTGGGGCACAACAGTGATTTGCATAGAGGCTCCCCCAAGGTCTAAAGCAGCAATAGTTTCCTGACTATTGTTTTCATTTGGTGTCAAGTGAATTTTCCCAGCAGATAGTTGACATAGGCGCCAACCACAGGCACCTTTCTCTTTGCCAGTGATGAGTCTGGTACTGTGGAAGTTAAAGGAGTAGTTGCTGAGGCTTGGTGTCACCACTGTCAGGACCTTGTCTGCCAACCATTTATTTTCTATGCTAAGCAACCACTTGCTTGTTATGACTCCCAGGTAAATAAGTGTCTCTTGGTGCTAGGACTTTGGAATCTATTTTCTGTTTTTTTTTTCCCATGTACATAGTCAGATAAATACCTATTTCATATATCTTTTGAGCACATTTTGAGATTCCAAGACCTTTTACCTTGCACTCTTCTGATTCACCAATCCTGTGTTGTTCTGCTTCCAGCACAATCTCATACTTAACATTTTCTGGCAATGGTTTGTTACGGGTCAGCCCCACAGCTATCAAAGCGATCACAGCCATGATAGAGGAGAAGCCAAGGATGATCAGTATATTTTGGAACAAAAAGCTCTTCAGTTCAGAATCCTTTGCTTCTTCCGTAATTGGCAGCTTTTTATTTTTTTCTTTGCTCTGTCTGTCTGTCTGTCTCTCTTTTTTTCCTCCCAGCTTCTGCTTGCTGTGGTCTGTCTTAGTGAGGGGGTACTCAAGAAACAGAGGTATAACAAACCCTCAGGCTTATGGGAGGTGCTAAATTAGCTGACCCTGTTTCAGAAGGAACCTTAAACCCTATGTTTTTTACATTGACTGGAGCTCAGATGCTCATTTCTCAAAAGTACAAGAAGCTTCTCGAAATTAAACTTTTGGTATTCTTGAAGCAATATATATTCAAATATCTACATTTTCGCAAACATTTTAAAGTCTGCTAAGTGGAAGACAGCTGGAGCCTCATATCTGTTTCTTCATTCAATCCATTGTGTTTTGATTCAAGTATATGAAGAAAACCCAGATTCATACAGATATGTGGTTGAAAAAGAGGGAACCACATAGGTCCTGGACAGAGTCTCAGAGATTTCCAGGGATCCCCACTTTGAGACCACACTTTGAGAACCGCTGCCCTAGGCAACATTGCTGCTGCCTACAGCATGTCTAAGATGGAATTGAAAAGATAATCATGGGTACTGTCAACGTAGCTACCACCATCCCCATTTTGCAAGTGAGGAAGTTGCGGTTAAGTGTTTAGCCCAAGTAGAACAGCTACTACTTCACTATTCAGAGAGTCAAACCAACCATGTGATTGGAAGGTTGGAACTTTCAGTCCTACCCTCCTGACCTCTGGGGAGGAGAACAGGACTAGAGATTGAATTCAGTCACCAGTGGCCAATGGCTTAATCAATCATGCCTCTGTCATGAAGCTTCCATAAAAACTCCAAAAGGACTTGGGGGCAGGGTTTGAAGAGCTTCCAGGATGGTGAACATGTGGAGATTTGGGGAGAGTGGTACTCCCAGAGAGAACATGAAAACTCTACACCCTTTTCCCATACCTTGCCCTATGTACCTCCTCCATCTGGTGGTTCCTGAGTTATACTCTTTTATAAACTGGTAATCTAGTAAGTAGAATGTTTTGAGTTCTGTGAGTTTCTCTAGCAAATTAATCAAACTCAAGGAGGGGGTTGTTGGAACATCCAGTCTGTAGCCAGTCAGTCAGAAGCATAGGTAACAACTTGGGCTTGTGATTGGCATCTGAAGTTGGGGAGCAGTCTTGTGGGACTGAGCCCTTAACCTGTGGGATCTAATACTATCTCTGAGTAGTTAATGTCAGAATTGAGTTGACTGTAGAACATACAACTGGTACTAAAGACTTTCTTGGTGGTGAGGAAAACACCCACACATTGGAACTGGGAGCAGAGCCTTACCTCTGAATGAGTCTGTCTAGATCACTGGGGACTGGGAAGCTGCTGATGCAATTGTGACTCCACAGATACAATACTCCTAGAACCATACCTGATGTACTACTAGGATTGAATATGTAAACTATACCACATTTGGGCAGTCCTTTCTTGAAACATTTAACATTTATTAGTACAACTTGAGTTTTTAAAAATAGAAGTAGCTTAGGTGTCCTCAACCCACGTGTACTCTTTCTGTAGTCTGTTATTCCACTATTTTCTCATTCTGGCTTCCCAAAACTCATTCCTTCTAACTCCTCTGTACTCACCTGGTGCTCTGCTTCCTCTGGTTCTGTCTTTCCCAGGGGCAGAGGGAGACTACTTCCCACCCTCTATAATGAGGCCACCCACCCTAGCTCCTTATTATAAGGATAATAGTCCCTTACCTTTGATAACAATTTTCAGCTTTACAAAGCACTTTCAGACCATTATCTCACTTAAGCTGAGCCACAGCCCTGTGATGGAGGCAAGCTGCATATTATTCTTATCTGTATTCTACAAGTAAATAAACTGAGGTTCGAAGAGGTTATGACTTCTATGAGGTTGTACAGCCAGGACCCCTAGAGCTGGGACTAGTGCTCAGGCTTCTGGATAGCCATCCTATGCACTTTCCCCTGTACCTGCTGGTCTCTCGCGTTATAAAGAGGGCAAGGCGCCCCATGGGCACCCACTCTTTATCATCACATCTGTTGAATTCATTGGGGGATGAGCAGCATCCATTTCCTGAGCTCTTGAAACACAAGAAACAGAATATGTTCAAAAGGTGATGATAATTATAGATAACTTTTGTATGCATCTAGGCTGAGTCAGCTAGTGTACTGGGCCTTCTAGAGATCTTATCTCCAATACACGCAACTGCCATAAAAAGGTAGGTATTATTATGCCTATTTACAGATAAGGAAGCAGCCTCACAGAGGCTAGCTTGCCCAAGGGCACCTGCTATAACTCTAGAATTTATCTAGCTTCTCACCATGGTTGGGAACAGTCCACTGTGCACAGGCTTTGACATCAGACATGTCTTGGTTCAAATGTTAGCTTTCCCACCTGCCTGCTGTATGACCATGAGCTCTGAACCTGTTCTCTGATCCAAAAATTAAGAGGAGGAAACTTTCATTCACAGTGCTCTTCTGAAGACTAAATGTCAGGCCCAGCCAATGTCTGGCTAATGGGAATGTTGGTTAGGCATCAGTCAGATCCAAGAGGATGCCAGGGGCCATGAGGCTGGGAGAAGAGGGGCAGGCAGGAAAATAGCATGTATGTCAGAGGGGACGTACCTCAGGCTCAATATTTCCTCCTTTGGAAGTCTTGTCAGATGATGCCAACAAAAGCCTGCAGTTGCAGATTTCAGAAAATGAGATATGGTTTTTTCAAAATATCTCATTTTTTCAAAATGAGATATGGTTTTTATTATTTAGACATAATAAAGTCCTCCACTGAAGCCAATTTATTGTCTGTTTGTTTACTACAATTTAACACCTTAATTTCTTTCTCTCTCTCCATCCCCATATTTAGTACATTATTCTTCATGGTACAATCTTCCCTCTATTACCCTTGGCCTGCAAGGTAAAAGTGGGCAGTATGCTTAATGTCACGACACATTAGGTGGTCTGTGCTGGTTTTGAAAGCTTGAGCTCCAACCAGAGAGCACTTTTGAAATGGAAATACACTGTCATACAAACAATGAGTGGTGTACTGTGCCCTGTGCCAGTCATAACCCAAAGGTAAGGCACACAGTCTCCAGAGCCTGGGAGCCCTGGGTGGGTGCTTGCCAAGTTGAGGCCCTCTGCCCCTGGGGAGCTTCTGCCTACTCTTGGGTGGAGCTGAAGGTTTTCAAAGGGAATCCTTTTAAGATGACTGGGCCCTGTTGGCTTCAGGGTAGAAGACTCTGACTCAGTTGCTGGAGATCCCATTCTCTGTGCGGGCTCTGAACAAGATACCTGGCTTCTATCTCTTCATCAATTCATTCAGAACTGTTTACTCAGCTCCTCATATGGCCTTGGCTCTAGATTAAGGGGTAAACCAGGGCAGACCTTGTGGAACTTCCACCTAGCCATGGGATTCACCTTGCCTTCGTGACAACTCCTTGCATCCAGTTCTTTGCCTGGATTTGGATGGGTTTATTCATCTATCCACACTGAATTAGGCTCAGAAGCCCTGGGGTAACAATGACTGGTGGTGTGTATTGGATTATGTCACCACCCTATCTTCCATGGCTCTTCATTACTCCCAGAATCTTGAATAAGGCCCTCCCTGCTCTGGACTCATCTCCTACCTTTCTTCTCTCACTTTCTGTGCTTCTGTTCCTCAAGCAGACCATGTTCCCTCCCATCACAAGGACTTTGTACATGTTGGTCCCTTCATCTGGTTGTTGTACTCTGTGGTGACCTGACATTAAGGTGACAACTCGCCCCCAGCCCATGATCCTTACTTCCCGGTGTTCACACTTTTCAGTATAGGTGGGAACTGTGACTTTCTTCTAACCAATAGAATATGGCAAACGTGACAGAATGTCCCTCTTGTAATTATGTTAGGTAGGACTCCATCTTACTAACAACAGACTCACTCAAGGCAGAATCCCTCTCCCTCTCCCTCTCTTCTCTCTCTCTCTGTGTCTCTCTCTCTTTCTCCATCTCTCCTTCCCTCTTTTTCTTCCCTCCCTCCCTCCCTCTGGCTTTGAAAAGCAAGCTTTCATGAGTCCTGCAATCACAAGGAAATGAATTCTGTCACAAACCTGAATGAGTCTGGAAGTGAACCCTTCCCCAGTTGCCCAGTCAGGCCTTCATGGGTGAGTGTAGCCCTGCCTCACGCCTTCGTTGCATCCTTTAGAGCACCCTGCTAAGTTGTGCCGGACCCCTGATCCACAAAAACCGTGAGACAATAAATGTATTATTTTAAGTCCCTAAGTTTGTTGTTTAAAAAACAAAAACCTGTAAATTTGGTACTATTTTTTATATGCATCATAGAAAACTGCTATATTTCCTAATATCCACCTAGGTGACTCCTCATCCCTATCATTCCCATTCTATTCAAATGAATTTTCTTGGGGCAGCATTCCCTACCCTCTCTGCCAAGGTCCGATTTCTCCTTAGAGGCTCTCATGCCATATGTGACTCACCTCCACACAACCTGTATAGTCATAATTGTATGAGCATTTAATTAATATCCACCCCTCCGTTAGACTATTAAGTGCCATGAAAGCAGCCTGTCATGGTCTCTGTTTCTCCCCAGGGACTAGCACAGTGCCTGGCACATGTAGGTGCTCAGTAAGCATCTGTTGCCTAAATGAATGACTGGTAGGACATTCAGAGTTAGGAGGAATGCAAAGATAGACATGCTAGATCGTTCAGTAGTCAGAGTCTAAAATGACTTGATGGAGTGTGGATATGGCAGTCCTAAAAACTCACATTTATTGTGACGTATCCAGACAACTGAAGCTAAAGGTATATTTGAGGGGCATCCTTGAGGGGACCATCTGTGTCTATACAGTAGTCACAGTGGGCCAGCCAGCTCTTGGCATAACAACTCCTTGCATGTGTTTCTTTTGGAAAGAGAAGCTCAACTCCTTCCTCCTTCTAAAAGAACTTCTCGTATTTTGATCTCCAGGCAACTTTCTTAACAATGTCCTATCTGTGAGTTTCTACCTTCCTGGTCAGAGGAGGGAAAATGAAAGGGAAGAAGGTAGGGATGTGGGAAGATGGAGAGAGCTCCAGCTTGGCAGTTTTGGTAAGGCCCACAAAATGCCAAATAACTTGCCCCTGTAATCAAAAAGTGAGTATGTGGGTGTGAGGTACTGAATTGTATACCCCCCCAAATTTATGTTAAGTCCCTAACCCCAATGTGACTATATGTGGAGATGGGACTATAAGGAAGTTATTAAGGTTAAAAGAGGTCATAAGGGTAGGGCCCTGATCCCATAGGGCTGGTGCCTTTATAAGAGGAAGAGATGCCAAAGCTCTCTCTCCACCATGTGAGGACATGTTGAGAAGGTGGCCATTTGTATGCCAGGAAGAAAGACCTTACCAGAAAGCAAATCGACCAGGACCTTCATCTTGAACTCCCCAGCCTCTAGAACTGTGAGCAAATAAATTTCTGTTGTTTAAGCTCCCCAGTCTATGGTATTTTGTTATGGTGGCCTGAGCAGATTAAAACATAGGGTTATCACACTTCCTGAAGGAGTTGTCTACACTTGCTGATCAATCTCTTATTCCCATTCATTCACTTTTTAATTACTTTAGTTGGCCTCCATTGCACAGAGGCTGCTTTAATGTTCCATCCAGTGAACAACTTTTAGGTGTTCATCTGTCTGTTCTCTTTTTCTTGACCCTTTTTCCTCCCTTGCATTTCTGGACACTGGTCTCTTCTGTGTCTCTTTGTCCCTTCCTGCCCTCTTGTCTGCTCGCTCAGGTGAAGCAAGCTGCCATGTTGAGGGAAGCTCTGTGGAAAGATTCACATAGCAAAGAACCGAGGGAATATCTTGCCAACAAGTCCTTGTGAGGACTTTAGGTCTTAGTCCAGGAGGACTGAATACCACCAGCAACCATAAGAGTGAAATAGAAAGAGGATGCTTCCCAGCTACATCTTGAGAGACTCAGAATTATGGGACCCAGATAAGCCACGCCCAAGTTCCTGACCCATAGAAACCATAAGTGTTGTTTTTAGCCACTGAGTTTTGAACGATTTGTTATGC
Organism: Macroglossus sobrinus; assembly: GCA_004027375.1. Classification (NCBI taxonomy): domain Eukaryota; kingdom Metazoa; phylum Chordata; class Mammalia; order Chiroptera; family Pteropodidae; genus Macroglossus; species Macroglossus sobrinus. The sequence continues at coordinate 508,342 of PVKZ01000345.1, read as the reverse complement.
GGTAATAGATAATTAATACAGTTACTAAATTGACTTCTCCACCTGCTAGTGGGTAATAACCTATAAACTGAAAAATCCTGACCTGGTTCTAGATGCAAGTCCTGTGCTGGGCAAAGAGAGATTTGAAGATGAATAAGACCTAGTCATTGCCTTCAAAGAGCTTTTAGTGTCTTTTGAAGATCTAGAAATTTAATAGGATGCATATATTTCTAGGAGAGAGTGTTCAGGCTGTTCAAAGACAGTAGACACAAATGAGCGCTTCCCTCAGGCTGAGATCCACCTTTGTGCTGAGCATTGAGATATCTTGATAGGGGAGTCCTTAAGGGGAAAACAGAGTTCACAGGAGGACCCAAAGGGGTTTTCACAACCAGAAAGGCTTAGAAGAGAGAGGAGGAGCCCATGAAGAAGGGTCAGGGGAAGGATCAAAGTGGCCACAAATTGTATCTTATTTCTACTGTGGTTAGTATGCAGGAGCGTGAGTAGGGGTGGGAGGTGGTTATGATGACAAGGGCTGTTGGGAAGACTGAATGAGGATTGAATGAGTAAATATGTATAAAATGCTTCGAACAGTGCTTGACACATACTAACTATGTGTTCTTGTTGTTATGTGTTGTCATCTGTTCCTGGCCCTAGCCATGTTGATGAACAACTTTCAAATCACCAAAACCAACAACCCTTCTCAGTCCTTCCCCTCCTCACCTTCCAGCAGCATCTGGGTCTGCTGCCCAAATCTACCACTGAGGCTCTCTAGGCCCCCGCCTTCCGGAGCCAAGCCTGCCCTGCCCTCCTTGCCCAGCTGACCTCTCTCTCATCCGCAGGTCTCACCTTTGGATACCACTCGAATCTCCCACCTCAGATCTTGCTAGTTTCTCTCTCCCTCTCCCTTCATCTCTCCCTTTTCACTCCTTCTTTTTTCTTCTTTCTTTGTCTTCTTCTTCTTGCATGTTTTCAAACAGAGCCTCTGATCTATGAGATCACAGCCTTGAGCTCCAGCTTTGGTTTCTCACTGGATCTTCAGACCTCTAGTACCAAGAATTTGTGGGATAGCTCCACATCGATGTCCCCTTAACATCATTCCCAACATATCCTAAACTGTCCTCCTCTATCCCCACACCAGCATGTCCTTCTGCTAGCTTAGTCCCACACAACCAAGTCCCCCATGCCCCACACCTCACTCACATTTTTATCTTCCATTACATCAATTTCAAGTCCTGCAGAGTCTGTCTTAGAGTTATCTCTTGAATCTGTCTTTTTTCTGTCCCTTCTACAACTACCTTAAGCCAGGTACTTGTCTTCCTCACAAAGACTACTGAAGGACTTTCCGGTGGGTCCTTCGGTAGCTTAGTAATTATATGTGCAAGCTATGGAGTTAGGCCACCTGAGATTGAATTCTAATTCTACCATTAGTAGCTGTGTGGACTGCGACAAGCTCTTTTACCTCTCTATGCCTTAGTTTCTTCATCTTTAAGTGGGACTGCTAACAGAAGTGTGTGTGTGTGTGTGTGTGTGTGTGTGTGTGTGTGTGTGTGTGTGTGTGTGTGAAGATTGAATAGATAATGTGAAGTGTCTGGTGGCTTGTAGATGGCCCTCTTCTCCCTGTGTCTCTTTACATTTTCTTCCCTTTATGCATGTTTGTGTCGAAATTTTTCCTCTTTATAAGTCCACCAGTTGTGATATTGAGTCTAGTAATTTTTAGATGGGAAGTGGTCCCCATCAGGGCTGTCATTAATCAGAGTTGAGCTACTGGCACTGTCCACAAGATAGTGTCTCTTCTGTAAGTTCCCTGAAAATTTATCCTTCTCAGCAAAGGGTCAACCCTCCAGGAAACAGTAGATAATGATTTTGTCATTGCACAAGAGGTTTCCTAACTGTTAGGCAGTTTACAAGTTTTCAGCCATCATCAGGGACTGCATTCAAGCCCTGGAAAACATGAGCCTCTCTCTGCTCATAGATGAATGGTATATGGCTTTCAGCTCAGGTGACCAGGTTTGGACCAGGGTCCTATGGGGCCCAGTCCTCCAAAATTGCTCTGGAACTCTCTGGGGGAGCTTGTTTGGGGCCAGCTGAACTTTATTGAGAAGACTTTTGCACAGCCCTATCTTTCTGAGCCTCTCCTTAGTTATTCTGAAACTGAAGGTGGCAATGGATATTTTGTGAGTGAGAGATAAAATTTTGCCAATTGATTATAGTCAATGAGACCTGTAGACATTTGCTGAGCACCCATTACGTGCTAGATATTGCAGCAATATTTATTGTGCACTGCAGTAGATTGCAAAATGAGCTGCAGTTCTCTACCCATCCAAGGATCCATGTTCCTTGGATCCATATCCTTTGCAATGTGGCTTTGCTGTTCCTGCCATCAGAGGATGGAGTCTATTTCCCCACCGTTGGACCTGGGTTGGACTTGTGACATCTTTTGGTCAATACAACTATGGAAGTAATGTAGTGCCAGTTTTGAGCCTAGACCTTGAGGGACCTTGCCTGATTCCACTCTTGCTCTTAGAACCCTGCAGCTCCATGTGAGCCAGCTGGGCTAGACTTCTGGTGGCCCAGTTTTCTCAGTCAACAGCTAGTTACCCCTCGCCCCACACACACTCCTCAAAGCAGAGGCCTCCAGCTGCCTAGCCACTGACCAGAAGAACTGCCCAGCTGGACCCAACCTAAAATGCGGGTCCATAATATCATGAACTAAATAAATAATTATTGTTTTAAGCCACTTGTAAGTTCTGGGGTGTTTTATTATGCAGAAATAAAAGTGCTAACTGATATAGGTGCTTACCATGTGTCAGGTTCTGGTCTATTTGAAATCCAGAAGTTTGGAGAGAAAAAACTTGTGCAGAGATGGCATAATAATGAGCATGATGAAGTAAGCATCCTGGAGAAGCAAACACACTAAAAATAGAAGAAGTGGCATTTGAACTGGGAAGGAGTCTTGTTCATGTGCAGTTGGAGGGTCCAGGAGGAAATTCTTGAGAGAGGGGACTAAGATAAGGCGTGAATTTGGGATACCCCAAGCTGGGGCCATCAGTCAGTGATATTTACTGAGCCCTTACTATGTGCATGGAAGCACTACCCTGGCTGTCTCAGGTTGTGTATGGCCCAGCAGGGGAGAGAGAAGATATTCACTTGTGGAAATCAGCCATAAATGTGAGGCTGGTTTTAAGTGAAACAGAAGTAGCAGGGGCTGCTTTGTCCAGAGTAATAAAGATCTTGGCTTGGGTATGACAAGAACTGATCCATTCGTTATTTATATCTGGTACCTGGCATACCTGTGGCAGGGATACAGTGATGAGGCTGGAGAAAAGAGTCAGAAAACATGGCTTTTCTGGCATCCTCATGAGTGGTAACCTCTTGAGGGCATGGTCTGTGTCTGATTCATTTTGGTATATTCCAAGACCTGGCCTTGCCTATAATAGGCATTCAGTTTTGAAAATCTTTCTTTGGAGATGTTTCTAATTCCCTTCCCTTGGGTCCTACTCTACCATTGTATTAGTTTTCTAGGGGTATTGTAACAGCTAGGTGGCTTAAAACAAGAGAAATGTATTCCTTCACAGTTCTAGATGTCAGAAATCAAGATGTCAACAGAGTTGGTTCCTTTTTGGATGCTTTGAGGTGGAATCCTTCCCTTGCCTCTTCCTTGCCCACAATCCTTGAGGGTCCTTGGCTTGTAGATGCATCACTCCAATCTCTCTGCCTCTGTTGTTACATGATGTGTCCCTGTGTGTCTATGTCTCTTCTAATAAGAGCACCCACCAGTCACACCCTATGCCTGATGACCTTATTATATCTGCAATGACTCTATTTCCAAATAAGTTCATTCTGAGGTACTGGGGATTAAGAGTTCAACATACATTTTTTGAGGAGACGCAATTCAACCCATAACAGCCATCAAGACCTGGGGAAAATGTGTATTCCTTATCTAACTGCCCTAGTCACCAGAGGCAGAATTAAATATTCTTTCTACAGGACTCCCACATATTTAATAAACGTTTTTGTTTTTTAGAGCATTTGACTCCGTCGTTACTGGTGGAGTCAGGGGCCTCATCCATAGAGCCTGAAGAGGGTATATGGTGAGTCCTCCATAAATGAAAGCCTGTGAAACAGCTACCCTTGTATTAATCCTCACAATGACCCTGTGAAACAGGTATTTATATGTTTCAATCCCTATTTTATAGAGAACCATCGGGGTTTAGAGAGGTGAAGTAAGAGTGTAGCCAGAATTGTTGTCTCTAAAACCTGAATGGGCTCCTGAAGACATCACACGAAAAGTTTCCTGTTTCCCATCTTCATGTTTCCCAAAGTACCCAGATCTGGCTAATTCAACTCCATTCCCTTGAGAAAAAAAAAAAAAATCCAGAACTTCAGTCATTCGTTCCCGTCTACCCCGCGCCCTCTCAAGTGTTTTCCCTCCACAAGCCGCACACAAAGCAGATCCACCCTGCCCACGAGAGCGCGCGGGCCACCTTTCAGCGCGCGCCGCTCCGGGGCGCGGCTTGAGGACCCGCGCGCTGCTTGGTCGCGCGCGGCCGGGGCGCTCCAACCTGCTCCCGCCCAGGCTCCTGTCCTGGCGCGGCGATTGGCCCGGCGACCCAACGCTCAGAGCCCAAGCCCGGCGCGCCCCTCCCTGCCGGCTCCAACGTTCCGCTGCTGCATGGGGCGCCGCCGGCGGCCGAGGGAGCGTGACTGCGCTGCGCAGGGCGCTAGGAGGCATTGTCGCCGTAAGTGGAGCAGAAAGCAGCCTGTAACGGGGCCCCGCGCTTCGTGCCCCGCAAAGTAAACGTAGTCTGAGGCTAAGCTCTGGAGGGGCTGGGGGAGAGAGGGAGAGATGTGTCCCTGTTTCTGCAGCGTACCCTCCCCTCCCCCAGGTCGCCCGGTGTAAAGAGCAGCCGTGCACCAGCCGCGGCTTCTGCAGTGCCCAGGGTCCCGGCGCCGCACCCGTTCTTGCTTGCAACTGCATTTGGACTCGGGCAGGCTCGGGGTAGTGGGCACAGAGGTGCCAGGGAATAGGAAGCTCGGAGACGCGGTCCCAAGCGGGCCTCCATTCCCTGCGGAAGGGTCCCCTATTAGGAGCAGCTGTATTTCGTCCCTGAAGCGACACTTTCGGGGTTTGCTTCCGCTCTGGGGAGCTGCACGCGCCTCCCGCATACGACTGGCAGCGCGCGAGTCCCCGGACCTTAGCGATCATAGCGTTCTCTCCTGTTCCTGCTTTATTCTCCCCAGTCCCCGCCTGCCGAGAAAGCGGAGGGCAGGCAACGAGGAATCATTGGCTGCGGGTGCCGGAGGGTGGGGTGAGGCGGGCCCCTGGCCCCAGGCGCGGGGACCCTGGCCTTCTCCACCTCACTCAGTCCTGAGAGGCGCAGCGGAAGGGTTTTTAGATGCTCATAGGGAAACGCGAGAGTGCGCTGCGAACCCCGTGGTTCAGAAACAAGGCGCCAGCCGGTCCTGCTCACGCCCCAGAGGGCTCTTTTCCTGTGGGTAGGAAACTGGGTCAACTCTATTCTGGCCTCGAGGGGGCCTTCGGAGCCACTTGGGTATGATCCAGCCCGCCGGCTCCTACCTCCCCATCAGCTTCCCGGTTTGGCGTGGTCCGGAGGACCCGCTGGAGCCAGCGATCCGAGAGCTTGCACACATGGCTCAGAAGGCTCGAGTTGTCCTTCGGAGCAGCTGCCAGGCTCTAAAGTTCCCAAGTGACCACACAAGTAACTAAATATAGGAGCAGCTGGTGCGGACGCGGGTGTGCAGCAGCTCCTTTGCACAGATCTCTGGGTTCCAGATAAGGTAGAGTTCTCACTGGTGACGGCAGGAGCCGTGGCAGGGGTCTGCCTTCAGGGTTTGAGCAAAAATCACTCCCTTCCAGCATCATATCAGGTAAAACCAGATTACAGATACAGGAGGGCTTTATTAACAGCTCTCACAAAGCAGGACCTCCCCCTTTTTTTTTTCCTGGCATTTAGTTGATCATATCCTAATTTACTGGCAATGGCTTGTGTGGGAAGTGCTTAACAGGAGGTTTGCAAATACCTCAAAAATTTTATAATTTACTTCTAAAACCAACCCAGTGAGGAGCATGGTATATTTATTTTGCAAATGGGACTGCTCACAACACTGATGACTTTCCAGAACTCTGGTTGGGTTAGACTGCTCATCTCAAAAAAACTTTCCATAGCTCCCTGCAGAGAAACAGAAGACAGACTTACAGGAGGGCCGCCAGCTCCTTCCCCTAGTAATCGGGACGCACTGGCTGCCTGTCTCCCTCTATCATAATTTTGGGTACCCCTGCTCAGCCCTTCTCTCTGTTCCCTCCTCCCAGCCATGCCATGTGCCTTCATCGCAGAGGGCACACATGTTCCTTGGGCCTGGTGTCATGTTCCTACTAGCACCTGGCTCATTCTGCTTCTTGTCACTGAGTCTCTCTTACCCAATGGGAAACTCATTCTGGCCCATTCCCTGTCTCTGTACCTTTGCTTCCTTAGTATATCTCTTGTAGGAGGTGCCAGAGAGATGTCTATTGGATTTAAACATTTCCTGGTACTATGATACACATTATGAGGAAAGGGGAGTTGGGGATGTATGGAGAGGGATAAGTTGTTGGGACAGCAGCAGTGTAGATACAAATTTGGACCCTGTGCCTAAGGGTCTCCAGGATTTAGAGCACTTTTCTTAAAATTTTCTAAGTCTGACCTTTAGTGCCTGGGACCAGATGGGGTCAGCAGAGCCATGGGGTTGGGACGCTCCTGTGGTTTCTGTTTCTCTCTTTTGGGACACTCTCTGACTTTCTGCTACTATTACCCCTGCTTGTAAGGTTGACCAGATGCCTTAGAGAGCCCAGAACTTGGGCCTGTGGAGTTGTCTTAGGGCCCTGTGTTTGAGTTCTGGTTCCGGGAGGACTGCCTTGCATGCTGATTGCTCCCACTGGCCAGCATGATATTTCTTTCATGGGGACTGTGTGAGACTGAGTAGCCAGAATGGTGCTGACACGCTGATTTTGGTTGACTCAAATTGCTTATATAGGGGTTCTGCATTCCTAGGGGTGGCGCTGCCTACAGGGATTTGCACACAGTCAGAAGTGGGTCCATAGCTCTCTTTGTCACTTATGTGTGACTCAGACAGTTTTACACTTGCCCCCAAAACAGTTTAAAACAAAAGAACAGAAGCGCAAAGCTTTCTTTATTTTCTTTTCCCTCCCCACCCCCCTACTTTCTTTTTCTCTGGGCTCCTGTTACATGTTAAATAAATTCTTGCTTTTTTTTTTTTTTTTTTTTGTCAAAGAGGCCAAGCGTTGAGTTGAGGCTGAAGGGAACAGTCAGTGAAGTTGGACAACCTTGTAGGAACTCTTTTGGGGACCCACTCCAGACTCCCATCATCTCAGGTTTATTTTTCCCCCAATTCTAGGGTCATCTTACTCCATCCTGAGTCCTATACCACATAGGGACTAACCATCCCCCATTTCATAGCCCCACCTGTGCTGAAGAGTGACAGGCCTTTGCCATCTGACCTGGGAGAGGGATTGTCATCTGGACTTTATGAAGGAATCCTCCTTTGGTGGCAGGGTAGTTTTAGGTAAAGAAAGGGTGATTTCCTAGCCAGTTAGCAAGAGTGATGATTTTAGTCAGCAGGAACCTCTTGGGGGTCTAGTGCTCATCTGTGCTGTACCCAGAGCATCCTCTGGAATGTAACTTGCTCCTCTTAGTGACTTGCGCTGACTCCCAGACTTCACAGGTTGCTCCTGTTTCTGCTACGGATTCCATTCTCTGACGCATACCTTAGGGCGTCTGACTGAGCTTGCCATCAGGGGTGAGGTTTTTAATCTAACTAGTTTTCATCAGTGGGCTCTATGGCCTAGGCATCCCCTCCCCCATCCCCACCTGGTGGCAGATAGCAGAATTGCAGGCATAGTGTGAAAGCAGCCTAGACAATCCCACTAGGGTTAGCACAGACCCTGGGCAGTTTGGAGATTTACCTTCCCTTTCCCTACTACTGTGAGGCCAGGAATGCCTCTGTGATGTTCTTTAGAAAGCTATTCCTCATCAGGACCATGAATCAGAGTTATTTCCTGTATTCTTTCTTTATTCTCATGCCCTATACCTAGTACATGCTCAATACATGTTTGTGATTGTTGATGATAAATATTAGAGATGGAGAAAGGAGGGAGCATGATAAGGTAGGAAGATCTGGTTTAAGAGTTAGAGGACCTAGGTTTTTTATTTTTATTCATCTGGTTTGTCTCCCTTCTTGGGTCCTCAGTTTTTTCACTTATAAAGGGATTAGACTAAGTCATAAAGATTTCAGCAACATTGCTGTGACTCGGCTTAGGGGGATGATCTTAAATGTAGCATGGTGAAGGTTTTGGGTCCAGTTTGCCATAGTCCTTACTCTTCCCTACTGTCCTACCCTGGCCCACTTTGTGCAAGTTGCCCACCTGGCACCATTAGGCATTTAAATTTATGACCCTTCTCATTTAGACAGTGTCTTAGATTTGTTGAAAGAGTCAGTTGAGTTGTATTTAGATTTGAAACCCAAATGGTGGCTGTTCATCATCATCACCATTGGAGGGTACTAACTGGGTAACTATTTTCATTATGTAGCATAAAGTACAGAGGAAAAACATAGTATAGATCTGCTCCCTGCCCTAAGCTGCCTGCAGGCCAACTGGGGAGACAAGTATGTATGTTTTAAAAAGCTAATAAACAACTCATTAAGTGCTACTGAAACTGAGGGAGGAGAGAACACCGAGGCCTGTGGCAATCAGGGAAGACTTCCTGGAGGTAGAAAGACGGAAATTCTACTCATTCCTCAAAGATGATTCCACTGAGTTGTTTGTTCAAAGTCACATGGGTATGAAACGGGATTAGATGCTGGCATCATGTCTGCACCTTTATTGTCTTATCCTTTCAACTGTCATTTATTGTGTACCTATGTGTCTGGGGCTCTGGACTAGAAAGGTTTATATATTTTGTTCATTCCTTGTATGAACCCAGCAAGGTAGGTATTTTATTACTAGATCTCCTACTCAGATGAGGAAACTGGGGCTCAAAATAGTTAAGACACTTTTCCAAAGCTTCTCAACTAATTAATGGTAGAGTTAGGCGTTAGACCTGTCCTCAAAAAACAGTCTTTTCCCCACTGTATCATGTGTCTCATACCTTCAGTGTCAGCCTCCTTGGTGAGATGCACATACCTACTGAACTCTCCCATAAGCAGATGGGTAGGCTTGGCTGGTCCCCACTCAGCCTTGCCTGCCTTGCCTGTCAAGCCCAGCAAATGGAGACTTTTTCTAGGCATTTGTTAGTAGCTCTGAGTACTACCCTCAACCCCTTTTTCTCTACCCTTTACGTTCTTCTGCCTTTGACCCTCAGAGTGAGTTTATTGGAGCTCCTTGGGCTGTGTGCAAACTTGATTGGGATCTGTGGGCAAAGAAGGGCATTGGCATTAGCCTCAAGTTTATTCTCTCTGTGGGGTGCTGCTTCTGGTGGTGCGGGTGACTTGTAAAAAAGTGAGCACTGTATGTGGAGCTCAGCTGAGCTGATTTTTGCCGCTTACTCACTTTGACCTTCACCAGGTCATTTAGCCACTCTCCACGTTTCAGTTTCCTTCTCTAATAAACAGGGAGTTGGCAGCATTTTTAGAGTCCCTTATGTCTTTAACTCTTCATAATTTTTATTGTGTTCTTCATCCTTCTTTAAGCATATTCTCCCTCAGTGATCCAATTTCCATTCTCCCATTTTCTTACCCCATTTCCCTCTTCCCTTGGGATAGATAAATTCCCTTGCAGATAAATTCAGCATCAGGCTAATAATCAGGTCTGTAGGCTAAAATGATAAACTTTTCTCCATATTGATACATGGGAAAGGAATTCTTAGGGTCCACCCACCCATCAGACTGTGAGCTCTGACCAGGCAGCGATGTGTTTCATTTGCCTTGGTGTCTCCACTTCCAAATATACAAGAGGAGTCTGGCAGAAGTGGGGGGCGGGGGCGAACAGGGAGCTTGAGGGTCTGTCTTGGGAGTTTGTGGATAGGGTGCTGGCTCTGAGGCTGTGAGATGGAGGGACAAGTATTTTTTTTCCTTGTAGTTGGCTGTGCCCCGCCTCCTCCTCAGTGCCCCGCCTATTAAGTGAGTCACAGGCCAGTGCGTACCTGAGTCCTTACACCCGCCTGGCCACTGTATCAGGCCTTGGCTCTGTGTCTGGTGAGGTCGCACGTGCCAATCCTCCCAGGAAACCGGTAGGGCCGGGTTGCCTCACCCTCTGATGGGCTGATGGGCAGATCATCTTTTCCGAAGGCCAAGCTGGATGTGGCCTGGGCTCTGGGCCCCGCAGGAGGAGGTGAGTGGCCTGGGGCCCTCCCTACAGGCTTCCAGCAGCCTGGGTTCCTGGGGAGGGTGGATTCAGAGGTGGGTCCCTGTCTGGTGGGCGGGTACTTCACAGCCCTGTGTCTTCCCCAGGCGCAGGCCCACTTGTGAGCAGCAGACCAGCCTGGTGGCTGGCAGCAGGACACCCGAGTCTGCATGCTGAGAAAGATGGGTGAGGCGGTGGCCAGAGTTGCAAGGAAGGTCAACGAGACGGTGGAGAGTGGCTCTGACACCTTGGGTGAGTGAGGACATCAATTTCCAACTGCAGGGTGCCCCGCAAGTGGTTCATGAAATCATTTTGGAAATGAAATAGAAAGAGAAGATGAAAAAGACAATTTGGCACCCCTTGTCTTGAGGAGCAGTGTTTTATGGAACTTTTATTTCAGTTGTGTTTAGTTTGTGTCTATATAGGGTCCTAGAATAAAACTTACTATGGGTCATAGTCAAAGAGGTTTGAAGAACACTAAGTGAGGGGTTTCACCTGCCAGGAGCCTGTCTGCCTGCCCTAAGACTGCGGATGACTCCAAGTGAATATGTTCCCTTGGACCACGTGACAATAGCTGGCACTGCTGAGTCGTCCCATGTCCCAGGCCCTGTGCTGGTGCATGAGTATTGCCTTATTGGATCTTTACGACCTCCCTCTGATGGATGATCCTTTCCAGGCTTTGACTAGCCACAGTCTTCAGATGAGGAGATGAAGAGTCCAAGGGAAAGTGGGCTTTTTCTTGGTTTCTTGGTCTCCCAGCTAAAAGCCCCTTTCTACTTAGTGTTTTATTTGAATTTTATCTTATATATTTTTTTGTTTTGAAATGGTCATAGCATAGGTAAATATCCACTGGATTGACTATCTTGCCATGTGCAAGGATTAGCAGTGCATGCAGTGCAATTAAGTGTGTGTGCGTGCACATATGCGTCTCACCCACCAGATTGTAAATGGCATCTTAGAACCAGAGGTATATTGTAGAAACCCAGAGGAAGGGAGCACCATCCTGCCTTGGGGATGATTGTGCAGGTGGACAGAATGGGATTTGAGTTGGGCCTTTGGCACACAGAGAGAGGAATTTCACAGGCATGTGTGTACCTGTCTTTCTGTAGGGATGTGTCTGTGTCTGTCTTTCTGTCTTTGCTCTGCCTCTGCCTGAGCAAAGGCTCAACGACTGGAAACATAAAGTGTTTCTTTAGGTAGCTGTTGGTCAGGGTGTGTCTGGAATGTAGGCTTCTAGGGCAGGGGGTGGTGGCCCAGGAAGTGGAGGGACACTCATTTTTCAAAATGAGCATGGTCAGCCCCTCTTCCAGGAAGCCCTCAGCCCTACCCTGTCCACCCCCTGCTCCCTTCCTTCTCTGTAGTACACCTTCAATGTCCTTAGAGGTCAGGGATCCTGCATTCTTTTACTCCCCACCCCCACCCCCAAGAGGCAGAATGGGGTCTGGCACTTTGTAAGCACCTGGAGGTGTTTGCTGAGCTGAGCTAAGAGGAGCATCTCCTCTATCAGCAATCAATGAGTAAAGGAATTCCAGAACCCAGTATTGGTCACTAATATGGTTGTACCCACCCCAGTGCTCGAGGCTCTCCACCACTAATATGGGGCCATTTGAGAGAGGATTCCCAGAGGCAGCAGTGAGGAGGCAGGTGTCCTAGGCAGGGGAAGAGCTGCACCTTAGCCTGTGGAAGGGCCACTGCAAAGATGCTGCTTGGCATAGGGAGGGGATGAAAAATGGCATTTGGCAGATGGAGAGCCTGGAGTCTAGGAGCCTGGAGCCTGAGTCTAGGAGTCTAGACTTCACTGTCTATGGACCAGGGATGGCAAATTCAGTCGCCTTAGCAGGCCAGATAGGGATTTCTGTAAACTAAAGACTGGACGCCCCACCTGGAGTGAAGCGTGTAGGAAAGCTAGGGTAGGGCGGGTTGTGACCAGCTCCTCTGCACTGCCTGGGGGCTATGCTCATTGAGGAACCTAAGCCAGGCCTTCGGCTGCCCTACCAGACCACCATAGTACCTGGGACTAGAATCCTGCCTGTTTGGCACCAAAGCCTAGGTCATTATGCTCCCCTGTGTTGGGGGCAGATGGTTGGTGATTGCCAGGGTTGTGAGCTCAGCAAAGGTCTAGTCATCTTGGGAGAGGACTTAAACCCTTTAGCCATGGTGGTCCTGGCTGAAGCTCGAGACTTTCATGTGTCATGTGGTGGTGATGGGGGCTGAATGATAGGGGGCTTTTCTACCTCTTTAGTACCCGGAGAAAAAGCAAAATATCAGACTAGGCCACTGTGGGTGCCTGCAGGCCTGACCCTTGGCAGATGGAGCTTATTAGGCCCCTATAATCTGAGGGGTCTCGGGCTTAAACAGTACATATTGAGCACCTGCTGTATACAAGGTGCTGGGGGCTCTCAGGGCTATGTGCAAGAGTCCTGGACCTGAGACTAACCCACCACCGTGAGACAGAGAGCCCCATGTCTAGCCATTTCGGACAGACCACAGGTCTGGGAGAAGTTGCTGGGTGTCAAAGTAGTCCAGGAAGGCTCTCTGGAGGAAGTGGGAATTGAAGTGGGTCTTGAAACATGGGTGAGGTAATTCAATATGGTTCTCATGTAAAATAGCAAATAATCTGAAGCAACCTAAACAACCAGCACCACAAAACTGTTTAAATAAATTTTGTTACAACTATACAGTGCAATTTATGTTGCCATTAATAGTGGTGCATAAAACTTCATCATATGCTTGAATGAAGACTGGCAAATTCCCATGTATAACGTAAATTGGAAAGAAATAAACACAAGGATCCCAAACTATATATATAATAAGATGCTAATTATGTTAAACATGTATATGTACTTAGAAAAAAATTGCAAGGAAATAAAACAAGATGCAAATGGAAGTTATAAAATACTGTTCTGCATTTTTTTAATGTTCTGTGATGAACATATTGCCTTTATAAGCAGAGAAGAATAAGTTTTAGGGGAAGGACCACCTACCACCTCAGAAGGTAGAAGTAAAACACATTTCCTAACACACAAGAGTGACCTAGCTAGCGCCTTCTCCAAACCCCTGGCCCTGCGAGTGGAACGGGCTCCCCTCCGTGCCTCCTGTGTGCAGCCCTGGGGCACAGCACAATGGGATGGCTGTGGAGCAGCCACAGGGGTCTCACTGCAGAGTGGGCTGGGAAGAGCTCAGTTGTAAGCTGGCTCTCACCTTGTTCAGCGAAGTAACCCAGGTACGTAACCCAGGTACGCATCCCGGTGCGCATCCCTCGCCCCACCCCCATCCCCACCCCAGGCACTCGTGGATGCGCCTCCAGAGCCAGGCTTGCTCCTCCTGTAACCCGAGCTTTGGATCCTAGCCCTTGTCACCCTGCTCCAGGCCTCTTTATTTCCTCACACCCCAACCCCGATCCGATAAGTGGGCTCCTTTCCACTTGGCCCTGGTCTGTCCTTCAGCTCAAGTTGAAGCCTCTTTCCACTAGCCCTTCACCTCTCCTAAGCATCATCTTAACTCTTCCAACAAACTGGTGGAGTCAGGGACCCTGCACTTGTGCTGAACCTGGCTGTCCTCTCTGTCTACCCCTCTTCTCTCCAAGTTAGCTCTTTCTCTTTGTAAATACCCCATGTCCATCTGGGCTTCCCTCAGTTTCTCCCACCCTTGAGGGCCCTGTCTCTGACCTCACCCTTCCCTCCCTGGCCTCAGACAGTGGTGTATCCAGCCAGTAGGCTGCCAGACCAGGCTGCTCTGCACCCCACACCTCTCCAGGGGAGACTCACAGGTCTGCTGTGTATTTTGGGGGTGACTTTAAAAAAATGATTATTACTGCAGCAGAGCAGGATTTGGAAAGGCCTGGGAGAGTGTAGGAAGGGAGGGCACAGCTAGCTGGAATAGAGGCTGCAGCAGATATGGGAAGAAGGAAAGACCAGCCTGGGTTGGGAAGGAGAGGAGCCAGCATTTATCTGGGACCTGCTGCATGTCAGGGCTCAAATGTTTGACACCTCTTTCCATCCTTTCTATAGTCTTTTGTACTTTCTGACTCGGGATTCCTATCTGTGTTCATTTCTAAAAAATTCTGAGCCATTAGCTCTTGGCACGTTGCTCTCCCCATCCCTTAATCTTCACAACAACCCTGTGACTCAGGTGATATTAATATCCCTGTTTTACAGATGGAGAGACTAAAGCATGGAATATTTTTTCTCCATTGTTTCTAAGTGTTTTGTTTCATTGCATGAGAGTATTCAGCTGACAAGGGCCTTGTTGCTTTTGGAGTAAGAGTTGCTCCCATTTTATAGATACTGGAGCTAAGGCAGAGAGTGTGAGTGATTTGCTCGCGACACAGCTGTTTAGAGGTGGAGTCAGGGTTCATTACAGGTGTATGTGGCACCTAGTCCTGCCTTTCCCCATGCACCCTGCTGACCCCATGAGGGGTGGAGAAAGGAGACCTGAGCAACTTGAAGCTCCCTCTTCCTACCCTTACACTTGCCTCTCCTCTCACACCTGTTTGGAATCACAGTTGCCCCACCCCATTCTTTGAAAAGGAGGATGATATCTGCCTGGTCATTTAAGATGTCTTAGGTAGAAGCGAGAAGGAGGGGCAGACCCCCATGGAGCACATGGCCCTGTCAGTTCCTCATCTTCTGCACGGCTTCCTAAAAGTGGGTCCGGTGTAACCGCTCAGAGTAATGGGATACTGGTTAAAGATGCATACTCATGGGCTCTACTCCAGAGCTTTGAAAAAAGAATCTCTGGGGGTGGGACATGGTGATCTGCATTTTATTTATTTACTTTGTACTTTAAACTTACTTATATTTATTTTCAATTACAGTTGACATTTGGTATTATTATATATTAGTTTCAGGTGTATAGCATAGTGGTTAGACACTTATATAATTTATGATGTGACTTCTCCGTTAAGTCTAGTACCGACCTGGCATCATATATAGTTATTACAATATTATGGACTATATTCCCTACGCTGTACTTTACATCCCATGACTAGTCTGTAACTGCCAATTTGCACTTCTTACTCCCTTCACCTTTTCATCTAGCCCCCCAAACCCACCTCCTATCTGGCAACTATCAATTTGTTCTCTGTATCTATGGGTCTGTTTCGTTTGTTTATGTTGTTCTTTAGATTCTGTGAGCCCCACAGATGATCCATGCCTTGAACTATTTATTTATTTTTTTAATAGTGTTTTTATTTTAAGAACAGTATTAGATTTATAGAAAAATTGTGTAGGTAGTACAGAGAATCCCCATACACACCATCCCAGTTTCCCTTGTTACTAACATTTTACATTAGTTTGGCACACCTTTTATAAATAATGAACCAATAATGACACATTATTATTAACTAAAGTCCATATTTTATTCAAGTTTCCTTCGTATTAAACTAATGGCCTTTTTTTAGTGTAAGGATTCTATCCAGATTCTCACATTACATTTAGTTGTCATGTCTCCTTAGACTTCTCTTATCTGTGACAGTTTTCAGACTTTCCTTGTTTTTAATGACCTACCTTGACAATTTTGAGGAATACAGGTCAGTTATTTTATAAAATGTCCCTCAACTGGGATATGTTATTCATTTATCAAGCTATAATTTACATAAATAAAATTTACAAGTCTGTGAGTTTCGATAAATACATACAACCCTCACAAGATCCAGAACCTTTCTCATCACCCCCCAAAATTCCCTTGTACCCTTTGCAATCAAATCCTCTTCTGATCCCCAGTACCTGAGAGCAACTGATCTCTTTTCCATCCCTATGGTTTGTCTTTTCTATAATATTATGCAAATGGAATTATATAGTATGTAACCTCTTAAGCCTCATTTCTTTTACTTTAGCTTAATGTATTTGAGATTCATCCATGTTTTGTTCCTTTTTATTACTAAATAGTATTATGTTGTATGGATGTACCATGATTTCTCATTCAGCTGTTGAAGGATCCTTGGGTTTTTTCCAGTGTTTTAAGATTATAAAGAAAGCCTATAAACATCCACATACAAGTTTTTACATGAATCAGAGTTTTCATTTTTCTTAGGCAAATACCTGGGGGTGGGATTGCTGGGATTGTTGTATATATTAAGTGTATGTTTAACTAGAGAGGAAACTGCCACACTCTTCCAAAGTGCTTTGAGAGTTTCTATTCCTTCACATTTTTGTCGACACTTCATATGATTTTTAATTTTATACATTCTTATAATTCAATTACATTCTGTAATTATATCTAATTGTGGTTTTAATTTACAGTTCTATGATTAATGAAGTTAAGCATCTTCTCGTGCTTATTTGCCATCCATATATCTTCCTTGATGAAATGTCTCTTCATGTCTTTTGCACATTAAAAAATGACTTGTTTGTTTTCTTATTAAGTTTTGATGGTTCTTCATTTATTCTGGGTCCTTTATCAGATATGTGTTGTGCTATTATTTTTTTTCCAGCTTATGCCTTTTTTTTCTTTTAATAGTGACTTTTGAGGAACAGACATTTTTAATTTTGATGGAGTCCAATTTTTCATTTTTCCTTTTCTGGACGGTGCTTTTGGTGTTGTATTTAAGAAATTTTTGCCTAACCCAAGGTCATAACAATTTCCTTCTATTGATCTTCTGGGGATACTGGTTAAGCATACAGATTCATGCGCCACACTCTAGAGCTTTAAAGGTAGCATCTCGGGGAATGGGCCTGATGATCTTTACATTAAAAGGAACCCTGTACGATTGATTATTTTCTGCCTTTAATTTTGAGAATCACTGGCTTACTACTGTGAATGAAAGATAATTAATATGAACATAGATATGATCTATCCCCAGGGAACTGAGCAGCTGCTAGGCTAGAAGCTGAGATAATCAAGCGGGGAGACCAAGGCTAGTGAGAAAAGGAACTTGTTGCCTCCTGTCCTCCTTTCCCTCTCTCCATCCCAGGTTCACCCACTCTTTGGCCAAGTGCTTTTCTCCTTATCTACTTGCCAGCAGATGGCGCCTTGTCACCGGCTGAGCAGGTGACAGGAGAAGCTGAGCCAGGGACTTGACCATGCTGTTCCTGGTGAGTGCCCAGGTCCTGACAAGGGCTTGCACTTGTCCCCCAGCTCACATCCTGTGTCTACATTCCTGGATGGTCCCCACAGGGATCTGATTTTACAGTCCCTTTCTCGAGTGAGGGTACTCAGGAGCACTTAGTGTATATTTACCAAAGTGGGATGATATCTTCCCTTGGGTCAACACTGCTGCCAGCTCCTTTTTCAGCACACACACATTGAACATCTACTGTGTGTGTCCCACCTGGAGGACTCCAGTGTCCAGAAGTGCCCAGTCTGAAGGGGGAGGCGTACACACACACACACACACAAACACACACACACACACACACGCGCACACACACGCACAGTACTCTTATTTCCCCTCTCAGTCCTGAGGGAGGTAGGCAGCCAAGCCAGGACTGTGGTGGGAGCAGCTTTTCAGGCCTGGTGGGGTGAAGCTCAGAGGGGCTTATTGGCCTGCAGTTCCTGCCCCAGAGCCTAGGAGGCTGGTGCTAGAAGGGACTGGGGTGTGTGTTTTGCTGTGATGGCTCTTGGCCTGGGGAGTCCTGAGGGTCAGCCAAGCATAGTCCAGCTCTGCAGGCACAGAAGAGGGAATGAGCGCTCATGGGGCAGCTGTCAGCCTGGCTGGGGTTAGTGGTCTGTTTGCTACAAGATCTGAAAGCCTCAGATCTGCCCTTCTCAGCTCCCTGCCTCTCAACTAGGGAAGCGGCCAGGGGAGGGGACAGAGTTATCTGCTGCAGAGCCCCTGCTGCTCTCCCAACTCTGCTTCCTGCACAGGATAATGGAAGGGGTGGCGACTAGAGGCCTCTGCTTAAAACTCAATCTGGATTGGGGGGTCCTCATCTCTAGCAATTCTAGGGTTAGCCAGTATAATCTAACAGAGCCCCATAATTATATCTCTTGTTCCAAAGACACTGTGCCAGGAAGGCAGGGACCAAGGGACCAGGGGACAGAGTGAGAGGAAGCCTGGTTTCTCACTGTTTACCATTTGGCCCTTGTGCTTTGTGTACTACTTACATGTAATACCTATTATTTTTTAATTAAATGTACATATTTTAAAAAGTATTTCTTCAAGTGCAAATGCCTGGGCTAGAGCCATCCCAAGAGCTGCCTTCCAATACTGAGCTGTTCTCTCCCTCCACAGCCTCTCTATACCTGAGGCTTGGGGGTCTAGACAGGCTGCACTAAGCCCCTTGCTGACCTGGGCACAAAGAGGCAATGCCAGACCACAGCATGATGTGGAAGGTTTGCAGAAACCCCCACTCAGCCCCTTCCTCACCTGCCTGAACAGAGAATTCATTCCTACTCATCTGGACACGGCTCTCTGTGTCCACCTTTCTGAGGCCAGTTCAGAAGCAGTTCGAACTCCACAGGCACTCTGGGCATGGCTGATACTAACCACTCGCCTCTGAAATGAGAAGGGCACCCCAAGTCCAGGCCCTGCCTTTCTGCACCACAGGCTGCCTGTGCTATGGCAGCCTGTACCACAGAGGCCCTCTGGCTCTCTGAAAGCTCTGTGAATTTTCCTTTCTATACTGGTTATTTGCCATACTGGTTATTACCCTCACGCACCACCTATAACAAGGTCTCACCTCCGCCCATTTCTTTGTGCTGGCACATCCTACAGATGCAAGACCTGCTCATCCTCCTCAGTGTTTACCTATCACTTCTGCTACTACAGCCACTGTGCATAGCTTGCTTTCTCCAGAGCCCAGGGATCAGGAAATGTCCATGTTCAGAGGCACCCAGGAGAATGGGCTGGCCCTCCTGGCACCCTGGTTTGACATATGAGAAGGCTAATCTACAGACATGCAAGGTGACTGCCAAGGTCATTCAGTAAGATCTCGACTGAGCTGAGACTCCAGTCCAGCCCTCCTGACTCCCAGGCCAGGGCTCCTCCCATTACCCACAGTCTTCTCCTGACAGTGGACGTATGGGATCCCCGGGCACCTGCCATTTGCCAGCTTTCCTTACCATGACCCCCACCCCACCCCTCAGTGCCCCAGGTAACCAGCACCAGGGCGGTTTTCCTGGAGGATGCCAATGTCCGGGTATATCCTTAGAGGAGCACGTGCACACGTGTACCAGGGATGCATGAAGGAATGTCCATGGAATGCTGCTTGTGACAGCCCTGTATGACTGCAAGCAGTGGCATGGATTGATACATTGTGGATGGTTAGCTGGTGTCTCGAGGCTTTTTCAGGACTATTTAAAGCAGTGGTGGGACAAGACCCCAAAAGCCCCAAGGTTGTGGCCCAGGTCTGTCTGTTGGGGGTCCCTGAATCTCCTTCTAGAACTTTGGAAGCTCCAGTGTTGCTGAGCCCCACCTGCCCCCATCCAGCCTGCTGTCGACCTCTGGCTTCAGGAGGGAGGATAAGAGTGGAGTCAGTGCTGGGCAGCACAGCTGACCTGTTCCTTGGGTTCCTGTGCACTGCAGCGCTGCCTGACACAGCGTCAGTGCTCCAAATGTAACTGTTGCATGGGTGGGTGAATTCCCTCATCCCACAGGTACAATCACTCAGTCTTCTCCCTTTGTTCTCCCTGCTTGTTATTCTTCTGTCTGTGGAAGTCACCCTAGCTGTGAGAACTGGTCCAACCCTGGGGGAGATGAAGTTCCCTGCACAGCAAGGAGACTGAGACCTCGATGACACAGTGACTTGGGGAGGTGACACAAGCTCCAGAGTTAGGCCACTAGGCAGTGAGCTGATTACATGGGTTGTAAAGTACTTGCAGAAGATGAAGTATGCTAAATAAGGAAGAATTCTGCTCTTACTGTCTTGAGTTGTATACACCCTGGACATTGGTTTAGCATCTGTGCTAAGGGGGTTGCACAGAAGAGGTGGGGTTTCAGTTGCACTTTAGAAGGTGGAGCAGGTTTAGGGGTATAGGTATAAATGGGAGCGAGGGGAAGGCATTCTAGGTTAAGGTATCTGAACAGGAGCTTGACAGCATGCAAGCAGGCACTTGTGACAGTATTAGCACGGAAGAGTAAAGGGAGCTGAGGTGGGAGGGAGATGGAAGTTGGCTTCAGATCTCAAATGGCCCCCAGTGACACATTAAATAGTTTCTACAATGAAGTCCTATCTTACACAGGGGTTAGGTTCAAAAGAGCCTGAAAAGTGAAAATCACCTGGAGTCAAAATGACCCATGAATAATAATAAGCTCACACTTATTTAATATCCACTTTGTACTTAGCTGCCTGAATTGCTTTAATAGATTTCATTCATTCCTCATTACAACCCTGTGGTTTCGTCTTCATTCAGCCTTATGAGTGGCTGCTATTATTATCTCCATTTTCCAGAGGAGGAAACTGAGGCACCGAAAGCCTGAGCAACTTCCCTAGGGGCACTTTGGCTACGAGTTCAGGTTCTTATTCCCATGTCGACCAACAGCATGGGATAGATTCTTGATGGCAGGGAGCCAGGAGAAGTTGCTGGCTTGTGGATAGAAAACTCATGTTGTAGAGAAACATGTACCTTCAAACACTAAGCATCTAAAGTAGCATTTCAGTAAGTTACATGGAGGCCTGAGCCACCTCTGCTGAACTTGTTGATCTGGGCAGATGTGCGGAGCCCCAGGCAGTTTCTGAGCAGGGAGTGACATGGTTCAGGCAGGGTTCAGGAGGATAACTGCTGTGCATAGGATGGATGTAAGACCAGTGGAAGGAAAACCAGGAAAGAGGCACCTTTCGTGTGCCAGGCCTATGTTGGTTTGGCTTTGTTCTGAGTGGGGCCAGTAGAAGGAAACATGTAAGAAGGGAGTGGGGGGTGGCAGCTGATTTGTTGTGGGGGCGTTCAGTTTGAAAGCTGGTCATGATGTAATAGAAATACGAAAGTCTGGGCCATTTGGGATGGATAAAAGGATTCTGATGAGTTGGGATCCCTGAGGGGCACCCCTGAAGGAGCACCCAGCAAAGGGACTGAAAATACCAGCATAGCCAGATAGAAATGATTTCCACAGAAGCGCTGCGAGAGGTCGTGTCTGACTCAACCCCCACCCTAATTCTGGGATCTCTGACAGCCTCAGCACCTCTTTTACCCCTCATTCCAGCACAGAGTACCAGCTGCCTGGGTATGTGTCATCAGCACTTGAAACAGCATTTTTTGAAAGAGAAGAGAAATATTCTTTGAAATCATATGGATAGTTACGCAGGTTCAAAAAATATGTGTTAGCAGAAGAATGAAAATGTTTTACCTCAGAGAGATAACCAAATAGATAATTTTGTGGCATCAAATCTTGTGTTGCTCAGGTATGAAAGTGTGAGCCTTGTGGAAATGACTAAGTGAGGCTGAGGCATTTATTAAAATCAAATACTTCCAGAAATACAAACATGGCTCTGGGTAATGATGCACCCGGGGACACAGGTACATGATGCCGGGTCCCGGCAAAGGCAGTCATTCTAGAATGAAGGCCCTGATAAACTCTGAGCTGTAAATGTGGTGACACAGACTGAAATGAGTGATCTCTGCTTTCCTGCAGAGGTTAGGAAATTGAGATTTATTCTGAGAGACAGATGCTGCAAAATGTCATTGCCTTTTAATGAGGTTGAGTTTAAGAGCCTTTTAATTGGCATCTGCCTCATCTTGGTTGATTGTTTTACTAAGACTCATATTTTTGTCATGCACCAAGCTCATTTCAACAAATGCATATTCACTGTGTGCTCTATCTGTGTAATGCTCTGCAGAGGATAAGAAGGTGAGAGGAAAAAGAGGGAGCTAATTATTGAGCTCTGGCAGTTGTCTCCATTAGGCTGTATATTTGCTGGTATTTCTGCCTGGGTGGTCCTTTGGCCAGATCTTTCCATGCCCCCTGCTCCTTCTCTTTATTCTTGTCTCAGTTAAATGTCACTTCTTCTGAGGAAGCCCTCCCTGATCACCACTCGTGAGGGTTGCCCCTGCCCCTGCCTTAGTTACCTG
This sequence comes from Macroglossus sobrinus, assembly GCA_004027375.1. NCBI lineage: Eukaryota > Metazoa > Chordata > Mammalia > Chiroptera > Pteropodidae > Macroglossus > Macroglossus sobrinus. Next base: position 486,060 of record PVKZ01000345.1, on the reverse strand, counting down.
CCCTCTCATTACACTGTTTTATCTTCTTAAGTATCACCGCTTTATTCTCTCTTAGGTATTTGCCTCTGTGTTCACTGCTGTTCTCCCCACACTAGAGTGTAAGCCCTTGAGGTCAAGGACTCTGTCTTGCTCACTGCTGTATCTTCACATGTGGCTGGCATGTTCTGGGTACTGAGGAAATATTTGTTTAATGAATGACTGCATCTGATTTTCTCAACAGCTTTAGACAGGTGGTATTTTTACATTATTCATAGAAGGGGAAACTGAGGCTCCATGAGCTGCAGTGGTTTGCCTGGATTCTTACAGCCAGCCAGTCTTGTGCTGGAATTTGAACTTGAGTCTGATGGTTACCCATGGCCTCTGAAACATGCCACAGTGGGACCTAATCCCTGCTCTCAAGGAGCTCTCTACCTAGCCAGGAAGAGTGACACAAACATATTAATAACTCTCATGTAAGACACATAGGACAGGCACCTGACAGAAGCAGCAGACACATGATCAAGGCTCAAGGGAGGAGCAATTATATCAGCTGAGGACATGAACAAAGGCTTTGTGGAGAGGCAGCACTGAGATAAGACCTTGTAATATGGTGTTGATGGGAGAGGTTTTTGAGGCTAACCAGCACTAATAGAGGTGAGAAATTGAAGGGAGTTTGCAGGGAACAATGAGTAGCCTGGCATGGCCAGGGGGTGGGAGCTTTGATGAAGAATCTCAAGAGGGACATCTAAAAGGGAGGTCAGCCCCAGATCCCTCGGCAAGAATGTCCGGCTGCAGAGGTGGGTTCATCCCATGTGACATTGGAATCCTGAAAGTTCTTGAATGGAAAGAGGTGTTAAGGTGATGAGTATGGAAAGGTGGTGGCAGAGTACAGGGCCAGGGAGAGGGATTCCTCAGTAAAGAAATAGCTGTGTCATTCATTGTCAATGTGGATTCCAGGGTTTTAAATCTCGTTTCAGGTGACAGTAAAAACATATTAAAATAATCACGTCTTTGCTGCAAAGGACTTGGTTCTGGCTGTGAACTCAAACCCAAGGCAGATATTAATTCATTCTTTTCTTTGTACCCCAAAAGGGCATTACCAAAAAGGTATACTCCCATTTTACAACGTGGATCCCAAGAACAAGCTTCCTGGTGGGGAGGGGTATATTTAAGTTCAGAAGTGTTGGCCCAGCTCTGTGCTAGGCCTGAAGGGCAGTTGGCAGGAGGACACATGCTCCTCTAGTCAAGGTCATCGCTCATGGATCCTGGGGCAGGTCTGCAGATATTGACCAGTTGGGAGAAGATGGTCCAAGACAAGCACTAAAGTAAGTGTCCTGAGATTAGAGATGAGGTGATTAGAGCACACTTCCTGGGACAGGTGGGGCTGGGCTGACAAGAGGATTTACAGGGGCAGAGAGGAAAGAAAAGGGGGTTCCAGGCTATGGGAAAGGTGTGAGCCAAGTCCTGGTGGTAAGTCAGCTCGAGAACTGGCAGGTGGACCCGGTGGACATGCAGCCACTGGTCAGGTACTGGTACAGGGCTGGGTCAGATGCTGAGTGCAAGATGACACTTGGAGATGTTTATTTCACTTTCCTGGGTCCATTCAGTCAGCCATCTGTGACTTCAGGAAGCCCAATTACTGCTTGGGGAAAGTATTTTTTACAGGGCTAGATTTCTTATTATGTCAATCCCTGAATAATTGTTTGAGGAAGAGAAGAGGTTTTGTAAAAATCTAATTAGTCCATGACCATGCAGCTCTGTTGTGCCAGGGGCACTGCCTTTATTGGGTAAGTGCAATCTCTCTTGCTGTCAGCCTCAGCACCCTCACCCTCTGTCCTGCTCAGAAGTGGGCTTCAGGCTAATTGGGCTGTCTGGTATCTCATCTCTCCTGGAGATACCCACACATGTGGGCTCCTGCCCTGTGGCCAGTGCCTTAGCTTTGGCAAAGGTGCTGCCAGGTCAGTCTCAAGGCTTCTCTCTGACCAACGAGTCAGACCAGGGAAATTTATTTTGGAATGTGCATTGGCCCTTACTGTGGATTGGGCATTGTGCTAGGTGCTGGAGGGATTGAGGAGGTTGAGGTGAAAAAAAAAACACTGTCCCCGCCAGCAAGCAACAAGTGTTTACCTTCCTTTGAGCATGTACATATGACATTCACAGGTTTTGCCACTTTAGAGGATCAGTTCTACTCTAATTCATAGGTGGAATAACATGGTCAACTCATAAAGTTGGGTTGCCTTAGTTTGGAGCCTGGCTCTGCTATTGACTAGCTGTGTAACCTTGGGTAAGTTACTTGATCTCTTTGATTAAATTAAGTCTGATCTGAGTTAAATCTCAATTTTCTCATTTCTGAAAGGTTCTTACTTCTAGAGTTTGTTGTGGGGATGAAAACTGTGTAATGCCCATCAGTGTTTAGAATGGTGGCCAGCATATACTCAGTGCTATAAAATATTAACTGTGATTGTTGTTACTGAACATTTTTCTTTAAATGAATTTGGCTTAAATAAAAATTTAAAAAAACTTTATAGTAGCATTACTATAAATGGAAAATTGATTTAATTTCTCATTAATAGTTGATAGCCATAAAAATAAGTATGAAAACAAGACACTATTATGAAATCCTAGGTGTATATGTGTGTGTGTGTATGGCTTGAATCTGCTTCCCCATTAATAAAGCAAGAACTGGAAATATGATGGCTAATTCTAGACTGAAAGTTTGAAATGGGACTTTCTTACTGTGTGGCTCATTGTCATTTGTACAATGATCACCATCTAAGTCCTGCTTCTCAAAGTGTGGTCTGAGGACCAGCAGCATCAGCATCACCAGGGAGTTGGTTAGAAATGCAGATTCCTTGGCTCTACCCCAGACCTGCTGAATCTGAACCTACATTCTAACAAGATATCCAGGTGATTCATGATACAGTACAGTTTGAGAAGTCTGCTCTATAGTCTCCTATTTTGTGCATTCCATACTTGGAGGGTTCATTCTCTCTACTGCACACATGAGGAGCTTGATGCCTGAGAATGACCTGCTCCCCTTAGTCACTTGATGAGTTAAGGAGAGCAGCAGCTCAGAATGTAGGTCTCAGACTAGCTCTGCAGGGCAACATTCCCCAGTGAAAGTCAAGCTCTATCCCTTCCTTACTTACTGTGTGACCTTGAGCAAATTCTTAATCTTCTTGGGCCTTCCTTTCCTTATCTGCAAAAGGGGACTGATAATAATGCCCTCCCTCACAGGTTGTTGTCAGGATTAAAAGAGATGATGCTCAGTCAGTGTTGGCTGCTGTTATCCTTGGAGAAGAACTAGGGACCTGCCTAGACCTCTCCAAGGTCTGGCTCAGCATGTGACCTCCACTTGGACCAGCTGTAGTTGCCACAGAATTGTTGCTGGACTCACTGATGATGTCATTGTGGCTGCTGTATCTCTTTCCTTTTTTACCTACATGTTAGAGTCACTGATTGAATTAAAATAATTTAATATCTCAAATCAGTGATTGTATGTCATTTGGTTGTACTGTGGGGGGGGGTTTACTTTTCATTTTACTTAAATATAAGTGGTTTTTTTTTTTTTAAAGTAGTTGGCTGTTTGCTGGGAAGAAGGAGGAATTTTTTTGTCAAGTTTCAGATCCTACAGTAACACACGCAATTGTCTCTTTGTCATGAGGGTGTTAGAAGAGGGTGTTAGAGTAAATGACTATCAAGAATCCTCTTCCTCCATCAGGGAACAAGAAAGCTGAGGCACATCCTTGAAATGAATTTTCATGTAAAACAATGTCTTTGTATCTTTCTAGCAGCATCTCCTATTTACTGAGTGCACACTGCCATACTCTGTGCTAAGTGTCTTGCAGACATTTTATTTTATGCTCAGAACAATCTGTTAGTTGGATCATCTTGTCCTCATTTTTTTCTTAAATTGAAGAATAATTCACATACCATAAAATTCACCATTTTAAAGTATAACATTCTGTGGTTTTTAGTATATTCACAAGGTTGTGTAACTATTAACATGATCAATTTTAGAACATTTTCATTCACCCCCAAAAGAAACCCAATACCATTAATCAGTCACTCCCTGTTTTCCCATCTTCCCCAGACCCTGGAAACCACGAGTCTCCTTTCTGTCTCTGTGGATTTGCTTACCTAGACATTTTAGATAAATGGAATCATGCAACATGTGGCCTTTGGTGACTGGTTTCTTTCACTTAGCATGGTGTTTTGAGGTTCATTTATATTGTATCATTACTTCATTCTTTTTTATGGCAAAGTGTTATTCCATTATAGGGAGATACCACATTTTGTTCATCCATTCCTCAGTAGAGCTATTTCTACTTTTTGGCTATTGTGAATGATGCTCCTGTGAACATAGACATTCAGGTTTTTGCATAAGTTCTTGTTCTCATTTATTGAAGGGGCCACTGAGGCTGGTGTTAAATAACTTGCCTGAGATTCCATAGCAAGAAAGCCTCAGCCCAAGAAAAGCCTCAATTTGGGTCCTGAGGAAGAGAGAGAGCTCTCGGGCCCACGGTGCAGCCACCTCTTCCTTTTTAGGTTTTTGGCTCTTGTGTAGAGAGTGTCTTGATGTTTGATGTGGTAGCCACTGGCTGGAGGGCCAGAAGCTCAGCTTTGTTCTCTGAGGCAGACAGATACTTTGCAGTCATGTCGTTTACTGGAGAGGATGGGACTTCTACAACAGATCAGTGAGAAAGCACCATGAGATTCTGGATTCCCAGTGTGCAGCATTTGTTGTTGGGATGCACTCTGCAGTAGCCCCTCTGAGCTTGGCCTAGATGGGATTTCAGCTCCATTCAACCTTTGCCTGAATCAAGACTGCTCTCTGTGGACCCAGACTTTTTGGCACTTCCGGGAAAACATTCCCCATAGGTAGCTGGATATTAGGGATGTTATTTTCTTTAAACTGAGGATATTTGTAAGAAGTTATAAATGTTTGTGTAAAAATATCACATAACACAAAGGTCTATAAAATAAGAAGTAAAATAAATAATTCCCCTAAACTCATGGCCATGTTCAAGCTAAATGGTCTCCCCAGGTTCCCAGAAGACACCGTGCCCATTTTCCCCTTATTCTGAGTGCCTTTCTGCCCTTCTCTCTAACTACCAGTATAAGTGCCATTGTGGTGGAACTTTCTGGACTCCTGCAGTTTTCAGTGAGCTCCTCCTTTTCTACCTTTTCTTTCCAGGTGGCATGATCTAGGGAAAGGCTGGGAAAGGCTGCTCTAGACATCGGGAGTTAAACACTAGCAAAATCCCTGAAAGTAGTTGTTTCTAGGGAAGCGGGTTTGTCAGGAGGGGGTAGGGCCTGGGCTCCTATTTGTCCCAAATCTTCTAGAGTTAGTTAGCTCTGTAAATGTTATGCACCAGTAACTGTTAAAATCCTTAATTGTGTGCAGTGATACCTTGGTGCCAAGTTGGTGCCGGTCCTTGATGACTGGTGGTTTTGCTCGCTCTCTGCATCCCACACCTCTAGCTTTGAGGATCAAGAGGCATTTCAGAGAATTTGATCTTCTGGAAGGGATACTGGCTTTGCCCAGGTCTAAGTTCTCATTTTCATGTTCCAGAAAAATTTGTTTTCTCTCTACCAGCCTCCTGAATGAGAGTGCATCTTGCTTAGGTCATCTGTTCTGGTGCCCTCACACAATCTTACATCTTAGCCTATTAAACTGAGATGTCTCGGGGTAGGGCAGCCTGAGTTTGAATTGCAACTTTTCTATTCACTCACTATGCTTCAGTTTCCACAATGATAAAACAGGATGAATATAATAGTACCTACTTCATGGTGTTGTTAAATTAGGTAAGATTTGTCAATGCTTGAAAATGTCTCTAGCATATGAGAAGTGCCATATAAGGATGGGCTGTGGTCATATTGCTTTTATTTAGGACTGTCCTCTGACCATGGCAGGAAGAGCAAGTATAGTGCAGTGTAGACTAATGTGGTGCTATAGAAAGACCATGGCTTTGGAGTTGGACTACTCTGGTTCAGATTCCTGTACTCATGGGCTTGGGGAGCCAACTTCACTGATCCTTAGATCTCCCCATCATAAGTGCATATTCTAGCCTGTTCTAAGGCATGACAATTCAGAAACATTTGGCTGCAGCTGCAGCCTCTCCTATTTGACACAGAGCCTTTGATCAGTAGTATCATGGACTCACAGAATGTCCAGCTTGGTTGAGACCCCAAAATCCCATAACCTTAACCCACACTTACATAAGTGGAGATAAGGCCCTGGAGAAATTGTTTTCCTGAAACCCGATGGTTGATAACGGAGGGGCTGGGAGAGGGTGTGGGCCTCCTGAGCCCAGCCCAAGACTGTTTCACACTGAGAGTCACCTGTGCTTCTTTTAGAGCCAGAAACATAAACAAGGCAAGAGAGAAGATGAAGAGACAGTGGCTCTGTCTTGAAATAGTCTAAGAGAAAGTGGGAAGCACACAGGGCAAAATAACATGAGTAAGTCAACCTAAAGTCTGTACACAGGCATGGACCAGGCAGCACGAAATGGGAGTTACTACTGTCATCAGCCAGGGCCACGTAACTGTAGCTGGAGGGAGGCCTAATCTATGCCACTGATTCTTAAACTCAAATGGGCATCAGTGTTGGAGGGCTTGTTAATACACAGATGGCGAGGCCCCACCCCAGAGCTTCTGATTCTGTAGGTCTGGGGCCTGAGAACATGCATTACTAACAAGTTCTGAGGTGATGCTGATGCTGTGAGTCTAGGGAACCCACTTTGAGAACCACTGAGTTGGTTCTCAGCCCTTGCTCCTGAGAGTGAGTCTTGAGCCTGGCAGAAATGCAGGGTCTCAGGCCTGGCCCCAGACCTGCAGCAGAATCCTCATTCTAGCAGGATTCCTAGGGATTCTTACTGAGAAATTTGGAAAACATGGGCTAAATGACTTCCGGTTTCCTTCTTACTCTGAGATTCTGTGAAAAAAGACATTTTGTGAAAAAATGTCATCCTGGGTAGGACCAGGTCACACTGGCTACAGACTCCTCTCACAGCCTTAGGAGCCTTACTTCTAGGCCAGGCCACAGCAGCCTGAGCCCCTGGTACTTCCTTTCTATGACTTGGTTCACAGGGGCTCTGTGATCCTCCTGGCTTCCTGTCGTTGGTCCCTGTCACCTGGCCACATCAGAGTTCTGTGTTTCTAAGAAACAATACAAGCTTGATCCCTCTCTCCTGACTTCCCACAGAAACGTCTGTTTACTTCATGGATTGTGCTTATTTTGCCCTGGATCTGCCCACCAGTTACTTTTCAGGCATTCATTAGAATTAATGAGATAACCTTTAATGAGGGGCCCATGCATTGAATCAAAAGGTTCTTCATTAACACTGCATACTGTCTTAATTAGAGGTTTGGGGAGATGCAGTTTGGTCTTGTAATGATAATTATAACTACAATAATTATGCCTGTGTTTATTACAGTGACTTCCCCAAGGATTTCTGTTTTCTACTGCAGCTCAGGTGTCAGCAGCTAGAGGTGTTGGGGGAAAGGTGTGCTTGCATCCAGCTGCTGTTGAGATGTTGGTGTTGCCCTCGTCACTGGTACCCCCAAACCCCTGTTGGGATCTGTGGGCATGCATGTACCACCAAGAGTATGAAATGATTCGAGTGCCGGAGCCTTCCTCTCTGAGGACTCTAGGAGCAAGGGCAAGGCTCTGGGAAATTGGAGGAGAATGCAGAGGTTGGAGGTAGAGTCCCAGAGGGATGAAAATTCTCTGGGCCTTGGCTCATGCCGTGGCCCACTCCTCGGTTGCCTTCCCTCTCTCCTCTCTGACTCCAGCAATCTCTCATTCATCAGCATCCATTCTGAATCCAGGGTAACCAACTGTCCTGAGTTGTTTGGGACTGAGAGAGGTCCCCCCATGATGTGAGACTTTTCAGTGCTAAAATTAGGAATGTCCTAGATAAACCAGGACAAGTTGGTCACCCTCCTGGAATCTTTGCATTCAGATTCTTTGTGCTCCATCATTTTACCAAAATGATCTTAGATAATTTGCCTATTAACATGGGCCTCATTTTTTTTTTCAGGTGATGGTAACTCATGGTTCTTATGGGAATTAAATAGATTAATATATAAAAAGTGCCTAGTACCATGCCTGGCACTTGGTAAATACTCAGTGATGTTAGCTATGCTTGTTTTATTGAGTTGAGTGAGACCTTTGAGATCACTTGGCCTCCATCTGGTTTAGGGATCCTCTCTGTGGTGACCCTGTTTGATCACACCCCATGATGCTGCACTCCCTCACATGGGAGCCTTTTCTTTTTGACTGGTGAACTATTCCTTGTCCTGTCAGCTCTGAGGACCCATAGAGAATGGGATCCTCTTTTTGATGATATCCCAGAGTTCCTTGAGGATGTCTGTCTGTCTCCAGCCTGAGTCTTCTCTTCTCTGGGTGGAATGCCCCCTCCTTTAGTGGGACCTGACCCCCAGCCACACCTTGGCTGTGTCCTTGGAAACAGTACTACTGTCCCCATAGGCCTTAGGGCCCAGCATTGAATTTGGCTCAGCTCAAGGGGCTTTTCTCTATTGCAAATGAGTATAGTGCGTATAAATGGTACTCATTCTTCTAGACCTGGAGAAGAGTTTCCTGAGAACAGAAGATAACTGGCTACCAGGCCTCTCTCCTCACAATCATGGCCTCTGGACTGGAAAGACCTACTGGAGTTCGGAGCCAAGGCCCTGGTTTTTCGTCGAAGTACTACAACCTAAACTCTCCTTTCTCTGGTCCAACCTAAGACCGGCACCTGGGCACATTCTAGACTCAGGGGGCAGGACAGCAGGTGGTTAGGACAGCTGGCTTCCTGTTCATTCTAATCTGCATCCAAATCTTACTTCCCTGTTTTCAGCTGTATGACCTTCGAGCAAGTCATTTAATTGTAGTTTCCTCATGTGTTCAGAGGGGATAGTTCTTACAACCCAGCACATGTGAAATAGAAAGTGATACTTTTTTTTTTTTTCTGTAAGTGGTTCTTTTTATGGTTATTATTATTCTCCCCCCCTCAGGGAATGGACATGAAATATTTTTTCCTTGTGCACAGATGGGAAGGTTAAGGTTTGTTCCAGCATGTCTGGGGACCTGGATCTCCAGATTCTTGTCCCAGGCACCATGGAGAACTGTTCCTGAGATGATAGGCCTCTCAGCAAGAATTGGAGTTCACGGGCTGCTGCTGTGGCCTGGATTGCGGGGGAGGGTGTTTGCATCACATCTCGTGTAAGAGGAAAAATAAATGTTAAATTCTGTTTACTTCTGATTTTTTTTGTTTGATTTCAAAAAGGTGTAATTCTATCTAGAGTTTATTTTGATCTTTAGGTTGAGAGTTTTTCTTTTTTTTGTTTTCCCAAAATTATTAATTGGTTATTCTAACATCAGTTATTAATCCTTCCTTTCCCCAATTTATTTGTGAGACCTCCTTTAACATTTATTAAATTATTGCATATTATTTATGAATTAAATTTTATGGGCTGTATAGTTTCTTTCTGTGATCTGTTTTCCCTATTATCCTCTGTTTTAATTATTGTAGCCTTATTATCACCCTACCTTTATCTCTTTTAGAGATCATGCTTGCTTATTCCTCCCGTTGAAATCTAAAACTATTTCATTAAGTTAAAAAACACTTTTTAGGATTTGAGTAGGAATTACATTAGCAATCTATAAATCAATTTATTTAAAAATTAACATTATTTTAATATTTTGCCTTGTCATCAATGAACGTGTTACAACTTCACATACAGGTTCATTTTTAAACACATCTTTGTGAACTTTTCTACTTAATGTTGTTCAGGTACATTTTTTATATTGACCTCTCTCTATATTTTATGTTATCATATTATTTATGTTCAGAATAGGATCCTTAAGATCTATATTCTTAGTGCTGGCATGTAGGAATATTGTTGAATTTTATGTGTTTATTTGGATCAGCCACTTTGCTGAGATCTTTTTAACATGTACTATCAGATAACTGGGGTTTTTAGGGTTATGCAGTCATTTCATAATAATCATTTTGCACATAATAATTATTTTGCCTATTTCTAATGTTTATGTTTTCTTTTTCTTTGTCCAGAACTTCTAAGACCGTATTCAGGGATGCCAGTGATTGAAGGCATCTTCTTTTGCTCTTTGTTTCAAAAGGAAAGTTTTTGACATTTTCCTTGACGTTGCTCCTAGCTTATAGATCTGCTGCTTCCACCCAAAGGAGCTGATGTGATTTACAGCCACAACAAAGATCCCTTTTTAGCTCTTCATGCTTCTGGCACAATGCACTAGGAGACTTGTTTGGAAGCGTTTGCTCTTTCTAGAATCCCGAGCCTGCCCCAAACTTGGAGTCTACAGAGCTGGTCCAGTTTCAGCCCTGATCTGTACTGAAACCCTGACTTCTGGAGATTGGTTCCCCCTGTAGGACTTTGCACTCTCTTCTGCCAACCCCACCCGCTGATATGAGAGTGGGTGGTGCCTAATGTTGGACACCAGGAGAGCTAGGGTCACCTAGCACAACCCTGGACCAGAGGAGGCAGTAAATATACTTCTTCATAGGATACCCTGTGGAGGACCCCTATAGACCCTTAGTCATCTGGACTTTTGTACTTAACTCACCTATCCCCTTTCTTTCCTTGAACCAGGTCAGCGAGGTTACCAATACTCCTGCCCTGTTGGAAGCCTGCTAGACCTCTGCTGGCACTGTGCTCTGGAGGTCTTCGCAGTCTTGTGGGAAAACAGACACAAAAAGGGGTTAATATAATACAGGGGGAACAGGTTTCATTCATACTATATGAGACTCAGAGGCTACAGCAACTAATGACTTAACAGTAGTCAGAGGAGCCTTCTTGGAGGAGGTGACATTTGAGCTGGTCTTGGAGCAACAATAGAAATTCTATGAGGCAGATGAGGGAGAAGAGCTTTGATTCTGATTATTTCTATAGACTATCTTTTCTTGCCGGCATATAGGAATATTATTGATTTTTGCATATTTAATTTGGAACAGTCTTTAAAGGTTTAGAGGCCTGAAGTAGGGGGAAGGTTGACTTCTTAGGGAGAAAAGGCAAAGGAGTTTGCTGAGAGAGAGATGGGGCAGTTTTGTCTGAATCAGTGAGTGCTCCTGGAGTTCAGGAGTTGGTGAGCAAATACAAATAATGGGGGTACGTAGAAAGGGAAAAGTAAAACAACATCTGTAGCATTCCTGCCACATTCCTGCCAGGTACTTTATTGGTACATTTAGTACTTTTTGTTCCATTTAATCTCCCTGACAGCCCAGCTAGGTGGATGATGATACCCCCATTTCACAGATGAAGAAGCCAAGGCTAAGGAAACTTATGTGACTTTGATGAGCTAGGCAGCCTCATCTCTTAGCCTCTGTGCTTTCAATGTTTCACTGCTGCCATTTATATAATAAAACAGCTTTACTAAGATATAATTCACATGCCATATAATTCATCCGTTTAAAGTATCCAATTCAATGGTTTTAGTGAATTCACAGAGTTGTATAACTATCACCACAATCAAATTTTAGAACATTACATTTCCCGCATAGAGATACCTTCACCCCTTTGTTGCCATTTCACGATCTTCCCATGCCACCCATCCTAAGGTAACTCTTAATCTACTTTCTGTGTCTATGCATTTGTCTGCTCTGGAAATTTCATATAAATGGCCTCATACAATATATGGTCCTTTGTGACTGGCTTATTTCACTTAACAAAATGTTTTTAAGGTCTATCAATGTTGCAGCATATATTGGTACTTCATTTCTATTTATTGCCAAACATATTTCTTATTATCAGCTGATAGACATTTGGATTGTTTCTGTTTTGGCCATTATGGGTAATGCTGCTATGAATATCCATGTATAATGTGTTTTTGTGTGGACACATGGTTTTATTTCTCTTGAGTATGCGCTAGGAGTGGAATTGCTGGGTCATGTGGTAATTCTAGGTTTAAGCATTTGAGGAACTGCCAAATTAGTTTCAGCAGCTTCTTTGCTGCCTCTTGTACATGGCTTGCCTTCAGAGTAATGGGACTGGGACGAAGGACAAAGTCTATGTTAATTGCCTTTTTTCAAAGAAGTAGACCATCATAAAGTACTCGTAACTCTGCAGCTTCACTATTGAGTCTTCAGTGATTCCAGAGGGACTGCAGATTCTGCAGAGCCTCCAAGACATTTCTATGAATGCTGGTCATCACTATGCCAGCAGAGCTCTGCTTCCACATTCCAGCTAGTAGGCTGTGGTAATAGAGAAAGTATTAGAATTAACCCTAAAGTTCAAGGTGCGAAGTATGGACAAGTGTGATTAATGGTGATGAAGGTTCTTGGAAAAGGGAGGGCAGGGTTTTGGGCCTGCCACAAGGGAGATGGAGATCAAGGAGGTGGGGAGGGAAGACTGGTTTGGGTCCATGTGATTTGGGGCACGTCCTTGGGCAGCTGTGGCCTCTAACTCTTATCTTTGTTCTTTGGCTACAGACCTGGCTGAATGCAAGCTGGCTTCTTTCCCCATTGGCATTTACAAGGTCCTGCGAAATGTCACTGACCAGATCCACTTCATCACTCTTGCCAATAACGAGCTCAAGTCCCTCACCAGCAAGTTCATGACTACATTCTGTCAGCTCCGAGGTAAGCCTGGTCAGCTCAGGCCAGCGGGGGAGAGCTAGCCATCATCCTTCAGGCTCTGACCCTGTTGGGGAGTGAATCAGGGCCAGTCCCTGGTCAGCTGAACCCAGGAAGTCATCCCCAGGGAGAGGCTTTGGGAGTGAACCTGTGTCCTCCCTGCAGCCCGGAAATCTCTGTGTCACTCCTGCTTCTAGCTGGCTGTGTATCAGATTGACTAATGGTCCAGGGTGTGGGTCCTGGAGTGATTCTCTTGTTCTGAACAGACCAGTGGGGCGTTTGAGGTCCTGAGGCCCAGGGGTAGTTTCTCTGTGGACTTGAACGAGCCCCCCAGTCTGGCATTGTCTTCCTGTACTGCTTTCTCAGTTCACTAGTGACAGTTGCCAGTATTTCCTCTGCTGGCACACACAGAACAAGTGGACACGGGTGCTTGGCAGGAAGATGGGCAGAAGGCCAGCAAGTGGGCATTATAAATTCTTTTGAAATGGTTTGTCCAGATAGACAATCAGGATGTAATGGCCACTGTAGTGCCTATTCTCCTCTCCACAGAGCAGTCCCTCCATCCTTCTGTGAGAATCCAGTGCTGCTCAGAGACCCGTGGGTTGGAGCTGCAATCTGGGCACTCGGCATGTGTTTGCAAAATGTTGGGGCAGGAGAGTTGGAGAGAGCGCAGGAGGCCTAGCCTTCCTGCCTTCTGGAATTCTCTATCTGGTAGGGACATGCAAAGGGTCTCAGAACGTGTTTAGAGAAATTAATATGTAAAATGCTGATGGAACAGTAAGAACTCAAGCAAGCATATCTCATATAGCTGATTTTAGGTTTCCTAGAGGAGATGTGGGCATTGGGCAGAGCCCAGAGGGGAGAGAGAGATGCGAATTGGCAAACCTGGTCCAGGGACAGAAAGTAGTTTATACAATGTCTCAGGAGGGAGCTATAGGTAGGACCTGGAAAGACCACTGGCTAGGTACAAACACAAGGGCAAAGAGGAGGGATTGGTCTATGTAGTTATTTCTGAATGAAGCTCACAGAGCTCATTGCATTTGTGCCTAAAAAGCTAAAAGTACTTATGACTGAGGTTGAGTGGGTGATGGGGGTTTCTAGGGCAAAACTGGTCATCACAGAGGTGCCCATGAGCATTTTTAACCTGGCCTGCTTTCCCATTCTTCCTTTTCTGGTGATTGCTTCTTTACACAGTTTAGATGGATCCTCATAGCCAGTAGGCCCCTTGGACCAGCAGCTCTTGGCCCCAGCTGAAACCAGAATCACCTGAGAAGCGTTTCTGCAAACACAGTTGCCTTCAACTCTACCCCACACCAGATGAATAAGAATGTCTGGGTGTAGACCTGGTGTAGGCCTGGGCCTAGGCATCTATTAAAGTCCATGTCAGTCAGTCTAAACCTTGCCAGCAGCCAAGGTTTAGACCATAGTTGAGGTTTATAAGCACAAATACCTGAAAGACTAGCATTGGGCAGATGACAAAAGGGAGTGGTAGGGACTTTGGCAAACCAGTACATGCCCTGCTCAGCTTCTGCCTGATGTGCCACAAGATTGTTCTAATTGTTTTATTCAATTGAAGCTGGAAATATGGATTTTTATGTGGATTTTACCAGTTTTTACATAGTATAAAAGTGATAAAACATTAAGTTTAGCCTATGGGCCACCAGTTTGAGACTCTCCCATAAAATATTAGTGCTATCTCTGCCACCTCATTGCATGGATGGAGAAAGAAGCGTGGGGAGAGAAGGGACTTGTCTGGGGTTCAGAGCAGTACACCCTGATTGCCCATGACGCAGGCCACAGCTGCCTTTCTAGGCCACCTGCCTAGGCTGGTTACTATACCTAATGGGCTGGTTTCCTGGGCAGGTTGCTGCAGGTTGTGTATTGGAGTTCTATTTTTATAGTTGGTCTGGCAATTGTCTGTGTGTATATATTCAGACTCTCATAGCCTGCCTTTCAACTCACTTCAGCAGTTCCTCATGAGTATCCATTCTGGGCACAGCCATGGGCATGAACAGAGAGCCCCAATTCACTAGGTGCTTAGCCTTCCCAGCTCCATGATGAGAGTTTTGTTTTTTGTTTTTTGTTTTTTTAATGCATCTCACTTAATCCTTGTAGCATCCTGCATTTGGGAAGGATATGAAAGCTAACACCTAGACTTGGTCCTTGAGGAGCCCACGATCTCTCAGGGGAGGCAAATGTCTAAGCAGGTAGCCACCTTATAATATGAGAGGTGACACAGCAGACATTTATTCAAAGTTCCATGTTCTTCCCTTACTTCCTACTTTGCTCCAGCCCACGAGGTTACTTTTCTTTGGCTGGTGGCACTTAGTACATGAAGGGAGAGAGAAAAGTGTGGTGCTGGGAAAGTGGGGCAGATGTTGAAGCTTTGCAGTTGTCACTTGGATGCTGACATCTTGGTTTTAGTCTGGGATCAGGCAGAAGATCTACTCCGATGGGTACATGTTTTCTGTCTCCTTCAGCACAGCCCACCACTAGAATAGCCAGGTCTGGGAGGGTCTGTCTCACCTGAGTTATCCACAAGGGTAGCGCTAGTTGCTGATGATCGAGAGTTTCTACCTGATGCTAAGACAGTGATGAAGCTGTAGCCTTCTGCATCAGTTTTTGTCATCAGTCCTCAAGGGTGTCAGGCCCCTGGAGTTACTTTGCTGACCTTGGTGGGGCAAAGGCCAAGTTGTTCATGACCCCTGCATATATGCTTGAGGTCAGTGGGTCAGGCCTCCCTAGCAGAGAATTAAAGGAATTTAAGTGTCACGGCCTTCAGCATCTTTCAGCTAGAATCCAAGAGATAGGACTGCTAAGGCCAGCGGAGATGAGCATTTCAAATTTGTTGGTGTACACTATGAAGTTATCTAGCATTGATGTCACCCTGAGCCTGGGACCTACCAAGAGTTAAGAAGCAGCTCTCCCTGTGGTCATTCTGAACCTAGACCCACAAGATGAAAGGCTGGGTTGTTTGGTGTTTGAAGCACAGATGCCAAGTTCAAGCCCAGTTCTAGGGCACATCTTCCCTTCGCCCTCGAGATCCACTCTCCATTGCTAATCCTAGCTTTCTCTCACCCTTGGTTGTGGTTATCTTCATCCATTGAGGATCCCAGTAAGAGATCAGGAAAGGAGAAGAGAATAAGATCAGTGAATTCATTCTCCCAGCTACCTCCCTTGAGGTCCACCTCTGGCTGGCTGTGCCCCTCATTTGGAGGTCACTTCTCTCAAGGAAGCCTGTACAAGACTCTTCTTAAAGGTGTCATCTGGTTGGTGACAGCTTCCTGCTTCTAACCCTGAGTTACTGCAGGATCCTTTGAGGTTCTCAAAAGTCCTCCCATATCTGTGTAAATACTTTGTTGCAAATAACCCTCCGCCTTGAATTACCCTAATTTGAGTGTGTCATCTATTTCTGGTTAGTGCCCTGACTGATGCTCTCTGCCACATATTAGCTCCACAACTACAGGCAGGTTGTGCCTCAGTTTCCCCCTTGGTACAATGGAATAATACTGGTAATGGTCTCTGTCCCATAGGGCTTTTGTGAAGACTGAACAGCCCTGGGAACAGCAGCATCCCCACCGCTGCCTCACATGGTACCTAGCACATAGTAGTGGGCGTTCACCTACTGAGTGGATAAATGAATGACTTCCCACCATGCGGTCAGCAGAATAATGGTCTCTCAGAGATGTTCACATCCTAATTCTTAGAATCTGTGACTATGTTACCTGATGTGGCAAGAGAGACTTTTCAGATGTGATTAAGTTAAGGACTTTGAGAAGGGAAGATATCCTGGGTTGAGTTGGAGGGTCCAATGTAATCATAAATAAGTCTTTATAAATAGGAGGACCAGAGTCAGAGAAGTTGATGCAATGATCAAAGCAGAGACCGAAGTATTAGGGCCACAGGCCCCTAGAAGCTGGAAAAGTCAAGAAACATATTCTCTCCTATAACCTCCAGAAGGTACACAGCTCTGCTGACAACTTGATTTTAGTCCTCTAAGACCCATTTTGGTCTTCTGACCTCCAGAATTGTAAGATGATACCTTTGTGTTTTTTTAAGCCACCAAGTTGGTAGTGACTTTTTACAACACTAATAGGAAACTATTATACACCAGATGGATCTAGGGCCTCCTGCTTTTGTATCCCCACCTTGCTTGCTTTTCTGGCCCTTCCACCCTACCTCCCCATGGAGCCAGGGCTGAGCCCAAATGGGAAGCCTTCTCCAAAGAACTGCCCTGACCACTTTTCTCAGCTGCTATATTTTCCTCAGCTCCTCTCAGTGTTCAGCTCCTCCTGTGGCACACAGGCTAGATTCTGGTGGAGTTCAAAATTATTCTCAGTATGTTTATTCAAAGCCCTAGTAGGAGCTGCTACCTCCACCACTGTGCTGGTGGTGTTGATTGAGAGTGCAGCAGGTGAAAGGTGAATTGTCCTAATGGGGCAGGACGGGAGACCTGCTTTCTTCTCCAGCACAACCTGGGTCTGGGATGCTGGCTGGAGGTGGCCAGCTCACCTCAGAACATCCAGGCAAGAATGTGTTGCTCCAAAGGAATCCTTGGAGACAGAATAGCTGTTACTGCATAACATACTGCCCTGAGATTTGCTGGTTTTAAACAATGTGTTATTTCCTCCAGCTCTGTGGATTGATTGGTCTCTGCTGAGGGGTTCTTCTGCTCTAAAGTGTAGACTGAAGAAACTTCTCTGAAGAGGGAGGTCCCTCATCCTCCAAAGCCTCCCTCCATGTGGCCTCTAAGCTGCTTGGACTTCCTCACAGCATGGTGTCTGGACTCCAGGAATAAGGAAGTGGGTGGTTAATGCCTGAGCTTGGAAGTTCCAGAATACCACTTCTGCTGCATTCTCTTGGTCAAAGTGGTCTCAAGGCCAGCCCGATTCAAGAGGTGGGGAGCTAGACTCTCCCTCATAATGGGAGTTGCTGCAAAATCCCACACGAAAGGCACAGGAATGGTAGCTGTTGCTAGAAACAGCCTGCACAGTGGCCTTCTTAGTTTACTAACCGGAGCAATGATGGATGGCCATTTTATCATTTCTTATTTGCTTAGTTTAGCTCTTGAGTGCTCGCTGTTTGCAGGCCACTGTGCTAGGAACTGAGAGGAAATAGTTTACCCTTAGGCTCTGAAAACCTGGCCCTGGTATTTTCAAGTTGTGTGACTTTGAACAAAGTATTGGCTCACTCTGAGTTTCTACTTTCTCATTGTAAAATGGGCATAATATTACTTCACAGAAGTATATAAATCCCACATGCTATTAATTTATAATCTTAATTTACTTGTTCTTATAAACCAAATTATAACTTTTTATTTTCAGGAAGTGACAGGAATAAATGAAATAGCTTCCCTTTGGAGAGAAGTTAGAGGCAGCCTGGAGAGGTGTTCTTGCCACACATAAAGGAGAACATCTCCATTCTGCATCTTGATGACCCTGGAAATCAGTAGACTCTAGGGGACCCCTTTGCCTACCTGGCCCAGGACAAATGTTCATACCTGGAACACTGAGACATTGTTTGCAACTCTGCATAAATTCTGGTGCCCCAGTCCTTCAGGGCCCAAGCTAACATTTCCCCCTGCGTGCTATGGAACTTCACACTTGCACTTTTATTCCCCTGTTCCAAGCTCTAAGCAGAGATCTTTGCTCCTGGCTCTGAGAGTTAAAAGAGTTTCCATCTCCTTTCTGCACTTCTTATCCACTTCCCGTGCATTTCTCTAGTTATAAAGCTTTAAATCTTCATGTAAAAATAGGTTCCTATTATTTTGTTTGAATAGGTAATAGGTACACACAGTATAATATTCTGATGTTTGGAAGAGGTAATAGGGAAAAATAAGTCTTCCTCTTATTCCTGTCCCCAGAATCCCATTGCCCTGCCCAGAGGCAACCACTGTAAGCAGTTCCAGAGGTATTTATTCTATGCCAATGTTAACATAAATGTCAGTAGCATCAACAGTGTACCACCATGGGCAGGTACTATTGTAAGCACTTTGCAAGTATAAAATTATTTAAGCCTTTACAACTTTGTAAGGTCAGTACTGATATTGCCTCTTTTTTGTTGGATGGGGAAACTCAGGCAGAGAGAGCATAAGTAATTTGCTCACATGGTGAGAAAGAAGGGGTTGGGACTATGGGTCCAGACCCTGAGCTCCTCTATAACTACGAATGGGATTAGAGGGTATGCACTGTTTTGCAACTTGCCTTTTTCACTTAGCAATACATTTTAGAAATTGGTCCATGTCGGGATAGTGACAGCTGCCTTATTCTTTTTGTAGGGCCAGAATGGATAGTACTGAGTTTTAGTTTGTGACAGACCCTGGTTAGAAGAGTTTCCTCATCCCTTTCCCCTGGCCACCCAGGGAGTCAGTGTGGCTTTTGGAAACTTCACACCTGTCTCTTTGCCCTATAGGCAGCAGCTGTCTCTGTGCTGAGCATGGGGCCATTTGAAAGACACTTATTGTCCCACCTGACTGGCTGACTTTGCTTTTCATGGGGCCCTTGCAGGCAGGAAGATAATTGTTCATAGATATACCGGTTGGCCAAGGTACAGATTGATCTTCAGAGGGCAGGTATTTTTGAAACTGGCTATGTAATCACTGCAGGCATTCTCCTGTCTCCAGGGGGTCAGTCTAAGGCCTCTGAGTCATTCTTGGCAGTTGTCCAAGATAAGGGTGATGCGGAAATAATAAAAAAGAAATTGGGGAAGGAGAGGTTCATTAAAGAGACACTGGAAACCACAGCTCATTCAGTAAGGACAATAAATGAGGGAATATCATGATAGGCTGCTCACAGGCTGGGGAAAGTCTTGGGAGGGAGATGAAATAGGGTCTTCTCCCAGAACTCCTGCCAATCTTGGAATTCCAGGTTGTTCAACTGTGAATTCTGATGTAGGAGAGCAGGAAGAAACATGTGGAGCCACCTAATGCAGCCCCCAGAACCGGAGAACCTCTGCCCTCTCTGTCCAAGAAAGAGGGTAGAGAGATCCTATACTGTTGTAAACCCAACAGTGAGAAAGAATGTGTTGTGTCTCCTGAGGAGAGAAGCAAAGCTAGAACTGGCTAAGGCTATATTTAGTTGGAAGCTCAGCATATTAGCCAATTAGGTGGCTGGGCTATTGGCCACACTTCTTTTCTTCCTGTGAAATGGAAACAACAGAGAAAGCCTTGAGTTCCTAGGTTTGGGGTGACATAAAGCCCCAGGAATTAGGCAAGACTGGACTTTGACAGATGTGGGGGCATCTGCCCCAGGGAACCTGCTTTCTTTGTCCTCCCCTGGTAAGGGGGCCCTGGAAGCAGTTCCATTGTTTGATTTAAACTCAAAACCTACCAGGTCTATTGTGAACAACTTTGCAGTCATAAATTGGACAACTTGGAAGAAATGCACCAGTTACTTGAAAATCAGCAGAAGTCACCAAGGTGAAATAGATACTCTGAATAGTTTTATAACCATTAAAGAAATTGAATTAATAAATACAAAGATCCCCCAAAATAAATCTCTAAGTCCAGATTATTTTACTGGAGAATTCTAACAAACTTAAAAAGAATTAACATCAATTTTTCACAGTCTCTTCCAGAAAATAGAAGAGAAGGGTGCACTTTCTAACCCATACCATGAAGCCAGTATTACTTTTATTTCAAATCCAGATAAAACTGTACAAAGAAAAGAAAACTACAGACCAATCTCTCACATGAACTAAGACAAAGAAATTCTCAGGAAAATATTAGCAATCAAACCCAGCAATTTATAAAAAGAATTATATGTCATGACCAAGAGGGATTTATCAATTTTTTCAGATATGCAAAGCTGGTTCAACATTTGAAAATCAGTCACTGTAATCTATCATACAGAAGGTTAAAGAAGAATCATGCAATCACATCTGATGACAAAGAAAAAGCACTTGACAAATTCCAACAGCCATTCATGATTTAAAACAAAAACAAAACAAAAACAGCTTCTCAGCAAACTAGGAATAGGAATACAAGGGAAGTACCCTAATTTGGTAAAGAACATTTAGAAAAACCCTATAGCTAATGTCTAACTTAATGATAAAATTTTTCCCTGTAAGATTGGGAACAGGCAAAAATGTCTTCTCTAATTTGGAAAGTTCTACTCACTGCAATAAGACAAGAAAAATAAACGAAAGGCATATAGATGGGAAATGAAGAAATACAATTGTACCTTTTTGCAGATGACATGATTGTCTGTATAGAAAACCCCAAAGAATCTGCAAAATAAAAACAAACAAACAAAAAAAGTCTACAACTAATAATACACGAGTTTCCAGGATAGAAGATCGACCCAAAACCTACTAGGCCATGCATACTCATCCTCAGGATGCTTTCTTAGCTTCCTATCTCACTTAGAGTAAATGTACTAACTTCCCAAAGTCTCTGAGGCCCTGAGTAACCTGCTTTCAGCCTCATCTCTATAACTTTTCCTTTCTCTCTCCCCACTCCAGGCACAGTGACTTCTGTTCCTTGGTTGTGCTCCAGTTTTTTTTCTGCCTCAGGCCTTTGTGCTTGTTATTTCCTCTGCCAGCTTTCCCCTGGGCTTTTTGACCAATCGGCTTTTTCTCATCGTTCACTCGGACCTTAAATGCCTTCTAAGCCATCTGATATAAAATTATTTGTTCTCCTTTATTACTTTCTCTCCCCACTAGTGTGTAAGCTTGTTAACGTAGAGATCTGGTGGTCACCACAATTTCCCCACGGTCATGCAGTGCCTGCCCTGTGGTAGGTGCTGAGTAATGTGGGTTGAGTGATTAAGTGAAGGCTGTTACAGTAGCTCTGTGACTTTCTTGCAAGTCATGTGTCCCAGCTGCATCCACCGTCTTCTTTCATTTTCCCTTTTGATTCCTGCCTTTAATGTTAGCTTTCAATTCTGTTTCCACTAAAGGCTCCATAATCCAAGAATTAAGTCTCACAAATCTTGTACCTCTCTGACAGAAATTTGAGTGTTTTTACTTTTCAAAGATGATTCTTTCATGTTCAAGTACAGGGCTGAATGTGTAGTAGGTGCTTAATAAATATCTGTATTTTGCAGCATATCTTGCCTTTCAACACCTTCTCAACTCATCTTCACAGCCCTGCTGTAAGTGGGCAGGGAAACCTTCTCATGAGGCCATCCAGAGAAAGAATGGGCCCAAGGACAAGTACTGAGTTAGATCAGAACCAGATTCTCCTGTTTCTTCCCCATTCATTCATTCATTCATTCAGCACTAAAAAAGCTGGCATTTGCTGAGTATCTACCCTGAGAACAGGCACTACAGGGATTAAAGATACAGCACTGGAAAAAGCTAGGTGCGAGAATGGCTCACTTAGAGAGTTTCGCTGGGGTTTAAATCCTGGTTGGGGTGTTGCGAGAGGAAAGTCAAATATCTAGGATGAAGTTGGGGTTTGTATGACCTTAGACAAGTTTTCTCATCTCTCTGCAAATTGGTGGTAGTGGGTTATAATAAAATCAAACTGATGTTTGCGTGTAAGCTCCTAGAACAAGTACCTGGAGTGTAGGAATCCTCCACAGATGCTAGTTTTCATTATTTTTGTTGAAAGCTCCATGCCCAGAGAGCTAAACTTCTGGTATTCAGCAGAAGAGCACTTTCCTGGAAACCCTCCCCCATGCAGACCCAACACTTCAACACTTTCTGAATGCAGCAGGAGTCTGATTCACTGGAGCAGGCTGACACTGCCTCTCCTGAGCAGATCTGGGCCCTTTGAAGCTCAGTAAGAGAAAGCCTCCCCTTTCTTCCCGATTTCAGTGCAGCCCCTTTGATTACCTTAACGCAATTAAGAAGCTGAACTTAAGGATGCATAGCCCTGCCTACCCAGCCACTATTCAGTGCCTTTTGCTTTTCAGAAAAGCTTCTGCACTGGGGGAGAGGCAACCTTTCAGGCAGAGCCAGCCCCTCTTCCCTGCAGCTGAGCTTTTTCTTAGAGCTTGCCACTAAATTAAAGCAGCTGTCCCTGGAGAATGTGACACTGGGGCAGGGAGGTGATTTCATACCCACAAGTGCCTTTATCTTTAGAGCAATGATCTCAAGAGAAGGAGACACCAAGGAAGCACTTGGAAAGCTGCCTAAGCTTTATTGAGTGAAAAAAGCAGGTCTCAAAAGAGTATATAGTCTATGAATACATTTTTGGTTTTGTTGAAACAATGTCCATCCTATCCATCTGTCTCTCAGCATGTATATGGAGTATGCACACGAAACAACATTGGTCCTCTCTTGGGGTAGGAATACATGGGATTTATGTTTCCCACATTCCATATTTTTGTGATATCTGTAATTTTACAATGGGCATGTACTGCTTTTGTAGAAATGCATTTAAAGTTAAACTGTATCAGTCAGGATAGGCTAGTTTTGTATCAGGTACAAAAAATCCCAAATCTTAGTGGCTTAAAACAACAAAATCTTGTCTTTAGATTTAGGATAGTATTTGTTTTTTCTGATAGTTACCAGCACTGCTCACATGATTGAGTGCTAGGCCACTTGCCACCTTCAGTAGTGTTTAAGGACTGAATCATGACTTTCCTTGAGAAAATAATTTCCAGCACAAACAAGGACCCAGAGGTCTGTGCACAGTGAGGGAAAAATATTAAAATAGTGATAACAGATATTTCCCTTGGTGATAACAAGTTTCAGCAACATCTCATTTTAAGCAGTACACCTTTCTGAAGCTTCTCCAAGATAAACCAGCTGCAAATATTGTTCCCGGTAGCTACCCAAGCGGCCTTTGTATGTTAGGGTATTGAGAGTCAATAAGCAGAGTGGCTAACAGCTTGATGGACCCAGGAGCCAGACTAGCCTGGTGTCAGAAATTGGCTCTGCCACTTCTAACATCCTGATTTGTAAAATGGAATTCTTTCTACACCTCCTTATTGTAAGGATTCATTTGACACAAAACATGGTAATAAACACTGAGAAGAGAGTACCAGAGTGTGGTGTGTACTCCAGAAGTTTAGCTATATGTATTATTATGTAACAGGCCACCTGTGTAGTCATGTCCAGAGTTGGCCTACTTCTCCCAAGGACAGTGACCGAGGAGTCCAGACTGAGTTTGTCAAGAGAATCTTGTACCTTTGGGATGGATCACTTAGTGAGCAAATAGTCTGTAATTGAATGGGAGTGAGTGTTGCCCTTTTCTAGGTCTGACCAGACAGAATCAAACCAGAAAGTCACAAAGGTCAAAAGAGATTAGGAAAAAGAGCCTGCTGTTTGGAATGGTTCTTAAGCAAACACTTCTGGAGGCAGGAATGCCCTGTTTTCTGGCACTTTTTAATTCAACGTGCTGTGTGAAGGGGCAGACTTGGCCTGCTGACACCTGGGGCTGCAGAATGTAGGGAGTTGACATTGGAAGAATGAGCCTCCCATGGGTCTGTCAGGCTCTGAGCCTCCAACCTGAGGACCATCATTCTCTCTGCTTATAAAGTCCTTTGCCCACTTCTTTGGAGGTTGCCCATGTCTTTGGAGCCAGACAGATCTAGTATCAGATTTTAGCTGCCCCACTTACCAGTTGTGCAATATTGGGTAAATCACATAACCTCTCTGGGCCCCCAGTTTTGTCAACTCTAAAAAAAAAAAGGATGAACTGCTAAGAAAATTAAAGGAGATGATATGTGTATAGCACTTGGCATATAGTAGGTGCTCAACAAACATGTAATCTTTCCTTTCCTAAGGTGTATGAAAGAGAAAGGTCATAAATCATTTTATAGTAAAAAACAAACAAACAAAACTCAGATGATATAAGCAGGGCAGCCTGCTCAGGGTAACTGGGAGCTGGAGACTAAGCAGGGATTTGATCAGGGGCAGGTCTTTGCATCTACTGAGCCCGTAACCTCTGTTCAGTAGTTTCAGCATCAGCTCAAAGAACACGTTTTGAGTATTCTGGGAAGAGAGGGTCTCTGCCTTTCTGCTTTTCCCCTACACCTAAGAAGCATTGGTGTAATCATGCACAAGGCTCGGCAGTATGTTCATTCTAGGAGCACGTGAGAAAAGGAAACTTTCAGAGCCTTTGAGTCCTGGCTGGAACAAGACAGAGACGTAGAAAAAAGCTATTGAATGGCGGAGAAAAAGACCTGGCAGGACACACTGAGCACTTATTAAAAGGATATCAGCCAGATGAAAAGCTTTTCAGCTCCCCAGTGGTGGAGACTCAGAGAAGCCTCCTCCCCCACTGATGCCAGCATGTCTCCCATCAGGGCAGCTCACACTGGTCTTTGTTCCTGAGGATGTGCAAACTGGGCTTCACATGAAAGTGTCTTAAGACTCCATAGCTACTCTGCTGCCCCTCAGTTCCACCCAGCTCCCCCTCCATCTTGGTGTCAAGATGGCCCCATCTCCACCTCACTTCCTAGAGGAAATGGGGCTGTCATTCCATTCTCCCTCCTTTATTTATGAATCTCAAAGAACATGGGGGGACATCTGACCACCAGGCATGAATCTGCTAGGTGTGTGGGCAGGTTGCTTGACCTCTGTGAGCGTTAGGTTCTCTCATCCATAAATTGGGCTAGGACTTTGTCTGGAGGACTATATGAGATTTCTTGAACAACTAATACATTGCCTGATACAGTGTCATTCAGTGAATATCCACATCTATCCCTCCCATCTCCTTTGTTACCAGCCCCTTTGTCATATACTTTGTGGCTAACATCAGGTCATCCTGGGTCATCCCAACACCAGCTTCCCTGCCACCTGGCTGTGTGATCTTGAGTGAGTTGCTTAACCTCTCTGAGCCACAGCTCTGCTTCTGTCAAATGGAGCAGAACGAGACAAATTTTGCAGAACTGTTCTGAGGATTAATGAGACAATTAGCTGCAGCTGCTGGCATGTGCAGGACTCATAGTAGGTCCTAAAAAAACAAAAAAGTTAACTGTGGTTACCACTGCCTTACACTGGCATCCAGCAAGATGATGTAGTACATCCTATCCTCCCTTGTGATGTGTCTCTTTGGTAGCGATCCCACCAGAAGTACTTCCAGAACAGCCTGGGGCACATACCCAGGTGTGACTGCTAGACCTGGAAGAGCTGTAGAAGCCCAATCACAAATGGCGTTGAATGCCTAAGAAGAAGGCCTTGGGGAGCTACTGAAGGTTTGTGAGCTCATGAGGTAGAATGGGCACCAGTGTGTACTGTTGATTGGAGAGGGGACTGGAGGAGGCCAGGGAGGAGGCTAGCAGAGGTGGTCCAGGTGAGAGGGCCTGAGGGCCTGAGTGTGGGAAGTACAGAGGCCCTTCTTCGGGAAAGGAGGATTCTGGAAGTGGCGAAGAGAGGTGTAGGGCTTGGCAGATTTGGGGGGATGGGGCTGGTGCCCCAGATGGGAGAGTCAGGAAGAAGGTGGTTGGAGGTAGGGCTGGCAGGGGTAAGGTGAAGGCTGACACTGTGGATCTGCTAAGTTTGCCATCTCCGAGGACATCTGGGTGGTCACGTTAGTTGGTCCTTACTGGAAGGGCTTAGAGCTCAGAAGAGAGGCTATGCAGGATGGATGAGGGGCAGTTTTCTAATTCTGCATCAGGAGTATCTGTGGCTGTAGGAGAGGAGCACTTCAAAATGGATGGACCCCTTCTCCCCTCTCTCAAGTCTACCTCCATGCCTCCCACAGCCTTGGTGTGACGTAGGGGATGGGAAAAAGTACACTTGGGCTGTATGTGGTCTTTGGAGGCAGTGGACTTGGGTTCAAATCCCAGCTCTGCCATGTACCATGCTGCAGAATTTAGCCTTTAGTACTGAACATTTTTAAGCTTCAATCATTTTATCTGCAGAATGGGGTGATACTAATGTTGACCTTGTGGGGTGGTCGTGAGACTTAAAGGAGACCATGCAGGGAAAGCAGTTAGCATGGTCCCAGCTCCTGAAAGGTGTCTGGTAATAATGTTTGTTGTTTTTAGGAGGAGCTGGGCATGGTTGATCCTAGATTGGCCAGAGAAGGCAGAGCTAGGTAGGCAGGGCCCGGAAGTGGGATTTGAGTCTAGAGCATGAGACCACCAGCATTGGGTTCCTACATTTAGCAAATAAAATACAGGATGCTCAGTTAAATTTAAATTTCAGATAAACAATGAATAATTTTCTAGTATGAGTATACCCCTTGCAGTATTTGGGATGTACCACCAAGGTATTGGGTGTAACCTCTTCCCTCAGCTAAACAGGTGGACAGACAGACACACATACATAGATATATACCTGCTATAGGATTAGCCTTGTGCCAGGCCAGGGAACATCAGGAAGAACTTAGGAAATTTGTGGTCAAGCCAGCCTGTGGCAATCCATTTGGCTGTCCATTCATTCATTCATTTATTCAGCCAGTCTTTCCTGGGCACCCTCTCTGTGTCAGGCCTCATGCTAGGCACATAGGATACAGGATGAACCACACTGATTCTAGACCTCAAGGGACTCCTGGTCTGGCCTTGGGTCCTCTTCATAACGTAGCTTCAGTCATTATCTTTGGAGTCCAACCCTGAGCTGTTCTAATACCTTTCCTGATCTAGTCCAGAGCCTCTCAGGGCATTGCCAAAAGTGGAAAAGTGAAAATGAGGGTCAGTGTGTAGCCCTGGGGAGGCTAGTCAGACACTGACACCCAGCTTTGCTCAGACCCCCAGCACTCTCCGATGGGGACTCAGCTGAACCCTTCATTGGCATGTGGGAGCCAGGTGGGACTGTGACCTAGATGTGGACATCATCAGTTATATTTTGGGAAGAGTCAAAGGCTCTTCAGCCTGGGCTCCTTATTTATGGGGCTTCAAAGCCAGGCAGAAGGCACACCCACCTAAACATGATTCCCTCTAAACCTGAACATGAGTGGAAAGTGCCTGTCAGCCTGCAAGACAAGCTTGTTTGAGCTGCAGGAAAGAAAGCCCGTCTGGTCATTCTGGGTGCCTCTGTTCAGGATGTTGTGGCCCCTCAACCAGCCCCAGGAATGATCCTAAATATGCTACCCTGAGCAAGGGTGAGAGATGCTGAGAGCTTCTTAGACTGGTCGTGACCCTTGGCTCTTGTCTCCAGGACACTGGGCAGAGCCTTCTAGCATTCATTCATCAGTTTAGATGACTGTCTCCACCATCTCAGCTGATTGATGGCAAGACGGTCCTGCCTTGTAGCAGAGACAGCAGGGTGAGTGAGGCTCCCACCAGTCAGGGATGCTCCCTCAGCATTCCCAAGGTGAGAGCAGGCTGCCAGGTAAGGTGCTTGGTGAGGCCTCTAAGACCTCTGAGAACAGAGGTGTGGCCCCACCAGCTGGTGTGGCCCCACCAGCCCTGACCTGCAAGATGCACACAGGCAAGCTACCCAAGGCTCTCAGCAGCTGTCCCTAGGGCTGGAGGCTTCTCACAGTTCTGAGCTGCTTTGGGGCTGTGATTAGACTGAGGTCCAAAATGTTTTGATAAAAGGCCACTTTTTTTTTTTTTAAATAACAATTCTGAACATGCTAAAAATTGAGAGAGGGGAGATTCTCTTCCCTACCCCTACAGTAGCTACTCTTGGTGCCCCCTGAGCTGTGGGATCTGTCTCCTTAATGTGAAGGGACTGAGCCAGTAGGTTCTGAGACCCCCTACAAGCTCACACAGACTTGTGTCTGTAGTGTTGTGACTGTGTTTATTAGCTCCCTGCTGCTTTGTGCTCCAAACAGCTGTTCCCCAAGGGCCTTGGAACCCTGCGGGTGCTCTCTAAACAGCAAAGAATGGTCTTATGTTCATTACAGCTTCAGGCAAAGAACATTTTCCTTTCTAATTCTAAGTGTGAGCAATTAGAAATACAAGCCCAAGTCCAGGAGGGAACTCAGTACTAACTGGATTACTGGATTCACCAGGTGCCCTGCATGGTTGCCATCTGTCTGTCATCTATCCATCCTTCTGTCTATCTGACATACTTGACAAAGGATTTACTATGTGCTTAGTACTATTCAAAGCCTTTTTCATGTAGTCATTTAAATTCATGGCAATCCTTTAGAAAGGGTTTGGTACTATCTTCATTTTACAACACTGACCTTATAATTGTGATCTGGATAGGGGTGTTTTCTGGTTTAAGGCATGGATGCTAAGTACCTGGCTGCTGGAGGCCTCCTGGGTTTGTGTTGGAGCAGTGGTTCTGCTGATGGAGGCTTGCATTCAAGATGCCCCTGATATGGGAATGAGAGGCAGGCCAGGGCCCCTCAGGGAGCCTGTGTTGTCTGCCTCCTGTGGAGAAGAGAGTCATTATTAATCAAATATCTGCTCAGTGACGCAAAGTGCCCCTCAGGGAGCTGGATGTAGGGAACAAAGATGACTCAGATTGTTCCCATT
The DNA here is from genome assembly GCA_004027375.1 of Macroglossus sobrinus. Classification (NCBI taxonomy): domain Eukaryota; kingdom Metazoa; phylum Chordata; class Mammalia; order Chiroptera; family Pteropodidae; genus Macroglossus; species Macroglossus sobrinus. Next base: position 457,199 of record PVKZ01000345.1, on the reverse strand, counting down.
TGCCAGAGCCCCAGGGTCTAGGAACAGGGGGCCTGAAGTGTGGCTGGCACTCAGGTGTGTGCAGGGGGTCCTCGGGCGGGGCTCTGCTCTTACTACAGGAGAGGCTGTTAGGACCTCTGAAAAGCTTATCACCCACAACCCAGGGCTGCATCATGGAGGATGCAGACAGAGGAGCTGGCTGGCACAGAACTGGTGGGCCCAGTGCAAAATAAAAATGTGGAACCTTCATTCACAAAGCAGAAGAAGAGTGCTTTTCTATTTTCTATTTAATGTCCTTCTGAGTAAAGAAAATATTAAAATTTCAAATCATTTTTATATTATGCAATGCCAATTTTAAATGCAAATAGAGCATTTGACTCATATATGGTCTCATGAAATTATAGCATTTGAATTTCATTGTTTATTTTCAGAGGGTGCCCTAAGTGGGCCAGAAAGACAACTCAAGCCAGACTCAGGAAGGCTGGAAAGAGGAAAGGAGGAAATGTGGGCTTCAGCCAGTGCCTAGGGTCCTCCCCGTGCCCCCTCCCCCGCCATGAGGAAGGGTACCTGTGCGTGTACCCTCAAGCCTGACCATTCCTGCCACAAGCTAGACTACTACACTTTGTCCTGGTCGGGGGTGGGATGTAGGGAGGGCCAGCCAGGAATCCCAAGGATCTTTAAACCTCTGCCTCAGGTCGTTCTCAGTGAGCAAGAGGCTCCCTCCTGTCAAGACTCTAGCTGCTACCCACGAAGATACTTTGGTGCTGCCAGCCCAAAGGAGTGCCAGGGTCAGCTGCCACTGGATTCTACCCTGAGACACCATAGGCACATATGCCTGACTAACCCTCCCTGCACCCAGGCCCCTGCTGGGGATGGAGGGCTGTAGCAGTTACAGAGCAGGGCAAAGAGGGGGAGCCCAGCATGTCCTGGGTGCCGGGGGGCAGGAGAGCAGCCTGCCGAGAACCCACCTGGGGAGGTGGTGGGAGTGAGGACCAGGTGTATGAGCGGAGACTCTATGGCCTCCACTCTACTTACAAAACATGGATTCAAGGATAAAATCATTAAGATTTTATTCTATACCCAGACCCAGAGTAAAAAGCCCCGAGACTGAAAATCTACCTCCATGTGAAGGGGAAAGACTGAAAAAAGAGGCTGGCCAGGCCAGTGTGGTAATCAGTATAGATTATTAAGGGAAACTTACAAGGCAATGGATCCCTGTGCTACTTGACAGGTGCCAAAGAAAAGGACAGAGAATGAGAGTGGGTGTGGGTACTAGTACATGAATGCTACCATGTGTGGGAAGTTACTTTACATGTTTGACCAGGTCAAGACAACTGCCTGTTCTAGGAACCAGCCCATAGAAGGTGGCAGGAGAGGGGTACTGATTTATGTCAGATGAACATGAATTATGATCAGTCTCTAAGGGGGGTTTGCAGAAAGCAACCTCTGTTCTGGCTTGAGTCTAGCTTGTAGGACAGATAGTAGTCATATTGTGGAACAGTCCTCCACAGATTTTCAAGATGGCAGCACAAGACATTCAACCCCAAGTGTGAACCTGGGACCCTGTGTGACTATGCTAGGTCCATGAAGCCAGCCCTGGGGAGAAGAGTTACATTTCCAGGTCTCATTTTCCTTTAGGTCAGACAAGGTGGGGAGGCTCACCTGAGTCCCATAACAAAGGAGGGACTCTGTAAAGTCATATGAGGACAGGGCCTGAAACCAGTAGAAACCGGGGCCCCTGTGAGTGCTCTCATGATAGTTCTGCTTCTCTGTCTCCCCCATTCTTCTGATGTCAGCTGGCTTCCTCTGTTTCCTTAGGTTCCTCTCTAATGTTTATTGAGTACCTACTGTGTGCCAGACATTGTACAGAGCACTTTGCATACATGTAATCTTCACAACAGCTTTCTGCTGTAATAGTAACAATAATGTTGTGTGAGTGATTACTCTGTACTGGGTACTGAGCCAAGTGCTTTACCCGTTTTAACAGATGTAAGCCTCTAACCCTATGAAGCACATGTTGTTAGTAGTTCCTTTCTACAGATAAGGAAACTGAGACCTAATGGTGTTAGATAACTGAGTAAAAAAGTTGTAGATGGCACAATTGGGGTTTGAACCCATGCAGTGGGGGCTCTGGATCCCCCACTCTTAAGCCCTGCATTATACCACTTCCCTTACCCCCCACACTGACTCTTGGTTTCTGCCCCTCATCCCTTCTACTTGCCCAGGGCTGCTCTGGGTGTCCCAGCTTCTTTCTGTAGAACACGGCATTTCAGCTTCGGCCTCACCACCCGCAACAGAGGGACACCCACCAGTGCAGCTCACCTCCTCACACAAGTCCCCGTATGAGTTGCTTGTCAGCTTTAGGAGCAGGAACCCACACTCATCTGGTCAGCTGTGGCTAGGCTGGGGAGCAGGGTCATCTGACACAGAAAGAACTTGACTGGTGGCCCTTGAGCAGGAGGGCAGTGGGAAGTGGTGTCCCCCAGATGGAGGGATGTGGGGAGCTGTGGGTGTGAGGAACCTGGGGGCTTCCCATTCTGGCCTCTCTCATCAAGGCCTGGAGCTGAAGCCTTGTCTGAGTGAGGACCAGCACATTCTGACCCATTGGCTAGGCCCAGGCTTCTGTTGGCTGAGCCTTTTATTCCTTCCCGCTGGGAAGGACCACCCAGGCACAAGTGGGAGTTACCCTTCCTCTTGCATAAACATGAAATCAGATAGTGGGTGGGGAGGACTTCCTTTTGGCCTGGGGCTTCTTTGCTGCCTTCCTGGCCTGGGTGGGGTCAGGCAGTGGTTCTTAGGTTACTTTCCTTCTCAGAGTTCCTTCTCTTTCTCCCTTCATGTGGCAGAGCTCCGCCTGGAAGGGAACTTCCTACACCGCCTTCCCAGTGAGGTCAGCACCCTGCAGCACCTCAAAGCCATTGACCTGTCCCGAAACCAGTTCCACGACTTCCCTGAACAGCTCACCACCTTGCCAGCACTGGAGACCATCAATCTTGAGGAAAATGAGATTGTGGGTGAGTTGACCCAGCCCATTTGGCCCCTGCACCTCTCTCTGTCTGCAGATCCTTTCTGAGTGAGGCTCACGGGGCCTCACGGAGCACAAGGCACAGGACTCTGGATTCAGACTGTCACAGACATGAGGGCAGGGCTGGGCTTTTTGGTTTTAGATGGCTGAGCACAGGGCACTGAATCTGGGAAGGTAACCATTATGAGGCCCTGTGACCTGCTGGGGGCTGGGTTAGGCACTTGCTTTCACCTGGCAGGTAGAAGGTCTGCTTTCCCCAAAGTGAGTTGCAAACTCCCAGGGCCATGCTTAGGGTACAAGCTATTGCTCTCGCATCTCCATCTTCCAGCCTAGGCTGCCTAAGTAAGACCTTTCAGCTTGGACCCTTGATACATTGACTCCTACCTGAGTCCCTAGCTTTCCTTTCTTGGCTTTCACAGCAAGCTCTTCACCATTGCTAAGCAGGGGCCACTAGGCAAACCTGTTTGGAATACCCTCTCTGTGCCTTCCATTACAAATATGCTCCTCCCAGGAAGCCAGAGCATCTCCTGCTCTAGGTCAGAGGTGTGCTTCTGCAAACAGCAGAAGACCCCAGTGAGCCAGGTCTTACTCAGGTGGGGGAATTGTTCTTTTTCTTCGCTGAAGCAGTTAAGTACCTCACAGTCTCATAGGATCTGAGCATCCTCTTCAGAAGCTATCTGGTCTCTCCAGGGAGAACCTAGCACTCACCAGGGTCCCTCTGCACCCTTCCTTCTTGGATCCCCCCTCAGCCTCCTTGGTGCTCAGGAATCCCATTGCAGCCCCACTTCACCCTCTCTCATGTTGCCTCTAATGTCGATGATGTTAATAATAACCTCCTTCAGTTATGCTTTTATTTTCATAAGCCCTTTCCCAGCCACTATGCCATTTGAGTAAAAGCAAGAACTCTCTAGTGGTTTGGAGCTGCTTGATGGAGAACAGCCTGCTTCATGCAGTGATGAGCATCACATCTATCAGGGATGCTGCTGGCAGGACTCTGGCCCTAGCTGAGTGGGAGGTGGGACCAGCTAACCTTTGGAAGTTTTGGGTCCATTCATTTACATATGAGTAAACTGAGGCTCAGAGAAGTTGTGAAAAACCTCTCTGAGCCTCAGCTTCTATTCCACTTTCAAATGAAGGTTCTTTCTCCACCACCCTGGAATGTGGCTTTCCCCCCGGCAGAAGAGCAGGGGGAGTGGGCATCTAAGCAGTATGAGGAGTGGCTTTCCCCAGAGTGGACAGTACAGGGTGGCACAATCCCCTTATCCTTCCCCTCTAGGCTGACAGTATCCCTCAGTAGCAACAGCCCTTAGAGCAAAGATCAGCTATTTTGGTTCATTTGCTCATACACATAGCTCTGCCTTTCTGCAGTGACAGTACAAACTCTATACCTGGAAACATCATAGTTTAGCAAAAAGGCTCATGCACAGGCCCATGAGTACCCAAATAGGGTACTCATCCCTATTTGACAGCTGCAGACACTGAGGCTCTAAGATATTTCCCTAACCTTTATGGCCAAGTGCCTGCCACACAACTGGCCAGGTAAAAAAGACATTAGCCACTGGGCTATTTCCAAATCAGCCCAACTTGTGACAGAGTCCTCTGCAGCCCAGCCTGGGCCAGGCCTGGGGGATATGGAGATGCTGGAGACTGCCCCTACCCTTGATTTTCTCCAAGTGCCCAGCAGCTACCAAAGACATGGTTCTAGCTACCCAGGGCCTGTTCCACTGTGGGAGGCTTTGGGTGTTCTCACCCACCCCTCCAGATGGAGAGAAGGAGCATATGGCACTATTGTTCCCTTGCTAGAGTAGCCTCATTTCTGCTTCCTACCTCTCTGTGATCCATCCTCATTACTTGGTTGGTTCCTAATTCTCAAATAGTTAATTACAGGTTTCTGGAATATGGGACCATCCCTATATTTTCCAAATGCCAGGACACAGCTTTCATACATAGCCTGGCTGGAGGAGGAAGGCTGTAATCACAGTGAAGAGGTGTGGGCAGCACAGACTTTCATTATGGAAATAGCCTTGCAGTGGTCACCAGTTACAGCTGACATGCAAGATCTCACTGAGATAATTGCAGTAGGGGCTTGGAACATCTTATAAGTGCATTATTATTCCCCTTCAGAGCCCTAGAGGGTGTTGGAAATTTAAAAAAAAATTGAGACACATGAGTTCTTTTAAAATTTTAGTTCAGTAAATAGAGAACAGGCAGCTGAACACAAGCCCCAAGACTGTCAGAAGGACACTCACTCCAAAGGGATTTCCCCAGAATGTGCATCCAGCCTGGCTCCAGGAATCTTCCTTCACTCTCTGGGCCATAATGTGGGGGAGAGGAGGAGAGAGTGCTCCAGTCCACAGAGGGGAGACGGGACGGGACTTCCACAGGGCATTTAGGCTGGGAGAGACAGGGACATTTCTGTCTGCTTTCTGATGCCAGCCACTGGGAAGTGGTACTGTCTTTCGTTGGTGCTCACCAGTAGCTGAATAGCCTCAGATTGTATATCTGGGTATCATGCGGTGGTCTTGTTACTACCATCTTGTACAGACTGTCCTGTGGTCTGTGTGTATGAGGGGTCTCCATGTCCTCTCATCTCTGGAGCCACCCTGCTCCCTGCTCCCACCGAGCATTGAGCATGGTGTCTGGCATATAGTAGGTGCTCAGTTGGTTGAGAGCACTGTTTAGAGCAGGATTTCCAAAGCCTGGAAGGCCCTCTGAAGTGACTGGGACACAATAGGACAAATTGTTTCAAATAGTCAGTTATGACCCACTAGTGAGTCATGAAGTCAAATTAGTACTTTGAGAACAGGACATGATGGACTGCATCACATGTAACATGGTAAGTACTGCTTTGTGACTTGTTATTTCAATTTTACTATGTACGTGCACAGATATACGTACTGGGTCATAATGTAAAAATGTATTTCTTACTGTGGGTCTTGATGAAAAAATACTGAAAGCTCCTCCCATGAGCTGTCCCACAGAGATTTAGGGATCTATTCTCTGCCAGCCTAGCCACTCATCCCCTTGCAGCTCACACCCCCAACCTCACTATATATTCCTCCCTCCTGTCATCTCCACACATCTCTGCCCACAGTCACCTGTATCTTCTTGACGACTGACTTTCAAGGGTGGAGTGAGGACAGTGAGGCCCCAGCCGAGGGGATAAGCTCTTCACTCACCTGAGTGTGAAGCCAGGCACATGACAGGTTCAATGCTACTTGACTGTCTCTCCCCACTGCATCCCACCTCACCCACTCTGCACCTTCAGTCTCGAAGTCCTTCCTCATGTGTTACCATTTCCTCTACCAAAGTCCCCACATCTGCGGGTCTGGGCTGTGTCCAGATGAACACGAAGTAGCGTGGGTCAAGGGGCCTCTTCCCTCCCCTGTCTGGCCCCTTGGCAGATGCCCCTCATCCTGATAGGAGCCTTCCTGGGTCCTTGGGGACAAGCCTGCTAGGACAGAGTTGTTTGCTCTGGGCATTCCAAGCAGGAGAAAAGGATTTATAGTTTAGAGTATTTGTTCAGACAAGAGTTAATTACAAGTTTCTCTAATATGGAATAGTTCTATATTTTTCAAACCAGAAAGTGGTATATGGAAGCTTCTAAATATTTACAAACAAGACTGCCTAGGGAAAGATAGTCTCTGGAGAAAGGGGCTATAAAAGATGCTTGAGAGGCAGGTCTTGACCTTCGGCTTCTTACAGGCTGTAAGCGAGGTATGAATGGAAACAGATGCTAAACCACCAGATAAGACATGGCCATAAACTACTAGATAAGAATGGTCAGAAGTGCTGAGGTGTGCCAGGGGAAGACTCCTGAGCAGAGGGTGACTGTTCATGTCCTCGTGAAGTAGGGTTCCCAGAAGAGCCCAGGAGGGTTTGGGAGGAAGTAAAGGCATTTAATCTGACTGTGAGTGATGACATGTGACATGGTAGATCACCCGTCTTGTAAAGACCAAGAAGTAAGCTCTTTCACCCCAGCAGCCATCACACATGGCTTGAAGGTGGGTACGGGAGCAGTGTTAAGTTCTGACCTCTGGCTCACAAGTACTTGATGCTGCACAGCAATTCACTGTGTTTCTGGAACATGTGGAGGTGAAGAGAATGTCAAATATTAAGGATACTTCATTTTGCGAAGCGGGAGACTATTTCAGTGAAGCTAGAATTGAACTTTTCATAACCCTCAATTCATTAGTTTTTTTCCCCTAAGCAGCCACTGTTTTAGAGAAAATAAGAGATCATAGGAAAACAAGCTCTTGTTAAGAATTTAATAGATAAAGCGATAGCACTTTGACCAAAGGGGAAAAAAAAAGAGTATCTGTATTATGTAGAGATACTTCGGGCTGCATTTACTTAACACTGTTTCACTTCTCACATTGACTTGAGGTCACTATTTCTCACAGTGCGGTCCCAGGACCAGCAGCATCACCTGAGAACTGGTTAGAAAGGCACATTCTCAGGTCTCTCCCCAGACCTTCTCTGTCAGAAACTGTGGTTGGAGCGGGCAGGCAGTCAATCCATTTTAACAAGCTCCCACCCCATCCCAGGTGGTGCAAATGCACACTGAAGCTGGAGAACCTCTGCTGAGGCTCTGGCTTATCAAAGTGTCATCTGCAGACCAGCAGCAGTGTGGGCATCTCTTGGGAGCTTATTCGAAACTCGAAACCTCTGGTTCCACCTTTGATCTCCTGAGTCAGAAATTGTCCCTGAGCAAGACCCCAAGTGATTTTGATGCACAGCACAGTCTGAGAAGGGCTAGTCTGAGGCCTTGTCCTAACGTACCAATGCCATCTCCAGGCAGCTGACCGTGCTAATGGTACCACCATTCTCCCAAGCACAACTGCTCTATAAGCCTTATAGAACTCCTTCGGGTACGTGCCACAGATTCCACACATGAATCCTCCTGGATGCCTGTTAGAAAAGCAGGCTCCCAGGTCTTCTCTCAGACCCCCTAAATCAGAAGTCATGTGGCCTGGGTGCAGGCTTGGGATGGGGGGCAGCAATGTGTTGAGTGAGAATCCCAGTCTATCTCTTCCACCTCGTCTTTTCCCCACATCCATCCAGTTGGCACCCAGTTTTGCCTACTCTACCTCCTGAATCATCTGTTGCAATTGGTTCCTCTGTTCACATTTCATGGCCACCTATCCCCACTTTCAGTTTTTTTTTTTTATCATTTTCAGGGCCATGATGCCAGTCCTCAGAATAGTTTCCCATGTACAGGGCCCTTGTCCCCTGGAATACAAGGATGGGAGTGAGGGACACCATGGGGACCTGGAGAGAGCACATCCTGCCCAAGGGGGTACATGTACCCCTGCCATGGCCCAGTATCACGGGGAGTCCAGGTCCTGTGTCACAGCAGCCTCTCCCTTCCCTGTACAGGAGGGGAGGAGGAGAGCCTTCCAGGGGGCCACAGCCTCACTCCTGGTCTCCGTCAAGAGAAGACACCCTCCATGATGTGGCATCTCTGCTATCCTCCCTAGTCCCCAGGACCTCAGGGTCACCCACCCCCAACATTCATATCGCTGTTCCAGCCTCACCTTGTTTCACAGAATAAATTCATTGGTGTCACCAGAGCAGCGGGCACATGGTTTTATTTCACTTAGCGCTCTCTATCAAGCTGCCCCTAGGTGAGAGGTTCTGCGTGCTCTTGTTGCTTTTAGAGCTCACTTGTGGTTGCGGGATTGAGATAATCACCGAGTACCAAATGCAGAGAGAGTGGGGCCGTGGGGGCTGGGCAGAGGAGGGCTTCTAGAGGAGTGGGAGCGAGCACGACCGGATCCTTCCGTTCCACAGCACAGCCCCGCTGTCCCTGTGGTGGGCCCGGAGGATAGTGTTACCACTATTTGTTCCACTAAAGCGCAGAGAATGGATTTTACACAGAGGAAACCATGGAGGAGCAGAAGCAGAAATAATGCTTTTTGGGTCTAAAAAGATGAAATGCACAGACTTCACAACCTAACAGCTGTGGATGCCTAGCACAGCTTCTCTCTAATCATCTCATTTAATCTGCTCGGGCCTCTCTTCTGGATGGGTAGTGTTACCTCCACTTGGTAGCTGAGAAGAGAAGCTCTGAGAGGTTAAGGAGCCTGCACAAAGATGTGGTGGAGACACAAGTTGAACCAGGGTCTTTGGTGTTCCAGAGGTTTCCAGGTCTTCATTTGATGGCAGAGGAGGGTGTGGTTGGATGCATGGAGAAGCAGGTGCCACAAGTCTGGCAGGCACCCATAAACTATTTGCCGAATCAAGTTGGCAGGTTGCAAGGGTATAGCTTGCCCACACTGGCCTTCCTCAGGCCTGGCAGGTGTCCTGTAGGTGCAGAGAAAGCAGCTCTTCCTAGGAGAGGCCTCACTGGCGGGAATTTTACAAAGTGCTGATTAGTCAACACTTCTGGCTCCCTGCCTGCCACAGAAGGCTGTCAGCCCTGAAGACAGGTCAAAGCAGAGAAACTGGCCTCTTGCTCTCCTTCCCATTACCCATGAGGCTGCCAGGCTATTTTGGGTATGCGGGGGAGGGGGGGGGCTGGTCTAATCTGATGTGGATTAGTAAATAGTATGCTTTGTGTCCTCCAGTACCAACAAGCTGCTCTGTCAGTAGCCTCTGCCTAGAGCTATAAAAGTAACATGTGAAATCTTGCTGGTTGCTTGTTTCAAGAGCCACCATTCTCTACCTTGCATGACTTGGGGTTTAGCCAAGCCTTGGTCCTGGTCGGCCAATGGTGCCATGCCTTACAGAAGAGACTCACTCTCAGGGAGATCTCAAATTAAGGGGAGATATGCCAAGACCTCAAGGGCTTTGAAAGGTCAGGCCTGCCATTGATCCTGCTGACCCACCAAGCCTTGATGGGATGGGGTAAGTAGCAAGTGGCCAACACAAATGTTTCTGGACACAAGGCCCTGGCTCCTGGCAGAACAGACAGTAGTGCAGTGGGGGGCTTAGGTCTCCCCGGCTTGCCAGGGTAGATACCTTGATTTGTCAGTGACAGCTGCCCTCAAAATTTCCCCTGGGCCCAAGAGGCAGCTTGAACTACACACAAGAAAAGCTTCTCAATGTTTCCCTGGGCCTGCCTGCCTATCTTTGCTCTGGGTAGCACAGAAAGGGAGACCCTCAAAAGCAGAAGTTAGGGCAGACTCCTCTTCCACCTCCTTCCACTCCTCTCCTGATGGTATGTGGCCTGTTCTGGGGTCAAGAGCCTCTGAATTAGACTCTGCTCAATCCTGGCCACATTCTATTCCTCCCCCACATCCTCCTTTGACTTTTTGAGTTTTGTAGCGGAAAAGGCGCAGGTCTGAAGCCTCGCTTCCATCATTAGCGTGAGCAAGTCACTTCACCCCTGCCAGCCTCCATTTCCTCTTTGCTGCAGAGTAGAGAAGATAGTTCCACTAGCATTGGAGTCAGGTTCACTGTGATCACTTTCCACTGTCTGCTGGTCCTCTGGCCATTCAGCCCGCCCCAAACCCTGACCACGTGCTGCCTGCTCAGGTTCCCTGCCCACTCTTTGTCCTCCAGCCTGCTAGGCCTCTTCTTTCTTTTGTCCAGGGGCCAGTTCAGAAGAGGCAGGGGACACTGCTAAAGGGTTAGACAGAGGCTAACCAATGGGCCACAGTGTCGAGGGCAGGGCTTGGCTGGCCAAGCAAGTTTACCACAGTTGTTCTGGATTCTGAGTGGCCAGCCCCCAGAATTGTGGCATCCTTCCAAGCCCCTTGGAACCCATCCCCCTCTCCCCCACCACATACACATACCCTGAAGCCTGCTGCTCTGTCACTCCTGGTCCAATGAGGAAGAAATTTGAGAAAGGTAATTGGTAGCTGAGAAGAGGGAGTGACCCCAATGTGCAGCCTTCAAGCCTGGCAAAAATTCGACTAGGCAGGGGCTCTCTGGGCTAACAGGTCTCTGAGGACAAAGTCAACCCCCTCCCTGGGCATTGGGTTTGGATAACTACCTGAGCACAGCCAGCTGGTGACAGTCTGAGCCCGCCCTGTCCCCCAAACACTGAGGGTCACAGTGCTCTGGAGGGGATGACTTGCCCTCCAAGGTGGCAGCCACCTGTGTGCCACAGCAGACTCATGCCTTCTGCTTGGCACCCTTTTCCAGTGCCTGCAGAGAGCCAAGCTATGCCCCCCAGCAGCGAGCAGTAGGTATACGCAACTTGGGGAAGTGCTCATTAGACAGCCTGTGCAGGGAGCACTTACTGGCTGTGAAGCCATACTGAGGGAGAGACTGGGGAATAAACTAACAGGCTTCAACAGCAAGTTATGCAAATTAAACATGGCTCCAAGACACAAAAGGGAGGGAAGCTCGAGTTTGCAGCTCCCGCCAGGTGTGTCTGCCTGTAGGGAACTAGCAAACTGTGTCTCTGGGCAAAAGACCTTTTATACACTTAACCTCTGCCCAAATAGCATTCTCTGTGCTGACCATGAAGTAGTAAAGCCTAGATTACTCAGAACCTCCAATTATCCAGGATGCTGTTGGCACTCTGCTCGTAGCACACAAACAGCAAGAAAAGAAGTTCTTTGACATTTGTTTACAATAAAGCAGGATACTTCCATGCTTCATTAGCCATCCAGTCTCCAATACTACGTGTTCCTGTCTCTGTTCAGAGTGCTGGAGAGCAGCCCCAGTGCTCTGAATCTCAGAGCTCAGCCTCACAAGGCCTTATTCAGCGAATAAGCAGGTCACAGGGGCATGGACACGCATTTAGGCTTTGGGGAAATGTTCATTTGTTCACTAGTAGTTTTGATTGAGCAGCTTGCTCTGTGCCAGGCACTGTGCTGGAGACAGAGATGGACAAAGCAACCTCCCCATTCTCATGGGGCTCATGCGTGGTCAGTTATACCAGCTGATATTCAGTGACCACTTACTTCATGCCTGGATCTTCTCTAAGCATTTTTTAAGTACGCTTTTGTTTGATCCTCACTATAACCTTATGAGGCAGGTACAGTTTTTCTCCTCAGGTGAGGAAAGTGAGGCACGGGGGAGTTAAATAACATGGCACCTGGACAGAACCAGGGTTCCGACCCAAGCAGTCTCTCTCCAGAACCCCAGCTATTCAGGACAATACCATGCTAAAGAGAAAAGATTTTTGCACATAGCTGTAGGGAGATAAAAATCCACAGGAAAGTTATAGCTGAAGCACAGCTATAACTTTGGATGGAAGGAAACTTCTTTGGATGAAGAGAATGGTGTATGGAAATGAGTCAGGACCTCCTCTGCCACGCAATCATCTCCGCTCATGATAGCTCTGCCCAACGCATTGAAGCAGGTGGGCAGCGTCCTAGGATGGAAGTGAGAGTTTTTTCACTAGATTCTCTCATTAAGTCTCACCAGGAAAACCAGCAACACTTGAACTAGCTGTGCATTCAAATCATCCAGGGAACTTTTAAAGCCCCCATGTCCAGACCATACCCCATGCCAATTAAATCAGAATCTCTGATGTTGGGTTTCATTCTTGATGTTTTAAAACTTTCCAGACAATTACAATGTGCAGATAAGATAGAACCACTGAGTTAGACCAGAATCTTCAATCAACTACCACATTCCATTCCTGAAGAAGTTCCTCCTCCTTCTAATGGCTCTGTGTGTGTGTGTGTGTGTGTGTGTGTGTGTGTAGTGACATTAGGATGAAATGAGCAACAGCCTGGCCATGAGAGCTGACAGTTGGCTGGAAGGGTGAGAGTTGAGCTCTGTGTATTACCTCCTTCCCTTAGGGTTCCTCTTTTTCACTGACCTACTATCCCCTGGGCCCTGGGCACAGAGCTCTGCTGCCCCAGTGCCCACAAAACCCCCTTCTCCTGGTTTCCCTGTAACACAGTCTGCTTACCTGGCATTTTCAAAAGGTAACAGAGAACATATAGATAGTAAAACAGTGGGCCAGTTCCCAAAGTACAAGTTTATGCCCAGTGTAAGTGGAGTGGAGTTGGTCTGAGTTCCAGCACCTTTAATTTGGGAGCCTGCAGTCCTGCCTGCATGGGCCACTCAGCTTGGCACTCCCTCAAGTTGAGTGCCTCACCTTGGTAGCTTGATATTGGCCATGATGGGAATGTTTACACCACAAAAAAACAGCAAATGCTACAAATCAGTTTTTTTCTCCTTCCAGGGCGCAGATTGTTAAACATTAGCCAGCACCCCACTGACTCAAACCCCCCTCACTTCCTTGCTATCACTGATGTCCTGACCACCCACCCCATTCCAACCCCTACCCCCACCACCTTCAACTCATTTTGTTTCCCAGAAGCTGATTTCCCTCGCCGGTCCCTAGGTAACTCATGTCTGCCTAGTGGTTATTCTGGGAGCTTTTCGTCTTACTTTTCTAATTGCAAGGGAGGTCTTATTTCTCTGACAATGATTTTAAACCTGAGCAGAAAGAGTGGTAAAGTTGGTATCAGCATCTGTAATTTCCAGGCATGGAGAAGGGTTTATATACAAAGGAGCCATTCACACGTTCATTTGCCAGCACTCAGGAAGAAGAGCCTTTAGGGGAGGCAGTTACTTTTCCATCTGCCTGTCTTATCACCCCTCACTTTCAGACACTTGACACACACACACAACAGATTAGACTGTTCCAGTGCTCCGTGCAGGTGTCAGATACAGGCAAACTGCCAGTTATGAAAGAGGGAATGGCAGACACTTAATGATAAACAACAGCATAATTATCTTTTTTTTTTTTTCCTGAGAGTCTCAGGGAAGCAACTGGAAGAACTGAAAGAGGCCTGGGAGGAGGTTGGAGGGGTGTTGGGGTGCAGGGCCTTCCAGTGGCCCAAGTGCAGGTAGGGAGGTGGAGGACAGCAGAGGGAGAGAAAGGGATCTTAGTGGGGAGGAGAGATGGCACAGAGGAGCAAAGACAGAAGATAAATGCCAGTTATAGGCTAGGCAATTTGAGTTACTTATTTGTCTGTCTCCAGAGCAGCCAATAGCATTGTGTTATTTCATAAGAGATTTCATAATCTGGCTTTGATTGCATATCAAATCCCAGCTGGAGAGTGTGCAGGAGGCAAGGCTGTGGGCTGGGGTGGGTCCCACTTGGTGCCCATCAGCACACCTTTGCTGGCCAGCCTGGGGCAAAGAGGGATTTTGCACCTTGGTAATCCCATCCTCCTTTGGGAGCACCTTATTGTCCCCTCTGCTGTGCCCTGTGGCCCCATGAAGCCAAAGGACCATTTTAAAGATGAAATGTTGAGGTTCTGAGAAATTAGAGGCCTGCCTGAGGTTGTACAACTTTAAATGGCAGATTCAAGTTTAGGGTCCAGGTCTCTGGCCCTGTCTGCTCTCCCAAATGGCCTCTTTCAACAGGGGACTTAGAACTCCCTGTTCCACAGAGCCTCCCCCGAGGACCACAGAACTCATTTTGCAGGGTTGTCAAGGACCTGCGGTGTCCTCTGTGCTTCCTGAGGGCAGGAGCTACCTGCACCAGCCCCACCGGGGTGCTCAGTCCAGGACTCTGGGGCTGGGGGAGGCTCAGGCACTGCCTCCACCTGGCTCCTGCCATGCCTTCTGAATGGACAGACCTGCCATGAGCGAGGGACATGACTGAGTGGCCTCCTTGCTACAGGCATGATTCCCTGTCCTGCCAGGTCGCCATAGTTTTTGCCTGCTTGTCTCTTGTGGCATTTTGAGGGGGGGCATGAATCTCAGCTCAGCTCAACATAGCCTTCTTGATCTTGGTTGTTTTGGTCTCCAGGCACCAAGAGCTATGTCAAGGCTAAGGAATAGGGGCCAGCTCTGGCTGCGGGGCCAGCCTGGATTCTCAAGCATGAGTGCTCCTGCAGCCCTCTGGGAAGACTACGGTAGCCTCTCAGGTGCCACCCATAGGCCTAAAACACTAGGGCTGACATTGCCTCTGAATCTTTATCTAACACCCCAGGGGCCATTGTAAGGAGGTTTTCTGAAGGTGTAGGCACCACACTCCCTGGCTGGGATCCCTTGGTGATGAAAGCAGAAAAGCCAGAGGGTCCTGAAATATCAGCCATTCTGGCCAGAAAGAAATGTAGTTTAGGCCAGAAGTGGGACAGCCAGGCACGTGTAAACTCTCAGTGCACTGCAGCCTAGGCAGGATAAGGGATGCCACGATTCATTTCCAAGGTGCCAAGGAAGCCAGAGAACTTTGGACCTGGGCCACCAGGTTGGGGAATCTTGGGTCCCAGTTCCACAAGGGACCTTTTATGTCATGGGGCCAGGCCCATGGCTTGTCTTGGCTGAATCACCTCTGTGCTGAGAAGCTCATGCAGTGCCCCTAGCCACTTCCGTCGTCCCTGACCCCACCCTTCCTCTCAGTATCCTTTTAGATCTGGGCACCACAGGTATGGAAAACGAAGCTCTGAAGTGATTGCTTTTTTTATCATCTTGCCTCTTGCTGGCACCATTGGCATAAACAAATTTGCCAGTCATTAGTACTGAACAGAGGTCAAGCTGACCTTGGGAAAGTAATTTTAAGTACTATTGACTCTGATTCTGCTGTTATTGATTACACTTCCACAGACATAGGTGGAAGTTTGGGATGGCTGCCTGCTGTGGGAGGAGGGCTGAATCCATCTGCACAGATAAGAAGAGGGTGACACAGGGCATGGGGTCACCAGCTGCAGCCTCATGAGTTGACAGAAACAATCAGTGGACTGTGTCCCACCTGCACCATCATTCGTGGTGTTTTATCCAGGTTGAGGTTATTCTTCCCTGCCATGGGCCACTGAATGGCTTTAGTCCCCACCCAGGATACCAAGCCACACAACATTAGTTCATTACCACCACCAGACACTTGGCAGCCATGAGAAAGTCAAAGGAATATTACTCTGGCTTCATAAAAGAATAATAGACCCTCGCATCTATATTCTACAGTCACAGGCTGTAGTGAGGCTGTATTAACAGTTGAGATTATGACACCCTCAGCCTAGGGTCCAGCCCGTAGAGAGTTGCACCTTGAAACCTCACCTTTTGTGACTACCTTCTGGGAGCTGAGGAGCCAGAGACAGGATCTGGCCTTGGCCTTGCCCCTCTGTGTTTTGGGATGAATCACATGGACTTTGAATTCAGGAATTGTCCAGCCTCCACCACTCACTGGCTTGATGACCTTAGGCACTGTTAAAGAAAAAACAGAGCCGAACGATAGTTAAAGCAAGAAAAACAGATTTGTTTTCAGGACTATTGCAGTAAGAGAAAAGAGACTTCAGAATAGAACTAGGTTCAATTGAAAATATAGCATGGGAAATGGAGAATTCATAACTGAGGAATGGGTGGGGTGGGGGAGGGAATCAGTGAATAGAAAATTACTAAGAGGAAAAACATCATGGGTAAGGGAAGATTCTGGCCAAATGACCTCACAAGATTCTTGCTGAAGGCAAGGATGATCAGACATTACTTGGTGGTAAAGGATGAGGAACCCGGTTAGATATATGAAGGTGATCACACATATTGAGGTTGGAGGATTTGGGCTTGTTAAAAACAAAATCAGATCATTTCATATTCTCCTTTCCAGCCTCCAGCCATCTCCCCCTGAGTAAATTTTAAAGATCTTAATGTCTTTTTCAACAATTAATGAATTTAGCAGATAGCAAGGATCTTTGAGGAGCTGTACAAAATGTAAGACTTATAGGCAGAAGGGAGCAGGAACCAGGAAGTTAGATGAGGCAAAAAAGGTGAGTTGGTTATTACAAGGTTACTTTTCTTTGGAGTATGTATGACAGGAGTCTCCTAGGCAGGTATCCTAACCAGTGTTCATCAGGCGATTCCTGGTTGACTGTTTTAAGATTTTATTTCTGGGAGAGCTGAAACTGTAGTTAAGTCTCGATTTGGTGATGGGAAGCTTAGCACAAGTGACTATTTTGGGCCTATTGTTAATAGGCTGAACCAACTTCTCAGGTTTCTTGCTAAAATGAAAGATGTACACAAAAGTGTTCAGGCAAAATTCAGGCAGGCCTAGCTGAAAAATTTGGGGGAGCCAGTGTAGATTGGGAGAATATTTTTCCACACCGAGCACCTGAGGCTCAGTTTCATTATCTGTAAAATGGGTCATTGCGAGGAACCATCTATCATAGGGCCTCAAATATTGGTCTCCTCTTTTGCCAGGCCCATTTAGATGAGGTACAAAACCTCCCTGGGATTTGGTTTCCTTCTCTGTTCATGGTGGTTATAATACCCTGTGAAATTACTTTATGTCTTAAAAACCCAATGCAATGGGTTTTCTTATCTGGACAATCAGGGGCAGAGGGGAGGTATCTATCCCTCCTGCCCATACTGCTGGCTGTGCTGTTGGCCATGGCCATTGCAAGCTGCTGCTAATGTGAAGAAGGTGAAAGTTCCAATTAACCCTTTTCTCCCAGCCATTATTGGTAGGGAAATTGGGGGCCCAGCTCACATGGAAAAAGCCAAAGAACTGCCTTGGGCAGCTCCTACCTTTAGCTTCCACACTCTAGGCCCAGTGAGGTGCAGGGAATAGCTGAGGCTGGAAGCCGTAAAGCAGAGGAGGTGTGTGAGGAACCAGTATCAGTTGATCATGCTTTTCCTCCCTTCCTGGGAGTAATGTCTGCTCATAACCCTGCATTCTAGAAACAGTCTTGTCTGCTTCTTTGCCTTCCTGAGTCTCTGGGTTTGCCTTGGGCTCTCGGTCCCTCCCTACTTCCTCCTGTCCTCTGCAGGCAGGACAGGTAACACCCTATAGCTAGTGTTCTTACTTGGGACCCAGCTCCTAGCCACCAACCAACCTAGTAACATCTGGGCTACCTTGAATGTCTTTTTGTGCCCACCATGTGTATGTGCCGGTGTAGTGCTCTGCCCTAGGCATTCAAAGACAAAAACTGCCCTTAAGAGCTCAAGCATTTCCTGTGCTCCCAGTGTGTGCCAAGGGACTGGGGCCCTGATCTAAAAAACAGAGCTTGGCCCTCAGGGAGCTCAGAGCCAGGTTGCCCCAAGGTGCTAAGGGAAGGTGAACTCCTAAGTGGAAGGTTAGCTGCTGGTTCATGGTGGAGTCGGGGGGCACTCTGACACATTCTCTCTAGTCTAAGTGTATCCTCCATCTCAGCGTCAGCCTGGCTTCCCAGTGGCTGGGTGATCTGGGCCAAAGCTGTTTCCTCCCACTGTCCCTCAGTTTCCTTAACTTCCTCTCAGCTCTGATGGTCTCTCTGATATGATCTATACAGTCCTGGCCAGCACTCCATGTAAATGATTACCTTAAGAGACCTTCTGGTTCTCTCAGCAGAGACCACATCCAGGGCTTCTGACTTCCTGTGAGTGTCAGTGAGGGGCTTGGGAGCTGTAGTGCTTTTAGGAAAAGTCTGAGGCTCAACACCTCTTCCCTTTCCACATGATCTTTCATCTCAGTGGTGAAATCCAGCTGAGACATTGCTGGCCGGGCTCTGGAGCTGGTGTCTGCATGTCCAGAAACTAGGGCATGTCCTCAGAGATTGAGATGGTGCTCAGCTGGTGTGCTCCACCAGGCTAGCAACAGGAAGCAGGAGGCCCTACACTTGTTGAGTGTATGTTGCTGGAGCACTGAGCTGGCATACTGTATATAGTTGTTGTATTGGTTTCTCACAGCCTCCCTGCAAGGTGACCAGAGTGAATCCCATTTTATAGGTAAGAAAGCTAAGATTCAGAGTTCCTGCCTAGGGCAACACAGTCAGTTACTGGAAAAGCCAGTCTTACCTTTCTGACACTGAAGCTCTGTTTAGCATCTTAACTATCCTACCCCACCTAATATCATAAGAAGTGTTTGCCTGGGGGTGTTTGCCTGAAGAAGATGGTAGCCAAGTGTTGTCATGGACAAGAAGGAACAGGTCTATTATGTGCTGTGATCTAGAGCAGAACCAGGATGCATGGAAGATTCCAGAACCAATTTGATAACATCTCTAGGAAACCCTTTCACACATGGCAGATCAGCAAGGAAATACCTGACATGGGGACCTTAGAGAGCTCAGAGATTCTGTATTTTGTGTTCTTGGCTCCTGTTGGAGATAAAGTTCCTGAGTGGAAGGAGGGAGCTATTCCTGGCTGGGGGGCCCAGAGAGCTGTGAATGTCCTGGTCAGGGGAAGCCAGACACTTCTGGGTCCCAGGGAGCCCTGCAGAAAGACTGTTTTCAATCTCCCATAACTAAGGGGACCCCTTGGAGCAATGGTCCCCAACATTTTTGGCACCAGGGACTGGTGCTCCTATGAGACTCTAATGCCTGATGATCTGAGGTGGAGCTGAGGTGGTGATGCTAGTGCTGGGGAGTGGCTGCAAATACAGATGAAGCTTCACTTGTTTGCCCGTCACTCACCTCCAGTTCCTAGCAGGCCACTACCGGTATGGGTCCCTGACCCCAGGGACTTGGGGATGCCTGCCTTGGAGGGATCTCAGAGCTGGTGGAGCAGGGCATGCCAGGCCAGAGGGCCATATGGGAGGCAAGTTACCTAACCTCTCTGCTCTTCATTTTCCTCATTTATAAAATGGAGATAATAGTACTTAACTCACATGACTATTATGAGGATTAAAAAACAACTTAAAGATCTAAAGTCAGCAAGCACTCAACAAATGTCAGTTAAACAAAAAAACCAACTACCTTCAACAACAAAATTTGATCTGACACCAAGATCCTGGAGATCCAAATCTCTGTAACTCCAACCTTGCTGGTAACATCTTGGGCTACAGCCTTAGGGAAAAGAAGACCCTGGGAACTCCCCCGGGTGCTGATCACTTGCCAATTCAGGTCGAAGCCTTTAGGTTGCTTTCTTCCCTCCCATCCCCACCTGACCCATCTGGGGATGAACATTGTGGACCTCACTTTGGACCAGCTGGCAGTAAACCTGGCAGGGCCCCAGCTCTGGTGCTTAATAGCTGTATGCCATTGAGTGTAGTCTTTTCTGAGCCTTGGTTTCCTCATCTGTAAAGTGGGCAGAGGAGCATTCGTGCTGCTCTATGGCAATGGGAGGGTCAAATATGGAAGTGCTTTATAAACTTGAGTGACATGCACATATGAGGAACTGTCCAGGGCTAGTGATATCTCCTTTCTTTTCTCCAGAAGAGCTAGGGGGTAGATGCCCCTCAATTACCAAGCCCAGAGGGGAGGAGTGTATCTGTTTTCAGGGGATTCAGTCAAAGGAGCTCTTTCTAATGAGTGGAAAGCACAGCCTAACTTGGGCTCTCCTCACCCCTTCCAGGCACTGCCTACCTCTCACTGCAGAGCTCCAAGGCATGTCAAGGGAAGGATACTGCAGAACCCTCCCTGAAGGTTAGGGGCCCCCTGTTCATCAGCCTGGAGGTGGGGGCGGGCAGTTCCAGGCAGCCTCTTTTGAAAGCCCTGTGGCAGCAAGGTGACCAGAGTTCCTGGTCTACTTAGGAGTTCTAGAGAGTAGTTAGATAAGTACACACACATAGCCTTAAACAGAGCAGTCAACCCTGCTCCTGGGCAAACATCCAAGACAGTGTCTTACTAGCACTTAAAGACAGATGGAGGCCTCCTGAGTGTCCATCGCTGGCAGAGTAGAGAGATAGAGTATGGTGGGGGCGCAAGATGGTGTTCTAGGCGGCAGTCAAAAGCAAGTAGATCAGACATACAGGGGCCTTGTGGGTAGATTGTAAAATATGGTTTAGTTACCAGCTCCATTAGTATTGGACACGGATACATTTCACCACTGAAAGGGCTTCCTGATGGCTGATTCCAGGGCTCAGGCAGTGAAGAAGGCTCTAGATGGGCCTTACTGGAAAATAAGGAAGTGCATCTAAAAAGTGCAGGGAATGTCAAAGGTCACCAGAGCCAGATTGAAAGGGCTCCCACTGGCCAAATTTGATACAATGTGAGCACCAAGATGATTAAATAATCAAGTGTAAACCACTAAAAACATAGGAGTCCATATTGATAATAAATAGAGAGAAGGGATGGCTCCTGCTTAGAGTAATGCTGAGGGACTGCTGGAGTTGGAAAGTCATCATTGTGTAACCAACATGAAGAGCAGATCAGGCAAGAATTATCAGCGGATGTTAAATCTAGGGGCAACACTAAAATTTTGATATGGAGCAGGTTATTTGCATACTTATAAAATGTGTCTCCACATTTTCTTTCTCCATTCATCTGTTGATGGACACTTGGCTATTGTGAATAGTGCTGCTGTGAACATTTGTGCACAACTATTTGAGGGCCTGTTTCCAATTCTTTCAGCTCTACTTAGGAATTACTGGGATAAATGGTAATTCTGTGTTTAACTTTATTTTTAGGATGTTTTTCTGAATGTGGTTGCAATGCCCTTGTGGGCCCTGATGACCTGTCACCCAGGGCTGGGTGCCAGGAGCTGAGCCATGTGCAGTGGAGAGCTGCTCCCACCATGTGGTCTGGCCTCCCAAGCAGAGGAATGTCATTCTTATTGTTCCATCATCCTTTCTCTATGCCTCCTTGGCCCCAGGATCCTTAACCTGTCCCTCTCTCCCCAACAGATGTGCCCGTGGAGAAGCTGGCTGCCATGCCTGCCTTACGCAGCATCAACCTCCGCTTCAACCCACTGAACGCTGAGGTGCGCGTCATTGCCCCGCCACTCATCAAGTTTGACATGCTCATGTCTCCGGAGGGTGCTCGGGCCTCTCCACCTTAGACCCTGCTCCTCATGCCCACCCAGCAAGGGACAGAGGCCACCTGGCCTGGCACCCAAGGAAAGAGAGTCCCACAGGCCCATGGGAGGCCAAGCTTGGGGAACTGGGGGTGGGTGGGCCAAACAGCGCATGGTGGGAGGGGGTGCAGCAGTCCAGGGTAGATAGCTTAGAGCAGTAGTGGCCCTGGAATGCCCAGGGGGAGAAGGCAAGGCAGGGGCTGGAGCCCAGACTCTGGGCACTCACAGTTTTTGTGCAAACTTGGGCAGATCCTCCCACACTCTCTGAGTTTTGTAATTTGGGGAAAGGGATGGTGGGGGGGTCTTTGCCACCTTTGGACTCCTCGGAGGCTTTTTAGGAAACACATGCCTTCAAGTTACCTTCAAATCCTTGATACCTTCTGAGTCAGTGGCTGAGCATCGCTGAGCATTTTTCCGGCTCCTATGGTTTGAGGCCTTGTTTCTAGTGCTGAGAGCTAGTCGCTGGCCTTAAAATAATAGAAGACAACCTGCATCTATTTATTGTTTCCTGAGAACTGATGTGGCTGAGGCCTTTCACAGCACTCCATCCTCGGCCTTGTGGAGTCTGAACCAGGAATCATGGAAAAGCTGCGGAGAGAATATGGCTCAATGCTGTAGCAGGGCTGACAAGAGCCCAAGGATCATGAAACAAATCAAGTTAGTTCCTCATAATTAAGAAATCAGTGGGGTAGGAAGTTCTGAGTGTTCCATTCAGGTGGGCCTGGCATCACCCCTTGAACTTCAGGAGAGGTGGCCCAGAGAGAAAAAGCCATTTGCACCTGTGCCACCCTCAACAGGTCTCCCTCTGTTAGCTATCTAGCTGCCTTGTCATTGTTCCCCTGGAGGCAGAAGGCAATATGAACCATTGGATTTGTAGCCAACCAGCTGCCAGGCTACCCCCGCCCCCCCAAAGCCCTGATAACCTAGTCATTTCTAGGTCCTCTACCTGGAGTTCAGTGTATAGCCAGGCAATAGGGTGACCAACCATCCCTGTTTGCTCAGGACATGGGACTTTCACCCAACAAACAGGAACAATAGGTCCTACAGGAGATGGCCTGGGGCTCTTTCTTCCTGACTGACATCTGTGGTTTGGAGAACTCCTGACTTCTTGATCCCTCAGGTATCTACCTCCCATTTTCTTATCTGTGGAGCAAGCATATCAGACTCCATCTGGTCTGGACCTTTGTCTGGGTCTGTGAGAGACACCTGAGACCCCAGGACTTGGGCAAGCAAGGCCACCCAAATCCTACACCAATAGGCCACTCTTGCATTCCTAGGGTTAAGCTGTTCAGAGCTCAGGCCACCACTCAGGGCAGCAACCCTTTCTGAGAACTCACCTATTCTCTTTCCCTTTCCCTTTCCCTTCCCTAACCCCGAGGCTGCCGCTGCCCATGCTTCCTGTCTCTTGGCAAGAAGCTGACAGCTTCTGGTCAACTGTTGGCCTGTCAGTGAACACTCAGTGTCCCAAGAGATACCTTGTTTACTCTGCTTATCTCCCATGGCCTGGTTGGTCAAGCTGTGGGAAAAGGGTTTTCAGAATGAAGAGGCCAGATGAGATCTCTACAGCTATCGAGTTCAGCTGGGGACAAGTAGGGGCTGCAGTTCAGTCTAGGCTGGCTTGGCCCCACTCCTGGAGTGGGTTTTCTTCTTGTTACAGAAGGGGTGTGCTTTTCTGAAGTGTACAAAAGCATTGAATGGCCAGAGCCTTGCAACTCAGTGTGGTCTGTGGGCCAGCAGCATTGGCATCTATGGAAGCTTGTTAGAAATACAGGGCCCCAGGCCCCACCCCAGACCTCTGGAATCAGAACCCATGCTCCAAAAAGATCCCCAGATGATTCTTACAAGCACATTACTGTTTGAGAAGCAAGGGCCTGGGGTGGTCCTAGGGATGTCCTGACAGGGGATTTTGGAGGTTCTAAGCTTTCCCCAACACCACCAGGGTTCTGAGTCTGCTCATCCCCTCTTCCTAAAGCAGCCCCTAAAGACCCTCGGCTTCTTAGATCTTTTCAGAGTCTGAGTGGCACTCCTAGCAAAGAGAGTGACCTGAAGTCACCAGGAGATGAAGGTTGGGTGTGCCTGGCCCTCTGGCTTTACATTTCTGGTTAACTCTGCATGCCAAGCTGCTATTCCCTCAGGTCCTCACTTCAGGCCCTTTGAAGGGGTTGCTTCTGGAAGCTGTTTTGTGCTCTGCTTGGAGAGTTTGCCCTGGCCTCTCTGGGAAAGCTTGGGCCGGCAGAGAAGCCCTGGATAAGAGCTCACGATGTGAGTGAGCCCTTAGCTTCAGTCTGCAATAAAGAATGTGTTGGTTTCACCTGCCTGGTTGGTATTGATTCATTCTCACTACACAGGCTTCCTGGAGCCTGGGTGTCAAAGCCACCTACGTGCAAAGAGGAGGGGCTGCCCTCTTGTTGAAAGCTAGACTAGGGGATACTCGATAGAGTATCATAGATGAGTGCAGATGCAGCCAACTGGAATTGATGCATGCCCTATAGCTGTGCCACTAAACTTCAGCCCTGGGGAGACCCTTATACCTGGGAAAGGATATTTTTCCCTTGCCTATGCCAGAAATTACACCCCTAGCAATTCATTCCTCAGTGTCCATGGTTCTCGAAAGGATCTCTGGACCAGCAGCACTGACATCACCAGGAAGCTGGTGAGACATGCAAACTCTTAGTCTCACCCCAGAGCCACAGAATCACACTGGACTGGGGCCCAGAACTGTTTTAACAAGCACACCAGGTGTTCTGATGCAAGTTCGAAACCCGCGCTCCTGGGTTCACAGTTTAAAGCAGTTTTTGTTTTCTAAATCTGAAAGGCCAAGCTGAGTTTGCCTTGAGTTCTAGGCCAGGCACTCCGTTATTTGTATTTAACAAACACATAGAGCTTAGTGGTACCAGGCAGCATCTTAGGATGTTAGAGATGGTAACTCATTTAATCCCTATAACAACCCTAGCTAGCTCTGTGTGTTGGACAAATTCCTCTCTCCCTCTGGTCCTGACTCCTGTCTGTAAAGTGAAAGGAAGAACCTGGCCAAGGTCAGACATTAGTCTGTGGGGCAACTGGGATTCAAACCTAGACCTTTTGACCAGAGTCTACATCTCTGAGAATTGGTGTCCAGGACCCAGGAAATGGTTTCCAAAGGCCCCACCTAGGCTAGAGGGGGCCCCCCTGGGCTGCCCACTTTTCTCAAGAGGCTTCAACATCTTCCCAAACACATGTTCTTCCTGATACCATGAAGACTCACCTGAACCTCACTGAGTTAGAAGCCCTCACCCCCACTGTCCAGAGTGCAAACCCACAGCCAGAGAGCTGCAGTTCCTCAGTGCTCCCAGGCCCTCCTAATTCCTCATCTTGGGTTCTCCAGAGGAAAAGGTAAACTATCAATCAGAGTGAGAAAGTTCTTCTCCAGACCTAGATGGGTGGAGTGACTTGCCCGAGTACATGCAGGGAGCTTGTGGCAGAGCCTACAGAGGTGCCAGGTTTCCTGGCTCCTGCCCTGGCTTCCTTCTAGGGCCTGGCTGTTTTGGTGTCTGGGAGCTTGTCTGCTTAGCACTCCCAGCCACTCACTCCTCGACTATGCTGCACTAGCTGTGCTATAGGAGTGATTCAGCCATTAGAACCCTCGCTTGTCATTTATAAATGTAGCTAACTCTGACCTCCTTCCTTGGGGAGAGCTCACTAATAAGCATTTTGAAGGAAGTGCTCCTCAGTGAGTGGGTGGCTGAGGAGAAGGAGGCACTCTTACTCTGGACCAGATCCCAGCCTCTCTGATGCTGTCCTGGCTTCACACTTCAAGAGACAGTCCCCCCCCCCAAAAAAAAAAAAAAAAAAAAAACATAATGCAAGCACTGGGCATTGCGCAGAGGTTCTGCTTCCCAGAGGCCACATTGCCACAGGCTGAGACCCACCAACCTCACCCCCTGCCCACTTCCCTGTGGATTCTGAGCCTTTTCTAAATGGTGTCTTTGCCAGTGGCCTTCCTTACCCCGAAGGCTTGCATGCGTTTCCAGCCAGGAAGAGATAGACTGGGTCTTCCATCAGAGATGCTACAGGGGCACTCTGTGACTTCATGTCAGCCCTTCTCCCAGGCACCTACCAACTCTCTCAGGCATCTCAGAACACAGCTCTAACTCTGCTTAGAGAAGTTTGTGTGAGAGAACAACACAGGTTTCGTGCATTACATCTATATTCTCCAAGGGCCTATGACCAGGAAGGATGCCAGGACATTAAACCTCCAAGGAGAAAAGCAGTTCTTCAGTCATGCTATTGTCTTCTTTGACCTCCCTTGCTGCCCCCCAGAAAGCTTGCTTCTAAGATCACTCTCTACCTTCTCCCCCACTCCCTTTAGACTCTTCTCCAAGCAGGTGTCCACACTTGATGCCAGATTACAGTCAGTACAGGACATTCTTTTCCCTTCAAGAACCTTCTCAATCCCACAGTCCTTTTGCCACCTGCTGATACTCAGCCATTCAGATGCAGATCAGTTTTCTGGATGGTGGGGCTTTGTGGGGGGGGGGTGGAGTGGGGGGGACTCCCTAGGCCACAGCTGTTGGGGGTGGGGTGGGATGGGGAGCAGCTCCTGAGGATGAGGCACCAGGCCACGGGCTTTGCCTGAATGGGCAGAGTGGGAAGCCCTGAAGGGCAAGGGTGTGGTTGGGCTCCTCGAAATGGGCTGGGATTACTTTCCGTGCGCTGATGATTGCACCCATAGTTTCTCAGATGCTTCCAGAGGGCCAACAACCTTGAGGGCCAGCTGGAACAACAGTGCTAATGCCCAAGGAATCCAGAAGAGTGTCTGCCTCTTTCCTCTATTGTTCAGCTGTGCAATATTGGGTAAGGCACTACTAGCCTCAGTGATTTCATCTGTAGAATAGGAGCAATGATGCCCTATTTGTCAGAAGGGCTCTGGTTCTGAGGTTCCAGGCTGGGAAGTACCCCAGCCTCCAAAACCCCCAGGTCAGGTGAACCTGTCAGAAGGCATGATCTGAAATAGAACATTACAGTGTCTCAGGTTTCCTGGGGAATCCTTTGAGATAAGGAGGAGAGTGAGAGGAGGCACTTTTTAAATTCTGCATGAAAAGATCTTTTACCCAATCTATCTGTTTGGCCTGTACCCATTACTTTGGAGATAAGGAATTTCACTTTATTATTGGCACTAGACTTTTAATCTTTATAGCAGCCTTAAAAATAGTATTGTAAATCCCATTTTACAGATAGGCAGAACAAGGTTAGAGGACTTAACTGACTTACCCTGGGTCACATAGATAATATATGGTGGACGAAGAATTCATGCCCAGGTCACTCTCTCCATGCCATGCCTGACCCTCAAAGGCTAGACCCACTGAGTTTGTAGTGCATGCCGTCACATGTACCTGGGCACTGTACAAAAGTTGTGATGGTGGAAGATAGAAGTCTACAGAAGAAGCAGAAGGAAGAAAGGCTATGTGATCCAGAACCATTCAATTAAAAAATATGGTGAGTGGGAGGAATTGACCACAAACTTAAGTTAATGCTTGAGAATAATGTGACTCCTAAAGAAAGAAGAAAGGAAAGGAATATGAAAGGGGTGGGGAGAGGAGAAAGTGAGACTGAATTATTCAAAGCCTAGTGTCCAAATAAATATAGCTCATATTTATTGAGCACTTACTATATGCCAGGCACTGTTGTAAGAGCTTTATTATATGGTAGGAAGTATTATTATCCCTGTTTTATAAGTCAGGGAAAACTGAGGTACAAAGAGGTTATATAACATTCCTGAAGTCACACACACACACAATAAATAGCAGTGCTCGGCTGTACAGACTTCACAGCAGTGTCCCAAACTCTGCATTGATATAACCTGTCATAGTTCTGGGTTTTGACTATCAGGACTTCAAGAACTGTGAGCACTTCCACAGGAAGGTGGACTCAATACAGTAATGATATGAACAACATTTACTGAGCACTTACTATGTGCTAGACACTATTCCAAATGCTTTACATAGAGTAACTCTTACTTTTCACAACAACTCTAGAAGATAGATATTATTATTATCACCATTGTACAGATGAAACAGAGGCAAATCACAGGAAGAAAAAAGCCCAAAGAACTCCAGTGTTCCACCTATAGAAAGGCAGGCATGAGATAGTACCCTCCATCTTTCCTGTTCTCTGAAAGGCTGTCCTAGGGGAAGAGAGAGTGATTTGAGGGCAGGAGTATCCAATCTAGGGCATTAGGATAGAGGCACCTGCCCCAGGTCAGGGTAGACTAATGACCTCTAAAGCCCTTCCAGCTCTGCATCTCTGCCAGGCACTTAGGACAGAGGAGGAGTTAAAGAAAGGAGACTAGGAAGAAGCCTGATGTGACTTGTTTCTCCAGAGTCCCCCTGAAATAAACCCCGGCTTTCATTAAAAGAAGGAATGGGCCATTCACTCTCACCTGCCTAGAATCTGAGATCTTCATTCATGTGATAAAAGTCTGTGGTGGCGGTTGTTGGGTGCCTGACAGGGGCTGGAGTGGTGGAAGGGAGGTGGCCTCCCATCCAGTTTAAGAGATTATTTGCTGAGCATCTACTACGTTACCAGCAGAAACCATTTACTCCCCCCAAAACCACTTTACAAATGCAGAAACTGCGAGTCAGGTGCTGGTAAGACACTTGCCCAAGGGTAATCATCTGTTGAGCGCCTGGCCAATCAATTTCAGAGTCTGTGGTCACCTTCAGGACACTCTCCCCACTCTCCTCACAAAGCTTTGAACTGATGGGGCGCCCCCACTTCCCTCCTTTAGCCCTCCTGTGTGCTCACATAAGACTCTTGTCTCCCTCTCAGGAGGGCCCAAGGGACCTGGGAGTCAGAATGGGGTGGAGGGAGGAGAAGGAGTAGGATCAGGGGCTAGGATGTGGGGCACCGAGAGAAGGGTATGAAGTTATTGGACATCGCTGCCGGGGCTGTAGTGGGCAGTGGGATGTGTCTTTCACTTGGGAGGAGCACTCAGTTTCTGCGAAGGGAGCCTCGCTTGGCGGGGCGCTGAGAACAGGGGGCGCTGCTACAGGCAGAGGTGTACCGGTTGTCATGGCGACGGCGCGGTGAGGACCCACCCCCCTTCCCCCTCCTTCCCATCTGCCAGCCCCTGAGGCTAGTGGGCAGCAGCCGGTGGGCTGGGCGGCAGAGCCTGATAAGCAGAAGAGGTGTGCAGGAGCCTTCAGTCCCCGCCGCTGGCTAGCTGAGTCCCGGCCCCAAGGGGAGTGAGACTCGGAGAAAGGCTGGGGCTGTGAGCTCACGCGCCCCCTGCCCTCCTCGGCGGGACCCCAGACTTAATCGTGGGGCTCAGAGGCAGGGATGCAGACCTGGCAAGCCAATTCCCGGAGAAGGCCCCTCTGCCCCTGTGAGCCCTGATGAATAGCTACTTCCCGCCATCGGAGACTGTCCCGGAGCAGGAGGGAGTGGGCAGCATGGAGGGTGAGTGACCCAGGGGCTAGGTGTGGGTGTGGGTGTGGGTGGGGTACTGACTCAGGAGCAGTGAGCCAAAGGGAAGTAAGGGGTGTCTGATCACCAAGGACTGCTTAGAGCCAGACAACTGTGACACTCTGTGTGCGAGTGTGTGTGTGTGTGTGTGTGTGTGTGTGTGTGTGTGTGTGACAGAGAGACAGAGACAGAGACTGAGAGAGGGAGAAAGACCCAGAGTGCTATGTAGTGTATGTGTATGGATGTATGTGTGTGAGATAGATGCAGAAAAAAACCTGGGGTGCCTCTGTGTACGGTGTACATAGCACATTCCCTTGTGCCTGGACGAGGGATTATTTGAAGCCGGGTGAGGACAGCGTGGCCATTAGTTTTAGAGGAACTGTCATCAACTTTGCCCACTTGAAGGAGAGGGACTAGATCTCCTCCATGAGGAGAGAATGTCTCTCAGGAGAGAGGAGAGGAATCTGGATCTGCCCTCCAGGATATTAAGGGATAGAAGATCCCGGCATAAAGCTGCTTGCTCCGGTCTTACCAAGTGGGGGTCCAGACAATTCTTGGAGCCGATGTGGACAAGGGAAACCATATTTAGGCTAACAAACTGGAAGACAGAGCTGGTCCACTAGCTTGCCGGCTGTTTTGGGGTAGTGCCTAAACCTCTCTGTGCCACTGATTATCTATTTGTTGTATGGAGAAACTTACATTCATCAGGTTTCACAGCGGGGTGGTGGTGGGAAAATAGGCCAGGATGTGTTGAACAAATTCCTACCAGTCAGGAGGTAATAAAACCCTGAAATTCCAAGTGACTAATTGCGAACACTGCTGGAAGGATAGAAAAGAGAGTTTTCCAGAACACCTTCTGTGGCTGCACTTGTAGCTTTTCAGTAATGTGGGATGTGTAAGAGTAGTGTGTACAAAGCACCGAAGCTGGAGTGACCAGAAGCCAGGAAAACTGGCAAAGACAGAGCAAAGGGTTTTCAAAGTCTCAGTAAGGAGACCAAGAAGGATTCTGCTCAGGGCTTGGGGTGTAAACTTAATGCACAGGGAAGAGAGGCAGAACTGGGCACAGGCAATCTTACTTCAAATGGTAGAGCACAAGGAGGAAATTGAAACCCACAATAGGTGGTAAGTCGAGGACATCAAGCCACAAACAATGCAAGCCCAGACAAATGACATCCCAGGGACCTGGAGGCATTTACAGATGTAATCATTGCCTTAAAGGAAATTACAGAGAATAAAGGAAGTGCCAAGTAACTGATAATGGAAAAATGTCCTGATTTTCAAAAAGGAGAGAATATAGATTAAAAAAAAAAAAAAAAACCTCTAAACTGCTAAGATTAATATTGATTTCTATGAAAATTCTAGAATAAATTATCTAACACACAGGAGAAATAAAACACATCTCAGAATTTATTCAAAGGAGGCTATCTTATACACTTGCAAAGATATGTATGTGAGCATTTTCATCACAGTGTAAAATTGGAAACCATCTAGATGCCCATATTAAGTAAAGAGATCAGACACCTGGAATGGCATATTATGCAGAGATTGAGAACTGTATTTAGGATTTTATTTACTGGCATGAAAATATATTCACTGCTTACTGTGAGTAATCAAAAATTTTAAAAAGAGCAGGTTTTAGAACACATATGAAGTATGACCCTTTTTTCAAAGCTTACCTATGTAAAATATATGTAGAGAGGGGGTCACTAACATCTGTGTTTGGATTCTCCTGCTTCTAAAGCATACCCTAAGACCAGGACTTGGGTACAAGGAGTTTATTTGGGAGGTGATGCCTGGAAGCAGAAGTCAGGAGAGTGAGATGGGAGAGGAAAACAAGGAGAGAAATGGGTGCATTAATGAGCTGAGTTTAGCTGTGGCACCTGGGGGTTCTATCCCTCTGGGGACCCTCTGAGAAAAGTGCAGAATGCACCCAAGATTTGCCCCACATGAGGTAGAAAGCTGACTGCTGTTTGCTCCTCTCTACTGGCTGAGGGTTGTTCTGCTCCCATACTTTTAAGTGGTTCCTGTTCATGGCTTCAAAGAAAGCGAAGCAGAGTGAGCCCTGGGTACAGCTTTGATGAGGTGCTGGAAGTGCAAGGAACTATCCCCTCCAGCTAGAATCTTTGGGTTGAGGAGATGAAGCAGGAAGCATCACAAATGCATTGGCCACAGGTATTTTATAATAAGCACATCATTTTTTACAAAAACAAAATTTTTCTAAGAGAAAGAAAATGATGTAGTGCCCATTAGGAGCCAATATTAGTGCTCACCAAGAACAAATCGGTGTAAACCTACCAAATCTCTTTCAGGCTGGGTTTCTGAGAGGTAGAAAGATGAATTATGACATTTCAAGAGACACTGCAGAGCCTTCCTGTGAAAGCCCTGTGAACAGGTGGAGAGACATAGCAAGGAGGCTGTAGGACTGACAACAGGCTTTGTTAAAAGTTTTAATGCAGCCTAGTGGTCCCTCGGGCTCTGACCTTAGCATGACAGTAAGTAATTTCAAAGGAAAATAAAAGGCATTTTTATCAAATCTGTGACTAAGAGCCATAACACCCATATGGCAGCAGGTTCAAGATTTAAGGTTATCTCAGTGAGCCGGAATGCTGGATTGAAACCAAGAAACCGAAATGTAAATGTAAGTAAAATGTGAAATCTTGAATTTAGGTCCAAAAAAGTCATTTCCATACATTTCAAATGGGGGAGACCTGGCTTGTATTATTGAGAAAAATAACTTGGGTGTATGTGTGTGACCAAAATGGACTGAAAGTCCAGTCTAGAACCCCTCTCTCACTGAAGAGACCCTGGGATGTTTGGGGTGGGAAAAAGGTGGAGAAAGGGTGATGATCCTGGGAACAGGGGTTCATTCTTGCTTTGTATGGCTCCAGGGAGCAGAACTGGGACAGGCAGGGGCAAGTTACAGTAAGACAATTCAACTCAACATCAATAACTTTCTGTCACTCAGAGCTGGCTTAGAATATTTCTCCTCACCAGTTATTATCACCTTGAGCAAGAAGGGCTGACTTGGGGGTAGAAGAGGGGATTTCATGGGTGGCTGGATCAAGAATATGTCCTGCAGGGTCTCTGATGGCCCAGAAGCCTTCTCCCAATACCTGTGGACAGACACTGCCATCTGTGGAGTTGCTGGGACCAGCTGAGTAGTAACCTCCATTAGGCCTTCCCCCAGCTGGTGTTGGCTGTGGTGTTGTGCTGTAGGTCAGCAGAGGACAGTGAATCAGATCCATTCCCCACCCAACTCCCAGCCTGACTTTATTAATCTTTGGAACTCCTGGAAACCTCCACAGAACTCTGTGGCTGAGGGGAGTGCACTGCTTGGATATAGGTGTGCTATGGAGAAGCAGCCCAAGCAGGGGAAGGAGATCACTTGAGGGAGAAGGGGAAGAGGGGTAAACCAACTGGTCTGCCTCCAGCCAGGACACAGAAGCATCTTGGAGGTCCAAGTGGGTTCAGCTTTTCCATGTTTCTGGAAATATTGCCAGAGACACTGTGTCTTGTTCTCTTTCACGAAGCATTTCATTTCTCTGGAGCTGTCTATCCAGTCTGGAAGGTGGGCAGGGAGACAGCATCACCCCACCCCACCCATTTAACAGATGATAAAACTGACTGAGCTTAGGAAGTGCAGCTCACCCTGGCTTGAATGATAGCATGCCTGTTTACTCTTTCTACACAAACGACCCAGACTCTGGAGATGCTTGGGGCTGCAGCCTCCAGGAAGTCCACCTACTCAGCTTTGTCTTGAACATCATCTGCACCTGTGTGTCTTGCTGGGCATAGGGAATGGAAGTGGTTTCAGCTGCTGCTGGGAGGCAGAGGCCAGGTAGTTGTGAGTCTGATTCTCACTGGGGCCGTGATATGTCTGACGGCAGTCTGTACTGCTTCAGCAGTGAGATGAATCAATAATTACAGTAAATATTTCTGTTCCAATTACTGTATGGCCCATTCTGTTAAAAAGACCCCAAGTTATTTGAGCCTTGAAAGGCCTGGGTAAGCAACTGAACCTTGATTTTACAAATGAGGAAACTGAGGCACAGAGAGTGGAACTGATAATATAGCTAATTTCTACCACATCTACTTAAGATACAAATATAAAAGAATTAAATTCAGGCTCTCCTCAAAAACCTTTGCTAGTCTCTCGTTAATAACTGAAATTGCACCATTAGAGTTTTGCTTTTTCTGATTTAAGATCTGACTTCTTTTGAAATGTAAATGCTGAAAAGAGCCCCAGTACTTTAGACTGTTTGTTATGAGTCATTTCCTCATCCACATGAACAGGTTTATCAGAATCTTTTCTGAAAGAAGATCCTGCCAGGAATGGGGAGAAAGAGAACTAGAGTAGCTTCAAACAGGGCCCCCGAGATTCCAGGTGGTTATGCCTGGTTGGGAAGCACTGGGTGGGGCAAGAATGGAACCCAAAGGAGTTAGATGTTCACTTCCATTACTTCTTGGTTGAGCTTAGAGTAGCCTGGCTCTGCCTCTGGCCACTGTGTGCCTGCTTCTTCAGGAAGTTTTAGGTGACTCATGCAGTATTCATGGTGTCAGCTTTATAACTACAGCCTCAGGAAGGCAAGGTTCCCCTCAAATTAAGGATCCCCAGTTGCTACTAATGAACACTGGAGGTCTTAATTGGTGACCTGATAATACTATAGATCAGATGAGAAAATGGTTTGAGGTGGCAGGGCCTGAGCAGGGCCTCAAACTCAGACTAAGTCACACGGCTTACTTGACAGACACTGAATCTTGACCAAATGAAACTGCCCCTTGTGGTCTAATAACAAGTCTCTTTATCTTTGAGCTTTGATTTTCCTTTCTGTGAAATGAATATAATTCTTCTCTCCATGTCAGAGATAGCTTGATGCTATGTGAAAAGTATTTTAACAATACAGAACACAGTATATATCAGAATCTGTGGAACTAAAGCAGTGCTTTGGAGGAAAATTGACAGCCTTCAGGACCTATATGAATTGCCAACATTCATTAATCATCTCTATATTCTAGGCCCTGTTGAGATAGTGGGGAGCATTCTGAGCTGAATTAGGAATAGCTTTTACCACTAAGGCATTTCTAGCTTAGTGGAAGAAAAAAGTTTTCTACACATAGCCAAAGTAGGAAACTGAATGTGACCAGTGCTGTAGGTAGACCCTGAGGAAGCAGACAGTCACAGAAACCAGAAAGGGAGCTTCAGGGAGTATGCTTAGCCTCCCCTAGGGCAAGAGAGAGGAGAATCCCTTTCCTTTTCCTCTCTCTCCTTCAAACTCTTCTACTTCTAGTTTCTAAGGGCTGGGATCCCTTTACATGTGCTGAGGCTTGACATGTAAGTAAAAAGCAATTTAGTAATCTCAGTTTCCACTTATGTAAATAACTTGCATCCAAACCTTTCCTGAATGCAGATTTTGATGGGTAAAATAGAGATGAGCAGAGAGCTCCTAGAAGAAGTGAAGAGAAATGAAAAGATTTCAGAGTAGGGGAAAGGACAGTACAAAAAGAGGCCTGTCTTGGGCTCCTGTTGGCTGCTCTAGAACTCCTCAGCCCTCAGCCTTTGGCCTTTGCCAAGCCAAAGAATTGTTGGAAGGCCCACCTGCTCTTACTCCCCAAAAAGGTCCAGGCTTGTAAAATCCATGTTGCTGTGGTGGGTGCCTATAGTGGGGTGGGCTTTAGCTCAGCCTCCAGAAGGTGCAGAAGAGAGGTCACAGGTCTCAGGTCTCAGGAAGCCTCATTCCTCAGCAGTGACCTTCCTGTGCACCCACCTTTGTCCCTTTTGAGTGGCCCCAACACAGGCCTTGCCCAGGCTGGCTTCCTTGGGAACAAACCCCAATGAACCAGAATCTCACTGTGCCCCCTGTGGCTGCCTAACAGATGCTAATGCAGCCAAGAAGAGCTTCTTATATCTGTGAGGCCCTTTATAATTTTCTCTGATACCTGCTGAGCCTGGTAACAACCCCATGGCACAGGGAGGTGCAAGAATCCCGTCATCCAAGTTTGAAAGCCAAGGAGGACACAAGGAGATGAAGTGGATCTCCCCAGTTCACATAGAAGTACCAAAGGTTGGCATGGGGGATTAGGCTCCCCCATCATCAGGGCCAAACTATCTTAAACTAAAAAGACTCTCTGTAAAAACTGTGCAAAAGCAGATTTAAGAGAAGTTCCCAAGCATCTCCTTCAAATTAAGCTGCCTCCCGCAAGACTGTCTTATGTATAGGTTCTGGAGTGACCACCATTGGGCCAATTCTCAAGGCCATGTCTTTTGACTCCTAGGTCAATGTTCTTTCCCATCTGCATCAGCACAGTTCCCATGAAGACATGGCTTTTTAGAGGATGCAAAAGGAGGGCAAATATCTAATCTAGGAAACAGGAATCTTGGGGCTCTATTGTGCTGTCTCTTCCCATACCTACCCCTTCCAACTATCCCTGGAGTTCTGAACCTGGACTCTGCAGACCTTCAGGAGTTCCAAGGATAGTCTACTTTGATCCCCTTGTTTTAGTCAAGACACTGGGTTACAAGTCACAGAAACTGGCTTTGGCTGTCTTGACCAACAATGGAATTTAGTGGAAGAGTATGGGTACGTCATCCAGTGGAAGGAAGACCTGTGTTACTAGGGCCCAGAGTCAACTCCAAAGCAGAAGAAATCAGCTTAAGTGTTCTTTGGCCAGGGTGGGTGCGACCCCTGATTGACAGTCCCTGGAAAGTTGCATGCAAGGAGGAGGGCTGACTCCCCAAGGGAAAAATCACAATGCTAGAAGAAGGGGTCATGCATGCAAAGTGGGCCACAACCTCAAATACCCACTATTCCCCTGACAGTGTGTGTAAAACACCAAATGTACTTTTTGAGAAAGGATTAATCACTTTCATGAATTCCATCTGGACAGAGACCAGTTCTTGGTATATCAGGACAAAGCCCTAGGAAAGCATTTATGAAATGAATTCAATTACATCAAGGTCTCAAAGAGTTTGGTGAACCCAAAAATGTTAAGCACCACGAAACCCACTATAAGTGCCCAGAGGGAAGGAATTGTGAAATTTGGTGGTTCTCAAATCTAGCTACAGTTAAAAATCACCAGGGGAGTTTTTTTTCCTTCCCTTTTTTTAATATTAAATTTATTGGAGTGACCAGGGGAGCTTTTAAAATATCAGTACCTGGACCCCACCCCAGAGTTTCTGATTCAGTGTGTGTGTGGTGGGGTGGGGATCAGTATTGTTAACGGCCAGGTAATTTTGATATGAGTCAGAATTTAGAACCACCAATGTAGTCAGTTTTTAAGTTACATTTATTCTTCTGATTAGAAAGGTCCAAATACACAATGCAGATTTATAATGTACGTACATACTATTTTGTAACTATTACAAGCTGTGGTCAGTATTTCCCCCACACCATTAG
This sequence comes from Macroglossus sobrinus, assembly GCA_004027375.1. Taxonomy (NCBI): domain Eukaryota; kingdom Metazoa; phylum Chordata; class Mammalia; order Chiroptera; family Pteropodidae; genus Macroglossus; species Macroglossus sobrinus. The sequence goes on along the minus strand of PVKZ01000345.1, from coordinate 420,797 downwards.
ATTTTATTTTGTTCCTCAGAAAAAATCCCTAGAATTGGAGTGGCTGGCTCTGGGAGCAGGTCCTATGTCAGGCGCTGGATGGATGTGCCCCAAATACAACGACTGAAATGGTTGATGCCCGATCCCCGACCCCACAAAGTGCACAGCTACACTTGGCCCCCTCCCTGAGTACTTTTCATCTCTGACAATCTGATTGATAAAAAGGTTACCCTGATGTCCTTTTAAAATTGCATTTCTTTGATTATAAATGAACATGTGTTCTTTAGCAGTTTGCACTGTTTTGTGCTTTGTACTCCCAGCAGCCCCTTGTGTTGTGTTCTTCAGGGGCTCCCCAGTGCCTCCTGGCTGAGGCCCCAGGCTGTGTTCACCCAGGGGGCTCTCAGGGAGTGGGTATTAAATGGTGAATCTCAGGTTTCTGGAGTGGGGCTGAGTTCTCGAGTGGTACCAGGACAGACAAGCAGGTGATGATAACGATGAAGTTATTAGTGGGAGGGCTGTGAACTTGGGGAGATACCCAGACTGATTCTGTACTCATGGCATTTTTTTTGGTGGTGTTTTCTCTCTCATACATCAAACATTGCAGGGAGGTCCAGACCAAGAGTATTACAAAAATATTACCTCGGATCTATTGTGTAGTTTAATACTGTCAGTACCACTACTGCTGAGCTAACACATATTAGGTGTCATGTGCCCAGCATTCTCCAATTCTTTTCACTCATTATCCCATTGACTCCTACCTCAACCCCTTCTCAGTAAATGTGAATTTTTCTCCATTTTACCAATGAGGACTCTGGTTTCCTGAGAAATGACATGAGCTATCCAAGGTTGTAGCCAGGAATGGTGTGTTTCTATTTTGAAGATGAGAATGCTGAGTTCCTACAGCATGAGGAGGTATTTAGTTAGCCCAGACTGCTATATCAGAATACCACAAACTGGATGGCTTTTAAAGAACAGAAATTTATTGTTCACAATTCTGGAAGCTGAGAAGTCCAAGATTAAGACATCAACAGATTTGGTGTCTGGTGAGGGCTATCATTCCGGAGCATACATGACCATATTTTTGTGGTATTGTCGCATGGCAGAAGGCACAGGGGAGCTCACAGGGACCTCTTTTATAAGGGCACTAATCCCACTCATGAGAGCTCTGCCCCTCAAGACCTAATTGCCTTCCAAAGGCTCCACAAATACTATCACATTGGGAATTAGGTTTTAGCATATGAAGTTTGAGGGACACAAACATTCAGTCACAAAGAAGTGGGCAGAAAGAAGGGCTGGGACTTCCCAGTCTGTGTGTATACACTATCTCCAGGGGCTTTGGTCCAAGTCCTCCAGTTCTGTGATTCTCAAACTGAAGTGTGTATTGGAAGGAATCGTCTGGAAGATGTGTTAAAACAGAGATAGATGGGTTTCTGGTTCCCCAGGGTTTCTGGTTCCCTAGATCAGGAATGAGGCCCGAGGATTTGCATTTTTAACATGTTCTGGGTAATGCTGGTGATCAGGGACCACACAGTGAGAACAAGTGCAGCCCCATCTTCTCTCTGGCCCTGGGCTTTCAATGGCCCAGGACTTGGTCTCTGAGATCATCAGAGCGCCCTGGAGACAAACATTATCATACCCTGATACCTCCAGGAAGCTCCCACTGTAGGGGAAAACCTTAATTGGGTTTAGTGGATGAAATTTTCATAGGCTGTAATGTATCCACAAGGGCACTGGGCAAATCCCAGACAGGACAAGTCCAGGGTGTTAATGAGGTCTCTGGGTGCTGGAATGGAGCCCAAGTTGGGCAAGAAATTGTCAGAAACAGGAAGTTTTTCCTCCTCAAGAAAGATCAGTCTACAATTCTGGAAAGTGGCCTAAGTGTGGAGACTGATGCCCAGGCTCAGCCAAGGGTCTGCAGATGGGCAGGGTAATTTCTGGACACTTGCCAGGGACAGACTTTGAAACATGAGCTCAGTAAGCAATTCTCGAGGCAGAGTGAAAGGCAGTGGGGGAAACAGACAGACTGGAATCTAACCAGGCAGTTTCTGGCAATATCCTCTACCCATCCACACCCACAGGTTTCCCTGAGACATGGGGACTGATTCAGAATTGACTTTGAGGCTCAGTAGGGGTGAGCTGCCTGGGGAGGCTCCCAATAGACTCCTTGATGAAGGTTCTTCCTAGAGGCTCCTAAAGAAGTCCTTCTAACACCAAGAATGCTGGCTATGAGCAGAACCCTGTCACCCGGTATCAGGATCCACCATTCTTTCCTTTTTCCCTTCACACAAATATTTATCCATTCAAAACTGTTTATTAAACCATTTACTATGGACTAAGCACTGAGAAGATGCTAGGTATATGCCTGCCAACAAGACAGGGAAGATCCCCACTCTCCAGAGGCTGACTTTCAAGGGTGGGAGAAAAAACAATAAACTTGAAAACAAATAAAATATTGACAGATTGAAGAAAATAAACAGGATGCCATGAGAGATGAATAGTGGGGCACCTATTTTAAAGAGTAATCAAGTCAGGCTTCTCTGAGAAAACAGCATTTAAGCTTAGAGCTAAGAGAGGGAGAGAGGCAGAAGGAGTAGAAAGGGATAAAGGCCTCGAGGCTGGAAAAAGCAAGAGTGTTTTGGAGCCATCACAAGGTGGCCAGAGTATAATGGAGAGTGGCAGGGACCGAGGCCAGAGAGATGGCAACAAGAATCAGACCATGTGGAGTGTAGGTCTTAAGAAGCCTGTAGCTTCTTCTCTTGCTCTTTTGGAATCTTGAGACCACCAAGCTGTGAAGAAGCCCAGTTTAGCATCCTGGAGGATGAGAGGCCTTGTGAAAGAGAACCAAGACATTCCAGCCAATAGCCAGCACTACACACCAGACTTCTGAAGCAGCTCATCTTGGGCCTTCCAGGCCCATGGAGCCATCAGATGACCACAGTTGCATGAGTGATCCCAAAAGAGACTTGTAGAAGGACCACCCAGAGTGCCAGGCCACAGTACAGCACCACTAAATTTTGGAGTGATTTGCTACACAAAAATAGATAATAAAAACAGAAATCTTATTTGGATCCTCACAAAACAAACCAAATAATTTAAAAATTAGGCAACAGTCAGGGAATTTTAAATGCTGGACGTTGATAATATCATGACGTAATTGTTAATTTTGTTAGGTGTGATCATGATACTGTGGTTATGTGGGGTTTTTTGGGGAGGGAGTCTTTTTTAGAGATACAAATTGAAATATTTATAGATAAAAGGAAGTCATGTGATATTAATTTTAAAATAATCCAAAGAGAGTGGGAGTATGGTGAAACAAGATTGGCCTTGAGTTAATAGTTGTTGGAGGTGGATAATGTCTACATAGTGGTTCTTTCTATACTCCTCTCTTGTAATGTTTATTAAATGACATGGACACTGCCAGAGGGCTTAAGGGAGTATTATCCCCTTCCCTTACTGTGCACCGGAAGTTTCTGGCTTCTCTACCTCTACCCGCAGGCCCTCTGTCCCCACCAGTGTCCCTGCGGCACCTGCTGGTCTAGGGCCCCAGTTGGGCCAGCTCATTGGACCTGCTCCCCGCAGAATCTCTCTATTCTCCAGGTCCCAAGCCTCCAGTGGGCCACCAGGCCAGTGGCTGAGCTCTGAATGCAACAGAAGACTCTCTGAAGGCTCTTAATCCCCAGGAACAGGCCACATTCAGTCCCAGAGGAACGCAAGAGGAGATAACATCATGAGTCACTACATCTAATGACTTCCCAGCAGAGCTGTAGTTGGACACTGAGCCACTTCCTTCCAAATGTGGCTGGAGAAACACACACTGAAGCCTGGGACTGATGCAGAGACACACAGAGCAGGGCCAACTCTGCTGTACTCCTGTGCCCTGCTGAGCAAGTCGTGGAACCCTTCTTATCTCAGTTCTCTCATTTCAAATGGAACTAATACCTAACCTGTTTACCTCATGGGGTAGTGGGAGGGCTAGATAAAATAATAGATACAGAAGTACTTTGTTAAGTGCTGTGCAAATGAAGCAACTGATCACCACAATGGGAACAAATGAAGGATGGATGGTGGTCTTGGCTTTGAATGGTCTTCTAGTGAATTTAATGTGTACTTTTGCTCCTTAGCTATAGTACTGTTCCCTTTCATTCTCCCTTCCCCTACTTGCTTTTCCCAACTAAAGTTCCATAGAGGAGGTGATAATGAAGGACATCAAAGATTTTGAGGTGTAACAGTCCGGGTCTCCGAAGAAAACAGATGGTGCACTCAGAAAGTGTTTAACTGAAGAAAGTTTAATAGAGGAACTTTACAGGGAGAAGGTGTGGATAAGAGAACCGGCAAGGTATAGTGAAGCCCCCAGGGACTGATAGTCCTAGGAAGCTGTCAGTGCAGAAAGGGAACGGTGTCACTGTGGCCCTGAAAGAGCTAGAGTCATAGAAAGGAGTCACCTAACAGGAGCTGTGCCCATAAAGACAGCCCCACAGGCAGAACTGGGCCAAGCAGGGAGAAAGTCAGGAAGTGAATACCCTAACTTCTCTCTTCTTCAGTCCTTCAGTCTCCCTGCGTACTTCCACAGGCTGAAACCAATCAGAAAACCAGAGGGCAAGGGATCCTGGGTGATGCAGTTTTTAGAGGTCAGCCTCTGGGGCCAAGAGCAGGGCTGAGAAGGATGGATCCTAGTTTGCAAGTGGAGAATAATTGACATTGGGAAATGAGTCATGGAAAGATGGGGTGGGAGGTGTGAGATCACGGTTTGAGTAGCTAAGGGTTGAAAGTCTTGTATCAGTGCATCCATTTACAATTATAGTTGAGTACATGATCAGGATACCAGAGCATGGTCAGAGTTTGGACCACAGAAGGGTCTCACAAGTGGTGAGAAGTCAGTCATCTTTTCTTTATCTAGGATCCTGACTCATATGTTCCTTTATTCTTAGGGGAGCCCTCCCAACCTCCCAACAGCAGCTGGCCCCCGCACCAGAATGGGAGTCACGCCGAGTCCGCCCCAGCTGCAAACCTCACCTTCTCCTCCTATTACCAGCACTCCTCACTAGTGGCAGCCATGTTCATTGTGGCCTACGTGCTCATCTTCCTCCTCTGCATGGTGGGTAATGTGCTGGTCTGCTTCATCGTGCTCAAGAACCGGCACATGCGCACTGTCACCAACATGTTTATCCTCAACTTGGCTGTCAGTGACCTGCTGGTGGGCATCTTCTGCATGCCCACCACCCTTGTTGACAACCTCATCACTGGTGAGTGTAGCCAGTGGAGGCACTGGGCGTACCTGCCCCTGAAATCATTGCCGGCCTGGTGACTTGGCCAATATGCCATTGTCTCAAACTCTCAAGGCAGTCTTGTGGCGGAGGAATTAGACTAGATAATAGATGTAACGAATTAATCATTTTCTTTGTTTCTGCATTGTATGACTTACTCTTCCTGCATTATCTTAATCTTCACAACAACCTAGTGAAGTATATGTTATTATTATCCCCATTTTATGGCTAGAGACACTGATGCTCAGAGTGATTAAGGAACGGATCTGTAGTCACACAGCTAAATGTCAAATCCCAGATTCTCACACCCAAATTTTAAACAACAATGCCACTCAGTCTTACTCTCCCAGGTAGCTCCCATAAGTAGAACTAAACCAGTAGGAAGAAGTGGTTGGGAGGCAGGTTTCTTCTGAATAATGACCTACGAATTCACTTATTTGTGTTGTTCTTCAACAAAAGACAGTTCTGTCCTACAGGTGGTGAGCTGTCACTAGGAGTGCCTAAGTCGGGACTAGCAGGCCATTTAGCAGGGATTTGGTAGAAGGAATTCAAGCAGAACTGGATCACCTGACCTCTAAATTTCTGCCTGTTCATCCTGCAAAAGTCAGAAGGCTCCCCCATCATCCTCTCTTCTATTTCAGTGTAAGACTCCACAGACCCTGGGACTCTGAATTTCCAGAGCTGTGGCAACTCTAGAAGGTCTGAGTTTGCAAATTCTGAGCTCAGAGTCCCATTTGGAATGACTTACCTGACTAGGGGCAGAGGAGTCACAGGTCAAATTTCTATAGGTTCTAGGACCCAGGAAGTAGAGATAGGGCAGTCCGCTTCCCCTCTGGGATACTGGCTTTCTGATGGAACCTTTAATCACTGCTGAATCCCAGGTTCTTTTAGGGCTGCTGAATATAAACTGTGCATCCTTCTTCTCAACATACCCAGACACACACACACACACACACACACACACCAGTTAACAATGATATGGAGAGATTATTAGTTGGTTAAGGTGGTTTTGTCAGTCCTTTTCACATATCTAAATTTAAAAAATATTGTTTAAATAGATAACACATTCACACAGTTCAGTAGTCAAAATCTCCCAAAGGTATCCAGTAAAAATCCTCCCCTTCACTTTGTTCTCTGGCCTCCCAGCTCATCTCCTGGGAGGGAACCAGTGTTGCTAATTTCTTGTGTTCCTTCTCAAACATATTTCATACAAATATAAACAAATTTAGGAAATGCTAACTTTCCAGTTGTTTGTGCACCTTTACCTTTCCTCTGCTTAAAAATATAGCATGTGTGTTGTAAATGGGATTCATTAAAATTAATTTACATGAAGTTAATCTAAATTAATAAATAAAAGTTTTTCATTCTTTTTATGAATGAATCTGTATGAATCTGCTACAATTTATTTAACCAGTCTCTTTTTGATGGGTATTTAGAAGTGTTCTAATAGAATCTTCTGCCATAAAATGAAATTTATATATGGCTTTTTCCTTTCCTTTCTGTTTTTTTCTTCTTTCCTTCCTTCCTTTCTTTTTCTCTCTTTTTTTCTCTCTCCCCTCTCTCCCTGCTTACCTCTCTCCTCCTTCCTCTCTACCTTCCTTCCTTCCTTCCTTCCTTCCTTCCTTCTCTCTCACTCTCCTTCAGAACACAGGTGCAGATGATTGAATTATTTACATCCACATTTCATGGCACTATGTGAATTCACTTTGTTGTGAAGCCCTTTAATTTTATTTATTTATTCCTTTCTACACCCCTACAGGCAAACATTCTAAATGTAATGTATGTCTTTTTGTTTGTATGCATTCTTACAAACTGCATTAGGCTGAGTGTATCCAAAGCTCATTGACGGAAATCATTGGTTGAGAAAATGATTGTCTCTCTAACAGTCAGAAATGTCCACAGTGGTATGGGCTGGTCAGTTCTCATTCCTGGAAGTGTGTAAGCAGAGACAAGATGACCACCTAGCAGGGCATGGAGGAAAGATCCAAGCCACAGAGAGGACTGACCAGGGTCCATGGTTCTTTGTGGGTGAGACATCTCTTACTCTGTGGTGGCCTCTGTCATTGCAGGATGGCCCTTTGACAATGCCACATGCAAGATGAGCGGCTTGGTGCAGGGCATGTCTGTGTCAGCTTCTGTTTTCACACTGGTGGCCATTGCTGTGGAAAGGTAAGAGGGTTCCCAACTGGGTTATCTTGGGTTGACTGGGCCCAGCACTAGAAAGGGCCACTGCCTTCACTGCAGGATGGGTGAAAGGCTGGAGCTGCTCTGTGGTGGGTGGGGCTAAATCCTAAGTCATAAAGGGAAGGTTGCCCTCTAAACTTGGGGGACCTGCAGAGGATGCTACCACCTCCTTTCAGAAGGCTTGGAGGCAGCTCCTAAGGAGGTTTAGTAGGGATTTGGGTGGCTTATGAGGAGCTTGAAGGTGGTCCTTCATTCCTGGGGAGCAGGAATCCTGCCATGCATGATTCTGAGCCAAGGGAGCAGCTTAACGGTGGGTCTCAATACAGCTAGAAAGGAAATGTGTCCCCCTGCTCCTTGACTTCACCTCCATGGCCTACTTGCTGATCCCTGGCACTCCAGACCCTACTGGCTCCTCAACTCCACCCTATCACCAGCTACTTATGCTCTTTCCATCCTCAGATTCCATCAGATTCTCTGATAAAGCATGGATCTGCTAATGGAACGGAGCCTGAGGCCAAAGAGGCTTTGAGAGCAATGAAATGCTGACTAACAGCAATATGTCCTCCTCCCCATCAGTGAGCCCTTTTACTAAGTTTCTTAACTAATCTGAGCCTCAGTTGTTCATCTGTAAAATACTCTACAGGATGGTTGGGAGGCTTCTGTGAGCTTCTGCTTATAAAGCTGATGCATACTACTTGGCAGAGTGTCCAAATGTCAGCTTTTAATATTTGATCTCCTTCTTACACTCACACCCATTCTTCTCTTTGCAATACAGGCACTTCTTAGCGCCACCTTTTCCATTTATGTACTTATTTTTATTAAATTTATTGGGATAACATTGGTTAATAACATTATATAAATTTCAGGTGTACAACATCTGTATACTCCATTGTGTGTTCACAACCCAAAGTCTAGTCTTCTTCCGCCATCATATATTTGACTTCATTTACCCTCTTTCTCTTCCTCTTCCTCTCACCACCTTCCCCTCTGGTAACCACCATTCTGTTGTATCTATGAGTTTTTTGTTTGTTTTGTTTGTTGCTTTTTGTTTTACATCCTCCATATGAGTGAAATTATATAGTTTTTGTCCTTTTCCATCCAACCTATTTCACTTAGGATGATACTTTTAAGATCTATTTATCTTGTCCCAAATGGCAATATTTAATCTTTTTTTAGGGCTGAGAAGTATTCCATCATGTATATGTACCTCATATTTTTTATCCAACCATCCATCGAAGGACACTTATGTTGTCTCCATGTCTTGGCTATTATGAATCATGCTGCATTGAACACAGGAGTACATATATCTTTACAAATAAGTGTTTTAAATTTAGGGAGTAAGTACTCAGAAAAGCAATTGCTGGGTCATATGGTAGTTTTAATTTTCTTAGGAACCTCCATACTGTTTTCTATAGAGGCTACAACAATTTACATTCCCACTAGCAGTGTGCAAAGGTCCTCTTTTTTCCACATCATCTCCAACACTTGATATTTCTTGCTTTTGACAGTTGCCATTCTAACAGGTGTGAGGTGGTTTTTCTCATTGTGGTTTTGATTTGCATTTCCCTTATAATTAGTGAAGTCAAGCATCTTTTCATGTATCTATGGGGCAAGTGTATGTCTTCCTTGGAAAATTGTCTATTCTGCTCCTCTGCCTATTTTTTGAGTTGCTTTTTTTGTTGTTGAGTTGTATGAATTCTTATATATTTTAGATATTTTAGATATAGCCCCTTATTGGAGATATCATTTGTAAATATCTTCTCCTATTTGTTGGTTGCCTTTGTTTTGTCTGTGATTTCTTCACTTTGCAGAAGCTTTTTAGTTTGATGTGTTCCCATTCATTTATTTTTGCTTTTACCTCTTTAGTCTTTGGGTTTATGTTCATAAAAACCCCTCTGAAACCAAAGTCTGTTGAGTTTAGTGTCTGTATTTACTTTTATGTATTTTATTGTTTCAGGTCTTATATTCAAGTTTTTAATATATTTTTAGGTAATTTTTGTGTATGGTCTCAGATAGCAGTTTCATTCTTTTGCATATGGCTTTCCCGTTTTCCCAACACCATTTATTGAAGAGGTTTTTCTTTTTTCATTGAATATTTTTTACTCCTTTCTCAAAAATTAGTTGCCCATATATGTGTGGATTTATTTCTAGGCTCTCAATTTTGTTCCATTGGTCTGTGTGTCTGCTTTTTGGCCAATATCCTACTGTTTTGATTATTGAACTTTACAGTATAGTTTGAAGTCAGGGAGTTTGATACCCCAACTTTGTCCTTTTTTTCTCAGTATTGCTTTGGCTATTTGGGGTCTTTGAGGAATTTTTTGTGAAAAATGCCAGTGGGATTTTGATGAGAATTGCATTAAATTTGTATAGACTTCAGGCAATATAGCATGTTAACACTGTTAATTCTTCCAATCCATGAACATGGCATATCTTTTTCTTTCTTTGTGTCTTCTTCAGTCTCTTTCAAAAAGTCTTATATTTTTCAGTATACAAGTCCTTCTCTTCCTTTAAGCTTACTCCTGAATATTTTAACCTTTTTGTTGCAATTGTAAATGAGATTGTTTTCCTTTCTTTTTCTAATATTTCATTGTTAGTATATAAAAATGCAATGGATTTTTGTACATTGATTTTGTATCCTGCAACTTTACTGTATTTGTTTATTGTTTCTAATAGTCTTTTGGTGGAATCTTTTCAGTTTTCTACATATAGAATCATGTTATCTGCAAATAGTGAGCTTTACTTCTTTATCCCCAGTTTGGATGCATTTTATTTCATTTTCTTGACGGATTGCTCTAGCTAGGACTTCTGGTGCCATGTTGAATAACAGTGATGAGAGTGGGCATCCTTGTCTTGTTCCTGGTCTAAGAGGAAAAGCTTTCAGTGTTTTTGCTATCAGATTTGTTAGCTGAGGGTTTGTCATATTGTGGTCTCCATAATATTTAGGCACTTTCCTTCTATACCTATTTTATTGAGTGTTTTAATAATAAACGAATGTTGAATTTTGTCAAATGCTTTTTCTGTGTCTATTGATATGATCACATGATTTTTATCATTTATTTTGTTAACATAGTGTATCACATTGCTTGATTTGTATATGTCAGATCATCCTTACACCCCTGGAATGAACTCCACTTGATTGTGAAGTATTATCCTTTTAATGTATTGTCATATTTGATTTGCTGGTATTTTGTTTAGGATTTTTGCAACTATGTACATCAGAGATATTGGCCCATAATTTTCTTTTTTGTGTGTTGTCCTTGGCTGTCTTTTTAGTATCAGGATAATGTTGGCCTCAGAAAATGACTGAAGAAATATTCCCTCTTATTCAATTTTTTTGGAAGAGTTTGAGAATAAAATGTATTAAACTTTTTTATGTTTGTTTTTGGAGAGGTTTTTGATAACTTTCAATTTTTTTACTAATGATTAGTCTATTTAGGTTTTCTGGTTCTTCATGTTTTAGTCTAAGAAGGTTATATATTTCTAAGAATTTATCCATTTCTTATCAAATTTGGTGGTTTATAGCTTTTCATAGTATTCTTATATCCTTTGTATTATTGTAGGGTCTGTTGTAACTTACTCTTTCATTTTTGAGACTTTTCTTGTTTCTTGAGGTAGGCCTATAATGCTATAAATTTCCCTCTTAGTATTGCTTTCGCTGCTTCCCCCAAATTTTGGTATGTTGTATTGTCATTTTCATTTGTCCTTATGTAATTTTTGACCTCTTTATTTCTTCTTTGACCCAATCATTGTTAAGTAGCATGTTCAATCTCTATATATTTGTGTTTTGTTTTTTGTTTTTTTCAGCTTTCTTTTAGTTAATTACCAGTTTCATACTGTTGTGATCAGAAAATATGTTTGGTATGATTTCAATCTTCTTAAATTTATTGAAACTAGTTTTTTGTCCCAACATATAGTCTATCCTTGAGAATGTTCCATGTACACTTGAGAGGAATGTGTATTCTGTCATTTTGGGGGTGGAAAATTCTATAAATATTGAGTAAGTCTATTTGGTCTAATGTGTCATGTAAGGCTGATATTTCCTTATTGACTTTCTGCTTGGATGATCTACTCATGACTGTCTTTGGGGTTTTCAGGTCTCCTACTATAATTGTATTTTTGTCAGTTTCTCCTTTTAGGTCTAGTAGTAACTGCTTTATATAGTTTGACTATCCCAGATTGGGTGCATATATCAGTGTTATGTCTTCTTGATGAATTGTACCCTTTATCATTATAAAATGTCCATCTTTGTCTTTGTCTCTTGTTACCTTTTTTATCTTTATATCTATTTTGTTTGATATAAGTCCGGCTATACGCACTTTTCTCTAGATGCCATTTGCTTGGTGTATCATCTTTCATCCCTTCACTTTGAGCCAATGTTTGTCTTTGTAGCTGAGATGGGTCTCCTGAAGGCAACATGTAGTTGAGTCTTATTTTTTAATCCATCTTGCTATTCTGTTCTTTTTGATCGGTGAGTTCAGTCCATTTATATTTAGAGTAATTATTGATATATGAAGACTTACTACAGTCATTTTATCTTTGTTTTCTGGTTGTGCTATATCTCCATAGTTATGTGTCTTAGCTCTAGATTTTTGTCTTGTGATTACCATTAGGCTTATGTAAAAAAATTTCATATATACAATAGTCCTTTTTCTTCTGATTGTATCTTATCTTCATTCACCTGTGCAAGTTCAGTCCTTTCTCCTGGGTTATCCTTTTTTATACTGTGCATTTATTTCCAAATTGCAGTTGTCTTTTTTAAAAATGCTTTTTTTATTTGTAACTTTATGTTACAAAAATTTTAATATTCTATTTTGAAACAGAGTTGCAATTTCTTGCTTCTGTCTGTTATCTTACTCAAAGTTTTGTATACTTTTATCTTTTTGTTTCAGATAGAAGAGCTTCTTGTAACATTTCTTGTAATGCAGGTCTTGTGGTGGTAAATTCCCTCAGCTTTTGTTTTTATGGTAAAGTCTTTATTTCTCCTTTATTTCTAAAGGATAATTTTGAAGAATATATTATTCTTGGCTGGTAGTTTATTGCTTTCAATATTTTGAATATTTCATTCAACTTTCTCCTGGCTTGCAAAGTTTCTGCTAGAAAACCTGATCATAATCCAATGGGGTTTCCTTTGTAGATTATAGTCTTCTTTCCCCTGATTACCTTGAAAATTCTTTATTGTCATTAACTATTGACAGTTTTAATACAATGTGTCTCAGAGGAGGTCTTTTTACATTGAGATATTTAGGTGTTCTCTTAGCTTTTTGAATTTCAGGATTCAGTTCTTTTCATAGATTTCGGAAGTTCTTTTGTTTGAGCTGGCTCTCTGTGCCCTTCTTTTTTCTCTTCTTCTGGTATACCCATTATACTTATGTTGCTCTTTCTATTAAAGTCAGATAACTCTCACAGAGTTCTTTTATTCTTCATCTCATTTGTTGAGTTCTTCAGCTCTAGAATTTGTTTTTCTCTAGTTCCAATCTCTTTGGTAAAGTACTCTGTTTGTTAATTGACTTTATTTTTGAACTAATTGAACTGCTTTTTTGAGTTTTCTTGTATGTCATTGACTTTATTCATAACTTCAATCTTGAATTCTCTGCTATTTAAGTCAGTCTTTCATATCTTTGTGTTTAGTTTCTGGAAACTTTTCGCTTCCTTTTTGGGCTACCTTGTTACCTTGGTTATTCACAGCACTTGATGGATTGTTTCTTTGCCTAGGCATTTGAGGGAGTGAACTCTTCTTTTTTAGGTATTGTTTTGCCCTTAACAATTCAGCAGGTTGATAAGTAGAGGCTTTTCTTTTCTTTTCTGGTAGATGCTATAGCAGAAGTTTTTGTTTTCTCTTGCCTACACTACTGGCACCTCTGGGATCTTGGTGGGGAAGTGTTGCTTCAGTTGTGGAAAATGCCATATTCCCCAAGGAGGTAGGCATCTCCTTTGTGTCTGGGACACCTCTGTGTCTGAGATACCTCAGTCTTATGGTACCATCCCCATGGTGGGATGTGGAGGGTGATGGGGCTCTGAGCCTTCAAATTCCCAGTGCTGCCTTCTTGTGCAGAAGCTGCCAGCCACATTGTGCTATTCAAGGCATCTCTGCTGCCTCTACCAGGTCCACCTCAATGGGTAAGGAAGTCTGCAGCTTTGCCTTCTTGCTAGTAATGGTGGCTGCTAGTCTGCCGCTGCCACACCACTGTGTTGTGTCTCCATCCAAGTTTAGCCACATTAGTGCCAGCTACTCAGACAGAAATGTTGCTTCTGCCCTTCTGGCCCTCTGGGATGCTGTGTAGGTTGCAACTCAACTCTTTACCCCGCAACCCCATCAGCTGGGGTCGTGGCTGGTGCCAACTGCATCTGTGACCCCGGTCTCTGTTCTTCCCTCCATTTTGCCTCTCCTGCTTATTCTGATACACCTGCCTTCAGATGTCTTGATGTGTGGATCTCTCAGAGGTGTTTGCGTGTTAAGCAAGGAAGCCTTTGTTAAATTATAGTTATCTGACTTGTAACTTTAAGGGTAGAAACCAAAGGGTCTCCTTTCTCCACCATAATGCTGACACTATTCCACCTTTTCCAGAATCTAATGTCCTAATCCTCATTGTGTCTCTGCCATTATCAAACATAGTCTTCTGTGACCCAGTAACATAAGCAGCTGGGGTGATGAAACTAAGTTCCTGTATCTGCAATGCCACTAACTCTCTGGCAATTGGGGAAGTTCTTCTCCTTCAGTGATCTTAATTTTGTTATTATTGTTAATGACATGTGAATATGCAACCTCTTCCAGTAGTGTCTGCAGTATTCTTCAATTTTTCATCTCCAATAAGCCTTTCTGGTTCACCCCAGGATTCTCCTCTATTCATTAACTGATCCTGCACTATAGCCAGTACTATATGTTTTAAGGATTATTGGTTCTCTGGGAATTTCTTAAGTGTGCAGTGCTATGAAACCAGTAGGCCGAAGGCATACAGACTGAGACAGCAAAGCTTGAGGCAGGCCATGGAGAAGTAGAATGTTCTGGCAGGAAGGGAAAGGGGTGGTTAGGCAGGAGGGCAGAACACAGTCTGGTGAAGTGGAACAGGCATTTGGCTGGGGGTCAGCTCTAGGCCTATGTTCTAGTGCGGGTTCAGTCCCTAAATTGCCACATGACCTTCCCAGACTAATTAGATTGGATCTTTGGCCAAAAGAACTGGGCATAGGTATTTTTTAAAATGCTTCAAGAGGTTTTAATGCACAGTGAGGGTTTATAGCTTCTGGTTTATATGGCTTAGTGGAGCAAGACAAATCTATCTTCAAGGCTAGTCCTTGCTACTTGCTAGCTATGTTGCCTTGAGTCAGTTACCTAACACCTCTGAATCCGTCTCCTCAACTGTAAATTAAGGGTGTAATAATAATCGCTGCTGAAATGTTCTAAGGAGGAAATGGTGCAGACCTATCCTAATACTGTGAAAGCACTGTTGGAAGGATACTGACCAAAATAACATAGGGACAGCATACTGTTTAGGCTCCCAAGGTTTTCCGGAGAATCCATGAATAGCTAAAAATTGTTTTCTTTGATACACCTACCTAATAGGCCTACTCAAGGACAGAATGCACAGACTGATCACTCTGCTAACTTCTGGCTAATCAGTTAACCTCCAAAAGCACAAACAGGATTCCTGTTTACCATATCTCCTGCAGCTTCCTCCTCCCCTCTCTCTAGTAAATCCTGTTTTTACTTTGTTCCTTGGCTACTGAGACTAGGAGCTGACTCCTCACAGGTAAGAAACCTATTTACTTGCAACTAACCTAATTAATATCAGAGCTATTCTTTGAGGCTATCTAAGGTGCGATGATGAATGTGAAGTGCCCACACCCACCAGCCCTCATCTGGGGCTAGCTCTCACCTGTGGATGACTGAGACCCACCCAGACCCCCTGCTTCTCTTTCCTTCCGTGCTGCAGATTCCGCCGCATCGTGCACCCTTTCCGCCAGAAGATGACCCTACGGAAGGCTCTGGTCACCATCGCGGTCATCTGGGCCGTAGCTCTGCTTATCATGTGCCCCTCGACCATCACGCTGACTGTTACGCGCGAGGAGCACCACTTCATGGTGGATGCTCGCAACCTCTCCTACCCACTCTACTCGTGCTGGGAGGCCTGGCCCGAGAAGGGC
This sequence comes from Macroglossus sobrinus, assembly GCA_004027375.1. Classification (NCBI taxonomy): domain Eukaryota; kingdom Metazoa; phylum Chordata; class Mammalia; order Chiroptera; family Pteropodidae; genus Macroglossus; species Macroglossus sobrinus. Next base: position 405,231 of record PVKZ01000345.1, on the reverse strand, counting down.
ATGCGCCAGATCTATACTGCGGTGCTCTTCTCGCACATCTACCTGGCGCCGCTGACACTCATTGTGGTCATGTACACCCGCATCGCACGCAAGCTTGTCAAGGCCTCGGGCCCTGGCCGAACACGCGAGGAGGCAGCCACTGAGGGCCGGCGCAGGGCCCGGCGGAAGGCCAGGGTGGTACACATGCTGGTCGTGGTGGCACTCTTCTTCACACTGTCCTGGCTGCCGCTCTGGGTTCTGCTGCTGCTCATCGACTACGGGCAGCTCAGTGAACCGCAGCTGCACCTGGTCACGGTCTACGCCTTCCCCTTCGCCCACTGGCTGGCCTTCTTCAACAGCAGTGCCAACCCCATCATCTATGGCTACTTCAATGAGAACTTCCGCCGTGGCTTCCAGGCTGCCTTCCGTTCCCAGTTCTGCCCATTGCAGTGGGAGAGCCACAAGGAGGCCTACTCGGAGCGGTCCCGCAGGCTCCTGCGCTCGCGTGTCTTTGTGGAGGTGCAGCCCAGCGACTTGGGTCTACCCTCCGAGTCTGGGCCTAGCAGTGGGGCCCCCAGGCCTGGCCGCCTCCCATTGCGCAATGGCTGGGTGGCCCACCATGGCTTGACCCCGGAAGGCCCTAGCTGTTCCCATTTGCCCCTCACCATACCAGCCTGGGATATTTGAGTGGTATAAGGAGGGCAGACCCTGAATCTGAGGACCCTGACTGGACACGTGACACCTGAACATGACACCTACACCAAGGTAGGCCTTGATGCCTACCTCCCAAATACAAGGCCGTAGGCAGCTGCTAGTGATACCTTCTCTAGTACCTCCCCGCAGCTCAGAGAGTGGCAAAGGAAGATAAGAGGAGCTAAGTTTCCCCAAACCCTTCTGCCACAAACTTCATCTCTGGATTCTCACACTTTGGGAATAGACCGTTCTATCTCCCTTTTACAAATGGGAGACAGGCCTGGAGAGGAGAAGTGGCTAGCTCAATATCTGGAAATGTTGACTCCAGCGCCTCTATGGTTTTACCATCTCCAGTTGTCTCCAGAAAGGCACATTGAAGTGGAGAACAGTGAAATGTGTAAATGCTGATTAGGCTGCTGGAAAAAAGCGAAAAGCAAAACAGCCCTGTCCATTTGATGCTCTGAGTCTGTGTCCTGGAGTCTTTCATGTTTACTGAAGCTACTCTCCTTGACCCCTTCCAAGAAGAACATGGAATATCTCCCTGCCAGCTCTCTGTAGGTTTTTTTAAATTGGTGTTCAGAGCCATTCACTTCTCCCTAAAGTACTACAACAGGACATCATGCCTGAGCAGCTGTGGAACATACCCTGGAGAGCCTGCATCAGTTGCAAATACTCTGGGTCTTGCCCTCTGGGTCTGAGCTCTAAGAGGGTAGGGTGGGTGGGAGTGGGCTCTGTTCTCCCTCTTCTCCTCATATGGGGCCCACCATCACCCAGGGCCCGGCAAATACTTACAATGTGACAGGTAGCTGTAAGGCCACGTAGAAGTGTCAGTTTATTCATTCATAGACAAGAAGAAGAGAGAGTATAGTACCCTGTTTCCGCCTTTGGAAGCACATCTGCTCACTGGAGCTGCAAGCAGAAAGCCTTCCCAAGGCCTTTTTCCTGTACTCCCTCCAGGGGATAATGGAAAGAAGTTGGCCAACCTAAGATGGTATGTCTTTTGAAATCTCTTGGAGGACAAACACTAAACTTCTCTCCAACATGTAACTCATCTACCCAAAAAATAATTTGGGACCGGGAGGTCTCTGTTTACTCTGGATCTCACCCAGCACAACTGAATCACCTTGAAGAAACAAGGCTTCTCTATAGGAGATGGGAGAAAATGGAATTGGTGGCCCTTGCACAGCCTTTATTGCCTACAGTTAACTGGGCATTTTCCTCATCTCTACAGAAAACACAGTGTTGCTAGAATTTTAATGAATAAAAAAGAAATATTTCTACGGGTCTGGGCAGAGAATGAGATGCTGAGACTTCCATTGTTTTCTTAATCTATACACAATAACTTAATCTTGTTTACACCACTCTAAGTACTCTGAGTTACATGTTAGAGAGGAGTTTAGTGTTTGTAGGGGAAGAAGAAAATTCCTAAGCAATTGTGTAATTCCTTCTTAAGCAAGTCCCCAGACACTATCTGATTTGATTCATACAAATGAGGTAGAAGGAGATATTGTTTCCATTTCACAATGTAACAAAGTAACTGAGGCTCAAAGGGGCTAAGGACACAGGTTGCAGAAGGACAGGGTTTGGATTAGAATTTGTCTTCTGGTGGTTTCTTCCTATGCCGCCACATACAGCCTCTCAAGGATGGTGGATTGAACATAATGGGAAAGAGAGCTAGAAATTCCCACAAAGGCTTTTTGCCTGACAGTGAGCCAGAATGCTTGTGGAACAAACATCCCCACCCTCAAGCTCTTGGTATGGGAAATGAGAATCTATTGTGCTGACTCTTTTAAATCTGCCTAAGCTGCTTTGTACAATATCTCTAAACCCATGTACTGAGCAGGCTGCCAAGATCCACAGGTCCATTACTCCACCTGGTATCTTGGGGGGATGGATGAGGGTCTCAGGACAGGGTTTGCCATCCTGTCCCTCATTAGCTAGTGCATATATGGGCCCCATTTTTGGTATTGTAACAGTATTATGTGTCACGTAGACCAGAGAGTTCCTGCTGCTTACTGTGAAGCACTATGACCCCAGGCTCTAAAAACAGGTGAGAGAAAGAGTAATCGCAAATTCAAATGCTTGTACCTGTGACTGGGTGGGAACTGTCCAGAGACACTGGTCTCTCCTCTTGGGTGTGTTCCTCCTTTAGCATTCACTCCCCAACCATAAAATCACAACCTCTACAGCAGGGGAGACCAGGACTCTCACACAGGCCAATCTTTCCACTAAGGCCTCTTTGTTTTATTTCCCCCCAAAGATGCCATGCTTTGAAAGACTGTGCCTGTCAAAAAAAAACTACACTAGGTCAGGACTGATGTATTTTGCTGTTATTTTATTTATTTTAAAAAATATCAAAGATTATTTCTACCTGTTTGGAGATTGAATCTGAATGGTGACAGATATTACTTGATGCTTTTATGAAAGTTGAGGCCTTGTGTGTACCTGTGGAGTGTTTGGATTTGTATATGTGTGGTAAAATATATTCAAAACAATATTTACCAATGTAGCCATTTTAAGGTGTACAGTTCAGTGGCATTAAGTGCCTTCACATGTTGGGTAACCATCACCACTGTTTCCAGATTTTTAAAAAACATCCTAAACTGCAATTCTGTACCCATTCAACAACTCTTCATTCCTCCCAGCCCTTGGCAACCAGTGCAGTAACTAGTGCAGCAACCAGTGAAGTAACTACTCCAGGTACTTCATACAAGTGGAATCATAAAGTATTTGCCCTTTGCGAATGGCCTCTTTTACTTAGTATGATGTCTTCACTTTTATTTATGTTGTAGCATGTGTCTGTACCTCATCCCTTTTTAAGGCTGAATGATATTCTGCTCTGTATGTGTGTGATGTGTGTGTGTACATTCATCTGTCAATGACACTTGGATTGTTTCCACCTTTTGACTATTCAAAGTAATGTGTTTTAAGATGTTGGAAGTAGTTCCTGAAAATAGGGCCTGTGTAAACTCTGAAGACAGAAACCCCAGGTTGGGAACACAGGATTTCTATTGACTTAGCATTTATGGGTAACAAAGCAGAGTCTCTGAGGGAGGCTGTGATTATCTTCCTCCCCTGTGCCCACCTAGCTGCTCTGAGCTCCTCCTGCTGGGCTTTGCTTCTTGATTAATGTGGCTAGGAATTTGTATTTCCTCCATTGGATATTTTATAAAGCTGTTTGTTTTTATAAAGTTATTTTACCAGAATCCTGTGTCCTGACACCTGGGCCCTCTCAGGGACTTTGTGCAGCTACGCTAAGGCACGTAAGGGCAAGCAATGCAAACTTCTCCAGATGTGCCATCCTCCACCTGCGAGCTGGTTAGGTCTTCTAAGGTGACTGCCCTTTCAGGGGTGGAAAGTTTGGAGATGAATTGGATGTATAATGGAGGAAGAGGGCCAGAGGCCTGTTGACAGTGAGTACCCCCACCCCAGAGGGGCTCTTGGAGGGACTCTGTGTCCTGTCCTGCCATGTGCAGAACAAGCGGTCATGCTAATCGTGGGTCTTCACTAATGAATGGCCCCTTGACTTCACCAAGACCACGCGGCACTCAAAAGACCAATGCAAGCTGGAGGCGGGTGCCCGGCCTGGACCCTACAAACCACAATCTGCCCAGCCCTATGCTGAGGACTTTCTCTTGGGGACTGGAGGACACATGAGTTGATTTGGGTTGAAATGGAGGGCGGAGTTGGCAAAGTGGGATGAGAGCCCCCCTATCATTAGTCTACTGTGTATTCATCCAAAAATCAAGGTAAGAGCCAAACCAAGAGCTGGATGGACAAAGCATTGCTATTAAGCTCTGTACCTTTTTGCATCTGTTTCCTCAGCTCACCCCTCAGAAGTGCCACTGAGAAAAGATAGATGAGAAGGAGGTGACCCAAATGGGCTTCATTACAAGCAAACAATGTTGAATCAACAAAAGGTTCCTTGTTGAATAACCCAATTATTTATGTTTGCAGCATTTTATTGTTTTTTTCCTCTCTCTACAAAACCACTCCATATTCACTGTGGAAATTTTAGATAAACAAATTAAAATAAGCACCCAAATTCCATCACAAGAGATAAGCATAGAGTCATTTTCTGTGCATATCTATCTATATGTTTAAAAAATTTAAGACAGTTTTATTAAGGCATAATTGGCATACCATAAAATTCACCCATCTTAAGTGTATGTTTTGATAAGTCTTAGCTATTAAATACAATTGTATAACCACCACCACACTTAAGATATTTCTAGCATCCCCCACAAAATTCCCTTGTGCCAATTTGTAGTCAACTTTCTTCCCCAACTCCTAGACCCAGATAACTGTCCATCTGATTTGGAATGTCATATCCCTAGAATCATACAGTGTGTAGCTTTGAGCCTGTCTTATTTCACTTAGCATGACTCCTTGAGATTCATGTATCAGTAGTTTGCTCCTTTTTACTGTTGAGCAGTATTCTATTATATGGATGAAATGCATTTTGTTCATTCATTCATTAGTTCATAGGCATTTGGGTTGTTACCAGTTTTTATGAATTTATGAATTATGAGAAATGCTGCTATGAACATCCATATATGAAGGTCCTTATATGTATATAAGTTTTCAATTTGCTGGGTTGTATGATAAATGTATAGTTTAACTGTAAGAAATTGCCAAAATATTTCCCAAAGTTGCTGCACCATTTTATATTCCCAATTTTAGAAATGGCATCTTTGAAGAGGTAGCATTTGTATGAAATGAAAGAGGGAACCACTTGAATAGCTGAGGAAAAACAACTTAGAACATTATGTGCAAAGGCCCTGAAATAGGAGAGGGATAAGTGAAAAAGGAATTAATGTATATCAAAATGGTACTGAATTTCAATAATTACATTCCCGAGAGCTTGTTAAAGCCAGGCACAGTCCTAAGAGCTTGTGTCTGATATTTATTTCTCACAACAGATTATAAACTCCGTGAGGACAGGGGCTATGTTTATTTCATTCACCTTTGCAGTCTCAGATCTAGGACAATGCCTGGTACATAGAAGGCACTCAATAAATGCCTGAAATAATGAAATCAATAAAGTTATGAAATAAACAGGTATTATTATTTTCATATTATAGATGGAAAACCAAGGCTCAAAGAAGTTAAGTAATTTATTGAAGGTCATATAACTAGAAAGTGCTGAAGTTCAGATTCAAATCTCGGTCCATCCATCTAGGAAGCCAGGTTTTTGTCTCTCTCCCAAACTACTGTGGATTTTTTTTCCTATATTTGAGAAACTGAGGTTCAGAATAAGAAAAAAGAGGCTTGATGGAGATCCCCTTTAATTCTAAAAATAAAACCAGCCGACCACAGGCTCCAGACTGCTGTTTTGGCCACGAGACCACATTTCTATCACATTCAGTGGCTCTCAAAGATTTGAAATGGAAGGAATACTGGTAGTTTAAGTAAAAGGTATAAGTTTAGTTTAATCCAACACTGCACCAAACCTTCAAAGCAGCAAGCTGAAAGAGATCCTTTTGACTCATCTGCCTCTGGTCACTGATGGGGTGAAAGATGCTGAACCAGCTATGGTATCCTGCCTTGAGTTGTGTTCTCTTGCTAGCTTCAATGTCCAGGCCTTTGAATCCTGTCAACAAATGCTGCTGTTGTCATGTGCAAGCAACCAAATTAATGTGGGTGGAAAAACCCAAGCCTAGTGATTTGGGCAAATTACTTTATCTGTCACATAGCCAGTGGTGGTGTTAAATCACTCTCTGTTTGAGAAGCAATCACTCCCCACCCCATTCTGTCTCCCTCTCTGTAGGGAGGTTAGAACAGCCAAAGCCAAACTCTTTCAGTGACTGAGCAACTTATATTTATGTGTTTTGACCTCTCCCAAGGAAGAGCATTTTGTAAAGTGTATTTTGTTTATTCAGAGTGTTGTCTGGTGGTCCTTTGAAGCCACCTCTAATGATCATAATCACCCCTTTTATTCTCCTCTAGTCCATGTCTTTGGAAAATAATTCTGTTACCGATGCTATAAATTATGGAAAATAAATCATTGTGAAAGAGTTTGGTGTTTACTTTTTACTTTCTACCACATTAGCAGTTTTTCCCCTTTTACATCTTCACTGTAAACAAAATGATTCCAGGCAAATAGCCATCCTCCAAACAGAAGGGTGGATAGTAGGCTGTATTACCACCATCATAGCTGCACTTTCCTATTTTATAGATGGGAAACTGAGTTGCTTAGAAGCCAAGCATTTCTTTGACATCCCCACAGTTCATAAATGGTGAAATCAAAACAAAATTTCAGGCTTTATGGGTTGCAGTCCAGTATTTTTGACACTATACCAAATTATCTACTTGGTTAGCTCCTCACTTTTAAGTGTATGTGACAGGTTATACAAAACTTAACTATGGCATGTGTACACTCTACAAACCTAGTGTCTGCTGAGTCTGGGAACATGGGAGGCCTCCCCACAGTCCAGTGAGTAGAAACAGAAAAGAGAAAAATCAATATGTGGTATAGTACTTTCTCAATGGGATATCGTGGTTAGCCAAAGAAGCAATGGAACAGCCTGACAGGTGTCAGAAAAGGGTTCCCATAAAAACTTGAAATATGTCTTAAAAACTGAGCGAGAGGCAACCAGGAAGAGAGAAGAGTTTGAAGCAGGGAAGTGATGCACTCAGATCTTTATCTGTTAAAGCTCACACTGGCATCAGGTAGAGAATAACTTGGAGTGAGATGGAACTGGAGACTAGTGAGGTAGGAAGTATTTGTGGGAATCCAGGTAAGAAATCCCAGGATTGGCTAAGGCTGTAGAGATGAAGAAGAAGTGACAAGTTCAAGAGATGTTTGAGAGATCCAAGCAATATTACCTGTAACTGGTAGGTTGTGGGAGGATGGGTCATCATCTAGGATGCTTTTAGTTGCTATTAACAAATCTAATTCAAACCAGCTTAAACTAAAGGAATAGATTGTTTCATAGAGTAATAAGTGCAAAGGATTGGTTGATCCAGGGGCTCAGCAATATCATCAAGGATCCAGGTTGTCTTCATTCCTCTGCTCTGCCATCTACAATGTGAACTTCATCCTCCAGCTAGCTTCCTTCTTGGTGCAGAATGCAGTTACTGGCAAATAGAACTACATGCTTTTTTGTTTACTTTGAGAGCAAGAGAAGGTGAGAGAGAATATCTCTTCACATGACTTTTTCCTAAGAGAGCAATGTAACCTCTCAGAAAAAGCAGCAAACTCATTGGTTTAAATTGGATCAGGTATCTGTTTCTGAACCTATCCCTGTGGCTAGGGAAGTGCCATGTTCTGAATCCTATGTTCTTGGATGGGATTCTGGACAGCTAAAGGGGCCAGGATTTCAATGATTGATTTAGATTAATCAAAGCCTATTCCTGGAATTCCCAATCAAATTAATCTGGGGGAGGGGGTGAAAAACTATTGGGAAGTTGTATCCATTAGAATGTTTTTCAGCTGCAAAAAAAAACCCCCAGAATACTCTGAATCCAACTGGATTAAACACAACAACAAAGTCACGAAAGACAATCTCACATAATTTATTAATAATTAATAAAGTCAATTTATTATCTCTCATAAGAAGACCTAAGGCAAGGAATCCCCAGAGTTGATTAAGTCAGCAGTTCAGTGATATTATCAAGACTCAAGGTTTTTTCAATTGGCATCTTCATTGTAGATTTATCACTGTTACCTACAGGCTACCTTTCCTCCAGTTTATAAGATAGCTGGGGTTGGCAAATTCCATGACAATGTCCAAAGGAAGACATGGCTTCTTCTAATGAAGCAAGGGAATCTTTCCCAGAGCTTCTTTTATCATACCTCCCCTTATATCACCTTGGTCAGAATTGTATTACATACCCACAACCAAACTAGTCAAGGGGAATGGAGCCACTGTGATTAACTTAGACTAATCAGACCCTCCCCTGAGGCTGAGATGGCATTGAAGTCCCTGAAGCACATGGCCATGAAGGAGTAGGTAGATGTTTCTGAACAACAAGGGTCCTCTTGAGAAAAAGAATAGGAGCATAAACAGGTGTTGGGCAGGTAACCACGAGTGACTGCTGCAGAGGTTCACCAGGAGTAGCCTAGAGGACCTTCTAGGTTGGTTGAATGGGCAGTTGTGGCGCTCTTAACTGAGATAGAGGACTCAAGGGAGAGCAGGGTGAGATCATTTTTTGACTTGGTGAATATGCAATGCTCATGGGCCAGCCAAGCAGAAAAGTCAAGAGGTAGCTGCATATAAGAATTGACTATTCTTTCTTCTAAAACACCCTCTTCCCCTGGCTTTCAAGGCACCACAATATCCTGTTTATCTCTTACTTCTATGGCATTCCTTCTCAGACCCCTTTGTGGGAACCTCTTCTGCCATCCATCCCTGGAATATTGGGATCTCTCAGGGTTCTGTTCTAGGCCCCCTGCTTTTCTTAAATATTGGTATTACATCTTCTCCTGTGGCTTCAATTGTCTAAATCAATAACTTCAACCAACTTTCCTTTCTTTTATGAGTTTTAGGACTCATATCTAATCACTGACTGGGCTTCTCAACTTGGATTTTAGTCTCTCCCCACCCCCATAATCTCTATGATTCTCTCCGTCATTTGATCACTTGGAAGGCAGATAATATACCAAGTAGCTTATGATTTTAGGCAAAAGGTTTGAGAAACAGATTGTTAGTGTGCCTTGGTTGCTTTTAGCTGCCTTTGACAGGATACTACAAGAAAAAGATGAGCTTATTAAAGAATTGGCTGTTTTGTAAGCAAAGATAAAAGGGAAGAGAGAGAATCAGAAGTTCCAGGACCAGCTGGGCCAAAAGATGCAACTGTTACTCATCTCCAATCAATAAAGGATAGAAATGCTTTAAATAACAAGGCTGTTTAAGTCACAAATTAAAACTCAGCCTTTGGACAGGTATCAGATCAAGGTCATGGGCAGTGACTTCCAGTAAGTCCTGTTTTTGGATAAAATGACTCAAGGAAAATAGACTAAAGCCATGCTCTCCAATGGTGGTTTTGTAAGTTCAAGTTACTTTAACAATTATGCCTAGAGAGAGGCATGTCTTGAAGGATTTATAAGTGTGATAATTGGCACATGCTGCTGACAAAAATCAGGTAGGTAAAATGCTTTTTAAGTTTTAAAGAGAGATGTAGAGCCAAGATACAACAGCTTGGGATCAAAGATCATGAGTGCTAGAGAATAATTTTTGGGCTCTCAAATTTCTATGGACAGGAAGGAAGCTGAAAAAGCTGTTCAGTCCCCAAGGAGTGTATATTTTCCAAATGTGGCCAAAGAGGATAATGGCAAAGAAAAGACCTTCCAGAGACTAAAGCCAAGATCTATAAAAGAACAATAACAGAGGCTATTCCTAGGGAGCTGAACTGGAACTTACTCAAGGGATATTCCTTACACAAAACAAGATTTTGGAATTCTAAGAAACAGTGATGGCCTTGTACCCCTATTCTTTCTTCTTATGATGAAAACATTTACTTCAGTGTTTAGTCTGTCCTTGTTCAACTGTTTCATATTAATCATAGATGTGTGGGGAAGTAGATAACATTCGTTAGTTTTAAAGTTTATAAATCTCTGGATCAAGAGGAGCCATATCTGAACATAATGCAGAAACTATCATGAGATACTTGATAAACTTAGACCCAGATGTCATGATTGGTTGCGACTCTTGGGTATTACTTTCTGTAAGGAGAGTGACTGTATTTTTCATGCAAAAAGAGGATAAATGAATATTTGTGATCAAGGAAGTGGACTATGATGAGAGTCATAATTTTTTTTGCCCTCCATCCCAACAAAACTATCTCAGTAAATGACACATCATTCAACCAGTTGTTGTAGCCAGAAACCTAGAAATCATCTTCAAATCCATCTCCTTCATCTTTTACTTTGCCAAACCAATAATCAATTCCATTAATTCTATCTTGAATAGAGCTCTAAACTCAATCTTCCCTTTTGCCACCCAAATTCAGGACACTGCCATTCTCTTTCACCTAGGCCACTGTAGCCACCTTCTCATTGTTCTCTCTGCCTCTAGGGTTGCTAAACCTCAATCCAGGCTCCAAGGTGCTAACTGAGTCACTTTTTAACATAATTCTGATCATACCATATTCCTACTAAAACCCTTCTTAGGTTTTCCATTGCTCTTACAAAACTGTTCAAACCTCATATGAGGCTACCACCATTTAATCCTGACCACATCTCTGGTTTTATTGCTTAATAATCTGTTTCTGGCTTCTGTCTTCTCTCCTTTGCCTTATTAACTTCTTTTCATCCTTCAGGTCACAGGTTGAAGGTCACTTCCTCGAAGAGGTTCTCTGCTCCTATAATGCAATATTCTGTACTTCCTCTATCACTTTACTTATCCAAGTTGATTATAATTATATGTTGAAGTCTGCCTTCCCTTCAGACTATAAGTTCTATGAAGGCCAGAATCATGTCTTTCTAAATGCTACATGCTTATCATCTCACATAGATCATGGTCATAATAAGTGTGAAATAAGACTGTTATAGATTTGAAAGTTTTCATGTTATAGAACCTATTGGTGGTAGTGTACACCAAATATATACATGAGATAACTTAGGGATGGGTATTTCTAGAAAAAGAAAACATGAGAAGTAAGAAAGATAATGATGATTAAGATAAAGAGATGGAGAAAAGGCTAAGTAGGAGAATGATTAATGTGTGGCTAGAGAAGTAGGGATAATGTCAGAAGAAAATGCAATCGCAATACAAAAGAGAGAGCATCAGTAAATTGGAGGTACCCAACAGGGTCAACCACAGAAAAAAGGACAAGATACGTACCGAAAAGTATCATTTGGTTATAGAGTAAGACAAATAATGTATGAGAACAGTTGGATTCATCCTTTGTCAAACTAATATACTTAAGAAGGTATTTCCCTTCCCTTTTCTTTTCATTAATTCCTCTATCCATTGGTCCAGCAAAGATTCATTTAATATCTACTCTATGCTAAGACCTAGGGAGACGTGAGAAGGAGAACAAGGTTCACTTGGGCCTCTAGGGTTCACCAACCTTGTTACAAAGCACTGACTTGTGCCCCAGTAAAGTCAGACTTGGCATTTCACTGAAGTTGATAGTGATTGGCTTCTGAACACATTTAGTGATATAAGAGCTGGTACTCAAGTCTAGAGAGCAGCAAGACTTTATTATCTTGCTCTGAGCTATCAGGAAGCAAAAGAGAAAGTATGTGTGGCACACGCTGTTGCATCATTTCTGTCCATAATTAAGTCATAGAGGAGAGTCTGAGTTTTTCCAAGAAAACTAGTTTCAACTGCTCAAAGGCAGAAAAGAGAGCAGTTTTAATCAAGAGTATCTCCTCAAAAAACTCCCTGAAGTTGATCCTACTTAGTATTCATTTAGCAGAGATTCCTTTAGCTTTCAGTAATGCATTGTATTACCTACTAAATAACTGCTCTACTCTTTTTTTTCCTACCCTGTGTTCTAATAAAACAGTGTGGTGTAGTGTTCAAAAGGTCAGTCATGGCCTTCTGAAAATTAATGGGAGTTTGGATGAAGACGAGGGGGACACTCTAGCAAATTATCTTATTAGGTTTCCATTTAATACGGGAGCATTTCATTTTATATGTCATTGTTTTACCAAAAAAAAAGAGCTAAATCAAAATGTCTTTTGTGCTGGCTGAAAAATTACTGCTTGACTATCGCCCATGGGGACATAGGCTTTCACCCATGGGAACATAACATTCTAACAATAAGCTTTCTGCTTCTGTCTCCCCGCTTGCACAACCGACCTGTAGGTTGACAGTTAGTAAATAGAAGAAAAATAGACTTTTATGTTCAGATAGAATGAAGAATGGGGTTTAGGGCTTCAAAAACCCTGTGTACCTTTACATTTCAGGGCTGCTTAATTTGGGGCCTGCGTACCCCTGGCAGAACCAGCTGGCTGAATAAAGAATGTGTTTCCTATAACTCGCTAATTTCTGGTGGTCCGTGTATCTATTGGGGGCTGGTGGCTACAGCACTTTAAGGCACATTATGAGAAACCCAACCCATCAAATATTTTACGTAAAACTATGCATTCTTTGAAATGCAAATAATCATTTCCTAATTTATAATTATAATTTTGTAATATACTTTTTTTTTGTTTTTTAACATAAGATTGGAGATGTAAACGATGCAACTATCTGCCTACAACCTCATACGTTAGCTTTTGGGGACTGGCTTCACTCAGAGCTCACGCCTGGGCTTTTCCAATGCTTTCATCTTAAGGTCCTGAGGACTCAGAGTGAGTGGGGCAAGGAGCAAGTGAATCCTCTTCCACTGGGGAAGGTAGAAATAAGTTACACATACTGAATGCTTACAAGGAGCCAGGCCCTTCCTCCAACTCTTGATGTGTATCAACTCAGTTAATCATCCCAACAACCGGTAAAATAGTTACTTTTACTAGTTCAATTTCCCAGATGAGAAACTGAGTCAGAGAGGTTAAAAGCAATTTGCCTGATGTCATACACTTAGAAAGTCGTGGAACTGGTACTTAGTAGCCATTGCAGGTGTTCATGATATGCCATAGCTTTGCTTAACCAGATCAGAAAAATGCAAATACACATCATTAAGATCACGGGCAGGGCTTGCCTGGCAAAGCGGGTGAGTTATAAACCACTGTCAAGATAAGGAAACATTTCTTAGAAAAAGTTGTGTGAGAGTCAAAAGTAAATTCCCAGTGCGTGTGTGAGGCGAGGTCGGCGGCCAATTCCTAGATGGTACCCGCTGAGAACTTGAGCTTTAAACATCCTCTTTCAGAGCCTCAAAGCCTGCGACCAAGGTACAAAGCGAAAACCAGCCGCTAGCCACGTGGCCCAGCCTCGAAAGGGGGCGGACCGTGGAAGTTGGCCCTAGGGGGCGGGGCTGGACGCGACGACGCGCGTATCAGACGGAGTGCGCCTGCGCACGAGGTGGGCGGAGCGCGGGTGGGGCAGGCACGGGAGAGCGAGCAGTGTTATAGGGAGCTCCCGGCACCGCTCGCAGGTCCAGTTCCCTCAGTGCGCAGGCGCAAGGCTCTCTTGTCAGTCGGCACCGCGTGCAGGCTGGTGGCTCTGTAGCAGCTGCGGTGGCGGCTAGTCTTCCGCACCATGAGCCGCTTCAGCAGCGAGGAACGAGCCGTGCCCTTCACCCTCGAGTACCGAGTCTTCCTCAGTGAGTATCGGCGGTCCACGGCCCCACCCCTCCTGTCCGTCCATTCATTCCCGGGCCTCGCCCCGGGTGGGTCCTGGGTGGCTGCGGCCCGCGCATGACCTCTTGTCCCGGGCGCGGGCTGGACTCCTTGGGCCAGTCCCTGGGGCGGCCCAGCTGGCCCATTCAGACGCCCGGCCCGCGAGCGGGGCGACATGGGTTGGCGTTTCTCTTTCACACGCCCAATTGGACCCGAACCTGGACCAGTTTACAGGTGTCCGACTTTGACAGTGTACGATGGGAAAAGGAAACCTCTGAGTCACTCTAGAAAGGTGCCTAGAGGTAAACTAATCCCCGTAAGAGGATTTCCTAATTTGAAGGAAAGGGGGGAGGGGAGCGGGGGCTGGTGACTCCCTAAGACCTTAATTCCTCCACTTTAGACACCGACTTTAGGCACCAAACGGATTAAGTTCAGCCCCTCGTTTTACAAACGGGGAAACTGAGGCCTGTTTCAGGAGGTCAGTGAGGGGGACTGGACCCATCTGTTGGGGACGGTGGTGAAGAATCATGGTAGCACTCCTGTTTTTCCCGCCACGTGTTTTCCCGTAGCACTGATGTTGGTAATTTGCTTTATGAAACAGAAAACTTTTCCCTTCGAGTCATTGATAAATGACGTCAATCTGGCGAGCAAAGAAAGTGCCGAATTTTCACCCTTGTGCAGGGAAACGGCGTCTAGTGGGTACCTACCCCAAGTCTGCACTTAGGGCTGCACTTAGAGCGGAGGAGGCTGCAGAGTGGCGGCGCTCCGCTTTCCTTCACGCACCTTTTGCCTTGGAGGAGGAGGAAAGCTACCTTGGGTTTATCTTTATTCCTATGCACCACCGCCACCTCCCCGCTCCTGCCCCAAGTTGCTAGGAATAGATTATTGGAAATAACGGAAGCTTTTCAAAGTGTGTCACCAAAGATGTTTCTATTAGAACTTCTTTACAGTTTTATTTGTAAGGAAATGGGCAGGTACAGCGAATTCTTTGGGTTCTCATGTGTGTGAAGGGCAGGAAAGAGGGGGTGTGAATACTGAAAGAATGAACAAAGTTATCAAAAAGTAGCCTGGGATGAGAAGAAAAGGAAAGTGAACTCTAAAGTTTACATATCTAATTGATTATTAAGCTACCATGTAAAATCCAAGAAGGATATGACTCCCGTTTTATTTAATTTTGGAATTAAGCATCAAGGGCAGTGCAGGAACTTTGGACAAATAAATTTCTGGAGTTACCATTGGCTCCCAGGTTTCTCTTTATGGGAGAAATTTAGAGAGGTATTGCTGGTTTGAAAGGGGGAGTGATTGGGTAATTGTCTTCAAGCTACATTTGCAGAGCAAACAATTTTTAGATTCTGTATTGATAGCAAATATTTGATAGCCATATGGAAGACCAAAAGAAAGCCACTCTTTGACTTTGACACTGGCTAATGAAACTTTTTATCAGATGGAACTCTTTAGGAACTTAAGAAATACCAATAATTAGATCCAACTATGTAATTATATAATTTTTTTTAAATCATAGATTTCCTAGCACCTTTACTTAATAGGACTTTTTTTAACTTCTATCGTTTATCAGTCTCTTTAAAATTGATAGTGGGTTGGACGGCAAAGTCTCAGTTGACTCTGAAGGAACCAATCTGGGTTTGGAGGTGTTCACTGTTAGATTTTTGCTATTCTACTTTATTTTCTAAACCTGAAGGGATATACTGCGGACTGACCCTTAAGTTTCCTAAGAATAATAAGGAAGTTTTAAAATTACTTTTGGATACGGTAGGTAGGTCTCTAGAATATAGAAATTACCTGTGAAAGTGTTGTTGCAACTTGATTATCCCAAAGAAAAATCATAATATAAGATGGCTCTGTCTTTCTGGAACTTCATTTAAGGCAACATGGTTTATAATTCAGCAAAGCGTTCCCGTCCCGTCCCCTGAGCCCAAGTATTTCATTAGTTCTGTAATCTATTAACTGATGGAAGGTCAGCCTAAAACAATTTGATCACCTTTTGTATACTAGGTACTACTAGGCTTTAGAAAAATGAAGGTATATAGGGCAGTCCTTGCCCTCATTATAGAGGTTAGTACCTGTGAGACTCCTAAGTGAAGTATATAACCAGTTTTTTGTGGGAGTAAAATCTTAGTATAAGATACCATTCTGACAAGTGGTATTGATAATAGGGGAGGCTATGGGTATTTGGGAATCTCTGTACCTTCTCAATTTTATTATAAACCTAATCGCTCCAAAAAAATAAAGTTTTTTTTTAAATGTACCTCATGGATCTGAAAATATAATTAACCAAAAAAGTAATAACTTGACCTAATTTACTTTGCAGAAAATGAAAACGGACAATATATATCTCCATTTCATGATATTCCAATTTATGCAGATAAGGTAAGGTGTCCTTATCTTTTGGGTAGTCTCTTTACTGAGTTCAGTTAGTGTCACATGGATTTTCTGATACCGTAACAAGTGTTTAGAATATCTCATTGTGCTTTGACTTAAAGGTGCATTGAGCAAGAAGTTAGTCTTAAAACTAGATTATTCAGTTAAAGAAGCAACTAGAAATTGGGGAAGGTGTAGAGGAATAGAAGCAAATGTTTTAAAGTTTCATTGGTTAACAAAAAAAATTACATTAGTCTTTTTCCATATGTGTATTTGGAACTAAACCCTTAGTTCTTTATTAGTGGTTTTAAAGTTAACGAAGTAGCCAGCGCAATATTTGGGCTTTTACTATTTACTAAACAGTAAAAATAAACTAGATTATTCAGTGAATACAAGAAAATTCAGTACTTTTAATAGACTGGTAGAGTTAAAATCTACAAATAGTATTAATAAAGGTTAGTCCACAGACTTTTAAAAGAGATGGCTGTTCCTGTATATACTAGTGGGCTGAGGAAATCTAACTTTAGTACAAGTCGATGGGTTTACCACAAATTGGTAAGAATCTTAACTTCCTTAGGAAAAAAAAGTCTACAACTACATATTCCAAGATATTTGTGATCTTTGGGAGGTAGAATTAATTGCTAGTGACTTTTTTGTTTTTACTTTCATATTTTCCTTTATATTTTTTAACTTTTCTACAAAGAGCATACATTATTTGTACAAATTTAAGTAGTTATTTAAAAAAAGAAAACACAGCTTTTTTAGCCTGCGTTCCAACAGAAGGCTGTACTGTATTTAGGAATTGACACAAGAACAAATGTTTGATTCTTTTTCCTACCTTAAAACATTTTTTCATTTGGTCAGGAAGCTTGATTCACAGTGAGTACAGACCTTTTGCATTGTAAAAGGTACATAGGTTATTTATCTTCCTTAGCTTGATGTGGATACGTAAACACATGAACATCACGTTCCAATGCAAATCTAGAATACTAGTAAAGATGAAATTTTATCCTCGTGTGTGCTGTCTTACTATTTTTTTGTGTTTGAGTAGCAGAGAGAAATAGACAAATTCATTGTACTGCTACCAGGAAGTTTGCTGCTAGTCAGTATTGACACTTGAACATTGGCAGAAAATCCAAACTGTGTGTTGCTTTGGAGGAGCCTACCTAGCTGGGCTCCAACTGGAAGCAGTGGTACAAATAGCCCGAGTCCAATTATGTGCCACAGTTTCAGGAGACACTTCTAATTGGTATGTGTTCTGTGGGATTCTCAAAGTTGTATTTATTCAGAAACTCCAATTTGTTACATCTGATTTCTTTGGAGTTGATGTGAACCACAGGGGCCTTTCTTTCTCTTGAATTGGCATCATTTGGTTGGCTTGAATTATGTTCTTTGTATAATTAGTATGTATAGCAAAGTACTTACAGTAACATCTCAGACCATTTTGAGTAATGAAGATATAATAAAACGATGTCCCTATTTATTGATGGTACCTTAGCATATAGATATGCTAAGGAAAGAAAGCATTTTCTTGATATAAATAGCTGTTTTTTGTGTCAGTCCATTTGGGCTGCTATATCAAAATACCACAGACTAGGTAGCATATAAACAACAGAAGTTTATTACTCACAGTTCTGGAAGTCTGAGATCAAGGTACCAGCATGATTGGGTGAGGGCCCTTTTCTGATCCCAGACTTCTCGTTGTATCCTCATATGGCAGAAGAGGATAGGGAGCTATGTGGAGCCTCTTTTGTAAGGCACTAATCAATCCTATTCTCGAGGGTTCTACCCTCATGTCTTACGTACTTCCCAAAGGGCCCACTATATTATCACCTTTGAAGATTAGGATTTTGACGTGAATTTTGGGAGGACATAAACATTCAGATCATAGTGATTAGAGAGTATTCTCTTCAAGGAGCAGAATGATCATAGTAGTTATGATACTTAAGTTTATTACTGTTTCAAGTTACCCCAGAATGGGAAACTGAGACTACATTTTGGTATCGTTAAAACACCTTCACTCAAATTACTCTGCGATTCCTTGAAATCTTGTATGGGACTAGTTATGTCTATAATCTGGGATTACTCGAATGGAGACTGCCTTTGTACCAGGCTGGCTCAACAGCACAAGCTCTTATAACAACTCTGGACCAGTGGTCCAGACTTCAGTAAACCTCAGCACTTGCAGGAAAAGTTTTTTGTTTTGTTTTGTTTTGAAGGAAGTTTAGTCTGTACAAAACAAGGGCATAGTACACATAAATTATTGGATTATTTTATATAATCCCCTTAAAAGATCTGTTTAGTTGGTTACAGAAGAGTATGATTTTAAACATATTCCAATATGATTGTTTATATAAATACATTTTTTGTGTGTGGGGCCATATAGGCCTTATGCCTAATATAGTCAGTCACTTGAGGAGTGATAATGAGGGAAGGTACCTTTAACACAACTCAGCTCAGCTAAGGAAAAATCAATCCAGTCAATCTGGGAACCCTCATGACTCAGATACCCGGCTTGGATTACTTCCAAATTCGTTGGGAAGAAGAAGGCAAAGACAAGGACTCACTGGATTTTAGATTATAAGAGCGTCCTTTGCTCTGGGTGTACTTGGAGATCAAATATAAACACCTGTAACTCAGAGTGTCTGACATAAAATTTCTAAGATACCAGAAATTTAAAAATCCAGAACATAGCATAAACACTGCGAAACAATGGATGGGTTGAAGCTTTATCTAAATGTGAAAATGTTCAAATATCATGATTTGATGTTTAGTTTTAGAAGTTTGGTATTTTTTTATTCCACCTTAAACTTTGATGTTAAATACTAGTTCTAACAATACAGACTTATATTTGTTTTTCAGGTGACTGTTGGGAGCATATATAAATATAGAACTATGTTTCTTTTCTGTCCCTCTAAAAAAAGTGAAGCTTCGAATCAAATAGCTTGATGCTTCAGAAATTAAAGAATATTTTCTGCAGTGTATATCATTCTTAACTTTTAAAGATACTACCTCACCATACTGAAATTTTTAGACTCCTCTATACTACTCAAATGAATGCTTCTGAGATTACTCATTTTCTTTCTTATTTCACTTAGGATTTGCTTTCTTTTGAATTTTCTATTTATTTTTATAGACAGTTCCAAAAATGGAAGTTTTAAACACTATTTGTCTTCGCCAACTTGTTATATATAAAGAATGGTTGGGTTTTCTAGGTTTTATCTTTTGGTTTTGCATTTTCCAAATGAAAGTTAACCCTGGAAACATGAAAACTGACAACAATTAAGCTTAATTGACATGTCTGTAACTAAGAGTAAACTATTTTTTCTGCTCAGATAAGCTTTAAGCTGACTAAAATTTGAAAATGAGTTCTAACCATAATCTCTAGTTTATCAATGTTATCAAAAACATTAAATTGTGATGATTAAATATACATATAATGTGCTTATAGTGAATTCTCAAATAAAAATAGGATGATCATGTTGACCATAATGACTGGTTATTGCTGAAGCCTTTGAGAGCTCTATTTATGGGGTAAAGATCACTGAACTAGGAGTAAGAAATCTTGATTTCCCTCCTTGTTTTACCACTAAGTGGTTTTGTGATACTGAGCAAGTTACTTTACCTCTGAGCACTGTTGGTCTTAGTGGAATTTTGTATTACATTCTATACTGACATCTCGTGGTTCTGTATATTTAGCTTATTAACGAAATCTCATTATTAAAGATCATTATTTAAAAAGTCAAATAATATTGTTAATATTTATTGAATGCTCCCAATACCTTAGGCACTATGGTAAAGCCCTTATGTGGATTATCTAACATGTCATGTCATTCTCTGAGTGAGGTTCTTTTATTAAACTCCTTGTCTGGGATCACCAGCTAGAACTCATAAGCAATGGTGGCTGGATTCAAACCCAGGCATTCTAGCTCCGAACTTGTGAACTAAACCGCTGAGATACTTCCCAGGAGGCATGTATGTGAGGCAGATTTTACTTGGTGCTTTTTTCCACATTTTCTACAGTAAATGTCTCTTTGATTATACAGAAAAAAAGATTACTTAAATTTTGTTTTGTTTTAGCCTAGAATTCAAAGGAAATTAATAATAACTTTCTTTCTTTCTTTGGGAAGGAGATACTGTTTTCTAGTCTAGGGTAATCCAAGGCCCTGGAATGCCCATTAGTGGGTTTCAGAGGTTCTGTGAAATCTCTGAAATTGCAGTTGGTATAAATGTACATTTTTTTTGGAAAAAGTTCTATGGTGAAAATTCTTAGTCACTGAAAAATCATAGAAGAGTTTGACAGCTGGAAGTGCAGAATCTTGCTTGATTTTCATAAAGGGAAGAAAGTAAACAGATTATAGTTAGAATATGTTTTAAATATTTAGTCATTTTGAAGATCATCTGAGGGGACAAAATAGCTTATTTTTAGTTATGACATTTCAATTAAGTTTAATTGTTTTCTGTAGGTACATGTGACAGTAGGCATCACCAAATACAAGTTTATTGGAACTGCTATGAGTAGAAAATCCAAGCAATTGGAAAATAAATGAATATTACCAAAAGGTGTTTGTTTTTAAATTTTAATAGATTAACTAACTATTTTCCCTGGACTCTTTAACACAATTTGTTGAGTGACCTTTTTGTTTGGTATGAATCATGTTTTCCTTTGCAAACTTACAATTCTAAATGAATAAGGGGCACACAGTGTGAACTTTGGTTGTCATATTTCTTTGTTAGCTTCTCAAAGAGACTTTTGTCCTTTGTCAATAAAATAATTCAGGAACCCACTTTTTAAAAATATTTTTTTCGGCTTTATAGAGGTATGATTGCCAAATAATCATTGTACTTATTTCAGTGTAATGTTTTGATACACACACACACACACACACACACACACACACACACACACACACACACACACATTGTGAAAGGATATCCCCAGTCAAGCTTATTAACCCATCCACCACCTCACATACTTACTTTTTGGGAGGATGGTGAGAACACTTATGATTTACTCTCCTAGTAAATTTCATAGAACCATAGTACATTAGGTCTCCAGAACTTATTTGTCTTATAACTGAAGTTTGTATCCTTTGACCAATATCCTCCTCCCTCCCTTCACCTCCCAGCCCCTGGCATTTGCCATTCTACCCTCTGTGCCTAGGAGTTCAGCTTTTTTAGATTGCACATAGTGAACCTGTACATTATTTGTCTTTCTGTGTCTGGCTTATTTTACTTAGCATAATATCCTCCAGGTTTATTTGTGTGTCATAGATGGCAGGATTTCCTTTTTTATGAAGGCTGAATAATAGTCCATTGTGTCTCTATGCCACATTTGCTTTATCCATTAATCTGTTTACACAGACACTTAGATTGTTTCTGTATCTTGGCTCTTGTGAATAATGCTACAGTGAATATGGGAGTGCAGATATTTCGAGATTCTGATTTTTTTGGAGATATACCCAGAAGTGGGATTGCTGGATCATGTGGTAGTTCTAATTTTAGTGTTTTGAGGAAACGTCATACTGTTTAGTGGCTGCACTAATTTATAATCTCACTAACAGTGTACAGGGAGGAACCCATTTATGTTTAACAACTTAGAGTATATCTTATAATCACAAAACTGACTTTGAAGCCAAAATTTGAAACTAAGGGTTAAGAGCCATTGTCACTTGGTGATCACTAAATAAGGTAAAAATATTCTTGGAAATGATGAAATCTGCCACACCTTTTCAAAAGAAACTTTGTGGGAGTAGAACATTTCTTTATTAACTACATGAGCTCTTCTGTTAGGGATTTTGTATTCAAAACTTACTCTAGAAGTTTTAAAAAAAAAAGGCAAGGTGCTCTTGTTTTTTATTAGGCCCTTGCTTTATATATTGTTTATCTTGTTTACATGTTGTTCTCCAAATTTTATTGCAAGACAGAAAAAAGTGGTGGAATCAGATTCTTAAATCTAATATTTACTTGATTTCTGAAGTTATCTAGAGAAATGCATGACGAGTCTGCTAATTTAAGCTACTTATGTACTAGGTTTCGAATCCAGTGTTGAAAACGAAGCTGTGAGCTTTGGTGTCAGAAAAGGGATTTAGAATCCAAAGCATAGCAGAAGTAGAAAGCAGAGTTCTGGGAAGTCCTAACCATGGAAATAATAAAACCGTAAATCCAGGATTGAGCTAAGTAATAGTTGAAACCAATTAGGATTAAAGAAAGAAGGCATAAATTTCTAACTGAGTGATACTGAATTTTCTAAAATCTTAGTATTTTTAAGTGCATAAACATTGGAAATATTAGCATGCATATTAATTATAAAGTACATATAACATAAAATTTGCCATTTTAACCATGTTTAGGTGTATGGGACGGTGGTATTAAGTTCATGTTTTTGTGCATCCCCCCTTTATCACCAGAACTCTTTTCATCTGGTAAAACTGAAACTGTATACCCATTAAACAGTAGCTCCCCATTCTCCTCCATCCTCCCATCCCTTGGCACTTTAGATATCTCACAGAAGTAGAATTGTACAGTATTTGTGTTTTTGTGTCTGACTTATTTCACTTAGCATAATGTCTTTAAGGTTATTCCATGTTGTATGCATCACATTTTGCTTTTCTATTCACCTCACCAGTGAGGACAGTTGGGTTGCTTCTATGTTTTAGCTGTTGTGAATAATGCTGCTGTGAACATAGGTGTACAAATATCTCTTGAGGACGCTACTTTCAATTCTTTAAGGTATATAACCCAGCAGTGTAGTTGTTAGATCATTTATGTTATGTAAAATTTCCTGGGGCCAAGAGACTGGAGAAAAACATTGACAACTCTGTCATTACATTAAGAGTTTATTAATTTACATACGAGATACATCTTGGGTGGTGGCAAGATTATATGAATATCCTCTGCACCTTCCAGACTGTGCTTTATAGTTAAAAGCAATGAGTCTAGGTGCTGAGACAGGAATGTGTGTTTAAAGTGAAAGGAGGGAGAGGCAGTGGAAAACTGAAAGACCAGATGCTGAGAGGCTCTGGTGTTAGAGGTGGTTAAGAGACAGATAATGTCTAGGAACACTCACTATGAAGTTCTTATGTACATTCCCGGACCTGCAGTGGGGTGAGGCAGGAGTCAAGATGGTGGATAAGCCTCAAGACTGAGTCAGCTCTGTCTACAATGCTCAATATAGTAATTCTAGTTTTAATTTTTTGAGATATCGCCATACTGTTTTCCACAGAGGTTGTATCGTTCTACGATACAAGAATTCCAGTGAGAATGCGTAATGTTTTTAACAGTAAAAGTTTTTCTAGCAGTGGAATAATTGGTTGAATTTCTCACATCAGTTACCCTAAAAATTCTAAGTATCGCTGTTCACCTAGTGACAATCTCTGCCTTGTAGTCATGTTGTCTAGGAGAAATAAACTGTTCTTTAGTAGTAGTTCCTGCTAAAGTATGAAACACCCATTTTTTTATAACAAAATACTTAAAAATACTTTCCCTTGTGATAATAATGAAGAAAGTAATGACTAAAAGCTATTACAAATTCATTGCTTTTAAAAAATACAGTAATCACTGCAACATGTACATATATTTAAAAACGTTTTAAATATTCATTTTACAGTCTGTCATCTAGGTTTGTGGACTCCATGCTTTGTATAGCCTGTAACTCACAGGCTGAAGGACCTGGTTTGGTGATCCAACCCTTAGAGAGTTTAAAGCTTTTATTCTGTTCACTGCTAGTCTTCAGTGCCTAGAAAAGTGTCTGGCACATAATGGTTGTGCTCAATGAATATTTGTTGACAAAAAAATGAATGAATTGGATATATGGCTCCTTGCAAGATACTCCTTGCTAGTTTTGGCCCAGCTAATGTGGGATTTTTGTTGTTTTTTCGTTTTTGGCTTTTAACTATTATACAGGTTTGTAATATTAGGTAATGTGGTTTTGAGATCTGTATGTATTTATTATTTAATTCCACTGAAGTGTTCAATTAGTGATTTTGGATCTATTTACCACATTTTTTCTTGAGGTAGTGTATTTGTTTAGTAACATTTTCTTTAAAATAACCAATCTCGGTTTTCACATCTCAGTTAATCTTTCATGTAACGGCTCCATCTTGTGAATCTTTAGGATATTGCTGCTGAAAACTTTAAAAGACCTGACTTTGTTCTAGTATAATAGATGTCCGGATCTTACTTTTTATTACCAGAGTATGGTACTAGATAGACGCAGTTCTTGAAAACTTATAGTGAGTAGAATGAAATTTAATCGAAAATTGGATGTGAGGTTTCTACTTTGAAAAATTAGTGTTACGTTTTCTAAAATCATCCAGTTATTACTTTACTAGGATAGAGCAGTTTATTCAATCCTGGATTTAAATATCTCCATTCTTTAAATATCTTCATTCTTTGTTGCTTATATGTTGTTAGCAAGCAGGCATCAGGAGGCCTGGAGAAGGAACTCAGAATGCTTTTAGTCTCCCTTGATTTTACCAAGAACTTAAATGAATGGCAGAAGTTTTACACTCTTGAATATAAATCTGTGTAGCTTTTCTACTTGATTAAAAGTAGCTACAAGGTAATTATTGGCTTGAAACCTTTGACTTATTCCCTTGTAGTTTATCAGTCCGTGTTTTTTTTTATGCAAAGTAACAAGTAATTTTAAAAACTTGTGTAACTAAGTGATTTTCGTTTTAAAACAGCTTTTAGAAATGTACATTTTATAATATAGTAATTGCAGATTTGGCTTCATGTGTGCCTTTTGTAGAGGCTATAAAATGAACAATTAACTGCATTTAAAGTTTTATTCTTTGGTAAAAATAATTTTCTGACTTCTTAAAGCTGTTTTAATTAGTGACCTAATGTCAGTTAGAGACCCTGTATTTGATATGGCTGTGCAAAATGAGATGGCAGTCATATTTTCTTTTATTGTGTTTTTAAACAATAAGCACTTGGTGATTTTCAAAAATATATCATTTGTTTCAAAGTAGTCAGTTTAAGGCTGTAAATTAATTGCACTAGAACTGCCTTTGGTTAAAATATTTTTGGAACATATTTTATCTTCAGTGTCAAACTTCTTGTCCTTTTGAGGAGTACTTGATTTTTAAAAACAGCCAAATTGAGAAAACATCGTGGGTAATCAATCAAGCTGATTAATTTTATTCGAGGCTAAAGTGGAAGTATGACAAAGTAATTAAACTGATTTGGGATTTGTCTTATAAACCGACTCTGAACTAGGTGATCCAAAAACAGTTTGAGTAATTGTAGAGTCACTGGAGGGAATGAGTAACCTTTGGAGATGCTTGCTTTGAAGATGGCCTTTCTCAGAGATACAAGTCTGTTATGTTTAAGAACTGTTTCCTTTCTTTATAGAAACATTCTTTCCACACACACCCCTCTCTTATTAAGAAAATTTTTAAAAATCCCAAAATGTTTGAAGAATTATACCATGAACAACCATATACCCACAAACTTGGTTCTTCGGTATTTTTTTCAGAATAATATTTTTCTATATTTGTTTTATCTCTTCACCCATCAGTCTTATTTTTTGATGCATTTTATTGAAAGTCCATTGACTTCAAAGATTTGATATAATGAGTATAGCTTTGGAGGAACTAGGGCATGCTCACTGAAGAAAACAAATTAGCTCCTGTGACAAGCTCACTTTCTCTCTTTTTCAGGATGCGTTCCACATGGTAGTTGAAGTACCACGCTGGTCCAATGCAAAAATGGAGGTATGTTTCACCTTACATTGATAGTCAGATGTAGGATATTAGTTTTAATCAAGCCACACTGATTTGCCCAAGGGTTAACAGCTGAAGTTCAAGGTTTTCCTCATTGTAGTCCCAATATTTTCCAGTTGCCATTGCCTGCCATTCTTTCCTCTGTGCTCCAGCTAAACTCAGCCATTTATAATTTGCAAATTTGTTATAGATTTTCCTTCCCCACACCTTTGCTTCTGGAGTTCCCAAAGCCTGGAATTACCTTTTTCTCCTGTCTTGTTCTTAAGTCCATCACTGACTCCTCTATAGGGCCCATGGGCTTTCCTTAGGCACCTCAATAAATTATCTTATTGGAATTTCTGTTGAATTTTGTTAATTTCCTCCTGATGACACCTAAGATATTTGGCTTTCTCTTAGTGGTTATTTGTTATGTGTTTTATATTATTTAATTAAGCTTTTTGATGGTAATTACACTTCTTATGTAATAGACACTTAAATAATTGAATAATTTTTAAGTCCTTGAAAGGAAAGCTGAAGTTGGATAATGTTTATTTTGTCTTTTTAATAAAAATCTTCTCACATGTTAAGATTTATTCTAGGTAAGTTTAGTTTTGCTTTCTGGAATTAGTAAATGTTCCTTTTGCCTTCTTGGTAGTGCCTGTAGACTTCAGATGTTTTCCACTTAAAGGCTGATTATGGAGACACTTTTATTTCAAATTATAAAAATGTTAGCGGTAAAATATATCATTAAAGTGGAACTAGGGGACGTACATTCCATAATTAATTTCCTCAAATCCTTATTTGAATAGTATTTCACATCCAAATATACAATGATTTGAAATTTTTTATTTCAGATTGCTACAAAGGATCCTTTAAACCCAATTAAACAAGATGTGAAAAAAGGAAAACTTCGTTATGTTGCAAATTTGTTCCCTTATAAAGGATATATCTGGAACTATGGTGCCATCCCTCAGGTATGTCTCTGTGCAATTGCTAGAAATGTACTTTTTAGCTTAAAAAAAAAAAAATTTAACCTGCTGTTAGTAAAAAAGATTTAAATACCCTCAGAAAGTTTTTGCTGTAATAGATTTTTAAAACATAAGGAGTAATGAACTAATTTTAATACTTTTTTCAATAACTTATTTTCAAGATAAAGATATTTACAATGTTTAAGTTCACATTTGAAAGTTTGTTCTTTTCGGAAATATTTTTCTTCCTATATATGTGGACTAGTTATATACTATACACTATACACATTCTTTTTTCATAGAATGAGTGGCAAATCTATTAAGAGAGACAATATAGACTATCTTTGGCACCAGACAGACTAGGGTACAAATCCCAAGGCCACCACTTCTTAAGTTACCTAATTTGCCTCTGCTTCTTCCTCCCCAAGACATGACTGTCTCTCCCTGAGATATTAATAGTACTTAGCTCAGATGGCCACTGTGAGGAATAAAGCACCTAGTTCTCACAGCTGTTGATCTTTATATTGAGAGTCCTGATTCCTTCTTAAAGCTGAGCTCTCTGTGGTAAAGTAAGAATGGGACTCTGATTTCCTAAACAATCCTTTGAGGAGGTGGTGGTGATATGGTATCTGTGGGGTATAAATCATTTACCAATTTATCTGTGGGTGGTGGGGTAAAAATTGTTTACCAATTTAATCTCAGCACAATGCCAGTGTGTAGTAGGACCTTATGTAACATTTGGAAAATCTCTAGAATCATGTCTATTATAAGTAAATGACAGATTTAATTCTGATTTTGCTAGATAAATGCTGTGGCACTTATGATTTTTACACAAAATATTCAATATATTTTTTTCCTGTTGATAAACGCTTTGTTTTTATTAACCATTAAGTCTATTAAATGGAATATGCTGTGAAACTATAAGATACAAAAGCATAGGTCAAATTCATTTAGCTTGTGAGGTAATTACAAAGTTGTTTGTCTGCCTTAATTATAGCACTTTACCTTATACTTCAGTTGACCTAGTATTTAGTCTTGAAATATCATCCTTCTGGGAAAACATTGCTGAAATTCTTATTCTTTTGTAGGTCGGATTTGGCTTTATTGGATCTGGTCTTCCTTTTTCATCCTTTAGTATTATCTTTTTGCCTTTACTCCAGCTGAGTAGGCAAACAAATCCAAGAAATATGTTCTAGATTGGGGAAGAAATGAGCCAAAACAACAATTACATTTTAGGCTTGACTTCTTGGCAAACATAGGCCATCTGTTTTTTTATGAGATACTCTGTAAGGATTCTGTCTTGTAATTTAGCAGGAAAGAAAACCAGCAATTTAAAACTTCAGAAAATCCTGATTAAACTTTTCAATATTGGCTCCTGGTCAGTGATGAAATTTTTACCATCAGAAAACATAGTTTCTGTTTTCTTTTCTTTCTTTTCTTTAGGTGAGGCAACCCTTGGTTGACCTCACTGATTGCAAGGACCTTGTCAGCTTACAATCCCTTATTTTTTAATTTGTTATGCCTACAGCACCTCGTTTTCCTAGGTGGTCTCCCATCCAAGTGCTAACCAGGCCTGACCCTGCTTAGCTTTCAAGATCAGATGGGATGGGGCTTGTTCCGGGTGGCATGGCTGTAGACTCTGTTTTAATATTATTGCCAACCTACCTCTTTGGAAATTTATTTTAAAGAAAATGTAGTTAGTAGCAGATAGTAAGTACAAAGAATTCTTTGAAGCAATTTTCTTTTTAATATATTTTTAAAGTAAATATTTGGGTCTATATCTGTGTTTGCATTTATCTCAGTAGGTGATTGTTTTTTGTTTGTTTTAAATAGGATCATTATTCATTCTAAAGCTTAAATTTAGTTTAGTGTTCTATGCATAATAGGGGCCCTGGCATTTAATTAAAATTATCGTGTGTAGTTAAGATTCTTAGATGCGAATAAAGAATTTTTTAAATGAGAAAAAAATAGCTAAAGATAAATATTTTTTTGCAGAAAGACTCTTGGGATGTTATCTTTTAATGTCAATGTGATCTACTTTGTCAGTAACATGTATAGGAGTGATATGCTCTAATAAGTCTTTTTTTCTTTTTTTAGACTTGGGAATACCCAGGACACAATGACAAACACACTGGCTGTTGTGGCGATAATGACCCAATTGATGTGTGTGAAATTGGAAGCAAGGTAATAGAATCTGAAATATTTTTCTTTAGTGTTTTAAGATGATATTAATGAAATATACAAAGTTCATACTTTAAAAAAACATTGTAAATAATGACATTACTTTGGGTGATTAGAAGCTTCCATTTCATTTTAAGCATTTGTATATTATAATTTGTACAGCTAAACCTAACCTAGAAAAAATGCATATATGAGTATATGACCATACACATATTTGGAAGAAGTGGACATGTTCTGTGCTGCTTTAGAAGGCAGATGATTGGTTAATAGGTGAAGGGTACTAGGAAGCAAAATTCATCTAAATATAAGGAAAACCTTGCTTAATGATTTGGAGTGATCAGTGAATTGATTACTGAAGCCAGATAACCTCAGAAGATGGACATTTATGGCAGGTATTCCTCTATCTAAAGTAGGTTTGCCCCAAGAGTCTTAAACTATGGTTACATTTTTTTACAATCTTTCTCAGGCAAAGAGAAATAGTAAACAACTAAATAGAAAGTTATTCAGTTTAAGTCATAAAGTTCAGTCATATTGTATGACTTGTGTAACTCAGTGGCTTCTATAAAATAAAAGGTTAAAAAAACACATTAAAATATGTATTTGAAACAAATTATGGAGGGTTTATTTTTGGCATAATCAATGACAGCTTTAGAATATTAGTTACCCTGAATTGTGTCACTAATTTTCTTAGAACTTATAAGTAAAACTGATAGGCATTTACGTGGTTAGCTTTTTAAAAATTGCTTATAGGAACAATCTTAAGGTAAGTTTGCAGAAACTTGGCATTTTCTTTATTTCCTGTTATCTACCAAGTAAAGCTTTTTTACCAAAATTTTGTTCTGTAGTGTTGTCTTGACTGTAGTTATTGACTTTCAGGTATGTGCAAGAGGTGAAATAATCAGAGTGAAAGTTCTAGGCATATTGGCTATGATTGATGAAGGGGAAACTGACTGGAAAGTCATTGCCATTAATGTGGATGATCCTGATGCAGCCAATTATAATGGTAAGAAATTGTGAAGAGTCTGAAGTCTTTGTATCTAAATCTGAAGCACAACTTAACTTGTAATGACAGAATTGTAAGCTCTTGCCTGAAAACTGTTAAAGAATGGCGGAGCAAAACATTTGACAAAGCATTGTTATTTCTAATACTGAACTTCTATAATTAGTAAACTTTCCCCTTCATACCAGGAAAGAAAAATCTGGTAGTTTGTGTTTACTCTTTTTTTCCTCTCTTTTCTCACATACTCGTTCTCAGTTGTTCTATTTATTTATTTTGAGATATAATCTACATACCATAAAAGTTACCGTTTTAAAGTGTACAATCCTATGGTTTCTAATAAATTCACTAGTTTGTGCAACCATCACAACCATTAATTCCAGAATATTTTTACCATTCCAACAGAAAACCCCACCCACATCCATTAGCAGTCATGCCCTATTTCCACTTTCCTCAGTCCCCAGCAGCCACTAATCTATTGTTTTTGTCTCTGTGGCTTTGCCTATTCTGAACATTTCACATAAATGAGTTCATATGATGATATGTCTGGCTTCTTTAACTTAGCATAATGTTTTCAGCATTCATCTACATTGTAACATATGTCAGTATTTCATTCTTCCTTTGTTGGAAGTAAAATTAATGTAATAAAAAATTCACCATTTTAACTGTTTTAGAGTCAAATTTGGGTGGCATTTAGTACATTCACATTTTTATGTAACTATCACCACTACCTAGTTCCAAAACGTTTTCATCATCCCAAAAGGAAACTTTGTACCTTTAAGCAGTCACTCCCTATTCCTTCCTCCTTCCAAAGCCCTGACAACTGCAAATATGGGTATTTCATATGTGTAGAATCATAAAAGATGTGGCCTTTTGTGTCTGGTTTCTTAGCGTAATATTTTCTAGGTTCATCCATGTTGTAGCATGTATTAGTACTCGTTCCTTTTTATGGCTGAATACTACTCCATTGTATGGATATATATCACGTTTTGTTTATCCATTCATCTGTTGATGGACATTTGGTTTGTTTTTGGCTATTAGGAATAGTGCTGCTGTTTTGAATATTCCTGTACAATTTTTTGTATGGACGTATGTTTTGAATCCTCTTGGTTGTATATACCTATGAGTGGAGTTGCTGAGTCATATGGTAGCTCTTAGGTTTAAGCTTTCAAGGAACTGCTAAACTTTTTTCCAAAGCCAGCTGCTCCATTTTACAGTCCTGCCAGCAGTGCATAAGAGTTTTGATTTTTCTACTTCTTTGCCAACACTTGTTATTAATATTTTTTATTATAGTCATTCTATAATAAAATCTTTTAATGGAGTATAGGTTAACAATTCTGAAACTACTATATATGTATGCTGGATTTGAAAAGTTAAGTAAATGGATGGCAGATGGTGGAGGCTAGATTTCTCACTGTTGGAGTGGGAGGTTATAGATAAGCAAGGGAGAGAGCTAGAATGAGCCATGTGTTAATAGATTATAGTTGGAGATATCAGTAAGAACTGTTTGACTTTACTAGTAGAGATACAGGTGGATACATATGGGAATATTTTTAGATATGTATATATACAAGGTTAGGGTACACACTTTTTTTTTTTTTTTTTGCTCTATAAGCTGAGAGGGCCTAAAAGACCCTTTCAGAAGCAGTGAGCACATCAAGCACCCAGATCTTGGTTTATTTTCTAATGCTCTTCTTCAATGAAAGGAATCAAGGCTTCTTGGAGAAGTAGCTGATTTTTAAGGTTAGGGTGGAGAATATATAAAATAAGCCTAGAGTATAGGCCAGAAAATAATAAAGTGCTTAAAAAAAAAAGTGAGGGGTGGCTCCATAGTGTAGTGGTTAGCATGTCTTCTTTACATGCAGGAGGTCCTGGGTTCACTCTCCACGTGGAGCCACAGACCATACCCCAGGTGTGCCAGGACCCCCGAGTGAGCCTGGCCCCAGGTACATGCTATGAGCGTGTGGGAGGAAACACCCCACCTTCAGAGATCCAGTTCTTAAGGGAAACAACCACATCCATAGGTCAGGGGTGGAAGTGGGGTGGAAGGTGGAATTAAAGAGGGGGCAAATCTGAAACGATTTGAGCAAAAAAAGAAAGTAATTTTGGATCATAATACAAAGAATAAAATATCCATGAGTCCATACTGACATAAATAAGTGATTGAATAAATAAATAAATGGGAAAGAATAGTCAAGTTCCCATGCAGAAGAATTCTAAATAATTTATATAAATACTTTCACCCTCGAGGTGGCACATACTCCCCATTTCTGAATCACGAGCGATGCACAGTGACTTTCTTCAAAAGAGTCTAATATGGAAAAGGGGGCTGGAAAGAATAACTTGCTTGACAACTGAGAAACCAGGTTACCAAGGTCAACATCAACAGAGATGAGACATCTTAAGAGCATATGCTCTTGAAATGATGTGTTTTTAATAATATTTTATCTCTGTGGTTTTTCTCCGCCAAACCCATTACCCTAGTCTAATCTTGAGAAAAAGATAAGACAGTCCCAATAGGGTGGCATCTTAAAAAATGCCTGAGCAGCACTCCTTAAAATAAGGTTGTCAAAAACAAGTTTGAGAAACAGTCATAAGAAAGAGAAACCTGAAGAGTCATGGCCACTAAACATAATGTGGCATCCTGGATGGGATCCTGGAATAGAAAAAGGACTTGAGTTAATAATAATGTGTAATTATTAGTTTATTAATTGTGACAAATATAAGTATCTTTTCTGTAAATCTGAAACTGTTCTAGGGGCTTGCAGTGACTTAACGGGGGAGCAGGCCTAGGAAGCGATTTGATGCTTGGCAGGCTGGCCCAGCCCTGACTGGGAGCAGAGCTGGGCAGTATACCCTTTCAGGAAGGGGCACTGTTGAGTTTGGTTCAGACCAAGCTTAGTTCCTGGTCACCGAAGTCTTGAGGGAATGTGGAAGGAATGTTGCTTTTCTGCATTAAGCTACCCCTCAATTGGGGACTATTATAGCAGTACTTCACAGAGCTTGAGATCCCCTGTCTCCAGAATGGAGAGGATTGCACTGAATATTTGTGGTAGTGTTCCACTTTCTGTTCCAAATATAAAAGATACAGCACACTTCGAGGTGCTGGATAGTTTATTAGTTTGGTAGGGAGTGGTGGAAAGCTGTGAGCAAGGGAACACTGATTCGGAAACTGCAGTCATAAATGTAACCTAATCCAATAAGAACCAAGCTAGACAATCTTGAGACAAACTGACTGGATTCCAGTTGGAGAACTTCATATTGAAAGTGGCCTGTATCTCTGATGAATGGCTACCTAGCAGAACCCCTCACAGCAGCCCCAAAGTCTTCATGGGGTTGGGCAGAGGGGCTCATTGAGGTAGGGGTCCTCAGGATTTGTGTTTAAACAGAAACTGTGTGGCTTGCCTCTATACCTTCTGTCTCCCACCCAATCCATAGGGGCCACCATAGGAAAAGAAGGTTCCACCATTTAGAACATCACCAAACAGTCTAAAACCGATGTCCATCGTAAAGAGAATGCAAGTGCTTCTGAGAAGTCAGTTTACTATCCTCTGTACCCCTGAGGGAACCTCTGTGGCTTGTAAATCTATTCTGGAGATTATACATAAGGAAGCTCAAGATAAATTCATAGAGGAGAGTCCCTTGAGGATTTTAGCCCATAATAACTTAATAGGCTGTCTTATTGGCAAGGAAGGAAGACACCTTAGGAAAATTGAGCAAGACATTCTATGTAACTACAGCATTACAGTTAAAGACAATGTTGAAATATGTGCCAAAGCTGAGGAAGAGGTAATGAAGGAAATCAGGGAGTCTTATGAAAATGAAATTGCTTCTATGAATCTTCAAGTACATTTAATTCCTGAATTAAATCTGAATGCTGGATTAAATCCACTTCAGGGATGCCACCTCCCACCTGCGGGCCCCCTTCAGCTGTGATTCCTCCTTACAGTTTGAGCATTCAGAAATAGACTGTTCATCTGTTTACCCCAGCCTTATCTGCAGGTGCCATTTATTGGCAAGCGGCAGCAAGACATCAAAAAGTTTTCTTGCTGTGCAGGAACTTAAGATCGCTCCAGCTGAAGCACCAGATGTTAAAGTGAGGATGGTGATGGGTTCAGAAGCTCAGTTCAAGGCTCAGGGAAGAATTTATGGAAAAATTAAAGAAGAAAACTTTGTTAGTCCTAAAGAAGAGGTGAAACTTGAAGGTCATATCATAATGCCATCCTTTGTTGCTGGCAGGGTTTTTGGGAAAGGAGGCAAAACGATGGATGAGCTCAGAAATTTGTCAAAAAAAGAAGTTGT
This sequence comes from Macroglossus sobrinus, assembly GCA_004027375.1. Lineage (NCBI taxonomy): Eukaryota > Metazoa > Chordata > Mammalia > Chiroptera > Pteropodidae > Macroglossus > Macroglossus sobrinus. Next base: position 370,854 of record PVKZ01000345.1, on the reverse strand, counting down.
CCCTCATGACCAGACCTTGATGAAAACAATCAAGTGGTGGTCAAAATAACTGGTCACTTCTGTGCTTTGCCAGGTTGCCTAGAGAAAAATTCAGGAAATTCTGACAGCAGAAAGTTCTGTAAAGTGGACCTCCTCAGTTAAGACAGAAGTAAAGGCTTAGGAAATAGCCCACCACAGAGGCAGATGCCAAACCAAAGACAGATTGGTTAACCAACAGACAGGTGCTAAGCCCCTATCCAGAATGCACAAGTTTTGACCTAGCCAGTTGTTTCTGAAGACCAGGCAACTTTTGAACTACTATCTCTGTGAGATTGTGTACTTTATGCTCTCTGAAATATATGACACCAAGCTTTAAAAAAATAAGGGGAAGGGAGAGAAAGAGATAGCTCTGCTTTTCCATTTGTTGTATTCTCAGTGTAACAAATTTTCTAATTTTTCTTAGTATTCCTTCATAATGCCAGAAATTGGCTTAATGATGTATTCACTGAATTCATTGAATAAAAATAGATTGCTTCTAAGTCCAGTTATTAAAATTGGACCAGAATCAAATTATTACAGGAACTTAAATATTAAGCTGTTAGCATAGAAAAACTGTTCTCAGTTTTATATATTTTATTTTTATTTTATTTTATTTTTAATTACGTTTATTGGTTAATCCAATTATATAATTTTCAGGTGTACATTGTAATTCGACATCTATATATTCTATGTGTGATTACTACCCAAAGTCCAGTTTCCTTCAGCTACCATATATTTGATCCCCTTTACCCACTTCACTCTCTTCCAAACCCCTTATATTTTCCCCCTTTACCCTGTCTACCTGTCCCCTCCTCCCCCACCCCCTACCCTCTGGTAACCACTAGTCCATTGTCCATGTCCCTGAGTCTCTGTTTGTCCTGTTCGTTTGTTGCTTTTAGGTTTATATCTCACATATAAATGATATGTGATTTTCAACTTTTTCTGTCTGGTTTACTTTGCTTAGCATGATTATCTCTAGGTCCATCCATATTGTCACAAATGGCAGTATTTCATCTCTTCTTATGGTTGAGTAATATTCCATTGTATACATGTACCACAACTTCTTTAGTCATTCATCTATCATAGGACACTTTGGTTGCTTCCATGTCTTGGCCACTGTGAATAATGTTGCTATGAACATCAGTGTGCAAATAACTTTATGGATATGAGTTTTCAAGTCTTTCGAGTAAATACCCAGTAGAAGGATTGCTGGATCACATGGTAGATCAATTCCTAGTTTTTTGAGGAACCTCTATGCTGTTTTCCATAGTGGCTATACCAATTTGCAATCCCTCCAGCAGTATATGAGGATTCCTTTTTCTCCACATCCTCTCCAACATTTGTTATTACTTGTCCTGTTGATTATAGCTATTCTAACAGGTGTGAGATGGTATCTCATTGTGGTTTTGATTTGCATTTCCCTAATAGCTAGCGATATTGAGCATCTTTTCAAATATTAGTTGGCCATTGGTATGTCCTCTAGGGAGAAGTGTCTGATCAGATCCTCTGCCTGTTTTTTGATTGGGCCATTTTGTTGTTGTTGTTACTGAGTCATATGAGTTCTTTGTATATTTTGGATATTAGGCCCTTATCAGAGTTGTTGCTTGCAAATATATTTTCCCATTTGGATGGTTGTCTTTTTACCTTGTTGATGGTTTCTTTTACTGAGCAGAGCTTTTCAGTTTGATGTAGTCCCATTCATTTATTTTTGCTTTTAGTTCCCTTGCCTTTTAGGTCAAATTCAAAAAATCCTCTTTAAGTCCAAGGTTCTTGAGTTTAGTTCCTATATTTTCTTCTATGCATTTTATTGTTTCAGGTCTTATATTCAGGTCCTTAATCCATTTAGAGTTAATTTTGGTGTGTGGTGACAGACAACAGTCTAGTTCTGTTCTTTTGCAGGTGGCCTTCCAGTTTTCCTAGCACCATTTATTAAAGAGGCTTTCCTTTCTCCACTGTTTGTTTTTGGCTTTTTTTTTTGTCATAAAGTATTTGCCTATATAAATATGGGTTTACTTCTGGACTCTATCAGTTCTGTTCCACTGGTCCGTGTGTCTGTTTCGCTGCCAATACCATACCATTTTGATTATTGTCGCTTTGTAGTATAATTTGAAGTTGAGCAGAGCGATGCCTCCAGCCTTATTCTTTTTTCTCAGGATGGCTTTGGCAATTCAGGGTTTTTTGTGCTTCTATACAAATCTGATAATTTTTTGTTCTACTTCTTTTAAAAATGCTGATGGGATTTTGATGGGGATTGCATTAAATCTGTATAATGCTTTAGGTAATATGGTCTTTTTATGTTAATTCTTCCAATCCAGGAACACAGAATATCTTTCCATTTCTTTCCATTTCTTCTTCGATTTCTTTTAATAGGGTCTTGTAGTTTTCATTACATAGGTCCTTCACATGTTTTGTTAAATTTATTCCTAGGTATTCTTTTTTGTGCAATTGCAAAAGGAATTATTTTTTCCACTTCTTTTTCTGACACTTCATTATTAGAATATAGGAACACTATGGATTTTTGAACATTGATTTTGTATCCAGAGACTTTACTGTATTTGCTTATTGTTTCTAGTAATTTTCTTGTAGAGTCTTTACGGTTTTCTATATAGCGAATCATGTCATCCGCAAATAGTGACAGTTTGACTTCTTCAATTCCTATTTGGATGCCTTTTATATCATTCTCTTATCTGATTGCACTCGCTAGGACCTCCAATGTTATATTGAATAACAGTGACAATAGTGGACAGCCTTGCCTTGTTCCTGATCTTAGTTTTCCACCCTTAAGTATAATGTTGGCTGAGAGCTTGTCATGTATGGCCTTTATTATGTTAAGTTATTTTCCTTCTATACCGATTTTATTAAGTGTTTTGATCATAAATGGGCGCTATATCTTGTCGAAAGCTTTTTCTGCATCTATTGATAGGATCATATAATTATTTTATAATGTGTTTATGTGATATATCACATTAATTGATTTGCATGTGTTGAACCACCCCTGTGCCTCTGGGATGAAGCTCACTTGAACGTGGTGTAATCTTTTTTAATATGTTGCTGTATTCGGTTTGCTAGTATTTTATTTAGAATTTTTGCATCTGTGCTCATGAGATATATTAGTCTGTAGTTTTCTTTTTTGTGTTACCTTTACCAGGTTTTGGTATCAGAGTAATATTGACCTCATAAAATAAGTTGGGAAGTATTGCCTCTTTGATTTTTTTGGAAGAGTTTGAGGAGAATAGGTATTAAATCTTCTTTGAATGTTTGGTAGAATTCACTGGTGAAACCATCTGGTCCTGGACTTTTACTTTTTGGTAGGTTCTTGATGATTGTTTCAATTTCCATACTGGTGATCGATCGGTCTATTTAGATTTTCCAGATCTTCTTGATTCAGTATAGGAAGCTTGTATTTTTCTAAGTACTGGTCCATTTCTTCTAGGTTATTAAATTCGTTATTATATACTTTTTTATATAAAAAAGTATGATCCTTTGTATTTCTGTAATGTCAGTCATAATTTCCCCTCTTTCATCCCTGATTTTGTTTATTTGTGTCCTTTCTCTCTTCTTTAGTGATTCTATCCAGGGTTTTGAAATTTATTAACCTTCTCAAAGAACCAGCTCTTTGCTGTATTTATTTTTTCTATTTGTTTTGTTTTGTTTTCAATTTCATTTATTTCTGCTCTAATTTTGATTATTTCTTTCCTTCTGCATACTTTAGGCCTTATTTGTTCTTCTTTTTTCTAGTTTTTTAAGATAAAGTGTTAGGTTGTTTATTTGGGCTTGTTCAAGGTAGTCCTGTAATGATATGAACTTTCCCCTTATGATCCCAAAAGTTTTGATGTTTTGTACTATCATTATCATTTGTTGCTATGTATCTCTTGATTTCTCTTTTTATTTCTTCTCTGACCCAGTTATTTTTCAGTAGCATGTAGTTTAATCTCCATGTATTTGTGGTTCTTTCTGCTTCCTTTTTGTCATTGATCTTTAGTTTCAGAGCATTCTGATCAGAGAATATGGTTGGAATGATTTCAACCCTTATATTTGTTGAGCCTATTTCTGTGTCCCAGTATGTGGTCGATTCTTAAGAATGCTCCATGTGTACTAGAGAAGAATGTATAAGCAGCTGTTTTGAGATAGAAGGCTCTGTATATGTCAATTATGTCCAGTTGGTCTAATGTGTCATTTAAGGATGTTATTCCCATATTGATTTTCTATTCGGATGATCTGTCTATATCTGACAGTGAGGTATTTAGGTTCCCCTACTATGATAGTGCTTTGGTCTGTTTCTCCCTTTAGTTCTGTTAGTAATTGCTTTACATATTTCTGGGCTCCCTGATTGGGAGCATAGACATTAAAAAGTGTTATGTCTTCTTGGTGCATGATTCCCTTTATCATTATGAAGTGTCCCTCAGTATCTTTCTTTACCTTTTTTATTTTTAAGTCTGTTTCGTCTGATATTAGTACCGCTACTCCCACTTTTCTCTGAATGCCATTTGTTGGAAATATCATTTTCCATCTTTTCATTTTGAGTCTATATTTGTCTTTGGAACTGAGATGTGTCTCCTGGAGGCAGCATATGGTTGGGTTTTGCTTGGTGTTTTTATTGCTTCCTTGTGTTTCTGTCTTCTTTATTTTGGTTGGCTTTTGTGGATTTTGCCTCTGGTTCTTCTTGTTATATACTTCAGCTCTGTCTGAATCTTTGGTGTGTGGTTACCTTTACAAATATGAAAAAGGTAGTTATATATATATATATATATATATATAGTCATTCATTTTCTTTTGCGTGTGCCTTATCTCCACTTTTTTTCTCTGTGGCCCCATCTCACTTCTCTGCTTTCTGCCCTGATGACTGGGCTATGCTGCCCGCTGCGTAGAAGTCCCGGCACTTCCAGGCAAGGGTGTTTATGGAAGTGATCTTACCTTCATTCCTCCCCCTCCTCCTGCAAGGAGTTCCAGCAGCTGCGAGAGGCAGCTTCTTTATTTCTCCCAGTCTATTGCCCGATACCCGGGGTTCTGACCTGTGGTAGTTCTTATGCACAGATCCCACGCTCAGATGTGCTGTTGTGCAGTGTGGGTGAGTTTTGTTGAGTTTTAGATATTCAGCTTATTGTTGTTTCAAGGAGAGAGATCTGAGGACGTGTCTCGCTCCACCAGGTTTCCCAGAGTCAACCCTCAGTTTTATTTTCATCTAACATTAACATGGATAACCTAAGGAAGTGCTGAAGGGTATTGGCAGGGGTATTAAATGTGCAACTTTTTCTCAGCTACCTCAGGCATTTAGTCATGTGCTGAAAGCAAAACTTTTAAAAATTTTATATGCTTTAAAAAGATAAAAACCCATCTGTTTTTTTTTTTTAAATAAAATTTAATTTGCTAACAAGCAAATAACAAGAATTTTACTTCTGGCTGGTAACAGTAAAGCTAGAAAAGTAATATCAAGTTTTTTGGGGCTTTTGGCATAGTTATTGGAAAACTTGATAAATGCTTTGTGATGTGGAGCAGTGCCTGTATCTGGAGAGCAGCAATACCATTTATATTTTGTTTATGGTAGGGAAAGTCTTTGATGGTACTAACAGCGAAGTAGTTGCAGGAGGATTTTGGAATGGCGAGTTTAAATGGCTTCAGGAGACTTCAGTTTTTTTGTTTGGCTATGTGATTGAATGTGCTTTTGACTATTGCTATCTAAAGGAAGTGCATCAATAAAGAGATGTAGCCCCTGTGGACTTGAAACTGATTGGCAAATGCAAGTATCAGCTTGTTTTATAGGATGCTTCATTTGCTAAGCATCCTTTGACCGGTTGGTTTACTCTTTGGGCAGACCCCAAAAAATCAACCTTGTGAAGACCAATGGGGCAGTCACATGGTGTGACAGTATTTGAAGGCAATAAAAGGCTTCATCTCTGTATGTCTGGCACTGTCCTGAGCCTCACTCAGCTACTTTAGACATTTTTAAACAACATAAATCAAGAAAATTGAAAGGCCACATGAAATATTACATAAAATGCAGTAAGATTTCTGTATTCACTACAACTAGTTATTTGAAAATAAGTCAAAAGGTAAAGAATATAAGAAAACAATTTTTGGAATATAATTTGAATGACTATAATGGAATATTTAACCTTTGATATAGAACTCATTTGCCCATTCCATAATTTGATGGCAAAGCCTTATATATACAATTATGTGGGTGGTCTCCACGGCACACTTCTCTCAGAATTGTTTCTGTATTGCTTTTCATAACATGATCATAACATTATATATATATATATAATCCTTTTTAAAAAATCATTTTTGCTCATTTGTATTTCAAGATGAATTTCTACAGACTAGATAAGTTTTTCTAAAGATCAGCATATCAAACATTTTGAAAATTACTTGAAATGTTTTCAGAAAACCAGTTTATTTTGCAGTTTTAGCGAAAAAGTGCCCTTTTTGTCACTGAATATATCCAGCATTCATAAATTGCTAAAAAAAAAAATAAATAAAAATCACAATTGGCTTCCTTGTTGGATTTCAGGTGAGGAGTGCTTAAGGCCAGAGAGCTCTTCTTCAGTATTTGAGTTTTTCAATATTTGGTGTGTGCGCGTATGTATGCGTGTGTGTATTTAATACACATAGGTGTTGCATTTATATCTGCTGGTTTAAATTCTGTCATATTCCACTTATAGCCTTTTAGTGTGGCAAATCATGTTTTATTTTAAATTAAGCATTGGTAATAGAGTATCTGGTGATAGCTAGGATATAATTCTGTAACTGATTTTGTATTTACTGCATATGGATCATTTATAGGCACCTTAATGCTGAATAAAATTTTTCATCATTAGGTACCTCCCAAAAAAAACTGTTCTAAAATTAAGTTTATGTCTATGGCCACCCTGAACAAACCCGATCTTACCTGATTGGATGATCTTATCTGATGTTGGAAGCTAAGCAGGGTCGGGCCTGGTTAGTACTTGGATGGGAGACCACACAGGAAGACCGGGTGCTGTAGGCGTTAAAAAAAAAAAATTAAGTTTATTAGAAAAAAGGGCAACTAGAATACTTTAATAGAATGGTTACTAGGATATGAAGTGCTATTAAAAAGGCCTAAAGACTGTGCAAGCCAAATATATATGGGTGTGACTTCTAAAACAATTCTGTAGATGTTACAGGGCTGACGGCTACTATATCTCAGTTGTTGGGAAGAACACTTTGTCAGTGTCCAGTAGACCTTAATTAGGTCTAATTAAGCCATCAAGTCTGGTAACCAAATTAAAATTTGAGATGTCTTATGTAAGAGTTGGCATCTTTACATTGATCACAAGAGTGTTGATGGTTATAGATGTTTAATGAGTTTACAGCAACCAGCCTATGGCCATCCAATGGTAGTTTGTACCTGGTTTCAGATATCCTGGCAGTAGTCCAATTTTTCTCCTAGGCATTGTATTTTCTTAATCACATTTGTTTAAGTTAAGAGATCTCAAAGCACTGTAATTCTGTCATTACCAGGTAATGACAAGAAACTTTTTTTGTCTTGTTAAGATTAGTCTTAAGATGAGTAAGAAAGATTTGTCTTTTTATCGGAAAGAGTATTGGACCAGGTGCTGAGATGTGGATTCTTTGACTTACTGACCATATAATCTCTGGTTGAGTTCATAATAATTAAATACCATAATTTTGTGGGGGCAATTAAAGAGAGACTAGGTAAAAATGCTTTGCAAAGTAAAAAGCACCATATGAAGGGAGGATAAATTGCTACTTTAGCCTTCTACACAAAGAGTATTTTTCAAATATCACAAGTAAGATTGGTATTTAGAACATTTACAGAAAATTGGCATTATGATTAATATCACTTAGACCCAGCAATTCTTCTTCTAAGTATTCCATGTAATTCTTCATAAATACATACAAAGACATATGTTGAAGGATATTCATTGCAGCATTGGTTATAGTAGCAAAAATCTGGAAAGAGCTTAAATATCCATCACCAATTAGATTGTTAAATAATTTCGGTCTGTCTAGGCAATGGAATACTGTGTGGCTATTCCAAAGGATGAGAAAGACCTGCATATACATATGTGGAAAGAATACTAAGGCAAAATGGTATTATTGTTTTCTGCTTCTGTTTAAATATATATATATTTGCATACGTATATAAATTCATTCTTAAAGGACTAGAATAACACCAGTCCTTTAATAGTGCAATGGGAAGAATAATAAAGAGATGTTGTTTGTTTCAGATACTTCTATATTGTTTAAATTTAGTACAGCAAGAACACATTCATACCATTTGTTAACCCTTTGATGGTACAACTGTGATTTTTGTTGATCATGTGTCCATTTGCACATGTGCTACTTGCATAAGCGTACACATGCTAAAGGGCACCCTCTGGCCATAGTTAAGCCATGCCTGTCATTATGTCAGCACCTTTCTGTTAGGACCTCATTTCTTTACAGTAGAGGCTATTAGAACCCTGAAACTTCCCTGAGTGGCTAGCCCCATGGTGCAAGTAGCATGCAGCTTTCCCAAAATGTCAGTCTAAGGCAGCATCTGTCATTAGTTATTATCTGAAGAGTTTACCAGGGTTTCTAGATGGAGAAAAACTCTTGACTAGCCACATCTTCTGGAGTGACGCACACACAGCCATGGAAGAGGGTAGGCTACCCAGGTTAGCCATGTTGATCGTCTTGTCATTGTGGGACCCAAGATAGATAGATCCCCACCCACCTCAGTTGTGAGAATCAGTGCAAGTGAGCATTTCATGCTCATGGTTGTGGGTACAGCACTGCCTGGTTGGTTAGAAACTGAACCCAAGAAGGAAAAGCACAGAATGGTGCTGTCTTTGGTAGGATGTTGATGTGGCATTAAGAGACAGTTCTGTTAACTCTGCAGACCACTGACTTGGTTGATATGTATATAACGGACAATACAAGGAACAAAAATTGACAAGTTTCTTTTTTTCCTACTTTTTTTTCTGTGTCTGGTGGTTAGGGTTCCTCAGTCTAGATCTAGCACACCTTTCAGTGTCTGGTTCACAGTCAGAGAGTTAGTCAGCTCTTACACTTTTTCCTTGCTGTGATATAATACAAAAATATATTTTATCTTTGTCTCCAGTTCCTGGCCAGAAAGCTGCTAAAACCCTTGGAATTTCCTGAATGATGAGTGTATTTTGGTATTTAGGATGAGTCCTTTCATCACACCTGAGTTCATGCTAATAAGGCGACTTATGGTGGAGCCCCTAGCTAGTTTCAGTCTGGGACTGGTCAGCAGAAAGACCAAGTGAATAAAGGGTGGGACCTTTCAATCCCACCCACCCACCTCTGAGACCTAGAGAGGAGGCTAGGTATTGTGCTCTATAAAAACTCTGGAGTAATGAATGACATTTGGAGCACTTCCGAGTTGGTGAACACATTAAAGTGCTGGGAGGGTGACACGCCTGTCCTGAGAAGGCATGGAAGCTCTGCACCCTGCTTCCATCCATCCATCCCTTGCCCTATGCATCTCTTCCATTTGGCTGTTCTTGAATTGTGTTGTTTATAATAAACCAGAAACATAAGTAAAGTGTTTTCTTGAGTTCTGTGAGTCATTCTAGCAAATTATCAAACCTGAGGAAAGAGTTGTAGGAAACTGATTTACAGCAGTTGTTTAAAAGTATAGGTGGCCTGAGATCTGCCTGAAGTGGGATAAGCCTTGTGGGACCATGCCCTTTAACTTGTAGGATCTGATGCTAGTTCCAGTAGATAGTGTCATTATTAAATTGAATTGTTGGACACCTAGTTGGTGCCTGAAGAATATGAAAATTGGTTGGAAAATTAGTTGGAAAACATACACTTGCATTTCAGATGTCTGGATTTTCAAGTTACTTCTCTATTAGGTGACACATTTTATATGAATTGTAAGTTTCTTGAAATTTGTCAGTGTTTAAACATTTTCCACTTCATTTTATAAATTTTCAATACTTTTAGTGGTACTATGATAACAGAATGCGTGATATTTTTAAACTATATATTATAAATTGAACTTGAGCAAAGTTATTTTATACAAATAAGCTTCTGTTGTTGAATGTATTCCTTCTTCCCAAAATACTTTTCCTAATTGATTTGTTTTAGGCTTGTATCTTCTGTTTGCTTACACTGAGCAGGCAGTTTGGTCATATAAAGTTGAGTGTGTTGACATTGAGGCTAGTCATTATTGATGACCAAACAGAAATTTTAAAAGTTTTTTGAAATAGGATACTTTTCTGTTGTCCAGAAGTAAAACATTGTGATATATGGAATGCCTATACTATAGAGTTAAAAAAGGCTAGTCACATTTAGCGGATATCAGCATATTACGTTTTTCTTGTCTTTTAGTATGTAATTGGGGTGTGATCCTCTGAATGGAGCGTCACCCAGTCTTTTTAAATATCATCTGCCCTTCTCGTAGAAGTTATCCGCACTACCAAACTCTTCTTTCCTTATATAGCCCCTAATCATTTCTCCTCTTATCTAATAGAAGTCACTATTGTACTGCTTGTTCTCTTACTACTTAATGTCAGAGCTATTCTAAAACACTAGATGATTTCCTTTTAATGTCTATATGTGTTCTCTTCTCTCAATAAGGTGGTTAGCACTAACATTATCTTGAATTTTTATTCATAACCATCCCATAGTTCCCTCAAAGGAAATACATACTTGATATTTTTATCACATAAATAATTACGTATGTACCTTGCAATCTGCTTATTCTCTTCAAAGATATTAATGATGTCAAGAGGCTGAAACCTGGCTACCTCGAAGCTACAGTGGACTGGTTTAGAAGGTACAAGGTTCCTGATGGAAAACCAGAGAACCAGTTTGCTTTCAATGCGGAATTTAAAGATAAGGTAATGTGTCATCCAGAACTGTAACCTAAGGTCTGTTTGTATAGAGACTTACAATTTAACCTATTGTTACCATTTAAATACTATATGATCATTGAAAAGACATAGTAGGGTCTACGGCCATGCCACTCTGAATGTGCCCGATCTTGTCTGATCTCAGAAGCTAAGCAGGATCGGGCCTGGTTAGTTCTTGGATGGGAGACCACCTAGTAAAATGAGGTGCTCTAGGCATAAAAAAAAAGACATAATGGTCTTGATGTTGATTTATTTATTCATTTAATGTTTTTTTTTTTTCCATTTCGATGCAAGGAAATCATTCAAAAGAGACAAAGTTATTAGGCTTTTGGAAAATGTTGATACTAAGAATACTTTTCTATCATTGTAATGCATACCTCCTCACATTATAGGACTTTGCAGTTGATATTATTAAAAGTACTCATGACCTTTGGAGAGCCCTAGTGACGAAGAAAATTGATGGAAAAGGAATCAGTTGGTAAGTGTTGACTCTCCTCTGCATGTTTAGCACACAGATCAGACCAGCTTGCTCCTAAAGGCTTTAATGACCATAACACACCAAACCATTACTTTCACTTAGAAAAGAGATAATGGGTTTTGTCAGTCAGTGCTCAAGTGAGTAGGAAGGTAGATATATAAACAACTGAAAAGTGCCTATAAGTTACCCTCTGAACAAGTACAAACAAACTATAAGGGGGACAGTGAGATTGGAGCTTTGTGAGGGTAATTGGGAAAGGCTGCCTAGCATCTGTATGCTCAGAATGTAATGGGTAAAATAAGGCTGAGTGCAAGGGTTGGTATTCTTCTTATATAAATATGTAAGGTACATCACAATTAAATCAGTATCTACCAAGCACACAAAATTTACTGCCACTAATAATAACAGCTAATATTTATTGTGCAGTAAATGTTTGTGCCAAGCATGTAGCAGAAATGTAGGAAGATTAAACTTAACCAGTCATCCCATAATAAGTGTTTCAGATTTAAGACTTGTATCAAAATCTATCTGGCCCATAACCCATACTCAGGACAATATACTTCCTCTTAGGTATTTAAGATTTATAAGAGAATGTTCAGTATCATAACTTAACTAACGTTCTAGAAATAGTAGTAGTCAATGAGGTAAATAAGAGAAATGATGTGTTTTGATGCAAGAATATTGGAAAAGGGGGAGCAAATTGTGACAGATGATATAATTGTGTACCTAGAAAACCCTAGAAAAAATAATTCAGCAAGGTGACCAATTACAAAATGAGTATATATATACAGCTGACCCTTGAACAACATGGGTTTGAACTGCATAGGTCCACATACATGTAGATTTTTTTCAATAAATACATATAGTACTATAAATGTATTTTCTCTTATTTTTTAATAACATTTTATTTTCTCTAGTTTACTTTATTCTAAGAATACAATACATTGTAAGTATACAATTTATTGTTAAGTATATAATACATATAACATGCAAAATATGTGTTAATTAACTTTATGTTATCAGTAAGGCTTCTGGTCAACAGTAGGCTATTATTAAGGTTTTGGAGAGTCAAAAGTTATATGTGGGTTTTTGATTGGTGGAGTCAGCTCTCCCAAGCCCCACATTGTACAAGGGTCAACTGTATAAGATCATACTGTATTTATTTTTTCTGTCTAACTTGTTTAACTTAACATAATGCCCTAAAGGCTCATCCATGTTGTTGTAAATGGCAAGATTTCATTCTTTTTTAATGGTCATATTATATTACATTGTGTGTGTGTGTGTGTGTCCCATTTTCTTTATCCATTTATTCATTGATGGACATTTCGGGTGTTTCATATCTTGGCTATTATGAATAATGCTACAGTGAACATGGGAGTATGTACATGTTTTTGAATTAGCGTTTTAATAATCATCAGGTAAATGCCCAGAAGTGGAATTCTAGATCATATGGTAGTTCCGTTTTTAATTTTTTAAGGAATCTCCAAACTGTTTTCCATAGTGGCTGTGTGCATTTCCCACCAACAGTACACAATTCCCTTTTCACCACATTTTTGCTAACACTTATTATCTCTTGTCTTTTGGATGAGCCATTTTAACAGGTATGAGGTGATAGATACCTCATTGTGGTTTTGATTTGTATTTCCTTGATAATTAGTGATCTTGAGCATCTTTTCATATACCTGTTGGCCATTTGCATGTCTTTGGGAAAATGTCTGTTCAGGTTCTCTGCCTGTTTCTTAGATTATTTTTTTTCCTCATTATTTAGTTATATGAGTTTTTTAATATATTTTGGATATTAACCCCTAATCAGATTATGATTTGCAAATATTTTCTCCCGTTCAGTAGGTTGCCTTTTCATTTTGTTGATGGTTTCCTTTCCTGTGCAAAAGCTTTTAATTTGATGTAATCTCATTTATTTATTTTTGCTTTTGTTGCCTTTGCTTTAGGCATCAAATCCAAAAATTTATCCCCAAGACATGTCAAGGAGCTTATTTACTGCCTGTGTTTTTTTTCTAGGAGTTTTATGGTTTCAGTCTGCCATTTAAGTCTTTAATCCATTTTGAGTTCATTTTTGTGTATGGTGTAAGATAGTGGTCCAGTTTGTTCTTTTGCCTTTTGGCTGTCCAGTTTTCCTACTATCATTTATTAAAAAGACTGTCCTTTCCCTGTTATATATTCTTGGCTCCTTTGTCATAAATGAATTGACCATATACATGTGGGTTTATTTCTGGGCTCTCCTTTTAGTTCCATTGATCTATGTCTGTTTTTATGCCATTGCCATACTGTTCTAATTATAGTATATAATACTGTAATACAGTTTGAAATTAGAGAGTTCAGTGATGCCTCCAGCCTTTTCTTTCTCAGGATTGCTTTGGATATTTGGAGTCTTTTGTGGCTTCTTACAAATTTTAGGATTCTATTTTTGTGAAAAATGCCATTGGAATTTTGGTAGGGATTGCATTGAACCTACAGATTGCTTTGAGTAGTATGGACATTTTAACAATGTTCCAATTCATTAGCATAGAATATATTTCTATTTATTTTAGTAGACATTATTATTTTACAATATATATTTATATTATAACTAAAATATTTAGAAGATATAGTTTCTTCAATTTTTTTTTTATTAATGTATCACAGTTTTCACTCTACAGGTATTTTCCCTCCTTGGTTAAATTTATTCCTAGGTATTTTATTATTTTGATGCAGTTGTAAATGGGATTATTTACTTAATTTCTTTCTGATAGTTTGTTATTAGTGTATAGAAATGTAACAGATTTTTGTATACTGATTTTGTCCTGCAACTTAAGTAAACTTGAGGTTCAAGTAAACCGAACTTGAATCTTATCTGGTCTACCATCTTCAGCTTATTTTTTAACTCTTAAGAGAAGTTTTTGTTACTGTGACTCATGATTACTTTTTTTTTTTTTAATTTAATAGCATGAATACCACAGTGTCTGAGAGCCCCTACAAGTGTGATCCTGAGGTGGCCAAAGCCATTGTGGATGCTGTATGTAAAAGAGTTTTTGAAAAAATAACATACCTAGTAGCTAAAATATATGGTGGTAAATGGGGATGGGAAGTATTTCTTTCAACAACTATTTGAGGACCTTCTGTTTGTATACTACTGTGTGAGGTCTTGACATTACAGACCATGAACACATGTAAGGACACATCTGACAGCGTAAAAGCTGACAGTGGTCCTTGCCAACCCTCAATGGGGCAAATAGCAAAAGGTAGGACAATTTGTAGCAATCAAAATGATTCCAGAATGTACTGACTAATCCAAGTGCCTATGTGCCTTATTATAAGCCATTTTTCACAAAAGAACCAATGGGAACTTCTTTGACTTGCTTTTAGCAAGGACTGAGAAAGTTATTAAATTTCAGGTACTGTTACAGGGGTGGTTCATAATCCTAGAAGACTTTCATTGTGAGATAGTAAACCATGTATTTAAGAAATAACTTTGTTTTTATACTATTTTTAATTATCTGTTTTTTGATTAACCAAAACACTGCACTAGATCATCTTAATTTATTCTCATTTATAATTTTAAATAAAACAAAATGAAGTCTGACTTTTTATGGCTTTGTAATTGGAGTAGTACAAGGAAAAATAACAATTTAATGAAGCCCATACATTTAGATTTTATATATGAATCCTGACAAAGTTGAAATAAATAAGAAAAATTGTAAGGGAAAAGCCATTGGTTAACAGTCATAACTTGTCCATGAGAACGCGCTGCCTACGTTATATATATGGGTGTGTATATAAAATTATATGGATAAATCAGTTTTCTTTATTTCAAAAAACATCTCTCCTGTGTGTCATTAAAAGTCAAGAGGCTTGAATTTGTTAGCATTTCTTAGAAGTAGAGCAAATCTTGCATTGTACCTATATATTACAAATGATTTTAGAACCTAAAAATTAGGAGAGTTCTCTTCTATTCAGATTCATTTTAATTTTTGTGTTAGTTTACCTTTTTTTTCTTTTTTCCCCTGGGATTAGACTAATACATCTTAATATTTTATTTTAGTTACCACCACCATGTGAATCTGCCTGCACAGTACCAACAGATGGTAAGATTAATATTCTAGTAAAATTAAATGTTATGTATATGTATGAGAGCCCCTACAAGTGTGATCCTGATAAATCTTACCTACCATATCCATACAGAGAAAGAGAAGGAAGGGGAGAAGAAACATTTTTAGAGTTCGGTAGTGTGTGGGAAGAAAGATGGCTGTACATAACACCTTTAGTGTTTCACCCCCACCCCCACCCACCAAAATTACAGCAGTTTCCAAACCATGACCCACTGTCCTCTGGGTTTCAGGTAGATGCCTCATGGAAACTGGAGCAGGCTAGGCTCTGGGTCCCCATCTGGCCACAGGTTGCTTCACCCAGAAAATAGTTTTCTCCCCTTTTAGATTTAAAATTCTCTGTAAGGTTCTTCTGGTGAGAATTCTATGTCTATATGAACAGTATCAAGAGTAAGGAAGCCCAAAAATTAAATTGTGATAAATTACCTGTTTTTGCTGTAGTGAAACTGCACGTATGAAAGTTTATTTTAAGGTAATCCATAGTAGGATATGTTAAAGCAAGTATATTATTCTTTGTTATATGTTGGGTGTATTTTGACTCTTAACGAGGATTCTAATTTGTTTTTCTTTTTTCTGAATATAGTAGATAAGTGGTTCCATCACCAGAAAAACTAAAGAAATTTCTCTGGAATACAAGCTGATACTGCAGCATCCTATTCATCTGGGAGTATTAAATGCAAAAGTAGTGGCTTTTCAAAGCTTTGAATTTACAGAACTAACCTAACAAAGTAAATTCTGCTGTGACCAATCCAATATATTCAGCATGTTATCTAAAAGCACTTTTGGTACATGCTTAAATATCAAAGCAGTTGTAATTTAGAAGTCATTTGTGAATAAATGTGCAAGAGAAGTACATATTGGATGTATATGTCTTAGAAATAAAATTATTTTGCTGAAATTTGGCTTATGATATTTTTATTTTAATCTGAAGCCAGACATTACCAAGCAAGCACAGGTGCTGTTTGGTGTTTGTTTTCTATCAATGATCTTACCATTAAATTTTATAATTATTAGACTAAAACTGACTTTATTTTTAGGAATCGGAGAATGAAATCCCTTATTTATATAGTAGTTTGATACTATCTGCTCTCATCTAATTCCTAGCATCCCACTGTATGGCAAAAGCTTTTTATTTTATATATTAGCAGAAAGCACAACCTTGCTCACCTTATGAAATGATATAGTTACTTCTTTTACTTCTAATTGGACCCTTAAGTCATTTATATTCTGAGTTATCAGCCAGAATAGTTTTGTGATTAAGTTCATGGGCTTTGGAGCTATACAAGCCTGAATTTTTAATTCTAGCCTCTGTACTCTTAGGTCAGTTATCAACCACCCAACTTCAGTTCCCTCAATATTAGAGAGATGAACATTTTAAGCATTCAGGTTATTTTTAGTTGAATTTTTTATTGAGATTATTGATTAACTTGCAGTTAGTTGTAAGAAATAATACAGATTGATTCTCTCTATAACCTTCCCAGTTTCCCCCAAAGGTAAAATTTTATAAAACTGTTGTATAATACACCACCAAGACATGTTCTTTTATACAATCCACCAGTCTTATTCAGATTTCCCAGTTTTATCTGTAATGATTTGAATAATATATTCTATACAAGTTAATCACCTATGTAAGTTCCTATATTATACAAGATACCAATTCTCTCCTGTTTTACTCTAAATGTTGTATAGTTTTACATTTTACATTTAAGTCTATGATCCATTTTAAATTAATTTTTATATACGGTGTGAGGTTTAGATCAAGGTGCATTTTTTCCTATAAATGTCCAGTTGCTTCAGTACTATTTTTTAAAAAGTTTCTTCTTGTTCTACTGAATTGATTTTGGGCTTTTATTAAATACCAGCATATATGTCTAGGTCTGTTTCTGGGTCTTCTGTTCTGTTCTACTTATGTGTTTGTCCTGTCAGTATTATACTCTTGATTACTGTAGCTATATGGTAAGCTGTACTACTGAATAGAATACTTGCTCTCACTTTATTCTCTTTATTATGATTGTTTAGTCGAGGGTCTGTGCCTTTTTATTTAAATTTTAAAATAAAATTTTCCTATGTCTATTGTCTATGCCTATAAAAAAAAATGAGGTTTTTGATAGGCATTGTATTAAACCTTTAGATCAATTTTAGCCATGTGCTTAGTTTCCTAATGTATTTGTTAGTGATTTCTAGTTTGATTCCATTATGGTCAGAAAACACATTGTGTATGATTTCAGTACTTTTTATGTTGTTTTATGGCCCGGGATATGATCTGTCTTGGGGAATGTTCCATAACTGCTTAGAAAAAATATGTGTATTTTGGTGATGCTGGGATTCTATTTATGTCAACTAAATCCTTTTGATTAGTAGTGTTGTTCAGATCTTACATATCTTTGTCGATATTCTGTTAACTTTTATCAGTTGCCAAAAGGTGTTGAAGTCCTCAGTTATAACTGTATTCCTCTATTTCACTTTTTTAGCTCTATCTGGTTTTTAAAAATTTTTTCATGTATTTTGAGGCTCTGTTGTTTGGTGTTGTACACGTTTAGGATCTTTATGTCTTCCTGGTGGATTGATTCTTATATCATTATGTAATGTTCCATTTTGTCTCTAGGAATTTTCTTTGCTCTTTGGTCTACTTGATCAGATATTAATAGAGCCACTTTTTAAAATTAATGTTTGCAGTGGTATATCTTTTTCTATTCTTTTACTTTCAACCTACATATGTTGTTGAATTTGAAGTGAGTTTCTTATAAATATCATATAGCTGAGTTATATTTTTTATCCACTCTTCCAGTCTCTTAATTAACATATTTAGACCATTTACATTTAAAATAATTATTGCTATGTAAGCACTTTATCCTCTTTGGAGTTTGCTCAGTTTCAAGGGTCTATAAGTGTGTGTCTTTCACCAAATTTGGAATTTTTCTGCCATATTTCTTCAAATACTCTTTCAGCCCCAACCCCACTCTCCTTTTTTGAGACTGACAATATGAATGTTGGGTCTTTTGTTATTGTCCCACAGGTCTGTAGGCTCTGGTTTTTTTGTTTTGTTTTGTTTTGTTTTCTTCTTCAGTCTATTTTATCTCTTTTTCAGACTGGGTGAGTTCTGTTGTTTTGTCCTCATTCACTGAATCCATCCTCTGTCATCTGCACTCTAATATTGAGACTACCCAGCAGGTTCTATCATTTCCATTTGGTTCTTTTTTAATAACTTCTGTTTCTTTACTGAGATTTTTCATTTTTAAAACTTATTTCAAGGGTATTTCAAATTGACTGACTGCAATTTTGGGACTGCTGCTTTAAAATCCTCGTCAAGATGCATCTTAGTGTTGGCATCCATTGTCTTTTCTCATTCAAGTTGTAATTTTCTTGGTTCTTGGTATGATGGGTGATTGTTAATAGTAACCTAGACATTTTGTCTGTTAGGAAATTCTAGGTCCTATTTAAATCTTTTATTTTAGCAGGCATCACCTTATTTAAGTTTATCAAATGGTTCGTGGCCTACTTTTGTGGTGCTTTCAGTGGCAGTTTTTCTGCAGCTTTGCAGGGTTATTTTGGTCTGCTTGGTTTTTCTGGTGCTGTAGGTGCTGCCTGAGGGGAATGGGTATCTCTGGGTATAGAAGGGTGTGGAGATCCCCTGCTTGGTCTTCCCAACCCGCCTGTCTCACTACCCTGCTGTCTCTGGGTGGGGAAGGAGAGTCTTAGGCTGCAGGGATAAAGAGGCTTCCTAAAGCAATCTATCTGCTGTAAGCTGTATTTCTCCCTCAGGCTCAGCCCACCCATCCACCTAGGTAACTATCCTTGGTGGAAAGGGGGAATCTCAGGCCTTGTGAGGAAAGAGAGTACCTTCCCTGGTGGCTTATTTCTGGCTGGGCCCCCAAGGATTCCCCTTGCCAGGTGGTAGCATGCTCACCAGAGGGACCCCCATTCTCTCAAGGGGAGGAATGAGCCTATCTGGGCTGCATTCTATTGCTAGGTCGAAGTCTGGAAGATTCCCCTCCTTATGTTAGGTGGTATGATACATGTGCCCTGCCACTGTGCTTGCTCTGGTCTTGAGGTCCCAAACAAGCTCACTTTCTTACCACCTTTCGGAGTTCTCCTTGTGTGTTTTGTTTTGTTTCATTGCCATTCCAGGGTTTTTAGCTGTGCTTAGCAGAGAGAGGCAGGGAAAAGGGGACTGTGCCATCTTGACCAGAATCAGAAATGTCAGCTTTTAGATTTTAGTAATTTTTCTTACTTTTTGTCCTATTTTTAAATGTTCACTCAGTCATTATGTGATTTCTGAAGTGATTTGTTAGGATATGAAATATGTTTTCTAATGAAACATTATATAACGTGGCTGAATAGGAATCACCCACTCATATTTATGGAAAGGGGGACAGAATATTAGCAGGAAGAAATGTCAGCAAGTTTGCATAAGATTCTCTGTAGAAAGCTTCTACTCTTATACAAGGAAATGTATAATACTTTTGTATTAGCTTGCTAGGGCTGCTGTAACAAAGTATCACAAACTAGATGGGTTAAACAACAGAAATTTATTATCTCACAGTTCTTGACCCTAGAAGTCTACATCACCTAGGGTCTAGATCACAGTGTCGGTGTCAGCAGGGTCATGCTCACTGTGAAAGAGTTAGGGGAGGATCTGTTCCAGGTCTCTCCCCCTGCTGCTAGTATTTCCTGGCTTGTGGCAGTGTAATTGTAATCTTCCCATGGCATTCTCTATGCTTATTTATGTCTAAATTCTCCCTTTTTATAAGGACACCAGTCACATTGGGTTAGGGGCCCATTCTACTTCAGCGTGATCTCATCTAAACTACATCTACAATGATCCTGTTTCCAAACAAGGTCACATTCTGTGGGCTGGGGGATAAGACTTCAAGGAGAAGCTCTGGATATTTGAAAAGCTACCTTCTTCATTGATGCAATATTAAAGTTATCTGCATATTAAAGCCAGAAAGAAATCTTAACCCCTAGAACAACTACCATTCTACAAACATGAGATTTAACTTTGTCCCAGGCACTGTTTTAGATACTGGGACACAGTATTAAACTAGACAGATAGTCTGGATAGGTTCATTATGTTCCGCAATCCCCAAATCTCAGCAGCTTAAGAAAACAAGAGTTTATTCCTCACTCACACAAAGTTGACTCTGCCTCTAGGCAGCTGCCCTCCATTTGATAGCTAAGCATGGTACTTCCATATTAACGTGTTTTCTCATGCTGACCACCATCAGAGGAAGAAAGTGTTGGGTTCTTATATTAGTGATTAAATACATTTGCCCAGAAGTGACATATCAAGGATGTTCTCACTTCATTGGCTAATGCAAGCCTCATGTCCATGCCTAACCATGTAATGAAGTCTTAACCATTTACACTTAGTGAGAATGCCAAGTACTTTGAAACATTATACACAGAAGAGTAATTTTTTTGATGAGAAAAAGGACCTAAGTAACTTGCCCAAGGTCCCTCAGATAGTAAATAGTAGAGGAATACTTAAATCCAGTCAACTGACTTTGAGACTAGGGGTTTTCCCACTCGTTTCTTGGTCTTCACAATCATCATTAATGTGTACTTAATCCATCAAACTGATTTACTTAGTCATGCCTCTTTTGTTAAACTTTGTTATTTCTAATGTTTAGTTCTTTGTTGTCTTTGGGCATAACTTTTTTCCTTGGGATTATTTTCTAAGAATAAATTTTCAGGGGTAGTTTACAAGGTCACGGAATACAGACATTTTGTTCCTCTTTGTGTTCTGCAAGTTTTTTTTTTTCCCCCTTTTTTGCCAGTTTTCAATGCAGCATATAATCTTATTTCCATGGGTCTGGAAATCATACAGAGCTGACTATATTACCATGGTCAAATTACTCTAACCTATTTGAGCATAATATTTTCCATCTGTAAATGGTGATACCATCATCACAGAGTTGAAGAAAGGCAGGTGAAGGACTCAGCCCAGTGCCAGGGTCATAGTCGGTGTACAGTGAAGGCCATTTGTTTGCAGTTGTAATCTTAACAATGCTTAGTGTGCTCAATGAATTCTTTTTCCCAGGAATCTGAAGCACTGGCCCAGTTGTGTAAAACATCTGAATGAGAACTTAGATTGGAAATTCAAAATTCATTTTTATCATCACTGAGCCCAAGCCTACATATGCTGCAGCTATAATGGCAATTATGTCCTCTAGGATCCGCACATAGGCTCTGCAGGGGCTTAAATTGTGCTTTTGCACTTAATGTTCTTTACATTTAGAAAAAGCTTTCCCTACTGCTTTCTGGTAGTCTAGGCAGAAGGGAATTTGTGTTTACATTGACAAGAGTTCTATGCAAACAGTGGACAAGTATTTACTGAAGAATTATAAATGAGTTCATTGTCACATAGTTCATTGCTTCCTCTGTCAGTCTTTGGGATCTTTCTCCCAGTTATTACAAAACTTTTCAATTAACAGAAAATATTCACCAAGAATAAAATTAAGCAACAAAAATCACAAGATTATGTAGCAATCTGACCTTAATAAGAAGTCTGAGAGCAATTTGGCAATTTCTCTCAAAATTTTAAATTCATATTTACTCTTTGAGTCAGCAATTTTGCTCTAAGAATTCATTCTGGTCAAATAAGAATAGTCTACCAAACACACAGTATATGGCAGCTTTCTTTAGTACAGCAAAACCTGGAAAAATATCTAACTGTCCAATCAAGAAATGGCTCAATATATTATCTGTACCATGTAACAGTTAAAGAATAAAATCACTGCATGGGCTGAAAGGGAAAAGAAGTTCAAAATATATATGAGAAGAGAAAGCAGTAGTACTCCATAGCAGCCAATTATGGCTTGTGGTCCAAATCCAGCCGGCTGTCTGATAATAAAATTTTATTGGGACACAGCTACACCTATTCATTTATAAATTGCTGTGGCTGCCTTCAAGCTATGATGGAGTTTAGTTAGAACAGAGACCACACGGTCCGCAAAACAGAAAATATTTACTTTCTGACCCTTTACTGAAAACATTTGCCAATCCCTGCTCCACCCATGATTCTATTTGTGTTTTTTACAAAGGGAGCATTGGATATAGACAATTTCTGGAAATACAAACCATAGATAATGATTCTCTTGGGGGGTGAGAATTACAGAGTATGGAAGAAGTGAGGTCCAGGGAGTTTCCTTCTTTATATGCTTCTATGCTCTGAATTATTTTTCTAAAAGCCTATATAACTTATTTTTTAAAAAAATTTTTAAAGAAAACGAAGTAGGAGAACACCAATGGATGGTGCTCAGCACAGCTTGTGGTAGAGGGTTCCTGGCTCAAGGCAGCCTCTCTCCCAATGGTCCCTGAACCTGAGAGATACCTGTTAAAAAAAAAAAAAAATGTATTATTTATCAGACTGGAATTGGAACTGGGAAGGGCCGGGCTCTGCAAACTAATTTTTAACTAGTTCCCCTAGGTGATTCTAACAGTGATATTTGAAATCACTACCCTAGTAATAAATCTCAGAGATTGGCAAGATTTCTCAGGGGGTTGTAATGCAATCAGCATGAGATAATCCAGTGAACTGCAGCAATAATAATAGCTCCGTTTGTGAGCATGTCCCAAATGTCAGGTCCTGTGCTACAGGCTTTATGTACTTCATCTTGTTTAATTCTCCTGCAACACTGAGCCAGGGAAGCTCAGTGATTTGCCTGAAGTCTCTTGAGTGTCCTGTCACCACACACTGTGTGAGGGGCTGGAAATGTGGGAGAAAGAGACACCATCCTAGCTCCACTGCCCTCCCTGCAGTGAAGTTAGTCTCTTTCACCTGGCAAGCTGCATAATGCTGGTTGCTGGTTGCACTTCGTGGGGTGTTCTCAAGAGACTAACCAGCTGGGTCACCTGCAGCACATAATGTAACTTTCACACATGCAAAATGAGGGGCTTGACCTGGGTTCCCTGGAAGGCTTGTTCCAGGTGACACCCATGCTTCCAACTTAAAGCAGCCATCACTCTCTGCATAGTGTGGATGTTCCACTGTGACCTGTGTGCAGGCCCCAAGGCCACCTCCTTTGGCATCCTCCTGGCCTTCCCTGTGGAGACAGATGGAGTCACTGTCCTGCATTCCTGCTTCAAGTCTACTTCCCTGGCATTGCTGTCTCTTCTCTCAGCTCATTAAAATACATCATAAGCATGGAACTTGGATCCCTAAATAGCCTGTCAGCTCCTCATAGGCAGAGACTATGCCATTGTCATGTTTATACTCTATTGTCCAGCACAGCACTGAGTCTGTAGTAGATGTTCAGTAAATACCTCTGACTTCTCGAGTGGCTTTCAGTCAGAAATATAACCATAGTGTGCTCCTCAAGGTGACAGAGCCAGCAGCTGCTGACTGCCTGCTTCCACAAAGAAGAGCTTAGTGTACATCAGTGTAGAAAGATGTGTGGCTTTCAACATAGAGGCTCCAGAACTCTATGGGAACACAGCCTGTGTCAAGGGATGTGAAAGCTACAGGGTAGACACTGCAAAACCCTGGGCCTTCAATTTTATTGGAGAGTGAAATAATCAGTTATTTATAGGTTAAAAAACATAGGCATGTTAATGGTTTTGAGTGCTAGTTTCCCAATGAATTTTGGAGAAACATGCTATTTCAGGGCAATTTGCTATTTATGGCTTCTGTCTTAGGGCTATGCCACCCGATCCTTGGCGTCAAAACTGATTCTCTTCAGATTTTGAAGTAAATTCAGAGGCAAAGGTGCAGGAAATAGCTTTGTGCTGGAAGTTTCTGGCTCCAGCTGGGTGTGACATCAGCAGAACTTTTCACCTTTCTGGGTCTGTTTCCTTGTTTTGTATTATAAGGTAGTGGTCTCCTACCGTGAGCATATATTTTAATGTGGAAGATGTCAAGTCTCTATGATTCTGATGTAGTCCAGTTGAGCAGGGATGAGGTAGAAAAATCCTGAGGGGGAAAACATGGTGGTTAGGGGAATAATGTAAGGTTTAATCCATATTGCCATGATTCTGAACTTGAACTTGCAGACCACAAAGAATGGTCATGACCATTTGCTGTGTCAGGGTATGTTCATAGCTTCTCTTGGAAGATGTGGCAATGGCAAGTTGGAACCTGAGGTACAACCTCACTAAGAAGGTGTGCTGTGGTTGGATTTCACTTTCCTTCCCCATTTCCTGCCAGGGTGGTAGTTTGCAGTGACAGAAAGTTAAAGGTTGTGGTTGGAAGTCACAGGAATGAGATCTCAGGGTTGAGGAGGGCACTTTTAAATACTCTGTGTATGCTTGGGCTTTATCCTCAGTTACAAGATTCTTAGGAAAGGAATCTACTAGAAAGATTTGAGTAGGGGGAGAGTAACCAGGAGAACGGAGCTCCCTTCTTTATGAACAAATACTCTTTCGTAAGGAACAACAGAGGGAAGCAGAAGGTCATGGAGATTACCAAGAGAGATGGATCTGTTTCCCTTTTTCTTCAAAGCTTGAGATGAGTGCTATATTCCAGCAATAAAGTCCTAGGGATCCTGCCAGGAAGAAGACAGTGAACGTCTCTTATACATGATTTTCTGTACGTGTGTGTAAGCAATAGATCTCAACAAATAATAGATAAGCCTTTTATCTTTTCTGTTTGGGAGGTGGTAATGGTGGTATAATAAATAGGGAGAGAGGATTCCATAAATAATATTTATTTTAGAAAAATCTGAAAACAAAAAAATATAGTGATGGTTTAATGTACTTCTCAACAGTAGAACAAAGGACATATATAATATGCATGCACATATATATATGTACATAAATACATATACATACACATATATACAAATATGCTAGCCAATCCTCATTATTTCTTATTATTTGCAGATTCAAAATTTTTTTATTTGCATACTTTAAAATTTATTTGTAACCTCAAACTCAATACTTGTGGTACTTCCATGGTCATTTGCAGCTATGCATAGAGCGGCAAAAAATTTGAGTTACCTGATGCGCACATTCCCAGCGCAGGTCAAACAAGAGGATGCTCTGCCTTCTTGTTTCAGGGCTCATATTGTAATCAAGTATCCTGTGGTCAACTTAGTGCCATGTTTTTTGCATTTGTGTGCTTTTTGTTGATTCCACTGTTTAAAACAGCCCCCAAGAATAGTGTAGTGCTCAGTGCTGTTTAGTATTCCTAAGCAAAGGCTGTGATGTGTCTTAGGGAGAAAATATGTGTGTTAGATAAGCTTTGTTCAGGCATCAATTATACTGCTGTTGGCTGTAAGTTCAATGTCAATGAATTAAACTAAATTAAGATATCTTTAAGCAGAAACACACATAAAACAAGGTTATGTATTGATCAGTAGATGAAAAGGTTGTGAACAGAGAATTGCAGGAATTATATTTCCCCAAGGAGTAATGGTTCAGTATATGCTAATTCAGTGTTTGGGGTGAGTGTATAGTTCATAACCACTGTGAATACTGAGAATTGGCTGTACATAGATACGTGTTTGTGTGCACACACACATATATAAAACAAAATTAGGAAGCTGATTTACACCTTTGTAACTTGCTATTTGAACCTAACATAATGTAAACTTTTCTCCATTTATAAAAACATTCAACACTATATAAACTGACTCAAACAATTACATAAAAATATAGAATAGTACACTTACTAATCACCTATGATTTGCCTTTTGGTTTACTTGCAATTTCTTCTGATTTTAAATAATGCTACAATGAATGAACATCTTCATAAATAAATCCCAGAAAACATCTGATTTTTGTTCTGAAGATAAATTCTTAGAAGCAGAACTACAGGGTCTATGAGTATGCAGATTTACAAATATTTTGGCATGTGCTCAATTGCCCTCCAGGTCTTATTAATCTGCCCTTTTGCCAGCTGCTTATGTAAGTGCCTCAAATCTCAGGGTTCTGAACATAATAAAAAAATCTCAGTTTATTAAGTGTACTTTCTCATTCCTCCTACTAATGTCTAATTAACCCTCAAAAGAATGCTCTAACCTTGTGTTTCTCAAACATCAGTGTGCATCAGAATCACCTCGAGAGCTTGTTAAAAATGAATTGCTGGACCCAATCTCAGAGATTTCTTACATTAGGGGTGGAACTTGAAAATATGTGTTTCTAGCAAATTCACAGGTGATGCTAGTCTGTAGACTGTACTTGGAGAGCACTGCACCGGGGAGAGACTTTCTGGATTCATGGTGAAGACTTAACTTTTCCTATGGACTTAATCTGTACTGTGAATTGTGCTAAGTGATCTGTTTTACTTTGCACTCTACATTTTGCTTCCTGTGACAGCACTAGCAGAATGTGAACTTTATAGGCTTGCTGATACCTAATAAGCATGAGTTACAAATTGACCCTATGCTGGCACAGGGTGACAGAATACCACAATTTCACATTTTTTTGCCTTCAAGTTTTACTGGCAAGGAGAAGCATTAAAAATTATTACAGACATGGAGAAACTGGACCCCCTCATACACTGCTGGTGGGAATGTAAAATGGTGCGGCCACTTTGGAAAAACAGTTAGGCAGTTCTTTAAAAGCTAAAAACGTAGAATTACCAGATCACCTGGAAATTTCACTCCTAGGTATATACCCAGATGTGTCCACTCAAAAATCTGTACATAAATGTTCATAGCAGCATTATTCCTAATAGCCAAAAAGTGTAAATACCTCAAATGTTCACCAACTGATGAATGGATAAGTAAAATGTGAAGTATTATTTAGCCACAAAAAGGAATAAAATACTGATACACACTACAACATGGATAAAACTAAAATACATTATGCTAAGTGAAAGAAGCCAGACACGAAATGCCAAATATTGTATCATTCCATTTACAGGAAAGTCTAGAATAGACAAACCCATAGAGACAGAAAGTAGATTAGTAGTTGCCAGAAGCTGGGAAAGGTATGGGATTTCTTTTGGGGATATTGAACATTTTCTAAAATTGGGCTGATGATTGCTCAACTCTGTGAATACTAAAAACCACTGAATTATATACTTTAAATGCTATGTGAATTATATCTCAGTAAAGCCATTACCAAATAAACATCATTGTAAACCAACAGCAGAGATGCTATAAAAGTAGAAAAGAAGCAGAGGGACAATATGGGGAGGGACCACCAAGGAAGGGCTGACTAGGGGTTTTGTTTGACCTGGGTCTTGGGGCAGCAAGGTGCAGAAGAGATAGAGCAGTGTTGCAGACGGAAAGAATAGCCCATGCAAGTAGGACACAAGAAGGATCCCAAGGCTGAAGAGGATGCTGATAATACTAAAATTAAAGCATCTTATTTAATCTTCATAAAATCCATTTCTTCATGCACTCAGCAGTTACTGAACAAATTTCATGGGGGTACCTACTATATGCCAGGGATTGTGCTAGCCACCAGAAACACTATAATGAGTTAGACATTATTTTTATCCATTTTCTGCATATTAAAGTTTAAAAAGTTACCCAACTTTTTAAAGTTGGTAAAATAAGTTGCTCTGTAAAGTTACTCAACGTTACAGAGCAAGTAACTGGAAGAAGTGGGATTTAAACCCAGGCCATCTGACTCCAGAGCACATTTTCAAAGAATGTTATAAGATTATGCAGCCCCATAAATAGCCATAATTTAACATAAATGCATAAATACCATCACACATATATTTCCCCTGCTCCTCTCTCCCTTCCTCGCTCCCTCACTCACTCCCCCGCCTCTCTCTCTCGCTCATCTCACTCTCTTTCAATCTTTTCCTTTTTTCAGCTTTGGAATGACACTAACATGGTATAAGTTTAAGGTATACAAAATGTTGATGTGGTAACTTATGTATTGTAAAATGATTACCACCAAAACATTAGCTAACAACTCTACCAATGTCATGTCACATAAATACCCCCCTTTTTTTATGGTGGGAACATTTACGATCTACTCTCTTAGCAACTTTCAAGTATATAATACAGTATTATTAACTATAATCACCATGCTTTATATTAGGTCCCGAGACTTATTCATCTTATAACTGGAAGTTTGTATCCTTTGACCAATATCTCCCTATTTACCTCCAACCCCTTGTCTCTGGTAACCACCACTTCGCTGTTTCTATGAGTTGGACTTTTTTAGATTACCCATACAGTAGTACCCCTTTATCCATGGGGGATATATTCCAAGTACCCTAGTGAATGCCCGAAACTGCAGATAATACCCAACTCTGTACATACTATGTTTTTTCCTATATGTACATACCTATATGTTTAATTTATAAGTTAGGCACAGTAAGAGATTAACAACAATAATAAAACAACAATTATAACAATATCCTGTAAAAATTAAGTGAATGTGCTCTCATATCTTATACTGTATTCACCTTTGTTCTTGTGATGAGAGATGATAAAATGCCAAACCTATTCCTAAATCTGTGTAACCATCCCCTATTTGCAAAAACAGGCTTGGTGTCACTTGTTTCAGGGGATCCCTTGCTGAAGTCTTCATAGAGGCTCAATGCTGTCTGGTGCAACACATTACCACCAACAGAAAACACATTTTCTGTTCACTTTTTTCCCACTCCCCAATGCCTTTTCCATCTTAAGCACTTTTCACAGGCTGTGGCCGTAACTTTTGCAGTTTGAGAATTCTTTCTTTGTCATTGATTTTTGGTAATTTTAATATGTGTCTTGGAGAAAAAGCTTTTTTGGGGGTTGAGATAACCAGGTGTTAACTTCTTGAATTCCAAGCTCCAGGTCATTCCTTAGGTTTAGGAAATTCTCAACTATTTGTCTGAAAATGCTTTCTAGTCCCGGCTTCTCTTCCAACCCTTCAAGAATGCCCATTGTTCTTATGTTTCCTCTCCTGAAGGTATCAGCTAGTTCTTGCATTTCTCTTTCATTATTGTTTGTTCTTCGGTTTCTCTCCTTTCTTCTGATTTATATCTAGATTTCTGTCTTCAATATCACCGATCCTTTCTTTCATTTGATCGACTCTATTTCCCAAGCTTAATATTTCATTTTTCAACTTTTGCAGTGTGTTCTTCATCTCTAGAAGTTCTATCTGGTTCTTTTTAAGGGTTCCAATCTCTTTGCTAAATAAGTCATTCTGCTCATTTAGTTGTTTTTTCAATTCTTGAAATTGTTGATATGAATTGTTTTGGATCTCACTGAGGTTTTTCAAAAGTATAATCCTGAATTCTCTGTCATTTAAGTCACATATTTCTTTCTTAAGGCTTATTTTCTAGAGATTTTTCTCTCTTTCTGAGCTGCCTTGTCACCTTGGTTATTCATGATGTTTAAAGGACTATTCCTCTGCCTGGGCATTAATGGAAGCATATTTTGCTTTTTTTTCCCCAGAAAGATTTATTATATAAAAGTCTCTCTTTATGCTGTTACAAATAATGTGTTTTTATTTTGGTTTCCAATAGATGGCATCTAAACCTCTTGGATCCCTAGTTTATATAAAGTCTTAATAATGCCTTTTTTCTCCTTCTAGATGTTTAATCACATTTGCTACCCGCAGTTTCAGTCTATGTCAGTATTAGCAAGAGTTTCAGCAGTGTTTGCTCAGATTGCCCTGGGGCTCCACAGTATCAGTTGAGGAGGGTATTGGGGGAGAGGCACTCTGGGTTGGGGGTTGCGGGCTGCAGTTCAGCCTTGGTTTTGCAACCACGGCTGGTAAAAATCAACTGTTGTTTCTCTGTGGCCCCATCCCACTTCTCTGCTTTCTGCCCTGATGCCTGGGCACTGCCCCCGGCCACATGGAGCTCACAGCTCTCCCAGGCAGGGCTGTTCAGGGAACCCACTGCACCTTCTCTTCTCCCCTTCCTCCTACAGGGAGCTCTGGCTGAGAGGCAGCTTGTTTCTCCCAGTCTACAGCCCAACTCCCAAGGTTCTGACCTGTGGTGGCTCTCATGCGCAGATCCCACACTCAGACGTGCTGGTGTGCAGTTTGAGTGTTTTTTGTTGAGTTTTAGATATTCAGTTTATTGTTGTTTCAAGGGGAGAGATCTGGGTACATCTCTCACTCCACCATGTTTCTGATGTCCAACTTTTGCAGTTTGAGATGCAACAGCACGAGTAGCACAAATTTTTTTCCTTCTTCACAATTTCACCAATAGAAGATTCCTTCTTACTGTAGAGCTTAGCAACCTCATCATATGATTTTCTTACCTTAAGTCAAGAACTTTCACTTTTTCATGTAAAGGAAGCACTTTACACCTTATCTTTGGCATATCTGAATTGCCAGCATCTCTATTTTTCTGCTTTGGGGCCACCATTAAGTAAAATAAATGTTACTTGAACACAAGCACTGGTACCATGACAGTATACCTGACAACCTAGCTAGCTACTAAATGTCTAACAGGCAGGTAACATATATCGTATGGTGACAGTGGACAAAGGGATTTATGTCCTGGCAAGACAGAGCAGGGTGGTGCAATTTCACGCTACTCAGAATGGTGTGCAATTTAAAACTGCGTATAAAAGGGGCACTACTGTATAAATGTTACAGTATTTATCTTTCTCTGTCTAGCTTATTTCACTTAGTGCAATGTCTTCCAGGTTCATCCATGTTGTGGCAAATAGCAGGATTTCCTTTTTCTCATGGCTGAAATAATATTTCATTGTACATACATACCACATCTTCTTTATCCATTCATCACTGATAGACATTTAGGTTGTTTCCATATCTTGCCTATTGAAAATAATGCTACAATGAATATGGGAGTACAGATATCTCTGACCTATGCTGTTTCATTTCCTTTGGATATACCCATAAGTGCAATTGCTGGATCATATGGAAGCTCTTTTATTTTTTGACACCCCCATACTGTCTTACATAGTTGCTGTACCAATTTACATCCCCACCAAAACTGCACAAGAGTTCCCTTTTCTCCACATCCATACCAACACTTGTTTTTTTGATGACAGCCATTCTAACAGGTGTGAGGTAACATCTCACTGTGGTTTCATGTACCTGTTGGCCATTTTTATGTCTTCTTTGGAAAAATGTCTACTTAGTTCCTCTGCCCATTTTTCAATCAGATATATTTTTTGCTATTGAGTTTTATGAGTTCTTTATATATTTTGGATATTAACTCCTTATCATATATATAATTTACAATTTTTTCTTCCATTCTATAGATTGTCTCTTAATGTTGACTGTCTTTTGAGACAGTCCCATTTATTAATTTTTGCTTTTGTGAATAGAGTGGACAGAAGAATAACATAAAATTCCTCTGTTTCAACACTCCACTGGCTCTCCAGACCACTCACAATAAAAGCTAAAGTTCTCACAGTAGCCTACAAAATTCTAAAGATTTTTCCTCTGGAAAACAATTCTCCATGAGTCTCTTACATTTCTATACTTATTGGAGCCAAGGTACTGGCTGCCTTTGGACTATCTTTTCAAAGACAGATATAACAAACAGCTTTAGAGGATAGACTCTCTATCTGGGGCAGGGGATAGGTTTGTTTATTGTGCAGTATAATATCTCCTTCTGGGTCAAGGGTCAGGCAGGTTTGCTTGCATTCTATTAAGAAAGATTTGAGTTCCCTAAGCTGGGAGGTAGGTCCTCAGCTTATGGGCTGCTCTGTGTTACCTGCAAAGGACTTGGGAGTGGGTAGAGGGGAGCAAGTAGAAAAGACACAAACATGAAACTCATGCTATTTGCTATGCTTGAGGTTATAAAATCCTTTGTCTCTGCCCTAGGAGTCTCCTCTCTGCCAGTATCCATGGAAATGTATCAGGCTAAGCTGTTAGCTTGCAAGTGGGATAAAGTCTCAACCTTTCCAGTTCTTAACCGCTTACCCACACCTCTCTCACCTCATCTGCTACTCCTTCGTCATCTCTACCTAGCTACACTGGCCTCCCAGCTGTTCATAGACTCTGTCAAGCACACTCCTGCCTCAGACCTTTGTGCATGCTCTGTTTTCAGCCTGGAATATTTTATCCCCACATGTCCTTCAGGTCCTGTCCAAATGATACCTTAGTGGAATCTTCCTTGACTACTGTATTTAAAATAGCCTTGCCACAAGTAAACAGTTGGAATTTTGCCAACCTAATGAATGAAAATGGAATCTCAATGAGTTTTAAATTTTTTATTATTTTCTATATCTATATATTCTATAATATTTACTATTATTCCGGTAATAGTATATTGTGTTTAAGAGTCATTTATGCTTTTCCTGTGAATTATCTGGTCCTATCCTTTGCCTATTTTTCTAATGATAGTTGGTATTTTTCATATTAATTTTTCACTTGCCTTGGATGTAATTACATATACTTTTTCTCAACATGGTGTTTATGGTGTCATCGTTGTTGTTTTAATGTAAAAGTTTTCTATTTTTCTGTAATTGAATTTATCAATTTCTAATGGTTTCTGGATTTTCAATGAAAACCAGAAAGCTCTTTTCCATTTTAAGATTATAAAGAATCCATCCATGCTTTCTTCTATTTTTCTAGTACTTTTATGGTATTGTTTCAAAATATACAAATCTCTGAATCATTTGGAACTTATTTGGTGTAGTATGTGGCTCATAAATTCAACTTTTAGGGTTTTTTTTTACTATTCAATTGTCCCAACCTGTTATATTTTTAAGCACATAATTGAAACATTTATTGAAAACCTACTTGGGAAAAATTGCTAACATGCACAACAATGCCTCTTTCACCCATCTTAGAGGTGGGTACACTGTGCCCTGGGCATTTGTCAACTTGTCCAAGGCTGGCCAGTTGGTAAGTAGAGTTTGCAGATCTCCTGAGAATCTGCATGTGTGCTCCCTCCTTCCTCCCAAGCTTCGCCTCCAACTGTTCTTATGGTTTGGGACCCCTGCCCCACATACACACCTCTTGCAACTGTACTTCTATCAAGGCCAGTAATCCAATGCATTGGTAGTAATCCAATTCACTGGTGCAGCCCTGTGCCTTTAGGATGTACACATTAGGGTTCCAAGCCCCATGAACACAGTAACCCTGGTTTAGCCAAAGATGGCGAGAAGCCTCCAAACATGGACTAATCCCATACTCTGTCTGGGCAGGATTCAAACTCAATGCAGAAGACCCAGAGGATGAAAGGTGGGGGAAAGTATTGCTGGAGTTGTCAGGTGCCACTTTAATTTTATTTCTGCACGTATTTGGTTCTATTTCTGTACTTTGTTTCACTAGTTTGGCTTTTTGTGCACTAGTATCAACTATTTTAATTACTAAAAATCTATAACATGTTTTAATATCTGATAGTGCTAGTTCCTCCCTCCTTGTTCTTTTTCAGAGCTTGTTTCCTGAGTATTTTTATTTTTCCATTTGAATTTTAGGAACAAATATGGTAGTTTAAGAAAAACACATAACTTATTAATTCTATTAGTTCTTTTATAGGAATTATGTTAAATTTATAATTTTACATAAAGAGAATTGAAATCTTTGTGATATTGGGTCTTCCTACCCAAAAATATCATTCACCTTTCGATCTGACTCCATTTTCTTATTTGTAAAATGGGAACATCATACCAATCTCATAGAATTAAATGAGAAAATGCATGTGACGGACAAAAGTAGGAGCCAACGTGTTACTTTGCCACTTTGCCACTCCCTAGCATATGAACTTGGGCTCGGTTTTCAGACTATACTGAACTTGGGTTCTCCATTTGTAAACTGGGGATAATAACAGTATCTGTAATGATGGTCCCATGAGATGAGGCATGCCAAGTACTCAGTGCACTGCTTGAAACAAATCCTCAAAGAATATTAGCAGTCCTAAAAAGTAGGCTATCACAGGGCAATATGACTTAAAAGCAAAAGTCTGCAAACATTCACCTTAGGTCGAGGGCTCTCAGATCAAATCTTTCCGAGAACCTACCTAACCGTGGGTCACCAATTCCGACTTCCCCCATGCGCCGCAGAAGGCAGTCGAATTTTAAGTCACGATGCCGAGTGTCTAGATCCACCGGGGGACTCCAGGACGCTGCCTCCACCCTCTGAAACGCGGCGCTGCCACGTCTCGCGCGTCCAGCTCTCTGTACGGGAGGAGGCGTACCCACGTCGGGCCCGCCCCCGAGCGCGCCTCATCACGCCCGAGGTCCGCCCTGCCGAGGCCGGTGTCGCAGGTAGGGCGCACCTCCCCCACCCCGCCCTCCTTGGTAGCACAGCGCGGTGACGCTACGAAGGGGCGGGGCAAGCACGCGCCCGGAAGTTCCGGGGGAGGGAGTGTTACGTATATCCGGCGAGTAGCTGGCGGTCCCGGTTGCTGCTGGGTTGTGTGCTCTGAAGGAGGGTCGAAGCCGCCCGCCGCCTCCAGAGGAACCTCCTGGGCCGTGAGTCGGGCGGCGGGGGTGAGGGAAGGAGTCTGGGTCGAAGGGGCTGGAGCAGACGGCGGGAGGTCGGGGCGGAGGCCTGCGGAGGCGGGGTTGTGGGGGGGGGAAGTGACACGCAGGCGGTTCTGTGGAGCCGCGGGGCTGGTTCTGGGCGGGAATGGGCTTACTCGGCCGAGTCTGCTCGGTCCTCTGCCGGTCTCTGGATATCAGGTCCACCCTGCATTCCACTCAGGGGCCTTGCCCCTGCTGTGCAGATTAACAGTTTTCTTGTCTGTACTGTGCGGTCTGGTTTGCGAAATGGTTTTACACCCCCTGTCTGGGATGAGCCTCACAGCCCTCGGGGAGGCGGGTGGGAGACTTTGATTATTCTTGTTTTACAGACTCGGGAGCTGAGGCTCGCTGAGACACAGTGAATTGGCCAAGGCCCCACAGATAGCAAGTGTGAACGTTGGAACCAGTTCTCCTGGCTCCTAGTCCAAGTCTCCCCTTCGCTCCCACTTCACCCCTCTGTTATCATCTAATGTACTCAGTAGAACCGCGTATTTTCTCCTCCACCTCCATATTTGCCCTCCCGCTCTCCTCAGTGCATGGAAAAGTTTCTTCATGTTCCTTTGGTATAGATTAATAATTCCACGATTCTAGCTGAGAGGTCAGCACACTTGTGAGCGTCGGCACCAAAACTTAATATTTTCCCTAGCTCTTATTTACCTCGATCCATCTGCTTAAGTTGTGACAGGGGACTTATGGAGCTTTACAATGGGCTGGT
Organism: Macroglossus sobrinus; assembly: GCA_004027375.1. Classification (NCBI taxonomy): domain Eukaryota; kingdom Metazoa; phylum Chordata; class Mammalia; order Chiroptera; family Pteropodidae; genus Macroglossus; species Macroglossus sobrinus. The sequence goes on along the minus strand of PVKZ01000345.1, from coordinate 335,395 downwards.
CTTTGACATATATCCTGCAGCTAAGCAGGTTTCTTGGGTAAAAGGCAGCTGCCAGCTACTCCAGATCTGTCTGGAATAGTGTCTCAAAGGAGTTCTGAGTGTGTTTAGAAGCAATGAGTATGTATAAAAAATGATGCATAGATTCTTTATTGGCTAACAGCCTAGTGCTTTTCCTTTTTGCTTATTTGATCAATCATCCCTGGATTTTGCAAATTTTAGTTTTGGTTACATTGGTAGTGCTTTCGTTGCTAGTTTGGGGCTCTTAAATTTAGGGTACTCTGATTTGCCTTAAAGTGCCAAAAAGTAGAGAGGATCAAGGATAGAAAATAAGTAGAATGCTAGTTATTAACAGACCATTCAAAAGGTGTGATGTGTTGTAAGGCAGAAGACTTTAGAAGATTATCTGTGTAGTTGGTGGGTTAAGGAGGTTTTATATTTTTTTAAAAGCAGTTGTGTAATTTTGATATGAGTTTTATGTGACATTAACAAGAAGAGTTGTGGCTTTGGCATTAAAAGAGGAAGGCTTATTTTGACACTGTTACTTTTCCAGCTGAGCAGTCTTGATTAAGCCAGCTAACCTAGGAGCATCATCATCCTCATCTTGTTAAATGAGGCCAAGAGTCTACGGCCATGCCACCCTGAACAAGCCCAGTCCCACCTGATCTCGGAAGCTAAGCAGGGTCGAGCCTGGTTAGTACTTGGATAGGACACCACCTAGGAAGATCAGGTGCTGTAGGTGTAAAAAATAACAAATAAGGGATTGTAAGATGACAAGCTCCTTGCAATCTGTGAGGTCAAGCAAAGATTGCCTTGCTTAAAAAAATAAAAATAAAAATAAATAAATAAAAATAAATGAGGCCAAGGATTCCTGCCTGGGGGTGGGGGTGGGGGGTTGATGTGAGATTGAAATGAGATGTATATACAGGTCCTGAATAAACTGTAAAACTACTCATGAGAGGTACAGATCCTAAGATCTAAAGGATGGAGGTGCTATCAAAGCCATTTCCTTAATTTTGGGTAACAATGCAGCACAAGTCTTTGTGTCCAATAAGGATTTTTATTTTTTAACTTCACCTGAAGAGTTTCTTCAAGCACTCTCTGTCAATGATTTTGGCAGGAAGAATTATAGGACCTGTAAAGCAGGTATGTCAAAGGAAAATAAATGGAAAATCAAAGTAGTTCAGTTATCATGAAAAATTTCTTAAAGTGCGGTTTTTCCCTTCTCACCTTCCAAGAATTCATCTAGTTGGGAAGACTTCTAAAATGATGTAGCAAAACTTTACAAGAGTCTGTAAAGTACTGACTGCAAACCAGAGTAGTGCAAATAAATTCATGAGTGTTGAGTTTTAAAGGAGTGATCAGAATGGAAGTGACCTAAACGAGAGGTGCTTTCTAAAGGCGAGCTGTACTTTTCCAGGTGATAGACTGAGAAAGTAGGGAAGGCAAGGATGGCTTGTTTGTGGGATTGCAGCGGAGTAGCACATAGTTCTTTTATTTACCAACAGTGGAAACTTAAATACAGGTACTCTGTAAGTGATTTAAGTCATTGATTTCTTAAAATGCAGGCCAAGTGTCCAGACAAACCTGGAAACATGCTAAATTATTATTATTTTTTTTTGCCACAGTATATTTTGCTGTTACTGAAAGGGAAAAACAAAAACAAAACACATATTTAGTATCTTTTTTATAAAAGCTTTTGCTTTCAGTCTCTACCCTCACTCAAACTCCCAAGTTTCATTTGGCCCTCTGTGGTAACCGTCATAGAAAATAATATTAAATAGTCCCTAAAATTTATAGGTCAGGCCACAGACCTGATTTACAAAAACAAAAACACAGTAATTAGATGAAAAAAAAAATGAACACTATCTTAATTTTCCAATTTCTTCTTCATCTAGCATTCTTTGATGAATACAGGTAGATTTTTATGTATAAACCATTTACAGGTCACTATTAAAAGTAACAAAACTAAACTTTACTTTTTTGAAAAAACAAAACTTTACAAAAATTTTGTTTTAAAGCAGTTGCTCATATGTAATATAAAGGCTTCTGTTCAGATGCTTTTGATGGACAGGAGTGAAGCTCAAGATCCTCCTTTCTTAACTTTATGCAGAGGTCCTCTTGCTTATTACCAGTGTATGTAGATCTTTTGTTGCTTTGGGTCATCTTTTGTTTTGTCTAGGCCTATGAGAAACAGTAGAAAAAGTGGTGTTAATATTAGTACTAATTAAGGTGTGTACTTGCCTAGGAACCTACCACAATGTCCTGAACAGGTATTCTTATTTTAAGAAAATCCGTATTTGTAAAATTGTTAGGTCTTGATTATTTACATTATGAAAGGATTATCTTCATACTGCTTCATAGTTCTCCAGAATAGTGATACCATATTTTTAATAAGTTGAGACATATCTGCCAGAAGGCTTAAACAAATATTATTTAAGAAGAGATAGTATTGCTAAATGCAACAGGGCAAATTGTGTGTCAGCCAAAAGACTTTTGGTGACTGTTTTTTAGACTGGTTTACAAGGAGATGGGTTAATATGTTTCTCATTCTGGTTAATATGCCTTTTTTTTTTTTATTATTCTTATTTTCTACTTAGTGCATCGATGTGACATTTTGATCCAGATTATTGATGGCACTGATTTCCTAGAGGTTTTGCTAACTGATAGACAGCAGTGGTGTATCTAGGGAATGTGAATGAGCAGCTGCCTGGAGGAGTGAGTCACACAGAAAAAGAGGAAAGTATATCTTTAACTCCTGATCCTCTGAGTATCATAGATTAAAAACTGTTAGAAAACCAAAAGTTTAAACTATTAGAAAACCAGGAGTTTGTCTAGATCTGAGGACCCCAGAGACTTCCCTCCAGGGTGCAAAATCCTTTCTTTTCTTATCCCCAAAATCATGGGACTGTAAACATGCATCAAGGCCAGGGAATGAGAGTAACTTCTCCAGAAATGTACTAGCATTCAGAAAGCTAATGTTTGCTGCTTTTGTATTTTATACAGGTAGTAAGCGTTAATAATGTCTTTCATCTTTGAGTGGATCTACAATGGCTTCAGCAGTGTGCTCCAGTTCCTAGGTAAAGCCATTTTCCTTTAAATTTATCATAGGTTTCAAACTTTCTGCATTTCCTCCAACAATTTAAATACAAGCAGCCTTTAGTATATAGAAAGCAAAATTAAGTTGAAACTTTTTTTTCCTCTTTTAGGACTCTACAAGAAATCTGGAAAACTTGTATTCTTGGGTTTGGATAATGCAGGCAAAACCACTCTTCTGCACATGCTCAAAGATGACAGATTGGGCCAACATGTTCCAACATTACATCCGAGTAGGTTTGAAAACAACAGGTGACCTTTTGATATTTAAAGGTCCATGTCAGGGTTGGAGAGGAATCCCCAATTGATGGAATTCTTTTATTAACTGAGGTCCCAAAAGACAGCTCAACTGAAAAAAATTTTTCTATAAGACATACTCAGGTCATATACTCATAAATCTAAACCTCTGGAACTTTGTCACTATCTTTTCTCACTAGTCCTGAAATGAGACACATCTCTCATACCTGCTTCTAAGAAGCAGCATACACCTTAAAGAAAAAACTTGGCCTTTAAAAATAATTTAATCATGTTTTCACACTTGTATTTTTTACAAGGCAAAAGCTGGGCCTTGCTGGATGGAGAAATTTATTTTTTCTCTTTTGATCATTTTTCAGCATCAGAAGAGCTGACAATTGCTGGAATGACTTTTACAACTTTTGATCTTGGTGGGCATGAGCAAGGTAAGAGACCATTCAGTGAAAGGATGTATGACTTATGGTTCGTTCTGTGTTCCTCATTTTTTTAAAATCAGTGTCATTTTTACCTTTTAGATTGCTTGCACTTAAGATTGAGTTCTTACTACTTTAACGAAGTTGGTTTATTCACTTGTTAGTTTTAAGTGATTTCCAACTTGTCAAAAGTTACGTAAATAATAGAGAACTCACTTCTTTATACCTTTTGCCTAGACTAATTAGTCTTCCTCTTTATATAATACGTTAACATTTTTTTCTTGAACCATTTGTGAGTTCATCATGCTCTTTTATTCCTTAATGTCTTAACGCATAGTTCCTAGGAACAAGAATATTCCATTATATATCAGTATCAAACATAGGTATCAAACACAGAAAATGTTATTTTTATTTACTCTGTAGTGTATATTCCTTTTTTGTCAATTGTCCTAATAATCTCCTTTATAGCATTTTTTCTTTTGAACATGATCCAGTATAATACCACACTGAATTTAATCTTGTATTTTTTGTATCTTTTACTTAATGGAGTATAAGTATATAGGAAATTAAGTTATTCTTTTAAGTAATTTCAAACTTGTGATCACTATGATCTAAATTGATATTTTGTATTCTCTACCTATTTGGGTCAGTTGGTAGAACATTTTCTTCTACCTTCTTCTTCTCAGTGCATTTTGCCTTACACAGCTGTCTGGTTCCCAAATCCCTATCAGGTGTCTTATATGTCTTTTAAAGATATACAGAATAGGGCATCTTTATCTGATGGACACTCACTTTACATTTGGCAAGACTCTAGGCTTAGGAGTAAAACATTTACCATGTGGAAATAAATATTCTGGAAAGTAGAAGAAAGAACCCCTGAGATGCTTTCAAATTTACTCATTTGTTTTTAAGTTGAGTTGAGAAGTTTCATTTGGAGCATTATATTATGTTGAATCTAATTACAGTTTTTTTTTTAAATTTAGTTAAAAAATAGAATATTGGTCATTTCAATTATTCAGCCAAAAAATTTAGCCAAAAGGCCGAGAAGCAGTTGAAATAATTTTATAATCAGTGATTACATCAACATATAGTTAAATTTATTTTATTGAATGTTTATATGCTACAAAATCACATGTATAGTATGATCACAGTCACATACTTGTATAGAAAAAATATTGACAAAAATATACAGAAACATTAGTGGATGTGTTTTGATGGAGGATTACACATCTTGTTTTCTTTTCATATAATGAGCTTATATTTTCATTTGGGTAGCAATGGATGTATGGTGTCTTTTCCACTTTTTTCTCTCTTTTTTGCCTTTTTAAAAAATTTTTTTCAAAAAGAGTTGTAACTGCTTACAAATTTAAATTCAGAAGTAGTACAGTTATAAGCTGAACAGATACCATTTGAAGAATGCAGAGCAGCAGATATTTTTAGACACTGGAACTGGGAATTGTGTATTGTTTCGTTTGCTAATTTAGCTTTCAGGTTTTGATAGAGTAAGAAGAGAAATGTGTACATACTTTTGTTTGAGGAAAATTTACTTATCAGAAACACTTTTTAGGAATAACCTAGCCACATATATTAGGAGTTATTAAAATGCGGTACATTTAGAAGTTTCTTTTTCAAGTTAAATATATAACTTTAAAAATTTACCCTGTAAAAGTAGTGTAGATTCAGTATAACAATTGAGTATACAACTATGGAAGGTAAAAATGAAAGTTCCCACAACCTCTTCTTCCCAGTCCCACTCTTCAGAAGTAACCATTACTATCTGTTTGATATAGAGGTACTTCCTTATTCATCCCGTTGAAAGAACTAGAAATGAATGGCTTAGAAATTAAAGTGTTGTTTCCTAAACCATTATTATTTCATGTCATAAACAAAAAATAAAACTTACAGGGCACACCACGTTAAATACAAGAGACCGAGGTGATTGGCCTGGGAATTTTAACCACTTGTCAGGCCCAGTCTTCCTGAGGGCTGAGAAGATGAGTGTGTCAGTACAATTACACATTGGTTAGTTGGGAACTAACTTAGGTCTAAAGTTACTTAGACAAGTAATTTACATCATGATATTTGAACTCAGGGGTTGCAAACAAATGGCTTCAGAGGCGAGATAGGTGATTTGAGTGAGTGAAATTGTCTGGGTGTAAGACAGTAGAGCGTGGTGGAGACAGGCAAACTGAAGAGCCCAGTCCTCATTTAAAGGGGCAGCCACTGCACAGTTACCATTGGCAATTGGCATGTGGGTAGGTAGCAAGGGGTTGTCAGAGATAGTGCAGTACATCAGAAAATCAGGCAGAAACCCTGGTTTTTGAACTTTGAAAAATCAGATGCAGTCCATGGACCATTAATTTATACCTTCTGTTTGATTTAGTAATGGCTGAGAGTCGGAAAATTATATGGAGTCTAATGTTGTTGAAACCTGGTGAAGATTTGCCCACTTCATAGACCATCAGGTTATTTATTTTCAAAATATCTATATTTTTATTGATGCAACTGTGAACTTTGTCTTTTTTAGCACGTCGGGTTTGGAAAAATTATCTCCCGGCAATTAATGGGATTGTCTTTCTGGTGGACTGTGCAGATCATTCTCGCCTCATGGAATCCAAAGTTGAGCTTAATGTATGTTTATATTTTTTTCCTTTCTTGACCTCTGTTTCTTTTTAAGAAATACAGCTCATGGGTGCCAATACTTAACCATTCTAGTTAACATTTGATGACAGTCCTAGTTATGGGAAGAAAGTGTTTTAAAATCTACAACATTGCTTTTCAGGGTCCTAAGGAAACTAACTCAGCTTGAACTTGAATAAATTAACTTTGTTTATATCTATCATGAGATGGCTTTGTGTCTAGTTTGCAAGATACTCCTCAGTTTATGCCTGTTATCCCAGCATAGTTAACATCTTTCCCTTTTTTACATATCTCTTATGACCATGCTTTATGAAGTGCTGGCATAGTGAACCCTTAAAAAAGATTAGAGTACTTAACATTTTGAATTTGCCCTCTCAGATGGTGCCTGCCCACCTTTGCACTGAAAGCCTCGCCAGACCTTAAGAGTCTGTTCTCAGTCTTTAGTTTTGGTCACATGCAGCATTTGATACTATCAAGGACCCAAGTGTTCTCATTTCTCAACATTGCATCTTGGCTTGACAGGTTCTATAATGTTGCCTTTGTTATCCCTACTGCTTTGCCTTATGCTGCTTTTTTTCTCTTTGATTTATAACTGTCTCTCTGCATTCTTGGCAATTTGAACCTGTCTCAAGCTTATTTGTATGTTTCTAGAATTTATACTAAACTCTCATGGAGAATTGCCTGTAGGGCAGTCCTTCCCTTACTTGGCCTTTTGGCACTGGCCATTCTCTTTAAACTCCCTTTTACATTCTTGATTTTGGTGCTCTCTTCTTCACTGAAACTTCTTAAGACTCTTTCATAAGTACCTGTTTCTCTGCTTAGCCTTTAAATCTTGGTGTTCCCCAGGGCCTATAATTTTTCCCAAACTACTCCCATTCCTTCATCACCCATCCACGTGACAGTGACTCCCAAATGGATTTCTCTCGTCTAAACCTTTTGAATTCCAGCCTCATACATAGTGCTGCCTGCTAGACAACTGTGCCTACCACTCTCCTCCCAGAATGGAACTATTCATCTTTCCCACCATCTATCTGGACATGCAGTCTAGACCCTGTGAATTACTATAGATTCCGCTACTACCACCCTGCCATATACTATAATAATGCTAGAAGGAACTTTTTCAGACTTGTCATTGCCCTACTTAATATCTTTTAATAAATCTTTATCACCTTTAGGCTAAAATCCAAAAGCCTTTTATATAGCATGTAAAATCTTTCATGAGCTTTCCTATGTTTATTTCTCCAGCTGCTTTTCTCTCTGTTGCCTACCTTGAACTACATTTCAGCATACAGAACAACTTGCCCTTCCTTGCATATGCAGAAGTGGCTATCCCCGCACAGCTTTCTCACCTGCCCCTCTACCCTATTTTGCTGGTAAATTTCAAAATGTCCTTTAAGAGATCTCATAGTTTAGGTATAACTACTAGGAAGCCTTTCTTGAACTCTCAGACTTTTAGACTCTCCACCTTATCAGTGTCTGTTATCTTTACTGGTTCTCTTATAGATCTCTCCCACCAGACTGTAAACCTAGATAGTAGGGACCTTGTCTTAGTTCTTTGGGAAACTCCTACATTTAGCAAAGCATTGGTTACATAGTAGGTACATTGATAGAATGAACGAATGACTTCCTTACTCTAATTTTGTCTACCGTTTCCTAGAACTTAAGATAGTCAAAGCATATTTTCCTTTATCTGTTCAACTCTATAGTCTCCTTTTCAAACTTTTCCTGTTAGATCTGGATTCCCAGTGCAATATTGTGATTTATAAGAAATATATATTTGGTCATTCAGATAATCAAAATGTATTTCTCATACATATTTGGCCTTCAGCCACAATTACTGGCACACAGCTCCCCAAACCTAAGTGGGGAGTGCCACATAGTATCTTTTGTTATGTCAATGAGGTAGGTGGCTTTTGGGTACCTACCAAAGGATAGGGGCTGGTTGCCAGGAGACCCAACCATTAGAAGTTGGTACTTTCAGCCACATCCCAGAACCTCTGGGAAGGAGGGAAAGGGCTGGAGTTGCCAATGGCCAATGATTTAATCAATTATGACTGTGATAAAGCCTCCATAAAACCCTCCGGGTTGGTGAACACATGGAGTTTTAGAGAGAGTAGCTCTCCTGGAGAGAGGGCATAGATGCTCTGTGCCCTTTCCCCATACCTTGCTTATGCATCTCTTTCATCTGGCTGATTCTTGAGTTATATCTTTTTTGTAATTAACCAGTAATCTAGTAAGTAAAATGTTTCTCTGAGTTCTTTGAGTCATTCTAGCACATTTAACAAACCCAAGGAGGGGGTGTGGGAACCTCTGATTTATAGTCAGTCAGATGTACAGATAATAGCTTGGACTTGTGACTGGTATATGAAGGTGTTGGGGGCAGTCTTGTTGAACTGAACCCTTAACCTATGGAAATTGATGCTATCTCTGGGTAGCCAGTGTCAGAATTGAGTTGAATGTAGAAAACCCTCTGGTGTTCCAAGAATTGCTTGGTGGCTGGGGGACCTCCCCTTACACTGTATTTGGTACCGGAACCAATTTACCCAGGCTTGAAGTCATTGCCAGCTTTGACTCCTCTTTTCTCTGTCCTATCATTTAAACTTTAGTCTCTTCTTACTTCAAAATGCCTGGTGCACTATTCATTATATGCTGCCATCTTAGGCTAGATCATCTCTTACCTAAGCACCAAACATAGATACTATTCGTGAATTCATTGTACTAAAAGCATAGATTCTCTCTGTGGGGTCTTCAGGTTCTATTACAGCTAACCTCTCAGACTGGCACCATAATGTTGGTCATCCCTTCCCATCTCACTTACTCTGTCGCTACACATCAACATAAATGCTTTAATTCAGCCAGGTGATACTCTGCAGCTTCTTGAGTTCTTTGCCTGCTGTAAAGACATTGCTTGTATTCTTTCTCCTTTCTACCTATCTAAATTCTGCCCTCTATTTAGAATCCAGTTTAGTTTCCACAGCTTTGCTAAGACTTTCCTCAAGCCCACATTACCATTTTATTTCCCTGAATATCTTTTAGTATTTATAGTCTTTCTCCAGTCATTGTGACAGTTAATTGTCCATTTGCTTTCCTTTGTTGATAGATATGTGAACATAGAGTAAGGATTTCTTAAAGCCAGGGATGTGTTTTACCCTTCTTTTTGTATCCCTCTCAATACCTGAGATAGCACTTTGCACACATTGGGCACGCAGTGAACACTTAGGGAGTTCCTGTCGTCACTTTTGAGGCTCTGTAGCCAGAGCATTCTTGTGTCTAGGACTGTGTTCAGTGGATAACCTGAGGATAGCCTGTGGCTGAGTGACTTAACTTTAAGATTGGGGTAGTTCTGCTCTTTTGTAAATAGGTACAGCCTTAAGTTGCAATTGCTTTGAGGCCATTAGAGGATTTTTACCTAATGGCAAGGTATTTTTAGGGACTTTTTACCTAATATTAAAGGTGTTACATATATAATGTCAGGATTAACTTTTAAGATTAAGTTAATCACTCAGGTATAAAGATCAAATTTTCACTTTATATTTGATACCTTGTAGACAAGTAAAAATTAAAGTGGTTTTCGTTATCTGGTGGGCTTTTATAAATAGATTCCTCACTTTTTGTCTTGTCTTTAGGCTTTAATGACTGATGAAACAATATCCAATGTGCCAATCCTTATCTTGGGTAACAAAATCGACAGAACAGATGCAATTAGTGAAGAAAAACTCCGTGAGATATTTGGGCTTTATGGACAGACCACAGGAAAGGTAAGAGAAAAAATTTCAGGGACATATTATTAAAGGAAATTCATAGCTTTTAAAACATTCATATTTTGCTATCTAGATTTTATTTATTGTTCTAAATTTAACTGGGCTTAGGATTTGTTTTGTTAATAGGTAATTTGTAGATTCTCTGAAGTCAGCATGTTTTTTCTTTAACTGTTTTTTAATGAAATACTTTCCTCAGGTATATGAGGATGAAGGAAATGGACAACAGGCAAACTTACCATTTAAAAATTTTCTGTTTTTCATATTTGGTTCTGAGAAATCTCTTGAAAGAGTCCTTTTTAGCTAAAAATCAAAAATTTTTTATTGGAGGTTTCCAGTTATGAAGAGTGATCATTTATATATATCATTTTTCAAGCATTGAAATCAAAGCACTAGATTATCCTCAGTGTTCCTTGCTGAAGGACAATAGACTATTACCCTATTTTGAAGACAAGGGAACAGGATTATTCGGGTATACTGTGAGTCAGTGATAGGACCAGAAATAGAACCTGAGTCTTCCAGATCAATAGGTTATGTCGTCTCCAGTTGGAAGGACTATTGCAGAAAAGTGTGCTTGTAAGAGAAAACCTAGATCAGCTCTAATTAAGCAGTAACCCTGGTCTTTTCAGCTCAGGGTTTTGACATATTTAATTTAAAATTTTTTTCTTTTGAAGAATTTATAACTTTTTAACTTTACATGGTTCCTCAGTCTTGCCTCTTGGTTATCCATTTTTTCAGAAATGCTTTCTTTAATTCATTTAGTTTCCCTTCTACACAAATTTTACACACACGTGAATTCTTAATTCCCTCAATGTTACGTATTATTAATGTATATTTCTGAATGCTTGCATTAACGAAAATGTCCTTATTTCTAAAAACTCCCAGACTTCTTTGAGAGCTTGTCCATCAGACAACATGCTGGTTCTCTGTCCCGGCAGCCTTCTTGGTTTGCTGCTGTAGCTGGCCAAATGAATGCTGGTATGTTCAAAGCAAATGCTCTTCACAGAGAGAGGCTAGGAATAGGACTTCACTGTTTATTCTATCCTGAAAGCATGAAATTATTGGAAAATCATGTGTTGCCTTGACCACATTTCTGTAATTAATCCCTCCTTAGATTTGCTTTTGAAGAAAAGAGACAGTGATTTTTGTGATCGCCCTTTCAAGCTTTTCCATCACAGAGATGCTAGCTTAACAGGCCTTTCTTGGTTTTGTCTCCCTTAGGGGAATGTGACCCTTAAGGAGCTGAATGCCCGCCCCATGGAAGTATTCATGTGCAGCGTGCTCAAGAGGCAAGGCTATGGAGAAGGCTTCCGTTGGCTCTCCCAGTATATTGACTGATGTTTGGACAGTGAAAATAAAAGAGTTTTACTCCTCTGGACTGATCCTATTCACAACTTCCTCACGAACTTTTCTAATAGAACAAGGAAAGCTCTCCAACCATGTCTGGCATTGAGAAGCCAAGAGTCTCTGTCAGCTCTCCCATCGCCCAGTGGTGATATGTGCTCTTCTCCACACTGCCGGGAGGTAATGCTGCCCCACGTGCTGGTGCAGGTCAGCATCCTGGGACTTGGAAACTGTCAGGATTTGCTGGGTAACGCTGTGTGCCATCATGGGGCACCGGAAAAGAAAAACACGTCTCACCACTGTGGTTAATTTCAAAAGAAAGTGATTCTATTTTTTAAAGAAAGTATTGTTAATGTAATTGGTTTCCCTCCTAACTTTTTGAGTTTACAATTTACTTGGTCCAGAGTTTTCTATTCCCTTTTTTTTTTAATCTAGTGAATGGCATTTAGATACTTCATGAAATTATGCACAGATACATGTTGGAGGCTCGTCAAGTGAACTTACTCTTGCTGAGTTAGCAGGTTGCTGAGAGAAACTCCCCTGTGTGTTGAACTGCCTTATAGTCGGTAGCATCACCTTGTACACAGAGAACTAGGAATGGGCAGAATCCTGCCCTGATAGGTCAGCAGGTTTCCACTGTGGCAAGCTAGAGTTATTCCTCATCATGGAGTGTATAACAGATTATTCACTGCAGAGGAGTTAATTATAGAGTGGATTATTATTATTATTATTACTTATAAAGTTAGGAATTTCAGCCCATCTTTGCTTTTAACTGTTACAAAATTTCATTTCTCTAGAGCACCTTTTTCATTTTCAGTTATACAAAGTTGTTATATACTACATGTGTGTGTCATTTACTTTTGCACATATTCTAGGGGGAGTTTTTCTGAATAAGAGAATCACACAGGACAAAATTAACAGCCTAAGGGCTCTTAATTCTGTCACTTGAGAACTTAAAAATCTGGTGGTGTAGCATTTGGTTGAATCTAAGGAAGATTTACACAGTGGGCTTTAAATTTTCCACTTGCAGAATTTGATCTCTTTGTTGGACTGTTCATGAATTTATATCAATTTTCTTTGGTATTTAAAGGTTAACATCTGTAGCTTTTCCTTTTTTTTTTTTTTGTATGAAATTGCCTTTCTCTATTTCAGAAATAAACTGGAGAAACTCTAATCCAAGAATCTTTTGAGCCCATATCACGTATTGTCAGTAAGCACCCAGTACAGAAGTCTCTGAATCTCCAGTAGTGTGATGAGGATTATTTTTATATCCCTGTTTCTTAATGCCATGTGTGAAATTGGATTTTCATGATCTTAACCAATTTTCTACCCTTGCATTAAAAGATGATGGGAAGGGAGATGGTCTTAAGGGAGGATATCTTCATTTCTTTTTCCTTTAATGAACGATTAGAGGTAGTTCCCTCAAAATTGAAAAATTGTTATGATGATGCTTATTTGCAGAGGATTGAATTCAGTGGATTCTTGCTTCTAATGTGAGGGTAGGGAAAGTGTGGATAACATTCCTGAGAGAGAGAGTACCATTCTTTAGTTGGATTTCTCGTTGTTAGTCTTCAGTACTGACCTGTTGGGAAAGCATACTTTTCACTGCCAGGTCCAAATGTAGAGACTCAGTGAAGTAAAAGTCTGGGAAGAGCATGACTTTCATTAATGAGCAAGTTTACCTGGATTAAGACAAAATTGTTGGTTTGGAAAGGGGTTAAAGCCTTAAGTGAATAAGTCTAGCTAACAGTGAAATAATTAGGTAGTTAACCTGCATACTTTTAATTTCTTTTGGCTAAAGGTAATCCATACTTCTCTATCCAGAGACATGAAAAATATAATTGTTTCAGTGTTTTTCCTGTTTTTGTTTTACCCCTAATCACTTTGTAGCAAGCTAGAAAACTGTGGATTCTATGCAGGGCAGCTCTTTGTGAAAGTGGTCTATTTTGGCCACTGGAGAAAGAGGGGATTGAAAAGTCAAGTAGCACTTACCTATTTCTCGGACCACAGAAAATATTTCCTATAATAAAATAGTAGAAAGAAGCTGCTGTTGAGCTTGGCTCCTAACAGTGAGGATCAGAGCTTCGTACAGAACTCCCATGAATTGAGACTTTTCATTCTGTTTTATCAGAGTGCATATATGTCCTATTTCAGGAAAAGTAAAACAGTCATTTACAAAAGAAAGTCAATCTGTATCCTAAGCATTTTAATAAAAAGTTAAAACAAACTTTTCTGTCTCGCTTTTTTTTTTTTCTTTTTTTGCCTTGGTTTGTTCTGAGTTTGAACATATGACATTTGTTGTGTGGGGGAAAGCAAAAGTTTCTCCCTGCTTATGGGGAGAAATATATACAATGGATATAAGAGACATAAAATTTGCTACCAGGAGAAAGAAAAGGCTAGGCCAATTCACACATTCCACTAGAAATAATAAACTTAGTACTGTTTGAGAGCCTTGGAACATGTGGTGGTCCCAGGATTGATGGTCATCTCTGTGACAGGATGGACATGGCAAACTTTTGAACAATCATCTTAATATGATAGATAGTAAGGCCTGGATCCAGTTTAGCTGTGTTACACTTACTTTATATGGAATTGGAAATACCCAATTGAATCCTACATTTGGCAAAATAGGTGATAAACCTGTGCTTGTGCATTTACTAGGCTTGTAGAAAGACGTGCTTTTATAAAACCCCAATTGAGGTTCTAAAAGTACTGGAACAAATAGAATGGGAAGCAAAACAACAGGTTTTTCTGACTATTACAATTATTGGAGGCATCCTGTGATTGAAACTAAAGTCCATGTTACTATGAAAGGAAGCCATGGGTTCTATGTTCATTTGGAGTAGTGCATGCAAATTAAAAGCTGAGTCAGCCCAACACTCAAGGGGTCTCACCTTGGCTCTTGGCTGTGACTTGGCATTCTACTGTGATGTGGCATAAACAAAAATCTGACGTATGTAACCATTAAGGAGGCTTGAGCATCATTAAGGGAGAATCACTAGGCTCTAGAGAGAAAGGCTCTTAATTGCCAGGAGTTGAGATACTTGAGAGATTTTACTGATCTCCAGCCATCTTTGTCATAGAACAAAAAAGGACAATGCTTACTATGTGAAGACTACTAATTTCAGTCCTGCCTCACACTAAAATGGATCATCATTTCCCATTCTCAGCCAGGTTTGTTGCTGGGAGCATTGCAAGCATTACCTACTGTGTTGTGCTGGGGTACACCAAGCATTAGTTACTAAAATGTTTGAGGCACAAAAGTATAATTTTAGTAATTGAATATATTTTTCATTAATACTGACGTAAATATGTATTAAAATAATCTTGTTAAAATGTGTACTTTAGTGATATGAATGTCTACTTTGTAGTGACTGCTTTGGAGATGACCTGGAGCCCCCATAACATACTTACTCATCCTCTTCTATCCTCAAGGATACTTCTTTGGAAAAATAGGGATGTTTTATGTTAGATTAGGATGGCAAACTATAGGTTGTGGGCGAAATCTGGCCTGCTGCCTGTTTTTTTATGGCCTGTGGGGGGGGGGGCCTGTGATTTTGTAACAGGAAAACTTTATGATGTTCAAATTTTAGTGCCCATAAATAAAGTTTTGTTGGAACAGAAAGCCACCCCATTCCTTTAGCTTTTGCATGCTACAACTGCAGAGTTGAGTATTTAAGACAATGTATGGCCTTCAAAACCTGAATACACTTTAGCTCTTTACAGAAAAAGAATTTTGTCTCTGACCTAGATAAATCCTGATGGTCATTATATGAAATGTGCACACTGCAAAATATAGGCTTGTATAATTAAAAAATTTTACTTTAACCACTGTTTATAGTCAATTTTAAAGGACAATTTTATTTGGAGCAAATCTAGTTTCCATGGGATTTGTTGTGGGCTTTGGCATCAAAGGGTCTGAAGTTTATTTAATCTTGTGAGCTCCATGTCCTTTAGTAGACTGATGTGAGGTTTACTTACAAAATTTCAAAACACTGAACTGACCAAGGATTTCCTTGCCGTATTTATTCTGTCAGAGGTCGAATGTCACCTATACCTGGGCAGATCCTGACAGGTGCTGTCATGGCCTGGGCAAGTCTAGCCACATTAGCTTTCGTTTATTCCCTTCCCTGCAGCCCAACTAACCGAAAGAATTAGGCTCAGCGGGACCCTCCCCTGCCCCACCCCTTTATTCCCCGGTAAAGCGGCAAACCTGTCACTCCCCCTGGGCTCGTACCCTGAGGCAGCTTCGCCCTCCAAGCTGCACAGGCAGCGGGAACCCACCGGGGCGGTGGTAAAGAAGGGGTCAACCTCAGCAGCCAGTCAGGGCTCCGCCCAAGGCCCAGCCAATCGGGCCGTGTCAGTTGGGTTTAGCCAATAGGACCCGAGGAAGACCTGACTCAGTGCTTGCGTCTCTGGCTCCCAACTCTGAGAGGCGCTGCGTGGTGTCCGCCGTCGGAATCGGTTCCTATCTCGTCTCAACCCGCGTCTTCTCTCGTGTGGGAAGCATGGGGCGGCAGTGGGGCCCCACCATGAGGGTGGCAGAACAGGCGGGCTGCGTGGTGAGAGCGTCTCGGGACGGGCAGCCTGAAGCAGGCTCCTGGAGCTGCAGCGGGGTTATCCTGAGCCGCAGTCCGGGCCTGGTGCTGTGCCATGGGGGCATCTTTACCCCTTTTATGCGGGCCGGCAGCGGAGTGCTGACCGCGGCGGCTGCCTCCTTCCTGCCGGGCGACAGTTGCAGCGACGACCTGCGCGTGCACGTGCAGTGGGGCCCAACGGCCTCGAGTCCAGCAGGCCGCGCGGAGTGGGGCCGCCCCGGGCTGTGCACGCCCCAGTGCGCCGGCCTACAGCCGGTCCAGCCGGCCCGACACCGCGAGCGGCCCCTGAAGTCCCCGCACCCTGCTGAGCTGCTGCTGCTGCTGAGCTGTCCAGCCTTCCGGGCACACTTCGCGCGCCTCTTCGGGAGCGAAGCCGCGGAGCAGTGGCGCTTCGCGAGCGCGGCGCCGGACTCTGAGGTGTCGGAGGACGAGGAGGAGGATCAGCTGAGAGCATTGAGCTGGTTCGCTCTGCTGCGAGTGCAGCCCGACCCAGAGGAGGAGGCGGACAAGCACGGGGCGGCATTGGCTGTGGCGCCTCTGGGAACCGTGCCCAAGGGCGCGCCGCTGCTAGCCTGCGGTTCCCCGTTTGGGGCCTTCTGTCCCGACATCTTTCTTAACACTGTCAGCCGCGGCGTGCTCAGCAACGCGACCGGCCCGCTGCTGCTCACGGATGCGCGCTGCCTGCCGGGCACCGAAGGGGGCGGCGTGTTTGCAGCGCGGCCCCCCGGGGCGCTGGTGGCACTTGTGGCGGCGCCCCTCTGCTGGAAGTCCCGCGAGTGGGTAGGCCTCACGCTGCTCTGCGCCGCCGCCCCTCTCCTTCGCGCCGCCCGTAATGCGCTCGGTCTCCTGCGCCCCTCTGCAGCTTCCCTGGCTTCCCTCCTGCCGCCCGAAGTGGGCGCTCCGTGGGGCCTGCCCCTCCAAGACCCTGGGCCTCCGTGGGCAGCCGCGGCCGTGCTGGTGGAGTGTGGCACCGTCTGGGGCTCCGGAGTGGTCGTGGCACCCCGCCTCGTGGTGACTTGCCGACATGTGGTCCCCCGTGAGGCGTCCAGAGTCCTGGTGCGCCCCGCCACCCCCAAGTAAGGCCAATAAGGCTGCTCCTAATCTACCCCCTCTGAGGTCTGGATCTTAGGTTTGAGGTCTTAATCTTCAGAATTATGGAAGCCTTCTGGCGCCACGCTGATGCTTTGGTGGTGTAGTGTGAATAGAGACCTAGGACCCTCCTCTCATCCCTAGAACCTAGAACTCCAGTATAGGGAATTATGGGCCCTCTGGCAGGGGCTGATTGGGGTTTGGGCAATATGCCAAGCAACTCTGTATTTAGTAACTGTGGGGCGTCCCTGCATATCTGACTGAGCATCTTTGAGCTCCCTCTCCCCGTCTGATTTTTTTTCCGAGCAACTTATCTGTCAGCTCTGCACCCACACACCACTAGGCCCTTTAAATGGAGACTTCCTAACTCTGATTCCTCCCCACCCTCCACCCGGCCCATGGTAGTAGTAAAGTCCCAAAGTTTCAGGATGCTTTCCTACTGGAATAATGAGTTGGACCTGTACATCTTATTTATCTCTTAGATCTTAAGCAGAGCTTCTCTTTGGAATCAGAGTTAAAGATGTGGTGTTACACCTAATTAGAATGTGGGAGTGGGGCTGAGGCAGATAGATTTTACACACTTTTTGAGTGATCCTGGTGGGCAGTCAGGTTGAGATTTTATATAGTTATTTGTTCCCTCTCTGCAGGAAAAGCGCTCTTGCCCTCCTTTGCTTCCATTTGCTCTGATAGTAGGTACAGTGGCCTTGGCTTCCTGGCCTGGTTTTCTATTTCATGTTCTATTTCCTCTGTAGTTCCAGGTACTTAACTAAGCCAAAGCAAAGCAGGATAGCACCTTGGTGTTAATACTGGATGTTCTCCTGTACCTGCCTCAGTCCAGCCTTGCAGCCCAGGTCTTTCCAAATCCTGAATTCTTTCCAAATCTACTGAATTCTTGAGATTAACCCAGCTTGGCTTTGCCATAGAGGTCCCCATGGTAGCCAACAGGACAGCCATGACATTATAGGGAAGACAGATTATGAGCATTTCTCTATGTGTGCATCCCAGATTCCTCACCTCCCACCTTATTCTTCTGAGAAAACCACCAGGTCTGCTGGAAGCTACCCCTACTACTTTTTGTAGAAGGGAGCCCCTGTGTGATCTTGGGCAAGTACTTTATCTAAGCTACCTTGCCTTGAGTTGACATGTAAAGGTCTTGGAAGAGAGCCTGGTACATCATAAGTACTATAGAAGTTCTAGCATTTATGCAAATAAGGACCCAGAGTGATGAAGTCATATCATGCCTGCCTCACCAGCTGACAGGATTATCTGTATCAAAATGAAACAGTGGAGGAGTATGTTTACTCTGGCTCCTGCCACTTACTGTGTGATCTTGGAAAAGTTAGTCAACCTCTCTGGGTCTCAAATGTACCATCTAAAATGAAGATAATACCAGTGCTTAGATCACAGGGCTGTTGTGAGGACTAAGTGAATGGAGTTCATAGAGTGTTAACACCAGGCCTGGCCTACAGTGCTCACTAGGTGTCAGGTATTTATGATCATGGTGACATGCCAGATGCTTTGCAGAGAAGTACTCTACAATTGGTAAAGCATGTTTGGAAATAACCCAGAATGGTTAAATGACAGTTCAGAGTTACTGGCCTGGTAGCCATCAAGGTTGGCACCAGATCTTTTCATTCTCAAGTCCATAACTTTTACTGTCATCCATCCCCTTGTTTCTTCCCAGCACTAAAGGCTCAGAAAGCTAGCCTGTTGTTTTGTTTCCTTTGCTTCCAGGAATGCCAAGATCTGGGGACATGTGGTATTTGCCACTCAGGAGACATCTCCCTATGACATAGCGGTGGTGAGCCTGGAGGAGGACTTAGAGGGTGTTCCCATGCCTGTGCCCACGGAGCATTTCCATGAAGGTAAAAGACAGAGGGGCCCTCTGTTCTCAGGTGGACCTTGGGAAGGACAGTTAGTGTTAGACACTCAAACCCTGCAGATCAGGGGGCCAGTCTCCCAGACCAGCTCCCTTCCCCATCCCTGCTGGACTAGTGAGTCTGGGTGGCATCAAGCTGGCAAGAAATTCTGGTTACAGTGCTTTGGCCGAGGATGCTCTTGGAGGCTTGCCTGCTTGTGTCCAACATGTGTATAAGTGCTGGGGTGCAGGTGAGATCTCCAGCAAAGGATAAGCATGCCTATTCCTTAGGTCCTGTGGCAATGTAGAATGGAAATGCTGGGTTTTGGGGGCTCCTTATAACACTACAGGCTGGTCAGAGAGGTGTTGCTCTTTTAAGGCACCAGTGGCATGATTTGAGTGAAAGGCTTTGTGAATCTGCCTCAGAAGTACCAGAGGTCTCACTTTGTGCATGCAGTGTAATATAATTAAAAAGAATACAAGCTCTCTGAGCTGGCATCTCTTCTGCCATTTATTAGCCCTTTGTCCTTGGACAGACAACTTAATGTTCTCTGCCTCAGTTTTCACATCTGTATAATAGGGCTAGCTCCCTCCTCCTGGGTGTTATGAGGCATAGGTGAAGCACTCAGTCCTGTGCTTGGTGCATTCAAAGCACTTGGTTAAAGGAAGGTTTTGTAGTCATCATCACCATTTCCACCCCCCACCCACAGATGGACTTCTGAGTCCCAGGAAGGATGAATGTTAATTCTACAAAAATTTACTGAGTACCTAGCTAGGCACTGGGAACTCCAGAAAGTGACTACCCAGTCTAGTAAGGACAGAGAGCAGGGGAACAGCTTCATGCTAAGGGGTTGACTAAGCATCATGCTGGGAGCTCAGTGGAGGTTCCAGCCTCTACCTCGGGACCTGGAGAATGCTCTCTGAAGGCAGGAGTATCTGAGCAGAAAGGGCAGAGTGTTTGCAGCTTTGGAGAGAGCAGAGGTAGGGTTGGGGAGGATGCTAGACAAAGGAGGCTTTGCAGCTTCACCCTTCTTCCCTTTCTGGCAGGTGAGGCTGTCAGTGTGGTGGGCTTCGGTGTCTTTGGCCAGGTTTGTGGGCCCTCGGTGACCTCAGGCATCCTGTCAGCTGTGGTGCAGGTGGATGACACACCAGTGATGCTGCAGACCACGTGTGCTGTGCATGGCGGCTCCAGTGGGGGACCTGTCTTCTCTTGCTCAGGGGATCTCCTGGGTAAGCAGCTCGTTGGCCCTCTCCCAGGCTCCCTCATTTATAAGTCTCAGTCCTTTCTAGTGAGTGCTCAGTATCCAGCCCAGAAGCCACTCTCTTTCTGGGAAGATGATGCCTGGGAACTAGTTAACCAAAATTTTCAGGCTGTTCTGCTCCTGAGGGTAGATGCTGAGCTGTGAGGGAAAAGGTCTGGGTTCTGATACCTTCTCTGCTACTAAGCCACTCTGTGACCTTTGGTAAATCACTTAATCTTATTCAATCTGTGAACCTGAAGAGTTTATTTAGTCCAAGGGTCACAGACTCCAAAATGTACAGAGACTAGGCAGGTAAAGTGAATGAATGAATGAATGAGTGAAGACAACAGGGAGTAGAGGGTGAGGGGTGAACTGGGGTGAATATCATTCAGCATATTGTTGCCATATTATGAATAAATGTGAACCTAACACTGACTGATCTCCAGTTTTTCACAGGAAACGTGTGTGTGTGTGTGTGTGTGTGTGTGTGTGTGTGTGTGTGTGTGTGTGGTTGTAAAATCTTTTGATTTTTAAATTTGGGTAACTAATTTGAGTTTTTTTAAAAAGTATGTTTACCTATTAAAAAAAAAATCAGCATGAGTCTATTAGATACCTCCAACTGCAGTCCAGCACACAGGGTTCATGTGCACTTCCCCTTCTCTTATTTCTGAGTGCTTTCTCCCATAGTGAGAAAACTTGCTTTTATTAGCTACAATAGATTACTTATTTCTTCAACCATAGTATGACAAATAAAATCAACTATAACATTAAATATATATGTATACACATGAACACACACACATACACACAGAGATAAGTGGATACAGAAATAAGTATGTGTATGTAAGCATGCATTTATATGTATGTGTGTATATATGTATGTGTGTATATATGTACGTGTGTGTATGTATGTATGTATGTATATATGTATATATGTCCCAGCTCTGTCTGCTGTGACACCTCAGTTGTGGTGAGCACACTCCGAGCCTAGATCTCAGTTTCTGAGGGCCATTCTCTAATGAAAAGAACTGGGAACTGGTTGATTCTAGGAGTGGGATGGGAAAAATCCAGGATGAGTCTGGAGCACCTTGTGGTGCTGGAAAGGAAGGAAATGCTAACAACAGCAATATGACGGAGTATGTCAAATGTTGTAAGAAAAAAGAGCTGACTTGAAGGGGGCCCCTTTGGAATAACTTGTACAACAAACCAAATAGCAATAGTATCAGATTGTAACTCAAAGAAAAGAATGAATATTCATGAGTCCATACAGGTATAAATAAATATTTGAATTAATTTTAAAGTGGAGACAAGCAACAGCTCTTCCTTACAGATTTCCAATTAATAAATGTAGAAGAAATGAGGGAAATAAAAAGTCATTGTTGTTTCACTGCTGTAGAAATTGCTGCAAACAGGATCCACTGATGTATGCTAAAATTGGTGGGCAAAAGTTTAAGTAGAAACAGGATATTTGCCTAACCCTAAAATATTTAGTACTTTACAAAGGGGAAAATAGTAAGTCTACAGTGGAGAAACCTGGCAGATACCACATTAGCCTAGTGATCAAGGTTAACATCACAGTAATGCTGATAGATATATACCTCATAATAGAAAGCTCTGAGAAGGACACATTGGTTCTACAGTATTCTCAGTCGTATCTTGAGAAAACATATAGGTAGACCCAAATTGAGGGACAGTCTACAAAATAACTGACCCGTATTCTTCAAAGTGTCAGGGTCATGAAAAAAAAGAGACTGGAAGTGACCCAAATGAGAAGAAGCTTAGGAGACATGACAACTAAATGCTGTGTGGGATCCTGGATTGCATCCTGGAGGAGAAAAAGCATTAATGGAAACACTGGTAAAATCCACATGAGATCTGTGCTTTAGTTAATAGCATTGTACCAGGGTTAGTTTCTTAATTTTGATCAAGTTATTAACAGAAAGGAAAGCTAGATGAAGGATGTACAGGAACTCTATTATTTTGGCAAGGCTTCTGTAAGTCTAAACTTGTCTTTAAAAAGTACATGCATGAACTTGCACACACATATACACTAAGCAGGCCGGATAAAATGTGTCTGTGGGTCCTATTCATTTAGTCATCCACTCAACAAGTATGCCTCTTCTGTGCTGGGCACTGTTCCAGGTCCAGGGAGACTGCATGAGCAAAACACAAAAATCTTGCTCTCGTGGACCTGATGCTAGTTGGAGAGAAAGTTAACAAAATAAGTGAAAAAAATAGTATGTTAGATACTATTGTTAGTGTTAAGGACAAAGTAAGGCCCAGAATGGGGACCAGGGAGTGGGGAGCTGGTGTTCATGAAAGGAAGCCCAGTATCTGTCACTATGAGAGTACTTCAAGCCTCCAACAGGCCTACAGTCGCCAGAATGGAGATGGGCCTCCCTTCCTAGCCATCTGTTTTTCTCCTGATACCCTCTTTCTCTCTCCTCAACAGGCATCGTAGCCAGCAACACCCGGGACAATAACACAGGGGCCATCTACCCGCACCTGAATTTCAGCATTCCAATCACGGTGCTCCAGCCAGCCCTGCGGCAGTATAGTCAGGCTGGTGACCTGAGTGGTCTCCGAGAGCTGGACCACACCACTGAACCAGTGAGGGTGGTGTGGCGGCTGCAGCGGCCCCTGGCAGAGACCCCACGGAGCAAGCTCTAAGGCTGTGTCACCCTTTGGGGAGAAGAGTAACCAGTTTATGCCGTGGAAGTGCTGAGGTGATGGCAGCCTCAGGATCCTACACAGTACACCCCAACTGGAAGGCCTCCACATCACCACCCATGTTGTTTGGCTCTGGAGTCTGGTTCAAACTTCTCAGCCCCATGGGTCTCCAACCCAGAAGCTCATTCAGGGATGTTTTCTTCAGTCCCCATCTCTCTCTAGCCCCCTGGCATTAGATTCAGCTCTGTTATTCCCCTTCTGGGGAACCCAGCACAACTGCACGACAGCCCTGGTCCTGACAGACAGACGCTGGCTGGAAGGCAGCCATTCTGTCTGCTCCCGACCTCCTGATGGCCACTGGCTGCCTGGAGCAGCTGCTTCACTGGGGCTAGGCTCCTCTTTGCTCTTTATCAGAATTGGATTGACAGAGCACTGGGACTTCCTCAGAAAACTTTGGCAGAGAGGCCCTGCTCTGATGACCAGAGACAAAGGAAAGGAGCATTTCCCTCTTCTGCCAGACCTACGGGAAGGCAGAGTCCACAAAAGTTAGGACTCCAGTATCTTCATATGTCACGTCACTGACATGCAGAGGCACTGTGATGCAATGCCTTAGTTTTCCAGCCCATACAAAGGGTCTCAGGGATCTTGGGGGATAGAATGTGTCTGATTGAAGGGTTTAAGGATAAACAAGACCTACCTAGAAGGACCTCTATACTTTTGAGAGTTGAATCGGGAATGGGACAAGCACCAGGCACAGAAATATACCTTTTCTGTCTCATTTTCTCGGGTTTGAGCTCATGGGATACTCTTGTGCCAGACTAGTCCTGGTAGCTGGTCATGGTACAAGTCAACACTGGATGGTGCTTGTAGATCCTGAAAGGTGGTGGCCTTGGCCTGGCAGCAAGTGTTTACAGAGTGCTCAGGATGTGCCCAGGCCTGTGCTAGGTCCTGGGGGGTGTGGGAATTGGGAAGTTCAAAGGTTAATGAGACCAAGTCAGCCCCTATGAGAAGACAACCCTGCAAGTCATGAACATGCACTGTGTGCCCAGGGCCGTGTGCATGTGGGCCCTCATTGACAGATTAAATGCCATTTGGGACCTGGCCAGGGGCACTAATTCTAATTATGGAGAATCCCTGGGAGTACTTTGTATCTAACATCTATTTGTTGAGTGCCAACTCTGGGCAATCAGAGAATACTCTTGGGATGGTTGTTCTCCCTTTTATGGATTAGCAGTGGGTCTAGAAGACAGAGTAAGCCTGAGAGAAGTGCCACAGTAAATTAATGGTAGCAGGGGCAAAGGCTCAGGTCTGACTTTGCTGGGAGGAGCTGAAGGAGGGTTTACGTCAGCATGTGTGGATACCAAGGAGCTCAGGCTATTAGGGAGAAACTGGTGCAAAGAGCAAGGCAGCTCTGTCCTTTTCAGATGAAAGATTGTTCAGGGGCCCAGAGAGGGAGGATTAGGCACTGCTTCATCAAGATGACTAGAGCTGAACCCTGAAAGGAAAGTAGGTGTTTATCAAATGTACTGGAAACAGGGACAACCTGTGTTCCAGATTGAGAGCAGTGGAAGCTGGTACAAGGAAGTGTGAAAATATGTTCATGTTCTGGCAGTGCTAAATGGAGAGAAAATTGGAAAGGAGCAAGACTGGAGTCTGGAGAAACAGTCACAATGGCCTGGGTGAGAGAGAAGACACCTAAGGCAGGACTAGCTGAGCTCATGGCTGAGAGTCAGCAATGCTTCCTCCTAGATTCTGTACTATTAGACAATTTGCCTGCTATTCCTACTAATCATTAAAGTTCCATAGAACTGCCAGTGTTTCAGCATTCAAACTGTACCTTCTACTACCTCTGTCCCCCTGGAAATTCAAAGACAAATGTCCTGTGTTTAGGCAAGGAGCCCTAAAGTTCTGTTGCAAAGCAATGGGCACTGGAGTGGGGAGAGAGGAGTGATATGGAGTGAACTGCTTGGGAAGGGGCATGAAAGAGGTTGCACTGAGACTCCCTTCTTTTGGATCAAGGTGTCCTCTGGTTGCCAAGGATGTGTTGAGTATCAGACATCTTCCCTGAGTTTCATGGTTTGGGGTAGGTCTTTGAAGATGGGCCACACCAGCTATGACATGCCATGCCCAAGCCTTGTGTGGGACCACCATACACCTCTCCTCCTTCCTGGCTTGAGGTTTGTGCTACAAATTTTAGGGTCTTTCCCCTTGCACCCTGCTCATTGGAATCCTCTTCATTTATCTAGGCCCAGCACTTCCAAGAAAACTTTGACCTTCCCAAGTCCCAGGGCAGGCTGTAGTGCTCTGTATTTACTTCTGTCTCCAACAGGGCCAGGGCATGTGCCCAGTAAATTTCCGCTGCTACTTGACTCACAGTTGAGGCTCTTCTTTGCCGCTCAGTGACCTCTACCTCCCTTAGGAAACCCCTGCTGAGGGATTTCCTGGCTTTAGCATCAAGTCCCAGCTCTGCTTTACTGTGTGATTTTGCCTAAGTTCTTAGCCTGTGAGCCTCAGTTTTTTTCATCTGTGAAATGGAGATTAATAAAACCTACACTGGAGTACCCATGTGAATAGTAAATTGGAGAAGCTATCCCAAATAGTTTGTGTTCAATAAATATTAGCTATTATTTTTCTAAGAGTACTGGTAGTATTGTTTTATTAGAAATACATCATTCTGGTTGCCAGGGGTGGGTGGAGGGAGGGAGAGAGATTTGATCTCTTGGGATACTCTTGTGCCAAACTGGTCCTGGTAGCTGGTCATGGTGCCAGTTCACTGGATGGTGCTTGTAGTTTCTGAAAGATGGTGGCCTTGTCCTGGCAGCAAATGTTCACAGAGTGCTCAGGATGTGCCCAGGCCTGTGTTAATTTGAAAACTTCATTCATTTAAGCAAATATAGTGAACTCCTGGGGAACCAGGTGCTCAGTCAGTGCCAAATACTGAGGACCGAAGCAAAGTCCAACAGAATGAGATCTCTGCCCCAAAGAGCTGATCAAAGGTGGTTGCTTTCCTTGGTGTTAGAGTTTAATCCCCATCCTTCTTTCCCACAGGAGTTTCATGAGTTAAAAAAGGAGATAAAAGCTGTTTGGAAGTTTGCAAAGTCCAGGACAAATGCAAGGCTTGCGGTGCCTGGAACATCAAACCCAACTCATGGCTTTATGATGGTTCCCTATGAGACAGAATTAGGATAGGCAGGGCCCATGGGCTCTCTGCACCCACAGTCTGGCATCATTGCTCTTCTGAGTTCCTAGGGGCTGACAGAAGGATGTAGAGACTCCTATATCTCTGACTGTATTTCTTCCTTCAACCCACATTCACCAGGCAGGGTACTAACCAGGATAGGAGGAGAGGCAAGGATTCCAGAAAACTGGAAGATGCAGCCTGGGCTTTGTTGGCTAAGAACAAGAGTGGGGTACTTATGGGAGCACACTGGCTTTCTCCCAGGTCAAGATCATTTGGGG
The DNA here is from genome assembly GCA_004027375.1 of Macroglossus sobrinus. Lineage (NCBI taxonomy): Eukaryota > Metazoa > Chordata > Mammalia > Chiroptera > Pteropodidae > Macroglossus > Macroglossus sobrinus. The sequence continues at coordinate 308,977 of PVKZ01000345.1, read as the reverse complement.
CACCAACATCTTCCTGATAGAATTGCCAGTAGTATTGGATACCAGGTCTTTGATTATAGCTTTTGGAAGAGATACAGAAATAGCCACTTCTAGTATAAAGGTTCATGAAAACCAGGAAGGGTAAGGGTAGTATTCAAAAGAGTGTTGAGCTGGGAGCCAGGAAGCTGCCAATGCACTATTTAGGACTCAGGCAAGCTGAAAAGCCCATATAAAATACCTATAATAAATGCTGCAATGTATTTGTTGCTTCTCTGTGCAAGGGATCACACTAAAACACTTCACATAAATGATTTCTTTGAATCTTTTCCACAACTCTGAGGGTGGGTGCTAATATTTGCAGTAAATAGATGAAGATGGCTTATCTGTAACCAATTTAGCTTGATCCTACCATGAGGTTATAGCTTGCATCAGTCCATTTCTCTACAGATACTAGTCCAAGCTCCTTTTTATTTTATTTTATTATTTTATTAATTTAATTTTATTTATTTTATTTCACTTTATTTATTTCATTATTTATTTCATTTATTTTATTTTATTTTAATTATTTTACTTATTTTATTTTATTATTTACTTTATTTTATTTTGTCCCAGACTGCCCCCCTAACTAGTTTGCCCAATTTCAGCAGCCTTTCCCGCCCTCATCCTTTCACCACAGAACATAACTCAGACCTGTCACTCTTCTGCAGTGGCATCCCGGTGCCCTTGGGATAACAGGGACAGTCTGGAGACCTATACCAACTGGCTCACGCTGGCCACTGTGTCTTTTGCCTCTGCAATGTCTCTGCTATCACTTCATTAGACAGAAAGCAGAAACCATGTCTGTTTTGTTCTCTGTTTTATCTCCTAGCGCCTATCACGGGACCAGGCATACAGTGGTGCTCAACTGGGTTTGCATGATTATTTATATGCGTGAGGTCAGGAGGTTGGTAATCCGCCTGCCCGAGGTGGCACCGGCAGTGCCTGGGAGCCCTTGCTCTTAAGTTCCGGCGGCGTTATAGGTGTCTGGCAGAAAGTCGGGCTGGATTTTGAACTCTCCTGTCCGAGGGTCCTGGGCAGCACAGCTGGCATCAACTTTAGGGGTCATCTGTTTCAAGGTTAGGGCCGCCCCCACACACTTGTGGGCCGACAGGGAGCGCGCCAGCCGCTGCAGTTTCCGGGAGGAGGGGGGGGGTGGTCCGCCGGGGGCGTGGCCGGGGCGGAGGCGGTGCCCGGGGCGGGGGCGGTGCCCGGGGCGGGGTGGGGACGTGGCCAGGGCGGGAGGCCCGGGGTGCTGAATCACGCTGACCGGGAGCGGCCTCGGGACCTCGCCGCGACCAGAGACGCCCGGCGGAACGGCGCGGCAGTGGGAGGCGGCTGGCGTGTAAGGCGACGTGCTCGGCGGGCTCTCGAGAACACTCGCGACTGGGGGGCCCCACAGACGCCTGGAACAAGGGCGCATCAGGGCCTGGAGAAAGCAACGGACAGCGTCGGCGAGATCGGTGGGCCCGAGTGTGACCTTGGGAAGAAGGGGCTGTCGTCTTTGCGATACGGGGCTTGGGCCTGCACCACCCTTGTTCCCCTAAAACACAACAGGGAGGTTTACTTCTGGAGAAGCCAGGGCAAACTCGCCCCTTCCCGTCCGCTCCCTGAAAGTCCGGCTAAATCTTTTCAGGTAAGACGGATTACCCTATTCCCTCCTCTCCTGTCAAGGGGGTGCTCCAAGGGTCGCTGCTTGGTGGAAGCTGGTGTCACAGGGCAGGAGGAAAGCCTCCGTCTCTAGGAAGGAAATACCTGGGTTACCCAGTGCTCCACTGGCTCTGGGTGCACTAGGAGGTACGCTTCACACCTCCACGAAGTCCCAGGTTCCGTGGGGACAAAAACTAGTGGGTACTGAATTAACTCGGGTGGGGATGTTCCAGGAAGCCCAGGACTCCTGAAACCACCGGGAACTGCTTATTGGAGATGATGGTGGGCGCTTTCCTGCCTACACCACCCACCAAACACACCCTACCTGTCTCCTTCAAGGGTCCCTTTGAATCTTGGGTATACCTTGAGGGTGTGGCCAGAAGAGGCTCTTGGAAGCTGATGATCCCAGAGGAGGACAGACACAGGGTAGAGGGTCAGACAGTTTAGAGAGAGGCTTCCAGGCATCCCAGGTATATATCTTGTATTCAAAGGCTGACTAGTAAAATAAGTAAATGTGTAAAATATCAAGAAGGCCTGCTTAGTGTGCGGATATACAAGCCCTAAGCTCTCATACCCCACCTGCTCTCACCCCAGCACCTAGAGAGAAGCCCTCTGAGGACACTGTGTGTAACCCCACATCTGGAGGGCCTCCATTTCAGGGGAGGAGACTGCCTCCCTTCCTCGGGCTTACCTTACTCAGGACTACCCAGTGATTAAGTGGTGGAGCTGTGCAGAGCAAGTGTATTCCAGGGCCAGCCTAGTCTTTAGCTGGTGGTGAAATGAAGAAGCCAGGGTCTAGACACACGGGACAGATAATGGCGGTGTTACGGGAACCAATGACTGGATCCCAGGAAAATGTGCAAGTTTCATGGCCTAAGTTTTTTGTACAGGAGTGTGTATGACATTGGAGTCTGTCTGCCCAGAGCTTCCCTCTCCTGGGCATGAAAGGACAACTGCTTCTTCAGTCCCTTTTAGAAATTGTTCTTTTTTGGGTTATATTCAGCATGTATTCTCTGGGGGTCTGGCCATGGAATATCCACTTCTGAACCTGTCCTCTGGTGTCCAGTGAGGGAGGCTGTGGGCCCTGCTCCCTTCCCCATGCGGAGACGAGACATTCACTGTGCTTGGAATCGCTCTAGCAGACCCCTCATTCAGGGAGGCCACTCTGGAAACATGGCTGTAGAAATCTACACTGTGCAGCTGCGTGTTTTATTTGTAATCTCTATAAAGCAAACCTAGGTGGTGTCCTTGCTTTGATCAAAGCCCACATGATTCCTGTTGTATGTCTTCAGAGGTGTGACCTCTCAACTACTTTGACATAAATGTAACTTCCTTGCTTTTCAGTAGATTCTTAAAATCTGTATTAGAGAAGACTCCCTGGAGTGAGACTGAGTGTCCTTGATAGAGAAAACAGGATATACTGAGAAAAATTTCAGTGTAAACCAAATTGTGTGTGTGTGTTGAGGGAGGGGTAAAATTCTTTAGGAGTTGCTGGACAATTAGGATTTGTTCTTTTGGATGTCTTTTATGCTAACTTTTTTGAATCTAGGCAGATTCAGCTCTCTCCCTTGGCTTGATGTTGAGTTAAAAATCAGATGATGAGTTTGGCAGTTTCTCAAAAAAGTTAAATCTAGAGTTACCATAGGACCCAGCAATCCACTCCTAGGTATACTCAAGAGAATTAAAAATATATTTTCACACAAAAACATGTACACGAATGTTTATAGCAGCATTAGTTACAATAGCCAAAAGGTGGAAACAACTCAAATATACATCAACTGACAAATGGATAAACAAAATGTGGCATCTCCATAAAGTGGAATATTATTCAGTCATAACAAGGAATGAAATGCTGATACATGCTTGGATGAATCTTGAAAATATGATAAGTGAAATAAACTAGAAAGAAAAGGTATGGAATAGGCAAATTAGTAGATACAGAAAGATTAGCGGCTGCCAGGGCCTAGAGGGAGGAGGAAATGGGGAATGACTGCTAATAAATGTGGGTATTTTTTTTTTTTAGGGTATTGAAAATATTCTGGTATTAGAGCTTGATGATGGTCGTACAACTTTGTGAATGTACTAGAAACCACTGAATTGTACACTTTACAATAGCGAGTTTTATATGAAATAATATCTCAATTTACAAAAATTAGATGGTAGGCAGCCTGCCCTGTTTTTAAAGCTTTATTATTTCTGTAAAAATGATATACTCATTTAAAAATATTCGAACAATACAAAAAAAAAAAGCTCACGAAGAAAGAAAAACATATTCTGGTTACGTCTATGACCATATTGGTTTGGGGCGCAGGTCTGTCAGACTGTTGAGGATTGAACTTAGGCAAGTTACTGACTTTCCAAAATGGGGAGAAAAACACACCTATTCAATGCAGAGGTATGGGTAAAAGTGTAATGAATGCTAGCTCTTATAATCAGTACATGTAGGTGTGTATATGTAGCTAAGTACATTATCTGGTTGCCCATAAATGGGATTAGGCTGTACATGCTGTTCTATTATCTGACCTTTTCATGGACAAACTTTTTTTAAAGACTTAATTTTTTTAGAGTAGTTTCAGGTTTACAGCTAATTAAGGGGAAGGTATATGCTTCCCATATGCTTCCCATATGCTTCTTGTCCTCACACATGCATAGCCTCTCCTGTTATCAACATCCCTTACCAGAGGGGTACACTTATTGTAGCTGATGAGCATGCATTGACATAATCACACAAAGACCATAGTTTACATTATGAGTCATGCTTGGTCTTGTACATTCTATGCATGTGGACAAATCATGCACAAACTTTTCATGTAAAAATCATCCACTCTAAAAATAAATGGCTTCAGAATATTCCACTGAATGGGTATAAACAGTGTATCCTATAGTCTTCCATTGATGGAGTCTCCCATTGATTGAGGCTGTTGGCCCAACACCCTTGCTACATTAGAACATATAATTCAACATCATCAATTGCACACATGCTTTTTGGGCACTTATAGGGTGTGTGGCTGGAAATGCAGTTCATAGCTCAAGCCCAAGGTTTAGGTGTTTGAAAGTATGGCTGAGCAGAGGAGTCCAGCTGTGCTCAGGGGTCAGGAAAGAATTGGCCAAGGGAGAGTCTGTGTCCAAGAGTGTTAGGCAAGGGAGACTACTGAGGAAAAAGTGTGCAATCTGCTGGAGAGCTGTCAGCTCCCCATTCTGTAGTGGGAGTGTCAGAGGTCAGTAGAGGAGAGAGAAGAGCAGATTCCAGGAGAGGGTCAGGTGGCTTGGAGTATAAAATCCCCTCACCTAGCCCCTTATAGACCTGGTGTCTTCAGGCTCCAGCCCCCGCACTGGACCTCCAGAGAAGCAATTTGCCTTCGTTGAGGGTGTGCCTAGTTGGACAGGCCAGGGTTTGCCCTTTAGGGAAGCCAGGTGTTGATCCTGGGGGCGCTAAGGAGGCAGGGGTTCAACTCCTTTGGTCAATCCACTGCCCATCAGACTTGCACTGGGGTCGCTGGGCTTTTTCTCTTACCCAAGAAGAAGACCCTGTGAGGGATCCAGAGCATGCCTGGTGGTTAAAACTTGCGAACATGTAGGCCCAAACGTTGCCCTGGTGTTGTGTATGCTGGCCTCTGTCCCTCGCCCTCCTGGCCTCCCCACCTTATTCCCTGAATTTGTCCTAAGCCTTCCTTTCTGCCACTGGACTTCTTGGCCCAAGCTATTCCCTCTGTGGAGAAGGTCCTTCCCCCAGCTCTTTCCAAAGGCTCTTTCTTGAGCTTCCCTGGGTGGTCCAGTGTGACCTGACCCATGGTAGACCCCCTCTCTCTAACAAGCTGTATAGCTCCACTCTGGTGTATGCCCAGCCAGCTTGAAAGCAGAGCCCGCTGGGTGTTTCCTAGACCTCCTTGCTGGCTGCTGGTCCCAAAGGCAGGCTAGCACAGAGGCAGCAATGCTGAAGGGAACAGGTAAGACCTACTCCTTCCATAGCTTGCCTGCCTTATCACCTGCCACATTCCCAGGCCCTGCTCAGCTCCTAGTTTTCACTCCTGAATTCTGACTGGGCCCCTGGGTTTTCTTGGGTTTTGGTTCCCAGGAGATTTTCTCCTTTTGGCCCAGTTGTCCACCTGATGAACAGCTCTGGACAACCTTTCTGAGGGCCTGAAGCAGCAAAGGTGGCACTGCCTGGTGGGTACTTGTCCTGGTCCCAGCCCTGCTGAGGGCTTAGTTTCTTCCTCTGTAAATGGGTAGACTGCATAAGCCTCAGTGCACTGGGGACCACTTAGCCAGTGAGAAACTATGTTAAATTCCTGCCAATCTTCTGTGCCAGATCTACCCTCCTTCTCCAGGTTCTTCCTCCCCTAGGGACAAGTTAGGCAATGGGCATTTGAATACCAATAACGGTACCTGGAGGTCCAACCATAAGCTGCCCCCATAAATGTGGGAAGATTTGGTGCCACCATGTCTTGGAAACCTGTGTGTGCAAGGACATCTCAGGTGTCCCCTACCATTACAAGGGGTAAATAGAGACCCAGAGAGGGGAGGGGTTGTGCCTCAGGTCACACAGAGTGGTAGCCTTCCAGGTACCTACAGTGCTGCCTGAGAGAGTTCCAGGTGGGCTTGAGCATACTTCCCCATCAAGCCTTTGGGTAGCTTGCTGTCTGTCCTTCAAGGTTGGCCTGAGTCCACTTCCTCCTTCCTTGCCACCCAACCTGTCATCCCCCACTGACAACCTCCCCTCTCTGAAGCCCATAGCAGCTGTTGGGCCTCTTGCTGCTTTCTGCGCAGCCTGAGCTTTGCTTCTTTCCTTAGTGTCTCTCCTTGGCAGCTTGGTTTATTTCTGCCTCTTTTTAGAGCCCAGCACAGACCAGGGAGAAGTTTGAATGCCTGTTGTCTCTAGCCAGCATCTCCCAACAACCCCTCCCAGGCTGGCTGGGGGAGCCCAGGCAAGATTTGCCACCTTCTCCGTTTTTTGTCTGTGCTCCACGGTTCAGCATCTAGTGACCCAGCCCAGCTCTGTCCTCTACCTCAGATGTCCTCCAGTGTCTAGCTCTTGGCCAAGATTTTCTTGAAATTTAGCTCCTTAGGGACTCAACCAGGGTTTGTTCTCAGTTTGCTGGGAGCTGATCAGGCTGCTGCAGTACATGTGTGAGGGTGAGCCTGGGGTGCACTTGGCCTGCAGACTAGGCCCCCCCACCCTCTGCAGGCACTATCACTGTCTGGGCATCAGGCAGGACCATGTTTCCCCTCCCTCATTGGAGCCTGCATGATCAGAACTTCTCCCTCACCCTCTTTTCTGCCAGCAGACATTCCTTCTTGGTCATTAATCAGCACTGTTTCTTCCCCAGCAGATCTTCCTTTTTGCTTGCCCCGTCTCTTGAAGGATGTTGCTCAGCAGTCCTATTGTACATCTGCTATCTCAGGAATACTCAGGGGAATGATCGGCCCATTGCAGGCTACTCTTCCCCACCCCACTGTCATGGCCTTGGTCATACCATATCCAAGTTTGCAAGTTGATTGTTATAACCTGCTAGTTGATCTCTTTAGTCTTGGGGCTTAAGCTGGTGACCTGCAAGTCAGCAGAATCTGGTTACAGTGTTTGTTTAGTGCAGGACTTAATCAATTTTGTTTCATTCCTTTGATGTGGCCTTGCTTGCAGTTCCCCACAGGTGTGCCTACTATTTCTATTACTGTGCACCTGACCAGCTTCCCACATCACCTGGCCCTTTGAGTTTGTAAGTCCCGCCTTTACAGGGTCAGAGACCCTATCTGTCTATCTCTCTGATCATAGGATTGCATGTCAATGAACAGGATTTCAATTAATGTATGTTGTTGAGTAAGCAAATATATTGAGTGAAAAAAAAGGTGCAGAATAGTTTAATGTGTACTAAATATAATTGATTATAGATGCACAGAATATGTCTGGAAGGATTCATATAAACTTGGTAAAAGGGGATGCCTTGGAGAGGGAACCAGGTAGTTAGAGGGTCGGATGGAATTATGATATCCTTCATTACTTTGGAATTTAATTTAAATTTTACAAAATTGGAATTTTGTTAATGGATGATTACATAATTAAAAAGATCAAGTTTTGGCATTTGAGGCCTTTCTTGCTGTGTGCTCCCAGCTGCCCTCCCAGCCTCAAGTCCCCTTGACTCCAGTGTGGTCTCTCCTATCCTAGCAGTGCCTGGTTTGAGATGGGGTCCCAAGTATCGATGGACATGAAAGGCGTGCACGTGGTGATCGTGGGCGGGGGCTTTGGTGGGATTGCTGCTGCCAGCCAACTGCAGGCCTTGAACATCTCCTTCATGCTGGTGGACATGAAGGACTCCTTTCACCACAACGTGGCAGCCCTCCGGGCCTCCGTGGAGAATGGTAATGGACTTATTTCTGGGGCTTTCTTGGCAGGGGTGGTCTTGTCATGCTGTGGGTCTGGGGGTGGTTAAGGTCACTGGCCTTATGCAGCTACTATCTCAAGGCCCCAGAAATAAGATCTTGAGCTTCCCTGAGAACCTGAGCCCCAGATTGGAATCTTGGGGGTTGGTGGATACCTTAGGTATGGCACTGGCTCAGCTCTTTGGCCAAAGGCCCCCCTATTGGTATGTAGCTCAGGAAAGGTTCTGAGTTATCTGGCCTCCTGTGGGCAGCCCAGTTTTACACTGTGACCTATTTTGTGTCCACCCATTCCCCAGGGTTTGCCAAAAAGACTTTCATTTCCTACTCTGTGAGCTTCAAGGAAAGCTTCCGACAGGGCCTGGTGGTTGAGATTGATCTGAAGAAACAGATGGTGCTGCTGGAGAATGGTGAGGTGAGCACAGGGGCTGACCTGTCCATCAGCTGCTTCAGGAGGCCCCTGAAGAACATGGTTGTTGGTGGGAGGAGAGCTGAGTGGGTCTCTTCAAGGATTTAGAGAGTCTTATGTGGTCCCCAAGTATTCCCCTTACCTGATGCTGGTCAGATAGCAGATTCCTCTTAAGCAAAGGCTTGACCACAGTAGCCACAAGTGTGGGGGCAAATATTTCTTGAGCTTTTCCTATATGCTAGTCACTGTCTTAAGCCTGACAGTAATTTCATTTAATGCCCACCATGACTATGAGGGAGGTGGTAAGGCCTTACTTTACCAAGGCGGTATGTGGCTTGTCTAGGGTCCCATAGCTAGGAAGAGACTCAGCTAGGATTTCAACCCAAGTAGTTTCACTGAGCCCACATTCTGAAAGCCAGTGTTTTGGACTAGCCCCAGACCTGGCTAGCACAGGGAGCCCTCCTTGCTGGCTAGAATCAAAGGGCAGGCACAAATGTGATCTATATTCCTGGACTGGAAAGTCATGGGGGCAGAGATTTTCTTCTCTCCTGGATTCCTCAGCCCCAATGTGTAGCATGGTGCCTGGTTTATAACTACAGTGAGGTAAGCTCCATCAGTGATCTGCCACCAGCTCATCATATTGAGGGTCACCTCCAGCCTGGCCCTCTACTCTATTCAAAGCTAAAGGTTTGGGGGGTGGGATTAAAAAAGTAGACACAATTCTTTCTCTCAGTGAGTTATACGATTTAGTGTGAATCAGTCTTCCTTGAATTAATTTTAGGACTGGGGAAGCTCCCATTTGGAAAGATTACTGAGAGTCTCTTTGTCCTGTGGTTTTGGGCCAGACTTTTCAGAGCTGTGGAAGGGTCCATGAGGGCATCTCAGGCCTCCACGGGGAAAGTGGGGGCTGAGGGGGATACAGGCCCTCTGGTCTCCTACCCATCAGAGCATGTAGTTTTGTCAACTTTATATATTTAGTCTCCAAATAGGACTTTTATTCCTCTCTTCCTTCTTTTCTTCCTTTTTATTTTGGAGGGTAGGGTCAGGGACAGAGAATAGTTTCTTCTAAAATACCTAGGAGATTCTAAACTAATTCCATATTGGAAGCTTGAAACCTGCCTATTCCCTATAAATAGTTTCCTGTCTCCTACTCACCTGCCCCCTGCAGTGGTGATCTCACCCCTCCCATTTCCATGTTGGTGGCACTGTCAGGAGTGCTTTCTTAGGTATTTCCAGGTTCTAGTGCCATTCCATGGCCTAACCAGAGTGATGGTTTTGCTCCCCTCCATAGAGGGCTGCCTCAGAGTGCCCAGAGAGGCTTCGCCACTCAGTACTCCTTGCCCTGTGGGCCTGGGATTGGATGCAGAAGCCCAGGCCTACCCTCACCTTCCTTTTCCTTGCCTCTCACAGGCCCTGCCCTTCTCACATCTTATCCTGGCCACAGGCAGCACTGGGCTCTTCCCCGGCAAGTTGAATAAAGTTTGCAGTCAGCAGGAAGCCATTCAGGCCTACGAGGACATGGTGAAGCAGGTGAGCTGCCCTCTGAGCAGGGGCAGAACAGTGAGGGAAGAAGGTGGCCTCTGGAAGAGCAGAACAGCCGTGGGGATTTAGGGCTGCAGCAGGGAGACCCCAGGAGGTATTTGGGGCTGTGGCAATGGTTATAAAGACAGAAAGTTATTAGAAAGAGATTCCTGGGAGGAGGCCTTGGGATCTGTCATCAAAGTCTGTACATGAACACTGAGACCTGCTCACATATCTCTTGGTGTGTCCCTGACTCCTCTCTTGGAGCTTCCAGTTGCATAGGCCTTGTGCCTTATAGAGCAGGCTTGGATCTATGACCTCAGTCAGCTTTCACAGTGATCCTGAGAGGTGGGCAGGATGAGTCTATCTATATTGAACAATGAGGAGTGGAGACCCTAAGAGATATCCCAAAGTGAGTGCTGCCACATGAGTAAGGCCAGGACTTTTCCTCTCTGCAGAACATCTGAGAAGCCTGGGGAGAGCAGACAGGGTGGAGGGGAGGAAACAGGTTTTGAACTCAGACCTGGGCCATCCATGGTCCTGGGAAAGGAAGGCAGATAGTGATACCTGCCTCTTGGGGCAGTTGTGAGAATCGAGTAAGAAAATGTGGGGAGACACTCAGCAAGTGCCTGGCCTTGAAAAAGTACGTTTAGACCCCGAATTTGAAATGGGTTCTCCAGTCTCTTCTTTGGCCAAGGAACCCCTAGGCTGACCCATGAGGCAGGCTGGGTTTGAGGGTGCCTTACATTTCCTTCTGCTCTAGGTCCAGCGCTCACAATCCATCGTGGTGGTGGGAGGAGGCTCTGCAGGAGTGGAGATGGCAGCAGAGATTAAAACAGAGTATCCTGAGAAAGAGGTGGGCAAGCGGCCTTGACTTTGACCTCTTCTGTGTTGTCTAAGGAAAATCAGGAATTTGCTCAGGTCCTGGAAGGCAAACTCTCTTAATATAAAGTGGGAGTGTGTGTTTCCCATCTCCCGCTTTCTGTATTGGGGAATCCCCTAAAGTCCCTTCTCCTGGGAATGTTTCCTGGAGATCCAGGGGTCCTGCCTTCTGGTCCAGCTAGGAGGATCAAGCTCAGGAAAGACACCTTATAAAAGGTTAACTCCTGTGTCCCCTGCAGTGTCCTGGCCTTTGTGGTCTAGATGTAGACTTTATTACCTCTTTTGCTGACAACTAGCTTGGTCAAAGGCACCCTTAGTTGTTTTTTGTCTGGGGCAAGCAGCAGCTTCTTTGGTCCTTAAGAGATGGTAGCCTTTGCCCTCGACAGCCACATGGGGAAAGCCTGCAGTATAGCCCCTCACTGCGCATGCTGGGGAAGGACTGGCCAGCACTGCCTCCTGCCCATGGAAGAGTGTCTCTGTTTCCTTTTAATAATGGAGGGGTAAAGCACCTGCCTGGTACCCTGGAGAGAAAGAGAACATCCTGCTAGGCTGTAAAGGGTCAGCTGAGGGCTGAGTGATGATTAATAGTTATGGATCCTGGGGACAAGAGATTGCTGGCAGCTGGTGCCAGATGAGCTTCAGGGTGTAACATGGAGCCTGTGACTCGATCTTTTTCCCTAGGGAAAGGCAGGTTGGTGTTAAAGAGTAAGATCTATATGGCTAATTTAATTATACAGTTGTTTTTTGATGAATTGTTGGAAATTATGACTGATTAAGGTGAAATTTTATTAATTTTATGAGAGAAGTAACTCAGTATAACTTCCATGTATTCATAATTAGACAAATAAGGGCAGTGGTAGTCACCATTTCATAAGGACTCAGTATGTGCTGAGTTATGTGCTTTATACACATTTTCTCCTTTCATCATTGAAAAGTTCCCACTAGTGGGACTGTGATCTCATCTTACTGAGTTGTCAGGCAGTTTCTGAATAAGTATCCTTGATGGGATTTCAACCCAGTCTGATTTCAAAGTCCAAGCATTGAATACCATTCTAGGCTGTCTCCTACTTCCCTGTGCTGACCCAAAAGCAAGTAGATGTGCCTGATAGTGCCAATTTTAGAACCAGCTTGAATGTAAATGTCAGTCTGATATACACAGTTAGAATGCAAATGGCTTATATGTATAGTCGTAAGTGCCCAAGGATGCTTGAAGATAGCTTTCTGCATGGTCCTGGGGGTAGGTTGTGGAGCACTGGCGCATTCTGAGCGTTCTAGACAGGGACATGAGGCTCCAGCCCAGCTCTCCGTCAGTTTACTGGCTCTGGTGTTGGGCAGATTACTTCACTTGGGTCTGTTCCCTATCCTGTAAACCAGAGGTAGGGGAGGAGGTGGGGAAGATGGAGTGATGCGTTTTTAAGCCTTTTCATGTGAGCAGGAGACCCAGTGGTTCCTTCTCTCTTGTGGTTGTTTGTCCCCAGGTTACTCTCATTCACTCCCAAGTGGCCCTCGCTGACAAGGAGCTTCTGCCCTGTGTCCGGCAGGAAGTGAAGGAGATCCTGCTCCGGAAAGGCGTGCAGTTGCTGCTGAGTACGTGCAAGTCCCTCCCTGCACTGCCCCTCTCCTTGGCCTAGTGAGACTGGGCTCACAGGCATGGTCACTGTCCCCGGCTCGCTCTGTGTCCTGAGGTTGAGCATCAAGCCCTGTTGTCCAGCTAGAGGTTGTGTCTGTCCCTGGGCAGGGCAGAGGCCCTGATACTTATAGGATTTCCATGCTGCAGAGGCAGCACTGTCTGTAGACAATTGCTTTAGACACTGTGCAGGAGGTACTTATTTGTTGAATGATTTAAAAATCATCTAAAGCATTTGACTTGAATTATGATGCCTCTGCACTGGGGAGAATAGGGTTTTTTGGGTTTGTTTTGAGGGTGATGAGGAATGTGGTTTTCGTCTAGGGCAAGAGGGAAGAGAACCACCCAGCCTGGTAGAGAGTGGGGCTCTAACCCCAGTGGTGTGGCTGCCATACTTGCAGGGCTCAACCTCCTTGTTTTTTGCAGGAAGCCCATACTGCCTCTTGGTCTCCTTGTACCTCACTTTTTAGTACTGTGACTTTCCTTGCTTTTCCTTTGTTAGTGTGCCTGGCTCATCCTGCCTGGTCAGGACGTGATAGCTGACAATTAGGGAGGAGTGTTGGAAGTCTTCCTCAAATAGCTTTCCCCAGAACTTGGAAAATTCAACCTCGAATTACTTCTTGGAACTTTCTTCCCAGTGGATCCCTTGGGGCCAGTTATCCAGATTGTGCTTCTTGAGGCATCAGAGTGTACTGGGAGAGGGGCAGGGGAGGAAGGAGGGAATGAGTCATTGCCTAGTTGGGCCACAATGTCCAGGCCTTTCCTGTGGGTCTCTAGCCTTCCCCAGGTCAGCCTTGGCTTGGACCCCAGCCTTGATTAAGAGGTCATCCTCTGCCAGCCTCCTGGTCACAGACCTCCCTTGATAGGTGAACGGGTGAACAATTTGGAGGAGCTGCCTATCAATGAGTATCGAGAGTGCATCAAAGTGCGAACGGACAAAGGCACAGAGATGACCACCAACCTGGTGATTATCTGCAACGGTATCAAGATCAACAGCTTTGCCTACCACAGTACGTTCGGTAAGCAGGAGGCTGAGCTGTTTCCCACTCCCCAGATGGTCACCTCACTCTCCAGCCTCTCAAGAAGGCCCCACAGGCCTCTCCCCAAGGAATTGGTACCACCCTGCCTTCCACTTCTATCCTAGCAGCTCATGTCTCTTCTGGTGACATCCAAATTTTAAATTCAAATTCTGGTCCACTCTTGCCGTGCTCTTCTCTGCTGTGATGATGATGACTTAGCCAAAAATGCCCAAAGTGACCAGAATTTTCCAAAATTGGGGCTTGCTCCCTAGTGGTGAGAGGTGAGAACAGGTTTCAGAGAGATGAAAAAGATCCATTTTCTGTTTCATCCTTGGAACACATGCGGAGGAAATTCAGGGTCAGATCTTTCTCTGTTCACAGGTATGCTGCTCTCCTCAACCCGATCCAGATGCTTGGCCACTTGAGCTTGGAACAACCACTGGGGAATGGGGGCAGCAATGTGACCTCATGCTCTTAAAGCTCAATATTGAACTGTCTAGCTAACTGGAGAGCAGGAGGACTGATGGCCTCCATGTGTGAGCTGGAGACTCAGTGGCTCCTTTTCAGGCTCTGTGTTTATTGTGTCCCCATCATTTATTCCCGAGTCCCCTTCTTGCTTATGTTTTGTGCCCTGCAGGAAAGACTTCTCTAATCCCAGAGGAAGGAAGTTAGTCCAGACGAGGCGTGGGTGTGAGATTGGGGGCATATAATGGAGAGATCCCAGAATTTAACACCTAATTGTCCTAATGATATATTTTCAAAGTACCTTAAAATGAAAAGTTTATCATTTATAAAAGCCCTGCATTCATATAAAAAATCTGATCCATGTTCAAAAGTAAATTCAAGACTTGGCTAAATTATAAACTTAATCACTGTTAGTTAAACTTACAGAGTTATGTATATTATGTAAAATGACACTTGCTGTGTTTCTGACCAGTTTCTACCCTGGAACAGTAACCTTACCTTTGCAGGAAAAGTTCTGAGGTAGGGACTTTGGGCAGAGAGGAATTAGGTGGGAGGCTTGCTTGTGGAGGGCAGCCTTTGGAAGGTGCTTAGCACTGGAGCTTCTTTTCACCACATTCTGGGGCCACTTAGCATAGCAGCTCAGGATCTTGGTTTTGTGTTGGTTTTCCCTGGCAGATAGCCAGCTGGCCAGCAACGGCACCCTGAGGGTGAATGAGTACCTCCAGGTGGAGGGCTGCAACCACATCTACGCTATCGGTGACTGTGCCGATGTGAAGGAGCCCAAGATGGCCTATCATGCTGGTCTCCATGCCAACGTCGCTGTGGCCAACATCGTCAACTCCATCAAACAGAGGCCCCTCAAGGCCTACAAGCCGGGTAAGGGAGCCCCACATGCTTCATCGTTTAGAGAGTTGGGGTTAGACATGGTGAAGCCTTTGTGGGCTTTGAGATAACTGACTGCTAGGACAAATTTTCAAAGCTGGAGACAAAACACCCCATAGAGCACTTTAACAATAGTTTGGGAATTAATAAGTAAATCTTGGAATTGCAGGCCCATGATTGATGAGCAGGATTCTAGTTTGTGCCTCTGCTCCACAGGTGCACTGACCTTCCTCCTAGCCATGGGGAGAAATGACGGTGTGGGCCAGATTGGTGGCTTCTACGTGGGACGGTTCATGGTCCGGCTGGCCAAGAGCCGGGACCTGTTCATCTCCACAAGCTGGAAAACCATGAGGCAGTCTCCGCCCTGATGGAGAGGCTGGGCGGGAGATGAGGTACTGCTGCTGCCAGTGAATGGATTGCTTGACAAATGGTACTCATCTGACAAGTGCCAAAGGGCAAAAACTCTTTCTGGGATAAGATGCCAGTGATGTCCTGACTAGAAACACAACTTATAGAAAACCAAAAAAGGAGAGACAGAGATAGAAATTTTAAAAAAGACACCCCCTAGAGGACTCTTTCTGGGTTTGGAAAGGTCTGCTTGCCACATGCTGGCTGAATGCTTCACTTGGTCCTGGGGAGGGCACAGTTGGCCTCCTCTACCCCAGGATATGTGTATGCCTGTGCACATGGAGTGTGGCATTCGGAGCTCTCAGAGTAGAGTGGAGAGCAGGGTCTTCTGGCGTGGAATCCTGTCTGTAAGGGCAGGAAGGAGGGCCTACAAAGTGAGATCAGCTAAAGAAGGGAAGCTGGGGTGGAGGTGGCCCGCACCCCAAACTCTCCCTTTGTTTAGGTGCTAGGGAAGCCAATACATCCTGTAACACCAGTTTGTTAACAGGAGCCCGATTTTAAACTGTTAGTCCCTAGTCTTTAATCTTCATGAAACTTTTCTATTTTTAGATTCTGATTATATCCTATGTTATATTTAAGAAGAGAGAAAAATGTCCCTTTTGGTTAGTTCACCCTAACAGAGTGAGTTTTTACAAAGCTATCAGGAGTGAAGACTGAAGCTTGGCCTGCCAGCCTCTGGAAGTGTTTAAGAAAAGGCAGCCGAGCTAATGTCACCTTTAGGTGGGTTGCCATCTGGTTGATATTCATGGAGCAGCTGAGGTGGGGGGTTAGCAGGTGAACCCCTGCATGCTTCTGAGCTGTTGTCATGGGTAAATTTATGTGACAAAGCTCCAGCTGATATTGGGGGACCCTGGGGGAACCTTTGCAGTTAGTGCTTCTGGTTTCCTGGCCAACCTTAATGTCACTTATTTGGAGGCCCAGTGATGTGGCAGTAATGCTTGCCACCGGCAGTGTTAAGTTATATAAATGACTCTTCTATTTGTGGGGGAACTTCCAATCTGGAAGAATCCATTTTGGACCACGTAAGTTAACTCTCTACAGCAGAAGTGACTGATGAATTCATCTGAATAAACTCAGGCCCTGACCCTGCCAACCCTCCTCCTCTCTGCCATTTTTGATGGTGGCCTCTGGGTACTTGGCCAGAGTCCTTGGGCACCAGCCTCACTGGGGTTCTCAGTCCATCCATTTGGGCCATGGCCCAGGCCACAGTGAGACATGTGCCTCCCAAGGATGTCTGTCCTGTCGGAGCTCTGCCCAGGGCTGCGTTCCTGAGGACCACGGCCAATCAGGCCTCGCTTCTGGAAGCAGGACCTGCCACCTAAGAAACAGGCAGTGTTCTTTTTATAACATCTTAGACATGTCCACTCATGAGGACACAATTTTCCAAACTGAGGAAAATGTTGCAATAAAAGACTATGTTGTAAGAAAGACACTGGATCTTTTATTTTTTTCCTTTCATTTTCTTTTTCTTAAAAAACAAAACAAAACAAAACAGAAAAAAGCCTGAAGTAAAACCTTTTAAAGAGTAGTTACAGATATTAAAGGGGTAGGGTGGGGGCGCTAAAACAAAAGCAAAGCACCAGTGAGATGCCTTTCTAATTTTCTTCTCCCCATCGCTGAATACAGACAGCCAACAAAGCCCGAGTCAGGTTTATGCCCTCTTCCCTTGTAAAAGGAGAAACAGAAGACTTAAGAATTTAGAAAGACTGTGTGTGTGTGTGTGTGTGTGTGTGTGTGTGTGTGTGTAAAAGTCAGTGCTATAAATCTAAAACGAAGTCTGTTTTTTTAAAAAGTTCTAAAACAACAGGGGGGAAACACATGGAAAGACCCCTTGTAGAGACCTGGTTTTTAGGATTGAGGATCTTTTTAACAATATAAAATGCAAAGAGCTCCTTCTGTAGGCAGGACCTGCTCCTGCAGCCTCTGCCACCCGCTTCCCTTCAGCTGCCCTCCACTCCCCTGTGGCACCCTTCCTCTTTCCTTTTAAAAAACAAAACCAACTCCTACAACTTTGATTTTCCTCTGACTCCTGTTGCAAAGTGCAGCCATGGCTGAGGCAGCTACTTGGTGTCGAGCTTGGCCATCTCCTGCACATAGATGCCGATGCTCTCGCTGTCGAAGAGCAGGAAGTAGACGTTCTTCAGCGAGGATGCGCTTGAGTCGTCAAAATGGGCTGAGATGGCTTTGAGGGTTACCTGGGCGGCCGTCTGTTTGGGGAAGCAGTTTCTGTGCCAAAGAAAAAGAATGGCCCACATCACTTTGGACCCCTGGATGCATGGAGTAACTCAGTCTTGGGTGAGGGGAATGTGGGTCCTTTTTATCTTGGCAGTGGGCCCTGGTTTCTATTGCATGGGGTCTCACTGTATGCAGGCTGCTCCACTCATGATCTCCTTTGACACTAGTCAGAGGGATAGCTTTGGGGGACAAGCAGAGGATGTGTCTACACTTTACAGGTGACACACTCACTCAGAGATGCAGTGGTTTTAGCCAAGGTCATAGGGCTGGCTCGTGAGCAGTACCCTGTGCTTGAATCTACATAGCCTGACCGAAGTTGGGCTCAGCTTTAAAAAGACTACCAATTCAGCATTTCAAATACTTGGTCTTCGAAAAAAGCACATGAAGTTTTTTATTAGCTCCCTCAAAACTGGGTTATGTCATAAATGGACTGTTTATTAAAGGGCAAAAATGTATGCTCAAAAATGTAACTTCCTAATTCTCTTAGGCTCTTAATCTTCTCATCAACCCATAGAGATGTGGCTCTGGACTAGGCCCCAAACATGAGGAAGCCATGACAAAGCTGTCTTCCAGGGTGGGCCATGGCACCAATCTCAGTGGACATATCTATCGTGATCATTTGGGGTCAGCCATCAAGCCTGCTTGGGAGAATACAAGATGGGCCTGCATGATATGAATTCTCACTTGTATATAGTGTCCCAGTCCAGGACATCATGGCACGTGATCCCAGCTATGCAAAGAATTCAGCCCACAGCCTTTGCGCTGGGCTGCGGAGACCCAGTGCTTCTTGCTTAGGTTGGGATAGGATTACAGCCAGAAGGCAGGTCTCATATCCCTCCTGGCCTTCCCAAGACTCGGCTAAAACATGTCTTCAGATTATAAATCATATCTATATTACAGGGGCATCAATCTGTTGAGAGGGCATTCAAAATAACTTGCTATGAGCAGATGTGAGAAGTAATGAGAGGATATGCTGCACGTGAAGACAGATATCCTTGTTATTTACCAGAAATACTGCTCTTGTGCCCAGTTAGAACAGTCATTTCTCCTAAACCCCCAAGGCAAACCCTAGGTGAGAGCCTTTCGTCTCTCGGTGTGCACGTCAGAGCCTCAGCCTCCTGCCTTCCTGCTCCAGAGCAGCATCTGGAGTGAGTCTGAGATTCTGCATTTTACCCTGGTGGGGTCGCTGCTGCTGGGCCACGGACCAAACTTTTGAATAGCAAGGCCTTCAAGCCTGATGTTTTCTGATCATGTGACCTAAATGAACAGCTGGTGGAATGTGGGTTTTGAACTCTCAAAAAAGTGCTTCCCACTGCTCCCCAAAGCTACCTGTTTCCATGTTTTTTGAAGGATGGAGGCTGGGTTTCTTGCTTTATCACCTGGTTAGCATGTTTGGCTGAGCTGGCAGCCTTGGTCATGTCATCTGGAATGGCCAGAATGGATGTGAATAAGTGGAAGAGCTGCTGGCTCCCAGGGAGAAGGCTGGAAGAATAAACTCAGAACCTCTGTTGCTTGCCTGGAGAAGTGCCTCTTACCTGCCACTGGGGAAGGGTGGGAAGGCAACAGACTTTAGCTTCTTGTCCTCTGCTGCTGACAGGCAGTTTTTGATGGTCTCTTCAAGCTGCTCTTCACATTTGTCGGAGCCCCACTGAGGGATGTGACAGTGGATGACAAATTTAGCTGCAAGTCCGCTGGATTGGCTGACGGCGGCTGGGACATGAGAAAGAAATGCTGCAGGTTATTTCGTAGTCTTCACCTTAAGTCAGGGGATTAGGATGAATCTCACATGTACCTGATAGGTGTGGGGGGCACAAAGAGGTGATAGGGAAGTTGACAGGACAACGAATGTCCCACGCCTCCAACTATATGTTTACAGAGAGCAGGAGCTATGTCGGAATTGTTATGGACAGTCGGCACAAGCATCACATAGATGCGTTTATAGCTGATGTGACAGCACATGACTTTCAAGTGGTCTGCCAACTACTTCAGGCTACCTACTCATGATGGTTTCTTATCGAAGGTACACATCAGAATCATCTCTGGTGGCTGTGGTAGGCTGAGGAGTGGCCTCTCCAAAAAGTCCACACCCTAATCCCTGGCACCTGTGAATGTTACCTTCACGGCGAAAGGGACTTTGCAGATGTGATTCTGTGAAGGATTCTGAGATGGGGATATTATTTTTATAAGAAAGAGGCAGGGAGGTCAGCGTAGGAGAAGGTGATGTGATGATGGAGCAGAGATCAGAGATGCTGCCAAGAGCCAAGGAAAAGTAGCAGCCTAGAAGCTGAAAAAGGCAAGCAACAGCTTCTCTGAGAAGGAAACAACCCTGCCAGCACCTTGATTTTAGTTTTTTAACACTGCTTGTGGTCTTCTGACCTCCAGAACTCTTATGAGAATAAATATGTATTGTTTGAAGCCACTAAATTTATGGCTATTTGTTACAGTGATAGAAAACTAATGGCTTTTAGACATTTTAACAAATAGACATGTACACTCCCCACCCCCTACCCCAAGATCCTGATGTAGCAGGTCTGGTGAAGGTCTTGTGCTAGTGATTTAGGACCCTCCATAGGTTAAGAGCCACTGCTCCAGACCATACATTCTCTCCGACAGGGATTGTCTTTTGATCACTTCTACATATCTGAGAAGCCTACAGGGAGCGAGCATTCACACAGGTTGCGAGTTGTGCCCCAGGTCCACCATGTGCCAGCAAATTCCTCACTCACTCCTGAAACTTGATTCCTCTTTCTCCCACTCTGTCACTGGAACACCAGTTGGTTTCCTCACACTTGTCTCATTCCAGGACCATCTGCTTCATTTCCACCACAACTTCTTGCCCTGTCCCACCTAGCTTTCTGGCTAGTCAGCCTGGACTGAGCTGTGTTCTTCCAGAGAAAAGTTGTGTTTGCTTCTATGTCACCTGGGGATACTACCAAACCAAGGTCATGTCCCAGTGATTTCCCTGCCTGAGGTTTTTGTGCCACCCTGGATTCTGCTACAAATCTGGAGGAGTACTGGCTTGTGGTTCAGATTCTCCAGTGAGGCCTTTCCCCTGCTCGGTCCACCCAATACCAAGGTCAAGATACATACTGTTGCCCTTTCTGCATGGTGAGTTCATGTCTTGCTTGCTGTTAAACTGAATGTGTCCTGGCTTTATGTGGGGTCTCCTACTAGACACCCCATCTAGAAATCTATTCTTTTTAAATGGTATATACAATAGGGAATATTTTATAAGTGATGGTGTTTTGAAACTAAATAAAATATGATGTTAGAACCTGATGAATTATATCCCCTTTTCCAGATTCGCCCTCACCAATGCCTTCTTCCCAGGTGGCTACCAGCCCCAGGCCACAGAGACTCAGATCTAACAGATTCATACCGGTTTCTTAGCTAATGATTGTTCCCCGCAGCCCTCTCCTTCCTCCTGGATTCACTTGTTTCTCCCAGTGAGGCCTTCTGTAGTCCTTTCAGTGAGCATCTGTGGATTTCTAACCCTCAACTTTTCCATGCCCAAATTATGCACTACCCACCTTCCATCTTGAATAATAACAAAGCACCATGTGGAATTCTTGGTTGACAGGTTTTCCCTTCTGTACTTTGAAGATATTTCTTTCCCATCTCCAACCATCTTGTGTTGCTTACGAGAAGTCCACTGTCAGGATAACGGTCTTTACAAACTATCTGTCTTTCCTTTTGGGTCGCTTTCCAAGTTTCTATTTCTAAATTTCTGAAGTGTTACCACAATGGGCCAAGTTTTTTATTTATTTTCATTTATTATACTCAATACTTTAACCTGAGGACTCATGAATTTCATTCTGGAAAATTTTCAGCCTAAATACTGCTTTTCTACTTTGTATTTTCTGCCTCTGGAACTCTGTTTAGAAGTATGCGGAGCCTCTCATTCTATGTAGAGCAGCTCTCTTTTTCTTGCCTTCTCACCCTGTCAGGCAGTTTTCTGGGTGCCTCTCCCAGAACCCCCAGGTCCAATCTTAGAGTTCAGGGATCTGTCTCATAGTCATGTAGGGGTGTGGCAGATTCAGACATTGAGCCAGTGGGCAACATGGCCCCAGGCCTGGGTGAGGGGCTCCCTGCTCCCTTCAGCTACCCTAGAAAACAGATTTCACACAAGCCACAGCCCTGGATGGTGGTCACAGCTAAAGGCTATGGGAGTTTTATCCAGCATTTGCTTTCAGCACTGAGCCTGGCTCTGGTCCCCTCTTGGGTGAAGCGACTCCAGTGTTAAGAGCTGACTTCCTGATGGTTCTGCATATTACCAGACTTGGAACCCAGTGACCGCAGCTTAGACCTCCCTCACTGCTGCCACATGTAGCTCTCGTGTCTCTGCTCACATGTATGTTTGTCATATTTCAATGTGGCTCTATCTTAAAAATTTAAAAAAGAAACTCTCATTGCTATACATGTAAGAGAGTGGTGTGTGCAGATTGTAGAGCACGGACACATGTTCTTTCCTGACTGGAACTTCCATTACTTTTCCAGCAATCAAATCTGATCATGACAGTCCCCAGCGTAAACTTTCAAAGGTGCCTCTTTCATTTATATAAGATCTTCCATCTGCTGCTCCCTTTTGGATCATGACCCAAGCCTTTTCACATACAACACCCTTATGGCCCTGAGTGGGTCTTACACCCTCATGGAGACTCCCCAATTCCTCCAAGCAGAGGGTAAGCACTATAGTCCTGTTCCCATCTCTCTGTGCCCCACTTGTGTGCCTGTCTTTCCTCTTTGACTGTTCAGTGCTTGAGAGCAGGAGTGGGATTTATTATCTTTGGAGCCCCAGCATGAGGGCAGTAGTTGGCATTGACTACCTGGTCACTGGGGGTGGTGTGGGTGGGGACACAAATTGAAGTTAGACCCGCTTGTCAAAAGTTACCCAATAAGCTTGAAAACAGGTGTTCAGATAAAAACGTGTACACAAATATTCATAGTGGCTCTATTTACAATATCTAAAGGAGGAAACAAGTGATGAATGGATAAACCAAATGGAACATTATTCAGCTCTAAGGAGGAATGAAGTTCTGATATGTGCTACAACATGCATGAACATTGAACAAATTGTTATGTGAAAGAAGTCAGACACAAAAGGTCACATGTTCTATGACTCCATTTATACAACCTATCCAGAACAGGTGAATCCATGCAACAGAGGCAGAGTGGTGGCTGCCAGTGCTGGGGGAACAGGATGACTGTTTAACGTGAGGTTACCCAATAGCAACAGACTATTTTTGGGTGACTTGATGCAAACTGACTTGAACTATCCAGACACTTTATAGTCCCCAAGGTGTATGAAACAATCTCAAAGACTTGCTGAAATTTAAAAAGATAGCTTTCTGACAAGTTATGGCATATTTTGTTTTGTAAACTGATTATGTGTGAAGTTAGAGAGGGAGGTGGTGAGGCTGTGCAGGGAATATAGGCCCAATTCACACTTACCTTCAGCAACTTCCAAAGGGCCCTGGGATTTGCGGAGCTCTTTTACTGTTTCCAAGAACTCTTTTCCCCCAGCCTTTTCCAAGGCCTTACCTGTGAAGAATAAGGGGAAGCCACTGTGGTTGCTCTTTTCAATATCATTAATTATACTGTTTGACATACTTTTACTAAGCAAGAAACAAACAAACCACGTTTGGAAAGTAGGAATCAAACTTTGCAACTGAAATCCTGGTTTGCCAGTTGTCACTGGTGGCAGGGGTCTCTGGCCTTTGGCAGGGGTCCCCAATACCTGGGGACGGTACCGGTCCTGGTCTGTGACCTATTAGAAACTAGGCCACATTGCAAGAGGTGAGCAGCAGAGGAGCAAGCAAAGCTTTACCCGTGTTTAGAGTCGCTCCCCAGTGCTAGCATCACCGCCTCAGCTCCACCTCAGATGATCAAGCATTAGATTCTCATAGGATCACTGGTCCCTGGTGTCAAAAAGATTGAGAATTGCTGTAGTAGGACTTAGACTCTAGCAAACTCTTGTAAAGGACCTTTTAAGGGATGATGTGGCCATAAAGTGTTCTCATAACATAAATCCTGAAGATGATTTTTTTTTTTAAATTGAGGCTCCAGTGTTCTCTTCTTTGGGTTTAGTACCTGCGGTGTGTTGGTTAAATTCAGTGTCTTGATGTGATGGCAGTGTCCTACACTGCAGGGCATCTCACAGACCCTCTTGTCATTAGCTCCTAAGCCTAGTTTCAGAGCCACCCTTGTGGATGCAGTCTCAATGGGGAGTCCAAGCCCCAGGTGACCGATGGCTTGGCAGGAACCCCTAGGTGGAGAGCTCTTGGGTCCTGTTCCCATCTCACCACCACCAATGTGTTGTAAGTCCTTGGGATCAAAAGACAGACACAGGCCAAGAGTAGTCTGGAATGTTGTCCCCCAATCTGGGCCTTAAATTTCAATGGAAAAATACAGAGATCTGAGTCACTAATCGCTGAGGACCTTCCTGCTGAGAGAGTCCTTGAGTATTTGATGTTAAGGCAATTCCCTACTCAATATTTCAGGGAAGTCCCAGGAGATGGCAGGATTCTACCTCTGGCCCAGCATAAACCCTACCATGTGCCTCAGGGGATCATCATGCCTCTGAGATGACATAATGGTGTTTCGTCCAGACCAGGATGACTGCTGATGTCAGGTAGGAGGTGAGGTATTTCCTCTCATATATTTCCATCTTCTGTTGAATTTGGTGATCTGGATGTCTGGGGCAAGTTTTAGCTTTCTCTCCTTATGGTTATTAGTATTATTATTATTCAGTTAAGAGGTTTTCCTAGAGACTGGGCGATGGAGCTTCCTCGCTCCACACTCAGACACTCAAGTTTATTTGGAGAGCCACAGTGCATTATGCAGACCAATTAGAAAAAATATTAATTCCAGCAGTCACTCTCCCCTGGGATGGAGTTGGGGAGGGGGCTTCTTCATCAGAGTGCTTGGGTTTCAATGATAGAATTTGGAAACGATGATTGTGGGCTATGCCGAATGTCTTGAAGTCTCCTTTCTGGCCCTCAGACTCCTGGCTAGTGTCGATCTGTGTGATCACAGTAGGCTGGAGGAGGCCAGGTAATCAAAGCTGGTAGCCAAGTCCATGCTGAGGAGTAGGGGAAATAGGTTTAAGCTGCTTCACTCAGGTCAGGGGTCAGATGGGAACATGTAAAAGGCAAGGTGAGCGCACCCTCTTCCCTGAGGACTTCTAAGAATAAAGCAGCGCGGAGAGTTGATGAGGGGACTTTTTCCTCGTGGAAGCATTCCAGTGAAGAAATGAAGAAGGAATGCTAGAATGAGAACATCCCCACTTTGCAGGCCCTATTGAACAGAGAAACCTAGAGAAGAAGCATCCACAGGAGACAACCAACCAGGCCTTATGTGCCTCCTGATGGAAGAACATCCCATTTGCTCAGGTTGTCCTGCCAAAAATTTTTGAGCCTGAATCTTATTAAGTCTCTAGATCAACTATCAACTTATAAAAAAGACAAAAAAACCCCAAACAAACCATGTTTTAATGACATCAGGAGGATGCTCCAGACTGTGGGAAACCCTACAGGAAAAATGAATGGCCCAGCTTCCTCAACAAATAAATAAATTGCAAAAAAAAAAAAAAAAAAAAAAAAAAAAAAAAAAAAAAAAAAAAAAAAAAAAAAAAAAAAAAAAAAAAAAAAAAAAAAAAAAAAAAAAAAGAGAGAGAGAGAGAGAGAGAGAGAGAGAGAGAGAGAGAGAGTGATTGGAAGGTATGGGTTATAAAAAACTTAAGAGGCTTATCAACCAATTGCAATATGTGACCTTATTTGGATCCTGAATCAAATAAGCAAATTTAAAAAATTAATGGACAATTCTGACATAACTGAATTTGAAAACTAACTGATATTTAATGATTAATTTTTTTAGTTGTGATAATGGTATTATGATTATGTTGTAAAAAAAAAAACAGCCCTCAAGCAGGGTCAGGCTTGGTTAGTACTTGGATGGGAGACCACCTAGGTAGTGCTGTAGGCGGTAAAAAATAAAAAATAAGGATGGTAAGCTGACAAGGTCCTTGCGATCTGTGAGGTCAATGAAAGGTTGCCTCACCGCCCCCTCAAAAAAATAGCCCTCATTATTCTGAAATATTCACAGATAAAATGATAGGACATCTGGAGGGATGTGTGTGGGGGCAGAGCTAAAGAAAACTTGGTCATGGGTTGATGATTATTGCAACTAGGTGTCTTGGGTTTCATTATACTCCTCTGCTATTTTTATATAGGCTTGAACTTTCCAGTAATAACATACATGTTTTAAAAAGAATAAATCAGGGCCTTATTTGCATGGGGTTACTGGTTTAGGCAATGGTAGTGGAGATGGTAGTGGAATCATCATAGGAGGGACTCTTTCTAACAAAACAGCAACAATAAAGATGATCATTTATCAAATGCTTATGAGCCTGCCACTAACAGGTGAGGAAACTAAGGTCCAGAGAGCTAAGAAAGCTGCCCCAAATCACACAGCTAGGAAGTGATTTATAAAATCCAGGGCACAGACCCAGGCTGACTCCAGAACCTTCCTGCTGGGATCTGAGCTTGAGTTTTTCCTCTAATACCACAATTCTTTCTATTCTACCACCACCCTACTACCTAAAAAAAAAAAGAAAAAAGAAAAATCATTATTGTTTTTCTATATAAAAATACAAACTACAGAAATGATAAAGTAGGACAGTACCACTTATTTTTCTTGTGAGAAGCTAGGCATACACTTCAAAACAGAGCTCAAGATTAAGGCTACCAGGGGAGTCTTTCCACAGGGGTGTAGAGTTGGCAGTTGGTAGGACCTGAGCTGGGTTTGAAGAGTAAAGAAGGAATTTTCACCACTGCTGCTTCTGTGCAAGAGAAGTCCTGTATCTCTGTAATGAATCCCCACCTCTCCCCAGTGCTGTCCTATTTTCTTTCCAGCAAAGCAAGTGGCTTCTGATGTTAAGTGGGAAACATAAGTGGACCTGGCAGTCTGGGGCCACTGGTGCTGCCATCTAGGGCTGAACTACTAGCAATTGCTTCAAGCCACCTATATGAAGCCAACCCTGCATCTTAGGGACAAAGCCCTTCTTTGCTCACCTGACTCTTTCAATGAAGAGGTTATGCCACTTCTGTGTTGTGAAAATGGATTACAGTGACCATTTAGTATATTATTTCTAGTACCCTTGATAGCTTACCTTTCCAAGCCCCTCCATTTAGCCTGGTAATAGCTCCCACCTTAAAGACGACCTAACTTTTCCCAGAGGCCCATTTCCCTTTTACCAATGATGTTCTTAATGTTTAAGCTTAAAATACATGTAGAGTTTTACCCCAAACATGTACAATAATGGTTAAAGCATTATATAGTCCAAACTGGAAACTAGCCAAATGCCACTAGTGGTAGGATGGATTAACAAATTGTGGTATGTTCCTACAGTGGAATACTATACAGCAAAGAAAATGAACAAACAATAGTCACACTCAACAATATGGGTAGATTTCACAAATATAAAGTTTAGCAAAAAGAGCCAGACACAAAAGAAGACATAATGCATGATTTCATTTACATAAAATCTCAAATAGATGACACCCATCTCTGCTGTTAGAAGGCAGGATAATGGTTACTCATGGACAGAATAGTGACCAGGAATGGGGAGGAGGGAGACTTTTAGGGTGCTGGTAAGTTTGTACTTCATGATCAAGGTGCTGGTGGTTACAAAGATGTGTTTGTTCACTTTGAGAAAAATTCACCAAGCTGTGTACTAATGATCTGTTCGTATATAACACTTCAACAAAAATTTCCAAAACATATGCAGATTTAAAACAAAATTAGTTACTCTCAAGTAATGCTGTTGAACTACATAGAAAAGGCAGAATTTGACATGGGACCCCAAGCATGGGATATCCAATTGACAATGACAAACTTCACAAGAACTTGCACAAAAAGTGGGCTCTACTATGGCACCTCTATCTTATAGACCTTACCTATATAGACCTTACCTATATCTTCTTTGAGGTCAATTTCAGCTGTGGTTGGGTGGACAATGCCCTCCACTCTCATAGAGCCAATATGGCTGATGTCACTCTGGGTCAGGGACAGCTGCATTAGAAGAAAAGGACAAAGAGTGTGGGAAAGATTAGATCCTATTAAAAATCTTCATATTTTACATTATATCTGATAATTCTCTCAATTATTTATGCTGAATGTCAACACAAAGGGCTGTACGTGGAGCAACCATCTTAAGTTTCTAGGTGTTTGGTTTACAGTAGGCTTTTTTGATCTAAGTAGATTTGATTTTCACTCTGAGGTTAGCAGCATATGACAGATCTTTTCCAGGAGCAGAAATGGGATCTCCCTTTCTCTTCCTTTCCCTATAGCCTATGCCTTAGTTTCTCATTCCATGTGGCCCTTGTGTGTGGTGCCATATTCTTCGAGTAGCTCCTGAGAGGGAAGCCCAGGGCTTGCCCTCTTCTCTCCCTTCAGTTCCCTGCATTCTTCCCAGAACAGCACAGATTTTTGATGGAGGGATACCAAACGAATGACCTTGCTTGAAAGAAGTGATGGGCTCCAGGATCCTGACCTGCCTATGACTGGCCACCTTGCCTTTTGGGGACTACATTCCTAGGGTTACACTTGTGAAATGATGCCCTATGTGCTCATAGCTAAGTGGAATGGAAGCATTCTCCATCGTCTCCTTATGTGAACAACTTAATGTTCACCTAAATAAGTGAGAGAACGCCCAGGTAACTATGGGCGACTCCTAGAGGAAACATAAATTCTGCCTCTTTGCTTCCCTGCTTGTAATGAATTAAGACTTGACACATAGACATTCTTCTTATAACATGTTCTTCCGAATTGCTTCAACAGAGGTTACCACTGTCCCAATGTCAGGCTGCAAGCATTCAGCTACTAGAGATATGATTGACTGTTTCCTCGTGTATCTTATTTCAGATCCAGTTGACTTAATAGATAAACTGTATGTTTTATAAACTTTATGCTGTAGGAATGAATTATTTGCATGTCTGGCTGGCTTGCTGCTGTGCTGCTGAAGACCATTTAAATGTATAGCCCTGTTCATTTTCTTTCTGCAGTTGAGAAAGGCAAGCAGACTAAATTATTGGCAAATAATTCATTTCTAATCCCAGGGATATTCAAAAAACATATTTCTATTTACTTTCTTTGATAAATTAAATTGAACCATGTAAGGTAGACCTCCCCAAGCTTTTTGACAAAGTCAGCTATGAGTATTTTGGTGGGCACAGAAATAACTTGGGCATGGAAAATTTTGAGTAAAACCAGTAATACCATCCTATCTATTGACCAGAAAGATTCTTTGCTCACCTTTGGCTGACCAACATCGGCATGAACAAATCTCAGCACTAAAGAGCTTGTTCTCTCTCACAATGCAGACATTACCATAGCTCTTTAGTTTAAAAGTGAATAATTCAAGACCAGAGTGAAAGTCAAACTATGGGAGCCAGGGATGAAGGAGGCAGCATTGCTTGTAAATAGTGGTTATAAAAATGCAATTGTGCTTTACGATAGCATGGTACAATTTTTTTTATTACCTTCTGCCCTAGAACAAGGCTCTTGGAAGACAGGATGGTGAATCCATCCCCTGGCCCATCTTCAGAGGTGGAATTTGAAGTTCCTTCTTTATCACTGTCCTTTGCTTTGGACTGTGGGGAGAAATCAGAAGGACAGATGGTAAATCATCCAGAAAAAGCCCAAAGTGGCTTGATTAAGCTTGTCACATGGCTACTACAAACTTGCCTATGAAAAGAAGAGGTTTGGTGTGATGCTCTGCTGTTCTGAATGGAGGGAAGCAAAGGACAGCAACATGAGAGATAGAAAAGAGTGCTGCCAAAAATAAAGTGTGTTAAAGAATAATGTGTCTGTACTCCTCACTCAAACCTGGACACAGGTGTCATTCTTGCTCTTTGCAACACGTATGGCTTCTGATGACAAGCATCAGAACCAAATGGGATCATTCGAGCACACTTCTCAGACCCTCTTCTCCCTAGGATTTCCCTGGGGCACTGTGGCAGTGCACTGAGCCCTTAAATAATCTTTCATGTTGTCACAGAGGTCTGTGGAATGAAACTTTGACAACCCCTGAAGCAGTGCTGTCCAACGGGACGTCCTGCGATCATGGAAATGCCCATTTATGCTGCTTAGTGTGACTGAACACTCGGCTAGTGTGACCAAGGAACACGTTTTAAATTTGATTTAGTTTTAATTAATTTAATAATTAAGTGAATTGATTTAATAAATTAAGTAAATTGATTTAAATTCAAATTGAAATAGCCAATCGTTACCATGCTGAGCAGCATATGAAAGTATTATTCCACAAAGGGCAACTCTAAGCTATAGCTACTTAGCATACCAGGTTACCCAAAACACCTGAAATCCCATAGACTGGACTTAGGCGACTATCTAGGGAAGACTAGAAATATTTTAGTGTGCGACATGGAGCTCTGAAAAGCAGAGTTCCAGGCTATCGCCTCTCATTTAAGATTTTGGTGGGGACAGTGGAAGGGATCTGGAGACTTGAAAACCACTGTGCTTTGGGTTTGGAGATTTCTAGAAGATGCTGACTGATGATTGGAGCTCTAGTCTCAAGGGCCCCATATCCTTCTCCATAGACATTCTTGTCATTTTCCCCCAGTGCCAAGCTGCGGAGAGTCCCCAGTCCTTCAGAGATGCTGGCTACACCCTCATCTTTTGATCATTCAACTTTCCTCCTTCCCAGAGTCCCTGGCTCACAGATACAACCTGGCTCACCTTTTTGGACGTCCGTGGTTTGGCAGCCTTGGATTTCTTGCCCCCCTTCTTTCCTGACGTGGCCTTTCTTCCTCTTTTCTCTGGGGGCGGGGAGAGGATGGTTTCTGACTTGCCTTTGGTCCCTCGCTTTTTGGCCAGCAGTTCAGGGTGAATTCTGGGCAGGACACCTCCACTGGCGATGGTCACTCCTTTTAGCAGCTGAAGAGAGAAATACATGGATTTAACAGTTCTCACTGTTGGCAAAACAAGGGTTAAATGTGGTCTTTGCTTTCCCAAAGAAATTGCATAAAACAGGGTTTAATTGATTTTCCATTTCACTTGCAGAGCTGTCCCTGTAGGTATCAAAGCCTCCCATGATCCTGCACAGAAAGCAAACAAGCAAAGCAAAATGAAAGGGTATAGAAGTTGAAATCAGTGATGTTGCCCCAGGCTGTGGAATTCCAGACATAACAGAGGAAGAAGAGCTTCACATGTGGGGAGCACAGCTTGACAAAATGATGTTCAAAGGTCAATGCTAAGGCTTGACCCAGTTAACAAGAACTAAGTTTCCACATTCTTTTGATCACGCATTCCATCAGTAAAATATGTTTGACCAGGCACCTCCCAATTGATATTTGTTTACTTTAGCTAATCGACATGGACTACTCTACTAAAGCATTCTGCACATCCTAAAGCAGCGTTACTCCAAGTATGGTCTGCAACCAGGGCTGGTCCACAAACTGTTAGTCAACTGTCTGTGACAAAGTACAGAAATCACAAGGAAGAGAACAGAAACTTTTATGGAAAGTTGACAGAGGTATTGTGTATCTATTGGATCTAATAAAAAATTGTGGCCTGTAGTTTGTATTTTTTGTTTTTTATTTTTCTAGTAATTTTATAATTGTAGTTTTGGAAATTATCAGTCCATGATAGATTGGAAATAAGAATCATTTCACCACAGTTTGAGAACACGAGATTAGAAAATAAGTACAAATAAAAATTCTTATACTATTGACCTGCCACCTTGTGCATCCTTGGGGGTAGGGAAACATTCACTCCACTTTGGAGTCAGTTCTTAATTATATAGGCTCAGCTCTAACATATAAAGAAGGACTCTGGCCTTATTTGAAATAAATCATCAACAAAATTTGGGTGAAGAAACTGAAGAATAACATATGTGCACTTTACATCACATGAGCTTGCTTTTTTAAAGAGAAAAGGATGATCTGGCCAGATCCAGAATATATAACAAGATCTATTCCAGAGGCATTTTAATTTGACTCTGAATGATATTAACGCAGAACTGGTTCTTCTTTTATATGATCTGAATTTTATGGTACAAATGTGACTGGGAACTATAGCAGGAATGATTTGTAGCCAGCCAGGTCCACATGCAGTAGTGTGTTTGGCAAATCCACTTAGTGGCATATGTCAGTGCTTCAGACATACCTGATTGAGCTCTTCATCATTGGCAACTGCCAGCAGGATGTGTCTCGGGGCTATGCGGGCCTTCTTGTTGTCCCTTGCAGCATTCCCAGCCAATTCTAGAATTTCCGCTGAAATTACAGGCGGAGAGTTAATAGGCAATCACAGAACGGGATCTGAGTTTTCTAAAACTTTTCTTTGGAAATGGTCCTTGATTTTGATCAAATATATTCTTTGTGATTTTTATGTTTGGGTCTGGAAAGACATCCAGAAAGCTGAAAAGAACTCAAGTTATAGACAATAAGATATTTAGCAAGACCTGATATATGATCCTGTGACAAAGTCTTCTAGTTGTCTCTCAACATTAATTGTCTCCCGTCTTCCTGAGTTTGTGTCCTTCTGCTTTTTTACTGAGCCCATAACCACAGGAAGTAATGGAGCCAGTATTTCCCAATCTCCATTGTTGATAACTGTGGTCATGTGACTAAGTTCTGGCCAATGGAAGGCAAGCAGTTGTGTTGTATGGTATTTCTGGGAAGTATCCACCCATGAAGGAAGGGGCTGTGACTTTCTTTCCTTTCTACTGGCCAACTGAGGACATGATAGCTGAAATCTGAGCGGCCATCTTTGACCAAGAGGAAGAAGTTGTGGATGACAGAGCAACAAGATAGAAGGAACTAGAGTCTTTTATGAGGGTAGAGCCTCCTTACCACCTGGACTGTCATGTATAGACTGCTTTTGTATGAAAAAAAATAAACTCTCTTGTTAAGCCACTGTCAGGAGAAGTTAATCCTGACCAAAACAGAACCCTGAATAGGACCTGAGTTTCTTTCAGTGTACAGACAGAAGGGCCATCCTGGAAGGAAAATGTCATGTAGGTAAAGTCTGTCTTTCATACCCACTGGGACCTCTTTCAGAATCACCTTTTCCTCTGCACTTGATGTCCCAGGACTCTCTTGTCTTCAAGGAAAGTGGATGGAAGAACTGACTTATACTATGGGACAAAGAAATGCTTAACCTGAGAAATGAATTCCTAGTGGGGATACCTATGAGACCTGAGAAGAAAGGTATGTTGGGGCCCCGGGGTTTTCCACATATCCCTCAGGACTTATTCATGGTTCTGAGTTTAACAAATATGTCATTTTGTAAACGTGAAAAAATTGATAGAAAGGAATTTTCCTAAAACTACTTCACGTGCTATCAAAATTTTTGAGTTGAAAAAATTTGAAATCTATAGAATTGGTTTATTTTATCTGTATGCTTTCTCCTTCATCCTCTGTCTTATTTTATTTTTCTTTCTTCTTCAGTTTAGGAAAGATGCTCTGCTAAATCAATTTTGCCTTCCTTCAAAAGTATAAATGAGTCTATAAAAAAAATTCCTTCCCTTAGAAAACTGAAAGCTCTGTGACAATGAGCTGTCTCACTAATACATGGAAGTGTGTGTATATGCATGCATGCATAAATTTGTTGTGTGTGATGTGTATGGACAGGCATGCATGTGTGCATCTTGGGGGATTTGCTGGTTCAACAGCATAAATACTAAACCCTAACATAAACAGGTAATTCTGTATAAGTCTTTACAATCAACCTAATTTCAAACAAAATAGTACATGAAATTGCCATCATTCATAAAATAAAAACTTGGCATAAGTATGCCACATTAACTAAGCAAATATAATTAACAAAAAATTAGAATAAAATAAGCATTACAGTTAAATATTTATATGGCATTTCCATAATGAAACATGCTAAATCACTGCTAATTCACCTCACAACATCCTTTCCAGGTTATTAAGCAATAAATATTGTGTTTACCAACAATTTATTTATAGAGTGGTTGTGTTATCTGAATCAAAGATTGAGATACTGCATTCTGAGAAGTGTTAACATACTTGCTGGGACAATGGGACAGAGTACTTGAAATCAATGCCATATTAGACAAATTGGTTTGCTGCATTCAGACTGCTGCCCAACCCATTCTTTTTCTTAAAAAGTGTACCCATCAAAAAGAAATGCAGTTATAAAGCTTTCAATAACAGGCTTGCTTTATGACTCTAGGTTAAAATGTGTAGCTCCCCATTGTTCGAAATGAAAAGGAGTTTCCTGCACTCGCTCATCTCAGGGGACCCACACTTGAGAGGAAGGTGCACTTCATTCTCCCCTTTTCCTAGATGCGTGGGGGGGGGTCCAAGGAGCCTCCCAATTTTAAGCTTCTGAGCAACAAATTTAATTTAGCATCTCAGACCACCATTCTCCTGCCTCTGTCACCTGTATGTCTCAAGTTCATTAAATTAGCCGTCCGTATGAGAGGCCGAGCTAATGGGAAGCCCAACATCCTTGGAGCCTTTAGGAAGTTCCTGAAGGTCAGGATATTTTCAGCTTGACAGACAGATGCACAGACATGAGATTCAGAGACAGAAAATATGCCAGAATCAAACACAGCACAGAATCAAAGGCAGCGATTCAGCAGGTGGCACGAAGCTGGGCACAAGGTGAGGCTTGGGTGCAGCTGGCTCCCGGACAAGTCCTTCCAAAATCAGTTATAAGAAAAAAAAAACCACAATCATGTGCTCCAGTGTAAAAGCAGAGATAGAGCTTTATTTTCTTAGCAAAACAAAACAAACAAAAGAAACTTCTTAATACACAGCAGAAAATCTAGACCAAGGAGTTCTTTTCTCTGTTGGATGTTTAGTCTGAACATTCCTTGGGACAGAAATGTCACCATTCAAATGTTTGAAATAACATTAGTCATTAACATTTCAAATGCTGTTCTGACAAATATATGTACATGAACTATGAAATAAGCATTAGGGTTAAATATTTATATGGCATTTCCATAATGAAAAGTGTTAAATCTGAAAATTAATTCTCACACCAACTTTTCCAGGTTAGAGTGGCAACATTTTTGAGTGATTTTATTGATCTTGAGAATATAAGTATCCTTCTACTGGCAATCAACAGAAAAACTGAATTTTTATAGCACACATTTATTTCACTGAAAATTTTGTGGAGACATCTATGGAACTTTATAAACTTCTATAGCAAACCTCTCAATTCTTGGAAGACTCACATCCTGCAATAGTAACCATTTGGAATGCAGCTGAGTATATGGGAGTAAAAAGAGTGATTACTGTAGCCAAAAGGGATGTTGGAAGGCTCACCATGCAAATTATTTTGGAAGAGCCAGTGTCCTCTCATTTCGTACACACTCTAGACCAACACTGAAGTCCCAGCTCCCAGCAGATGAGAGGAACACATTAAAGGGAGGGTGAAAGGACGGGTATGGAGTGAGTGGCCACTCCTTCAAGACTGTCTCCTTCTTCAATCCCTTCTTGCCCACTGGGTAACAGTGCCCATGGGGCTCTGTCTGGGCTCTCTGCTCTGCTTAGGTCATGCAGTCTTCTGTGGGAATCCAGACTATTTATGACTAGTTTCCACCCACCTGCCATGTGGTCAGGTCTTCACCTTCCGCTCTGTTGTGACGTCACCTGGAATGCCTCACCTGGGTGTTCCACAGGTAAATCAAACTCACCATACCACCAAATCCAATTCACTCCACCCCAAAACTGCTCCGACCTTCATCCTTAGGACTGGCAGCTCCATCTACATGCAGTCCCAGGAATCATTCTCTATCCCTTCCTCTTCTTCTCCCACCCTCCTCCCAGCCTCATCAATCTCACACACCTTTTCCCCTTTTCTCCAAGCTTATTGCCATGACCTGAGAAAAGACTCTTTTCTCTTCCAGCCCAGATAACTGTAATGGCTGTCTAAATGGTTTCCTTGCTCCCAGCTTTGTCCTCCTCTAGATCCATGCCAACAAGGCCACTGCTAGCCCATAGGTGCCTTTGTGCAGATTAGAAAAAATGTACTTTCCTCAAGATACTTTACTTCCCTGATTTCATTATAATAAGACCCTTTACCGCCATCTGCTGGAAATGCTCATAATAAATACACAGTTCTTTTAGGTCCATGGTGTGTGTGAATGATACTCCCTTAAATGTGTGTCCTTGGGCAGTGTACAGCCTGCACAACATACATGTGTCCATGGCTGCCAAAGTGATCATTTCAAAATATAAGTGTAATAAATATCATTAGATAAAAAATGCTTGGTGTTAAATGGATAGGCCTAATTGTCTGGAAATGATGGGTTTCTACATTACACAATAATTTCATAAGGTGCTCTGAAATTCAACCCTATTTGTCCTGTCAATTAATAATATATTACAAGATATTTTCTCACCTTAAGAATGGTAAATTATTCATTCTCAATATCTTACATTTATATTGTATCTATTGCTGATCTACACAAAATTCTCTTCCAGAATTTGGGGCTTGCTTTTTCAGTTCATTTTTTCTTATTGACATCGAAGATCTGAACTAGGCCATACATACTTGGGGTGTTTCCACTTTCTGGCTATTGTATATAATGTTGTATGAATAACTGAGTATAAGTTATCTGTTTCAATCTCTGATTTCAATCCTTTTGGGCATATACCTAGGAGTGGAATTACTGGATCATATGATATTCTTTTAACTTTTTGAGGAACCATCAAACAATTTTCTACAACAAGTATACCATTTTACATTCCTGTGAGCAATGCATAGGGTTCTAGTTCTCTACATCCCTACCAAAACTTGTTATTCTGTGTTTTTTTTTTTTTTTTAATGACAGCCATTCTAATGAGTGTCAGGATAAGATTTTAAATGCAAAAAATACATAGTATGACAAAACTGATGACACTGAAATATAGTCTTCAAGTGTTAAAATATCTGGGCTATAGTAGGCTATGTGCTTCTTTATTAACACATTAAATAATAAGATCTAGTGGCAGGTCTATTAAACTACTGTGATTCTGAAGTAATGATAAGTATAAATGATATTCTAGATAGCTATAACAATGCAAATACAGTAAGAAAATGTCAGTGGTTTCAATTGCTGAAAAAGTCCCAGGTGTTGCTGGCACGACTGAGGTCTGTTGCCCGCATTCATAAAGGAAGGAAATGCTAAATTTCAGGCATGGTTAGTGAAATCGAAGATAGAATCCGAAGACCACAGGCTTGAGCCTCTCCTGTGTCACACCCTCACCCACCTCCCATACCACCAGCTGCCGTCCCCTCTCATTTCCCTCTTCCGGGCCAAACTCCCTAGAAGTGTCCCTACTCACTTTGTTTCCCATCCACACTTCTCACTCCCCAGCTCACTGCAGTTCAGCTTTGACCACCCACACCATCCTCAATAAGGTTGCCATGACCTAGAGGTGGTTGGATCTGCTGTCCTTGTCTGGTACAATGATGTTATCCCTGAAGGTTACCGACTCCCTCTCCTTCCCTAGGGCACTGACTCTTCCGCCTTTCACCTTGACCTCTGGCTGCTCTCCTCAGCCTCCTTTGACACCCAGACCCTCTTACCTGGCTCATAAACCCAGGAGTGCTTGGGCTGGGCCTGGGCTCCCTAGTCCTTTTGCTGTGCTCTCTTTGGGTGACATTATTTACTGTCACAGACTTTACTGCAGTCTGCTCAAGATACGTACATCTGTAGCTCTAGCTTACAGCCTTGTCCTGGATCCTACATATGCCCAGTAGGTCTTCACTCAATTATAGCAACAGCCACATGGACTGAATTGCTACCATGTGCCTGGAGTAGTGCTAAGCACTTTCCATGCATTATCTTAAGTAATCCTCACAATGACACTGTGAGAATAAAGTGACATGCCTGACAGTTCTAAGCTGATAAGTGGCAGAGGCAGAATCCAGTGTCTCTAATCACTCTGCCCTCCTGGGTGTCTTGTAGACACCAAAACTGTATAGGTCTCAAACTAAGCCCATTACCCTGTATCCTGTTTCTCCCCCACTGTTTCCTGTTTCAACTACAGGCACCATATGCCACACACCAGCTACTTTCCTCTTCTCTTCCTCTTGGCCAGACTCCTTATACAAATTCTCCATCTTCTTGTCTCCAAGTCCACATCTCTACTCCTCAACCCACACTGCTTGGCTTGGAAGAAAGCAGCCAGCTCAAAGCTGAAAGTCATGCCATCCTTGATGTCCCTCTCCCCTTAGCCAATCCATTATTGAGCAGAACGGATTCTGCCTTCCAGATATCTCCCACATCTGTCCATTTCTTCTCACTGCACACCCCTCGTCCTGGCTACTGTCATTTCTCAAAAGTGATACTAAAGCAGACCACTGGTTTCCTGGACACTGATCTTATCTTGCTTCCTGCTAACCTTCTCCACCTAAAAAGCCCCAGTGGTGCCCCTAAAATGCCATCCCCTTTCCCTTGGTGTGATGCAAAATGTGCACATTCCCACCGTGGCCTTCAAGGACCTGCCCCCCACCCCATCTCATTCACACCCCGACCCTCTTGTCCCATCATTTGCCAGCTTGTTCCAGGTCCTCAGAACTTCCTCTAGTTTCTGGAAGGGGCTACACACTTCTAAACTTCAGGTCTTCACCTTTGTTCCTCCCCAACATGACAATCTCCCTCAGCTCAACCCCTCCATCTTAATCTAGTTAATTCCTACTAATTCCCTACTCTGACTGCCCATCAGAATCATTTAGGAGAGCTTTTAAAAACCTGAAGCCCAGAACATACCCCAGAATCTCGGAGATCCAGGCATTGGAATTTTTAATCGATAAATTTTAGAAAAACCAGGGTCGATAACCTGGTTTAGAACTTAAAAAGCCACCCCCAACTTCCCAGCACTTCTTTAGCTTCCCTGACCAACATGCAAGTTATCTTATTGTGATGTGCTTAATGCTTGTCTGTCCTGCTAGAAGGAAAGCCCAGCGAAGGCAGGACCACGTCTGCCTGTTTTCCATTGTATCTTCAGGCCTGAACCAAAGGAGAAATTCAGTCAATATTTGTGTCATGAATGCTAGAGGTCATTTCAAGGGTGACAGGAGGCTTTCACGCCTTTCACACTTTGAACACCCTTTCCTAAATAATATCAATTAATGCCTCCTCCTAAAAAAAATAAAAACTAAAAAAATCACCCTTTACTTGTTCAACAGTGGCCTGTAGTTCCACTAATAATGATTCAGTCCTTTGGCTTAAAACGTCCCGTCTCATTAAAATGCAAATACAGCCCCAAAATATAACACCTTAATGGCATTAGTCATTATACTTTGCCCTGAATGATTTCATCAGCTCTTAATAGAAGGGAGAGAAGAATTACCATTTACAGAATGCATCCTATGCGTCAGGCATTTTACATACCTGAAGCTCTAGAAACACCCGAAGCTCAGAGAGATTCAGGCATTAGCCCAAGGTAACAGAGCTGGTGAATTGATAAACCAGATTTTAACTGACATCTGATGAAGCCTGTACTCATTCAACTCCTGCCTGAGTTTGGAGGGGAGGAAAAGCACAAAAGAAAGGGAAGGGACATAGAGAAGACAGGCCTGGGCCTCAGGACACCAAACTTCACATTCTCCATCTGACCCAGCAGGGAATGCTGGAATCGGGGTGGTGGGGAGGGCATATTATTGGCAATGGCATCCTTCTAGGTGCTCATCTTCTTTTCCATTTCATGTCCAACTCATTAGCAAATCCTGTTAGCTTTGTCTTCAAAATATATCAGTATTCTGACCACTTCTTGGTGCATGTCCAACCACATCTCTCGCTGGATCTCTGCAATAGCCTTCCAGCTGCCTTCCCTGCTTCTGCTCTTGTACTCTCCTCCCCAGGGTCAGATCACTTCCGCCGCTGCTCAAAACCCTCCAGAGCTCCCATCGCTAACTCTTATCCTCCCACCAGCCTATTCTCCCTTGGGCTTATTTACAGTCCATGACCCCTCCTCAGTTCCAGCCTTCTGGCTCCACTGCTGTTCCCTACAAACTCCTAGCAACTACCTTCTCTTGGCCTGGAGAACCAGCCCCCATATATCTTCAGGTCAACTCCCTGGGCCTTCCTGGACTGCCTCTATGTACAACTCCCCTCCCCGCTTCCTGGAACACCTTATCTGTCCCTTCCTGCTTTATTTGTCCCTTAGCATTTAGCACCACCTGATGCATCCCATACACTCCACTTATTTGCTTGCTGTTCTTCCTCTCCAGAATGTTTTCTGCTTGAGTATAGGGACTCCTGTCTATCTTGGGCTCTGCTGTACCCTCAGCATCTAGAACAATACCTGGTATTATGGTAGGTGTTCAATAATTGTTTGTTGAATGAATGGAGAATTATGAGAAATCAGTCTGGGAAATAAGGTGTTGCTCTTCTTTGGAAGATACTATAATTCTTTAAAGACCTGCTGGTTCAAAGTCAGAGTGTGCATTCAGGCTATATTAGACATTGCTATGGGAGCTGGGAGCTCTAATCCAGGACAAACTACAAATCATACCAACAGTGCAATCCTATTACTGGGGAATATCTGAGGACTTAGTTTGTGCACTGTCATATAGATGCTTAACAAATATTTGCTGAATGAATGAATAAGAAAATGTAAGGCTTTTATCTGAACTGAAGGCAAACAGAGATGCCAGTGATTAAAAAGGCCAAATTTTGTTCTATAATGCATGAAGTTTAGACTTTTGCCAAGTAGAGACACAAGAAGTACTTAATTATTTGATTATATACATTATAATGGGGCAGTGTACTGTAACAGAAAGTGCATGGTCTGGGGTCAAAGGACCTCAGGGAACCCCAGCTCCCCACTTGGAGGCCGTGGGATCTCTGAACTACCCAGTGTTTTCCAGTCTCAGCGGGTGATAGAAACCTAAGAGGTCTTGGAAGTTAAGCAGGGTCAGGCCTGGTTAGTACTTGGATGGGAGACCACCTAGGAAGACCAGGCGCCATAGGTGTAAAAAATAACAAATAAAGGATTGTAAGCTGACAAGGTCCTTGGAATCTGTGAGGTCAAACAAGGGTTACCTCGCCTAAAAAAGAAAGAAAGAAGGAAAGAAAGACAGAAAGAAAAGAAACCTAAGAGGTCGTTTTAAAGCTTCATTCATCTTTCTCAAAGTCCCTCCTCTCCATACTGGAGCCAGCAGATTTTTCCATCAGATTCCTGGGTTCTAACCCAGACCTAGTAAGTCAGACTACCCGGGAGGGATATAGCCAGGAGCCTGAATTTTAAACATGTATTTCCCAAGCTTTTAGGCCTGCTGTTAAAAGACAGGCTACCATCTTGCTCCTCTGAGTGGTCCCTGGACCAGCATCATCAGCTTCACCTGGGAATTCATTAAAAATGCAGAGTCTCAGGCCCCACCTCAAAGCTTGTCAACAAGACCCCCAGAGTGATCCCACTTTGTAAAGCACTGCTCTATCACATTTGATTGAATCACAATCAACTTTCAGGGCCTTCCAGACCTCTCCAAAATCCTTAAGGATCCTCCTAAAAAACTTTCAGTCCAGGAACAAGCTTTTCATTTCATAATAAGGGACAGGCTCAAGGTATAGAGGTCTTCCTGACAAAAGGTCGTGGGGCGGGGGGGAAGATTTCCACGGGTGAATCAGACAGTTTGGGGAGGTTGCTTTTTTCCCAGTGGATTTCCCAAAGGATTTAACCCTGGTGCCTGGGGTTTTGTTAACCTTGGGCAAAGTCAGAGACATTGATGCACGTGGCTAAAACGACTCCTTTAATGAACTAACCACACTTATTTACATAAATTTTTACTTTTATATTTTTTATAGAAAAGCATCCTTAAAGTTGTGAAGTATGGTTTCTATTTAACTGACATAAAAGAACAAAAATAACAACAACAAAAAACTAAATAGAAAGTTACTCAAACATATAAAGTACACACAGAACAAAAATCTCATCTCTTAGTAAAAAAAATAATTTTAACAATCAAAATGGGAAACTATTTCCTACATATCCACTACAGACAGAGAACCACTTCTGTAAAGGAGATCAAAACTGGAACATTACTGGCTTCATGGAACCAACTGAAGATGCTTTTGATGTTCAGGTCAATTTTACTTATGGACAGAGTCCTGGTTTTATACACCAGGAGAATCGACGTTTAAAGAGGACTTTGATGTGAAGTGCAGACACCCTTTTACAAAATAGTAAATCTCCATCCTCCCCGTAGTTTCTCTTCTTCAGGTACCTAGATTTTTATATATTGCATTTGCCTAAAGTAAAA
The DNA here is from genome assembly GCA_004027375.1 of Macroglossus sobrinus. Taxonomy (NCBI): domain Eukaryota; kingdom Metazoa; phylum Chordata; class Mammalia; order Chiroptera; family Pteropodidae; genus Macroglossus; species Macroglossus sobrinus. The sequence continues at coordinate 267,243 of PVKZ01000345.1, read as the reverse complement.
CACACCTTCTTCAGGGCTAGTCTGGAAAAGCTACTTTATTGTGGATTCTCTTCCTCCTGTGTTGATCATCTGTCCTTCTTATGCCTTCTTCTCTCCCCAAAGCCTGCAGAAATTCATTTTAGCCAAGCAGGCAAGCTGAAATCCCCTCACCACCAACAGTAGCTTTGAGACAGCACCCTTCCCAGCCAGTGTGAGAGAAGCTGAGGGGAGGGTGGGATATGGGAGTGGGTTACCTGCTCTGTGTGTTCACATTACCTGCTAGGTACTCGATGACTGCTGCCATGTACACGGGAGCACCCACGCTGATCCGGTACTTGAATGTCCCTTTCTTCAGGTAACGCATCAGTCTCCCCACTGGGAAGATGACACCAGCTCTGGCTGAACGGGACAGCTTGGACATTTTCTTCTTCCCACTCCGGCCCGACATCTTGCCTCAGTTTCCCTCTCAGCTTGCTTACACAGTGACCTCCCAACACTATACAATGCTGAAAAGGAAAGAAAGCAGGTTAAAAAACAGTGGCTTGCAAACATTTTAGGAACAGTGGTGTGACCCCAGAGCACCATGTGACATGCCTGATAGCCCTATGGAGGCAGCTGAGACCTGGTTGCCACTGCAGGAAACAGCAGGCGGGGAACTGGGTATGGAGTCTTTGCAGGCCAACCGGCAGGCCCACCCACAAATATGTCCTCACCCCATCGAGCCAGCCCAACCTCAACAGCAGAAGCCAAATTGTCACTAGAGGGAGAAGTCATGTTCTGTGGTCAGCTGAATAATGGCTTCCAAAAATGTCCACTTCATTATCCCCAAAGCCATTTGTGAATGTGTTGCCTTATATGGCAGAGGACTCTGTAGATGTGATTAAGTTCAGGATCCTAAAATGGAGAGATTATCCAGGATTATCGGAGTGGGCCTAATGTAATTGCAAAGGTCCTTTTGAGAGGAAGGCAGGAGATGAGAGTGAGGAAGTGATATGACTGAAGGAAATGAATTCTCTCCTCAGAGTCTCCAGAAGGAACTAGTCCTGCTTGACACCTTCATTTTAGCCCAGTGAAGCTGAATTTGGACTTCTGACCTCCAGACTGTGAAACAGAATAAATTGGGGGATAATTTGTTACAGCAGCAATCAGAAAACTAACACAATTCCTCTTTTCTCTGATTTGCTTCTATTTTAATACATAGTTACTATGTACATAGTATTAGTTACTATGGCCATGCCTATTATAATGTTAGCTTTGCCCAACAGCTCACACTTGATGTGCTTGTTTTAAGTAGAAACACTTCTCTAAATTTCCAATAATGTGGCATTCTTAAAAATAGAAACATGCCAGAAGAAACAATTTTATTGAATATGCTAATGCAGAGTAACCAAACATATCCAATCAAAAGCTAAGATGGGACCCAAGTTTCCGCTCCTTGGAATAAGGAATTCAGGTTGATTTGGGGGAGAAACTTCAGAATTAGCCCAAAGAGGTGACTTCAATACAATGCACCGAGACACATGTATATATCATTGCTATTTCAGGAAGTTATTTTCTGTGTGAAGATAACATAATTATATACTTCTGAAAAAGTCTCTGTAAAGGCTCTGCAAAGCTTCTCAGAGAATTGTAATGGAGCTTAACCTGTTGGTTGAGGGAGTATTGTGACCCAAAGCTGGAATACAATTCAGAATAAATAAAAGCAAAGTACAAAGGACAAACAAGCAGGAGGACCAAATAAAGGAACCAGAACATTTCTAGGAAATGTGTTAATGAATGAAGGCTCTCTGCCCCAAAGGCAACATGATTCCCAGTGGCCATTCTAGAGATGGGAAATAAACTAAAATTGGTTCTCTCTGTTGAGGTAGCCATCTCAAATTTTGGCTAGGTCAATTTACCAACAGTCAAGATGGCAATGAAAAGGCCCAAGAAAGTGGCTAAGAAAGTGGAAGAAAGTGAGAAATGAATGCATGGCTAATATGAAAGATACAAAACTGGGATTTATTTAATCTGGAGGGGAAAATGAACAGAGAGTTCAATTTTCTAAAGAATCTGATTACTCTGTTATGACTGAGTTTAATATAAACCTATGGAATTAGCAACAAACCCCATTCTCAAGGTCCTTCTATCCCCTAGGTGAAGGATGTGGGTTTGAAGCACTTTATAACATCTTCACATAAATTAATTTTAAATGCTTACGCATATTTACTATGCTTCCACCAACAGATGTAGGTATTCATCAAAGTTAAGTACAAGTAAAGATGAGCAAATAGCCTTAGAATATTACCTCTTTTGCAGTGAGTCATGAGGATAAAACAATATCGCCATTTTTAGAACTTTGTATTTTCTGTGCTTCTGCTGTCTGAGGCTGCTAACTCTCATAAATCTACTTATAGAAGTCCTCTCTTGGGGGACACACACAACTTCATATTAGGATTATAACCATCAATTTATAGTAAAGAAACTTAGGCTAATCATCAGTCAATGTCTTGAGTACAAGTTGTTGGTCATCACTGTGCCAGGAACAGGGGATACATCAAGCAATGTGAAATGGTCCTTATTCTCAGTGAGAACTACATGGCACATGTCTGCTAGCTGGTGGTAGCATTCAAAATGGAAGTGGCTCCTGGTTTAGTAGACAGAGTCCAGGACAGAGAACAGGAAGCCCTGGGTGTGGCCTCACTTCTACATAACTAGCTCTGTGAGCTCTGGGTGTCACTGGTGTGGGGCTCATCTGTAAAACAGGGAAGTGACTAATCGATCTTAAAGGCCTTTCTGGTCTTAAACATTCCAATTTTTTCAACTTTCAAATGGTTCTGGAAAAGAAGTTTAGTCCCTTTAAGAAATGAGTTTAAAGTGTTAACAGCCTATGCAGGTTCATACAGATTTATCAGTGTTGGTGACTCCACTAAGCCAATTATGTGCTTTTTTCACTTACTGGTAAAGTGGAGGAAGGAGGGAGTATTAGTAGATCTGATTGCCAAGGAAACCTCCTAAAAAGCCTATCACAGGGTGGACATGCCCAGTGGATATGATGCATGCTGGATGGTCAATCTTTTACCAACAGAAAGAACCATGCACACAGCACAGAAGACACAGGATCCATCATCCCCCTCTTCCATTTTTCTCAAACGAAAATAGCAGAGAATGAGTAGGTGTGCAGGATAAAGCTACCTAGAGACTTTCCCAAAGTCAGCCAAAAGGAGTCACAAATTTCCCTAAAAATTGGAAATTAGGCCCAGCAGTAGAAGAAAACCTGGTGGCTTCAGGAGATCAATGCCTAAAACACTCATGAAGATAAAACAGTCAAGTAAGGAAAACCAGGGTTAGATCAAATAGAGAAACATGCCAAATATTATAAAATGTAAGGATCGCCCCAAATAGCATTCTGTAACAAGACTTTCTTTGGCTTCTAGACTTTCCTTTAGGTTAGGGCCTTAGAGCTGAAGATGGAGCTCCATTTGAAGTTAAGTGTGACACTGACTATTGTATGTGCTTTAACAGGGCTGGAGAGCTCTTTGTATCTGGGGAGCTCATCTTTCCAAACACTGTGCTGCATTTAAGCACCTACGTATCAACTCTTAACTCAAGGACTAGGAAGGACGCCCCTATATATTGTAAGAACCAGACCTAGGGAAGCAGGGAGAAGGCTGACGGGCCTCACATATCCCACCTACTGTAACTCACAGACAGCAGGAAGAGCTGTGCCTCCCCACCTCCTGGAACCACGTGAGAGAAGACTCTGCTTTCTAAAGGCTGCTCCTGCCCCGAGCCTGTGCCAGACTCTTTCTGTGGTTGTAAGAACTATAACTCCTGGCTTCCTTCTGTTCTAGGCCACCCTTTCCCCTGACCCTATCCATTTTTGGGAAGTTAGGAGATAAAAACTTGAAGTTTTCAGGAGATAAAAACTTTCAAGTTTTTATCTACTTCCTGTGAATCTGAATCTGTGTAGGGCTACTCATATAGAGAGAAAAAAACTACTGCATTGTGAAATGTGTTTCCATCAGACTAACATTTAAATGTTTACATTTATTCACCTTCTGCTATAAAACAAATTTTGCTCTAATTAAGCAAAGCTTAAGGATTCTAGTATATTATGTCTGTTCACACATTTGAAGAAATAATGTGGGCTTCCAGTAGTTATAGGCACTATGTGGAGGACACATATGGCCATACTCATGTGGCCCCATCCTCCAGGAGTCTCTATGGTTCTTTAAGAGGAATTGGGAACCAGATCAGATACAACCTAGATCTGCAACATACCCATCCTTTCATATCTGAAGGACCAAGAATAACCAAGGTATATACTATAGGTATAAAGGTATAAAGACCAAGGTATAAAATCTTGTAATTACTTGCAAAGTGAATGGGAATTTTAATCATGTAAACAGTAAGGAACAGGAAAATAAAACTAAAAACTCAGGGAAGGGGTTAGGAGGGGTTGCCTGCTCACTCCCTTTTGCCTCCAGGCGCACAGCAGTTGGAAGAACAAAACTGGCTTTGTGTGTGCTGGGGAAGAGGGCATATTCAAACCCTATTGTTTTAGGATTTATTTCTATGGTTGGGTTTTAAGCCCATAAAGTTTGATTTTACAGATATCAAAAGGGTAAATATTAAATTGCAGCATTGACTCAGACATAGACAATAAATTCACACCAGCCTATTCAAATAACTGCAGATTCATTGATTTTTATGATACTCTTTAAAAAAACATTTTATTAACTTTAGAAATCAGTATGCATCTTGCAGTCTTTGACATCATAGACTCAATGATAGACAGTAATAATGGAGCATTTATTATTGAACAAGAAACTACATTAGATAGTGTGGGATATATATAGCCGTTGTCCTCAATAAAGTTTCATGACGAACCATAATAAAATTTCAAATAGAAATTAGAGACATGTTCTCAAACTGTGATTCAAGGCACCCTGAGACACATCAGTGAATGTTTAAGCTTTCAAAAAAAATACAATACTCAAACACTGTTGGACCCCACAACGACCATCTCATAGTGATTCTACCTGTGGTTCATAGAAGTTTGCACTATCTTAATGTTGATGATTCCATACCTTTGCAAAGCTGAGATTTTGGCTGTTGCTTTGATTAAAAGCAAGTGCTGGGTGAAACTCAACGTGGAACAGAAAATGAGAGTGCCAATGTCTAATCTGATCCTAAGGTTTTAGAAATTGTACAGTGCCCAACAGGTACACACATCCTATTTGTAATTCATTGTGATTATTTAAGAATGGGATAATTTTTTTTCTAAGTCCTTTGCTAATTATTTTTCAAACATCTGTTAAATTGTTAGGACATAAGCATTTATTAAGTTGTGTAGACTTAACTACTTATTAATGGAGTAAACAGCCATTTCTTCTGGCTGAGGGGCTCTGAGAAAAAATGACTGAGACACTAAGTTCTCTGTGACCTGAGAAAGTTTGGGAACTTCTCTGCTATGACCCACTCCAGGAGTCATAGAAGGTGTTGCCTGCTCACTCCCACCAACAAGCTAAAATGTGTAATTATGACTTGCTCAAGGTCACCCTGAAGCAAGGAAAACAAGGAAGTTAAAGTAGTTACTTAAAATTTTGAGTTTATCTTTAAATCTAACTAATATTTGCATATAGTAAACTAAAGCAGAAAGGTAAATAAATGCAGAAAATGAAAAGCAACAGACTCGATTCCACTTTTTGTACCCCCAATCTCACTTCATTCCACATAACTTTTTTCTGCTGGTTACTTCTAAAACTCTGTTTATATCGCTATGTCCCAATATTCACTTTTAGACAGTCTCTATTGATGCCTTGCTAAGAAGGATGAGAACTTAGTCACTTTTTTCCTCCTCCCTTTTCTAATTGCTGACAGTATATTTTCATTTTTATTTCCTTCACTGATTACCTTGGAAATAACAATACACTTCAATCTCTATTCTGACTCCACCAACTTTAGGTATCATCTCTTGAGTCACTGTTCGGTAAGACGAGGATTTTCATGCCCTAATCTCTCCCTGGTCCTCTCCTCCCTACCTTCCCTCTGGATTTCTACCGCTGACTTCTATACTTTCCATGGTCCCAATCCATAACATTTATATTTTGTTCCGTAATTACGATGAGATCTTCATTTTGTCTCTAGGTTTATTTTGGAAATTAAGTGCCCATAAGCAGCATTTATGTGATTAAGACTTTGTAAATACTATTCCCTTCATAATTGAGAAGGGTGCTAGCATCACGTTTCCTTCTGTGGTCCAACACTAGGACCCTGTGTCTTAGTATCAAGAAGTGGATTCGATTCTTTGTTCTGAAAACGTGTTGTTCAAAATCATCCACATTTTACTTGGCTTCATGTCCCTCTTATATAACTGCTCCCCTCCAAGTTACTAATTACAGTTGATTCACATTATGTGCAGTACAGTAGTTACCCCCTTATCTGCGGTTTCTCTTTCTGTGGTTTCAGTTACCCATGGACAACTTGGATCCAAAAATATTAAATAAAAAATTCCAGAAATAAACTATTCATAGGTTTTAAATTGTGTGCCAATCTAAGTAGTGTGATGATGTCTCGCACCGTTTCTCACTTTCCTGCTCAAAACAGGTATCATCCCTTTGTCCAGTGTCTCCACACTGAATATAGTCTCTGTATCACTAGTCATGCAGTAGCTGCCATCTTGGTCATCAGATCGACTGTCGCAGTATCACAGTGCTTGTGGTCAAGTAGCTATAATTTTAGTTGATAATGGCTCCAAAGTGCAAAAGTAGAGATGCTGGCAATTCACATATGCCAAAGAGAAGCCATAAACTGCTTCTTTCAAGTGAAAAGATAAAAATTCTTGACTTAGAGAAAGAAAAAAAAATTGTATGCTAAAGCTTGCTAAGATCAATGGTAGAATGAATCTTCTATTAGTGAATTGTGAAGAAGGAAAAAATAAATTTATGCTAGTTTTACTGTCACATCTCAAACTGCAAAAGTTACAGCCACAGTGTGTAAGTGCTTAGTGAAAACAGAAAAGGCATTAAATTTGAGTGGAAGATGTGATCAGAAAACATGTTATGACTGACAACATGTTGCACCAGAAAGCATTGAGCCTATATGAAGAAAAGGTATTGTATATACAGGAAAAAACACAGTACAGCAAGTCCTCAGATAATCATTTTATTATAATGTTGATGAGAAAAAAAAATCACTTCCTGTCTGGGACCACCATTCGTGTAGAGTTTGCATGTTCTCCCCCATCTGTGTGGGTTTACTCCTGGGCTCAGTTCCCTCCCGCATCTCAAAGATGTGCACGCAGGGTGAGCTGGTGTGTCTAAGCTGTCCCAGTCTGAGTGAGCTGTGGATGTGATGTGCTTTTGTAATTGAAGGGCATCCTGTCCAGGGTGGGTGCCTGCCTTGTGACCCTGAGCTGCCGGGAAAGAGGCTCCCAGGCACCCACAACTTTGAACTATAAGCAGGTTGCAAAATCATAATCTTACCTGTTATATGAATTTTTCTTAAATGTATGTATAGCTCACATTTATTTCAATGTTTAATATTAGAAGTGTTTTGGATCTTTACTTAGAAGTTTGGTGATATATTTGTGAACAGAATGATGCCTTAGGAAGTTAACTCTAATTTGTATCTATTTGCCTGTGGTGATATGGGTTTCATTATCGTTTCACTTAAAGTCACAGTTTCCAAGAATCTATCAAAGATGTTAAGTGACGACTTAGTGTACATATAGGATTTGGTTCTATCCATGGTCTCAGGCATCCACTGGGGGTGTTGGAATATACCTCCTGTGGATAAATGTGTGTGTGTGTGTGTGTGTGTGTGTGTGTGTGTGTGTGTGTGTGTGTGTATGTATGTATGGAGGGTCTTATTAAGTAGCCAGGAATACAGGATTAATGAATAGTCAACTACTGCTCCTCGGGGAAACAGGATTAGGTTGTTATGAGCCTCTAGTCAACATTTTTCATCAATAGATCAATACATACCATTGTTTTATGTATGTTTAAAGACATCTTATTTAATATGGATTATTGATTCATTTATATTGCACTCATGGCAAATAGCACTACAACTTATACCCAAACAAGCCTTATCTAACACATGTATTTTCTCCATAAGGCGCATCACAGTCTTTTTGTGCTTAGGAACATTAGACAGCACTTCAGGACTATGCTTGGGGTGGGGGTGTGCATTTTAAACAGTGAAGTCACCAAGAGAAAGCACAAAAATGTGATAAACATGGTACTAAGTAGACCACGAAAAGGACTCTGGTTTACTGTGAGAGATGAAACAAGAAGGCAGAGTGTGGCCTTGTTCGACCTTAGCTGGACAAGCTAAGGTGCACAAGGGGTGGCTCAAATCTTTTGCTGCTCTGTTTTTTTTTTTTTTTTTTTTTAGGTGAGGCAACCTTTGGTTGACCTCACAGATTGCAAGGACCTTGTCAGTTTACAATCCCTTATTTTTTATGCCTACAGCACCTGGTCTTCCTAGGTGGTCTTCCATGCAAGTACTAACCAGGCCTGGCCTTGCTCAGTTTCTGAGATCAGACAAGGTCAGGCTTGTTCAGGGTGACATGGCTGTAGACTCTGTGCATATCCTAGGACAGCAAAAGCACCATAAGTAATGTATTGACTTGGGAGTTACAAATAAATTTTAGCAAGTAGGAAAATGTATAAATACGGAATCCACAAATAACAAGGATCAACCGTATTTTTCCTTGTTCTTGTTTACAAAAGAGAAATGTGTCTTTATTATATCCTAAATATCACTCAGTTTCTCAATCATGTAATTCTTTGCAGGGGCCACTTCCTTCCCAGCGACATTTATCCTGAAGCCCTCTGACCTTGAGCTCCAGTGTGGAATGATTGTTTTACCCTGTGGTCATACTGGGACTGTCTTCTCGGTTCATCCCTGATCCCATGGCTTCCTCTTTCTTGGCTTTCTCCCTTGTTTTATTGGTGATCCACCCCATGTAAGTCTACATAGAAGTGAACTTTGTTTTCTTACAGAAATAGAACTATCTTCATTGAATGATCTTTGGATCACCATTTGGTGGGGTATATAATTTTTAGCATCAAAATCATTTTGCTTCAACATGCTGAAGCCACAGAGCCATTGTTTTTAGCATCCAGTGTTACAGATAAGCTCCATTTCCCAAGCTTTCAGATTTTCTCTTTATGTCCTAAAATGTCACAATGATGTGTCTAGGTGTGGGTCTTCTCCTATTGCGTTCGTCCTGCTCAGCACTTGGCATAAACTTGTTCAATCAGAAGATTTATCTTTCATAATTCTGGGAATTTTCTGCTTTATATCTGTTTTTCCTCATCTCTATTTCTCCCACTTTTCTCTTTACCTGTCTCTTACTGGGATGCCTGTTAACCAAGTATTTAATCTTCTGGATTGCTCCTCCAAGTCTCATACCTTTCCTTCTTTTTTTTCAGTACTTTTAATATGTAATTCTGGTAATCACATTATTAATTTCCAAGAACTCTTTCTTGTTCTTTGTTTTTCGTAACATCCTTTTCTTTTATGAATGTACTGTATATTCAAATCTCTCTGAAACTAGTTAGGATGTGTTTATGTTACCTTCTGTTCTCTAAATTATTTTACCCAATCAGTTGTCCTATGTATATGTTTTCATTTTTTTCTTTCATGTTGGCTTTCCTTAAATGTCTGGGGATCTTTGGTTATACACTGATATTTAAGAATGAAAGACAAAGTTGATTATTATATGCAAATAGAGAAGCTTTCCTCAACTATTATTTGGTATGCATAGTTCCTGTTTGAGAGCTCTGCGTGCTTGTGCAGGGCATGCCAATTAGCAGGCATCACTGTAGAGTGTGCCATTGGCAACTGAGAACCTTTGAATACCAGAATGAAGGAGCTTTACTTTTTGGAGCCATATTCATCCTAGAAGTTCTAAACCTAATATGTAGTTGTTCAATTTCGTTATAAAGGACACCGGGATTGTTAGTTTGAGGGATAAATGCCAGATTGCCAGAAACTCTACAAGGAATAGGGGAGGGAGAGAGGTGGACTCATCTAGCTGTTCTGGAGACAGACCATCACTGACTCCCCTCTTTCCACCTTGCCCACCTTCAGTGCAGCTTCTTTGTGCTTTAATTCTTAGTTGTGGCTTTCCCTGGGATGTTGTCTACACAGTTTCATGCACTTTCAGTCTTCCAGAAATTTGCTGAAATTCCTATCTGCTGATGACCAATACCAGTCCCTGCCCATTTGTTATTAAGTTTATATTCTTTGTATTTATCATTATTTTTGGGGGGCTCCAGAGCTGTAAAACATATGTGTTCAGTCCCTCATTTTGAACTGGAAACTCAAAGTGTCATTTTAATTTAACATCTTAACAAACATCATTTTGAAATTAGCCTAGAAATGTGTATGTTGACAAAGAGAAAAAGCTCAACTGTTTTATAATTGAATAATAATGTCATATTGAAAAATTTAGATCACTTTCATCACCTGGTGAGTCATTGGAAACTAATTGGTCTTGAGATAACGGAGGAATATAAAATTTTGTATAAAATTTTGCATAAGACTCATTAATAGAATCAAATTCAGTGTGTATTTGTATGATTATAGCACATATGGAGTTCCTATAAACAATATTTAAAATTATACTGTAATTCCAGGAGGAGAGAAAAGAAAGAAAAAAATCTTAATCCTGATTGAATGAACTAGTGTTGGTGGGAGCAGCAAACTTTACTTAATACACTGACTGCTTTCACGAAGACAAAATAGTCTGGTTTCTTTAGACCAATATTTTCTTTTAATTTAAATCAGTTCTTTCCCAAGCACAAAGAGCTGATGAAGAGTAAACCATCTTTTTCAGGCATCATGCAACTTCCTGAAATTGTTACTGTATGTAAACCGATGAGGAGCTTAACAAACTCTGGACAATCAGCAAGGTGGTCCATTAGAAGCTGCCAGCAATCCTGATTTAAATAACCATTTTTTTTTCTGTTGTCAAGTTTCTGTAAAGTGGCTTTTAAAAAAGAGACAGTAGTCAGTCAGTCGATACTGAGAGCAATGATTATAGGCCAGCCTATCACAGTTGAGGTTTGGTTGGCTTGATGATCCACCTTGACAAAGGATTTGGAATTATAAGACAGCTTATTTTAAAGTTCTCTTTGAGACTCATGGACACAGGCAGTGGGTTAGTGGTTACCAAAGGGAAGATATAGTGGTTAAAGGGGTCAACTATTTGGTGATGCAAGTAAATATAACGTTGGGTGGTGAACACAAAATGCAACATATATATGACATACTGTTGTACACTTGAAAACTTATTTAATTTTATTAATCTATGTCACCCCAATCATTTTTAATAAAAATAAAGTTCTCTTTGAGATTATTCTCTGTAGAAGTATACAAATCAAAATGCTTTCATATGTATGCTATTTTAAATCTAGAAATAAGAGGTCTTAGAGCTTCTTAATGATGGAATGAATTTAAAAAGAACTTTGAAGTGTACATGAACATGAAATTCAGTGTCATCCCCTAATGGATTCGTTTACCATTTTAAAATTGTGCTTCAGAATATTTTATATTGTAAATATTTATGAAAAAACAAAGTAGACACTGCAATGAAGCATCTTTACTCTGTCAGATGAAAATTATCCTTTGAGAGAATAAAATGAAATTAAATAAAACTAGGTAGGACATAAGGGAATTCAATATAAATATATTAACTATTTATAGAAATACATTTTTAAAGGGGATGAAAAAATCTCTTAAGCTTACAACTAGTAGAATTCTAATATATTTTGGTGTGTTACCCTAAGTACTGTATTAAAATAATAATAGTTTGTTATTATTATTTTGTAGCTATAAAAACCATTTTCAGTAATACTAGCTAAATCACTTGCTCTATTACACTTCCATTTATGAACTCCAAGGGCAAATCATTATTGTACAAGTAATACTTTCCAAACCATTTTCTTTCAAGGCCACCTTTAAGTGAATGAGAATAGTCAATAATTTTATCGTCATATCTGTTAAAGTGCATTAACTATTTATAATGTAAAGAGCTCTATCAAATGCAATTTCATCAAAATGACACGTGAATCAAATTAACCAAATTAACCATCCATGAACGTTAGAACCAAGCATTAACCCGATTTATTTAAATTATACCATTGGATTACAAATCATTCCCTTTTTAAAAAGTATTTCAAGTCATGTCCTGAAATGATCTAGCGGGAAGCTCAACTGCCAGTACATTCTTTATAATTCAGAGGCAGAAATGTGTGCCCATCTTGGGCATTCTAGAAGGGAGCAGAACTTAAAATGGGAGCAGATATGTAGTAGATTAGGCTATCTGCTGCTATTGGATTATACAGAGGCTTTTAACACATTTTATCTTTGTTGAAACTGAGCTACTTTTTTAAAAGAGAAAAATACAAGTTGTTGATATACATTGTGTTTCCTTTTTATTAGCCTTATAGAATTTTCTATTTTAGATATATTTGGCCACCTGTGGGTACTAGTTGGATGAGAAATGAATGTAGATGAATGAATAAAAATAACTTTAGTTCTCCTCGAATCAGAATTACAATAATGCATCCCAGGAGAAAATAAACCAGTTTGCCTTCTTGAATCTATTTATTTATGGAAAACAAAATAATAACAAAACCCCTCACTGGGGCCAGCCTGGTTTCTTGTCTTTTTGCTTTTTGGGAACTGACAAATAGGATTAGTGGGCAATCCTATTCTGTTTCCCCAAACTCTAAGAGTTTCAAGTTAGTGGTGAGGTTTATTGTTATAAACAGTGGTCTGTCTTGCTTTTCTGAGCAGGGAACTCCCTTTGGGGGTGGGAGTAAGCGTACCAGAGAGCAAGTGGGCTGCAGCCCCAAAGGTGTCCATGACTGCTGGGAAACTGGGGACCAGTTGTGGACTCTCAAAGGTAGAATATTCTGTGCTCTAAGCAGAGACAGCTGCCCAGGACCACTCTTTCTCCATCCCTCCCCCTGCCTGCTCCTCCCTAGCCTGTTTTCTTTACCATCAGTCCTCAGGCAGTGAGACGCTATGGCTTTAGTTGAGGTGTTCTATGCAGGTGACAGGCAGTATTGCTCCTTGGTCATCTCTGTGGGGTTCCTACAGCCTCTGGGCCCTGGCACACTGTATTAGCTGCACCAAGTAAGGGCAACCACCAGCCATACAATGTCATTACATCTGTGCGTGGAACCAGCTATATCTCTAGAAGGGATCATGGTGGTAGAATGCAGGTGCAGTGGACCAGAGGGTGTGTGAGTCTGGGGAAGCGGGAGCCCAGTTCTGCATTGACCGCTGTGGCCCTTAGGAAAATCAGCTGGTTGTTCAGAACCTCTCTTTAGCTCAAATAAAACCTTTCAGAAGCTGCAATATATAAAACAAATGGAAAGAAGGGGAACTGTGTTGGTTGGAGAGGGGAGGTGCCTAGAAACCTCAATGGCTTGGTACCCTCCTTTCCTGCCTTGGGCCTCTGAGGAACTCTGGACTCTGGGGAGCTCCACCTGAGAACCAGTGCACCAGCTGACTTCTGAAGTCCCCTCCAACCTGAAAGATGTTGCTATTCTACAAAGATGCACAAAATGTCACTCCTTCTGACCCCTCCTCCCATCTGTTACATTCATAGAGATGGAACAACTGGGTAGAATTAAGTCACATCCAGGGTAGGATCAAGTCACATCTTTCCTTTGAAGTCACTATTTCATCACCTATAATAACCACAGAAAAGAAAATCTGGGCCTCGAAACTCTGCTTTATTTATTTATGGGAATGCCTCTTCACCCCAAGACAATCTAATTGTTCTCTACAGAACAGCTGAGGTGAAAATCCAGTTTAGTAGCAAGAGTGCAACACTTGAGTTCATTGAATTTCTAGAAGACTAATCAATTTTGAAGTTTAGTACCGTGGTGGGGAACCCAGTTAATTATCAACTGATCTAAAAGTTTATGTTGTGTATTGTATAAGCTCTTGGAATTCTTTTTTTTTTTTTTTGTACCTATACCACTATTTAATTTTGATGCTGTTATTGAACAAGAATTCTGGGTCTATACTATTAGCAGTGCCAGGCTAGTAAACATAGGGCCTGGGTTTTCTAGTGTAAGTTTGATTTTCTTTTCTTATATTTTGTCCTGTAGTCATGGGAACACCTCACATTTAGACATCTAAACTATATCATCAGGACTATCTCTCATCCAGAAACAACCCCCAAATCTTTGGTCAGACCATGTACCCCAATTCAGGGCCAAACAAGATGGTTGCTGTAGCTAATTCTTCTGATATCACAGAATCAGCTCGTGTCCATGTCCCCGTACCGAGGCTGGTGGTCCCACACATTATTTGCACACACATTTCTGTCAAAGCATAAGAATCCTGACTTGTATTACTTACTCCATTCCAAGTCCAAATTGGCAATGCCAGTCAAATAAATCGGGCAAAGTATGATGGATGGTGAGATGGATAAAAGAACATTAAAGGCTTCAGAGAAACCACCAAATTTATCTCATTTAAGACACTGTGACAAGATGGTTTAAAGTATGTGGCTCAATCTGATGCTCTCTTATCTTTCATTTGACATAGTCAGTAAAATAGTGATGCAAATAAGGGAGTTTTAAAATAAAAGTTGGCATATACTAATATCTGAGAGTCAGTGGAATGCTGGCAGCTCCTTGTTCTTAACACATGGACTTAAGGATATAGGGCTAAGAAGTGAAGTAGTTTGGGCTGGAGTCCTACCTTCACCATCCATCAGTTGTGTGGTAGGTGACCTTGAGCATGTTTATTTAATGCACTTAATAAGAATTAAATAGGTTAATACATATAAAGTACTTAGAACAGTACCTGGCAGGTAGTAGACATTTAATAAACATTGGCTATTATTTCCATTGACATTTCCACAAAAGTTTTAGAGAATTATTTTCATGGAATGCAGGCTAACATTGTTCCTTCACTTAAAAAACACTACAGTTGACCTTTGAGCAATGCAGGGGTTAGAGGCTCCAACCTCCTGTGCAGTCAAAAATCTGCATGTAACTTTTTCTCCCTCAAATTTAACTACTAATACCCTGCTGTTGACCAGAAGCCTTACCTATAACATAAACAGTTGATTAACACATCTTTATGACCTGTGTGTGTGTGTGTGTGTGTGTGTGTGTGTGTGTATGATATGCTATATTCTTACAATAAAGTAAGTTAGAGAAAAGATTATTAAGAAAATCATAAGGAAGTGTGACTGGAACATTTCTCAGTCTGTTGAGATCTTGCTTCCAGGTGTGTTCCCTGTTTGGCTCAAATAAACTCAAAAAAATTCTCTACAAGTTTGGACATTCTTAGGTGACAGAAAATACATTTACAGTATTTATTTTAAAAATTCCACATATAAGTAGACCTGTGCAATTTAAACTCATATTGTTCAAGGGTCAGCTGTACTGGAAAACTATAGTGTTTCACGTTCTGTGTATGATAACACGAGGCTTAAAATTCAGCAACATCTTTCTACTTCCCTTACTGATTTTGGGAACTGGTGTAACAGGGTGATAATAAAATTTTAACCCTGGGAAAACTCTGAGAGCCACATAACATACTGAGAACCTCCCTAAGAGGGAATACTTTTTTTTTTCCCCCAAGGCTGGGCACTTTTGGGGTCCTCCTCATCTAATCCTATATTTCCCAAATTCCATCTGCCTGAGAATTTACAATCATTACAATGTTAGAATCATAGGATTTCACAAAATCATAATCTAAGACTGAGAGGGGCTTGAGTGATCAATCATTTAATTACCCCTAATTTCAGCCACAATAAATGGGGGGCATGGGAGGGGAGGGACAGTGGTCATTAAACAACTTGTCAATGGCCACACAGTCTGGGTGAGACCAGATCTAGAACCAGCACCCTTACACCAACTTCTGGAACCTCAGTCTGGGACTGTTTTCCTACACTCTGTTGCAGGTTTCATTCCCCATGGCACCTAGCATAGTGTTACATACACAATCTATATTCAATAAATATTCCTTAAGCGAGTGAATGAATAAATGAAACCAGCCTTAAATATTTCTTTCAAAAGCAGTTTGGGATTCATTTTGTGATATATCTTAGGAAATAAATTATCTTCTCAACACTTCTCTTTCCCTCCAATCTAATTCCCAACATACATTCCAGTGTGCATCCAGGAGAAAAAAAAAGTCCCCATCCTTTTAAAAACATCACTTTCCAATACAGTTGTTAGACTTCTCATCCTCTACTGGTTCATTTTTTTTTCTTCTAAATCTAATTTAAGACATTCATAGAATCATAGTGATGAAAGAAATTGTGAATTTCATTTAGTTCACTCCTCAATCTGAACTTTGGCAGGGCAGGCCAAGACTCAGCCTTGCAAGGGAATTTACACAATTCTATTGAAAGAGGAGGAACTAGCTGGAGCTCTGTGCCTGCATCAGGCTTCCTTCTACCTGTCTAGTCTCCTTTCCCCTAGCACAATCCCTCCCTTCCAGCCTAGAATTCTATTCTCCTTTTAAAAATTGTTGTGACATTTTGACTTTTAGTACAAATTATCAATCATTTTTAAATTGTTAATTGTATTTAATTATCCAAGTAATATATTTAAAATTTCAAATATTATAACCATGGTTATAAATGGGTATAAATAATATGACAACTCAAGAGTTCCTCCAATTCTTGTCTCTTTTAGTGGATTTCTTGTTCCATACCCTCCTTGTCCATTTATGTAAATTTTGTTAGTTACAAATTTAATTTTGTTTTCACATAAATTGTACCACACAGTATGTATGCTTCTGCAATTTGCTTTTTCCATTAATAATATATCTTGGTGACCTTTCTGTCTCAGTATAGAGTTATTTCATTCTTTTTAATTGCTGCCTTATTTTCCAGAAGATAGCTATATCAGAGTTTACTTAGCCTTTCCCTGTTGATGGCCATGAGGTGTTTTCAATTTCAGAGCTACCAAAACTCTGTAATGTCAGGGAATTACATAATCTGTGCACAATGTGCCTGCTTCTCTAAGACACATACCAAGAAATGAATTGCTGGGTCACAGAAGGTGCACATTATTAATTTGAATAGTGCCAGACTGCCCTCCAAATTGGCTCTATCAATTTGCACACCTGTCAGCAGTATGTGCAAGTACCTATTTCCCACCAGCTTGCCAGTATCAATCACTTTTTACCTTGTTTTAACCTGCATATGTGGTTTATCTCCTAGGCTTGGGGTTGAAAGCTCTCTGAGAGCAGGCTCATGACAACCTCATATTTGCATATATCCCCTCGTTCAGAGATATTTAATAATTGATGTTCAATAAAAGGCTTGTTGAATGATCTCTAACCATAAGTTCTTTGCTAATCTCTGCAAAACACACTTCGAAAGCATCTACCAAGATTGCATCTAACTTTAAGGCTATTTCTTAAGAATGAAAAACATTCTAAAGAAAGTTGGTTGAATTTTTGCACATCACTCCCCCTGACCATGTTACAGATATCTTTCATTTAAAGTTGCCTAAGACAGGATTCCCTCCTGCTTTGCTGGCAGGAGGCAGTGAAAACAGACCTGGTTGTCTCAAACAATAGCTAGCAGGGTGTACCACCCACTGGGAAAGAGCAGACTAAAGGCGCCTCCGAATCCCTGGGAACTAGACAGAAGATAGAATGGTGAGGGAGTAAGGTCAGGATCTTTGGAACATTCTGGATCCATGGAGGTAAATTCTTTTGCAGAGTTTTGAAATAGAAGAAACGATTAATAATGTCTGAAGCATGGCAAAAAATGGGACCAGGTGAGGAGGAACTGTGACAGCATAGGGAAAACTCGAGTGGAGAACTGGGCATATTTTAAAAAGAAATTTAGATACAGTAAAGAGGTTTTAAAGGTGTGAATTACACGATACAAGAGAAACTTTTCCCCGAGGCGGTGCATTTATTTACTTATATGATAATTTTAGCATTCTAAATCTTGGCACTCTGAACATTTACCTGAAAATAAGTTTTCCAAAGGGGTAAGAGATAACTTCCAGTTAAGAATGAACGCAGCGAGAATTATGTGTAGCTTAGTGTGTTTCACAAAGGATCTGGTCCTTGATAAGAAACAACATAAACGAAGGCACATTTCCGCTCTTAAGAATGTTTTTCTTTAACGGATTGAACTGTTTCAGTAGCAACTGTGCAGTCCAGCGAGGGTACAATTTTATTTCGACACAAACACAAATGAGAAAAGCGAGGAAACCATTTGCTATGGTGGATTGACTGCCTTTAGGGGGATGGGCTCCTGAGATCTGGGACTCTTAGACCTGGGCCCTGTTTTGAATTCCCCTGGGTTGGCCGAGGCTGGACTGATATCTCGGTTCACCAGCACTGCTGAAATACAGAAAGTGCCTTTTACCATAGGGCCAAGGTTCTTGCTGCGCCCCCTCAAACGCACATGGACCCGTGCTTTGGTTTTTCAAACCCATTTCTTCTTTCCCCTTTTATTAGCAATAACCCGGCCCAAGTCAAACCTGCGGTGGCCCATTTCAGAGACTGGAAACCCCTCGAGGAGGCGCATTTGGCACTTTGCGGGCTCAATTCCCTTTTGGCCATTGTTGTGTGGAACAAAGAGGGCAGGATCAGAGGGCGCCCCCACGAGGAAAGGTGGGGAAAGACACCCACGGGCGCGATTTAGGAGGCGGGCGAGGCGGTAACTAGGGTGCTCCCCGAGAGCGGGCTGAGAGCCCCAGGAGGCCGGGTCGGTCCCCGCCCGCCGCGCCCCGCACACGATTAGCACCACGGCTGGCGCCCGGCGCAGCCTTAACTTGCGTCGCAACCACTTTACTTTTATTCCCCCTTTCCTTATTATTTTTTTTTTTTTCCCGCGCAAAGCGGGAACCCGGGACTGCCCCAAGCGAGCCGTGCAGGGGCCGCCATTTCCCGGGGAAAGCGCGGCGCGCGTCGGCACCGGGCGCCCCGGAAAGAGAAGCGGAGGGGAGTGCCCGGCCCGAGCCTCCTCCGCGCCGGCCCGGGGCTCACGGCGGCTCGCGGCGCCCAGGTCCACGCGTCCTCGCCCGCGCCGCCCCGCGTCCCCAGCTTGACCTTCCCCGGCGCGGCCCGCCCCCGGGCCCGGGTCCCTTCCCTCCGCCCTCCTCCCATTGTCAGCCCGGGGCAGCCAGCGCCCAGCCGGGGGACCCTCAGAGGCCCCCGAGCGGCCCTGCCGGGCTCCCTCGTCCCCTGCGCAGCCCACTGCCCCCGGACCGGTCCCCCCGGCGACCGGGCGCTTCCCTCTTCCCTGTTCTGCGCTGCAAACTCCGCATCCCCAGATACCCTCCACTCCCTTCAGGTCCAGCCTTGTCGGGGCCCGCCCTGGACCCCGCATTCCTCCTTCTCCCTCCCTCTCCGCACAAGATGCCCCCAGCTCCTCGCCGGCCGCAGGAATTTTACCGCTTCTTTAGCAGTCCCTCCCTTTATTTCCCGAGGAAGCAAGTTGGGCAGCTTGATTATTTTTTCTTTTTTTTTTTTTTTGTTGCGGGGAGGGTCGATTTTCCGGGGTGCGCCCGCAAGGACTTGGCGGCGGGGAGAGGCAGGGGTTCCCTGGCCCCTGCACTGCCACCCCCGGTGGGTTTTGTTTCCAGACCCTCAAGCCCCCCGAACAATAATGCAGTCGCCATGGCGGGCTCACCTGGTGCTGCGCCGCCTGCTCCCGGCGCCCGGTGCCCTCTGCGCGCCGCTCCCCGGGCGCAGGTTCGGCCCGCACGGCGCCGGTGCCGGGCAGGACTCTTTGCCTTTCTTTAGGTTCTATCTGTGCGTGTCAATGGCGGCAAGCGGCAGTTCTCCGGGCCGCGGATAGTAGCGGGGGGAGGAGGAGGAGGGAGAAGGGATTGCTCCTTCTCCACATAACCACCTCTAGGAGGAGTCGCTCAGCCTCATCCACCGCCAGCCCAGGCTCCGCGACGGGTCCGGGGCTTTCGGTAGGGCTTGATGAGCTATTGTCCTTCAGGAGCATTAATGATGAAACCGTGCGGCCACCGCGTCGCTGGCGGATCTGCGGGATGAGCTGAGGGCCACTTGCTAAGATGAGGCTTACCCCAGAGCTGGAGACAGAGGCACTATGGTCGCGATCCAGAATCTCCTGTTAGCAGGATCCACCTTTGGTGGAAGAAGGCGTGGGCGCTCATCGGGCAATTCTGGAGAAAGCCCTAGAAGGTGAAAGAGAAAAATGTCACCTAAGATGTTTTCGTGTCCTTAAATAATAATAAATACATTAACATTTGTGTCCACCATTGGGACGATAGCATAGCCACAGCCACAAACTGAGAATTTATGTCCATGCCTGTGGGTTTTTTATAAATTAAGACCAATTTAGAATCCAGCGTTGCGTAATATTTGGAGTAGCAGATGTATGTTTTGGTGGGTAAGATCGTGTGCATGGACATGATTTTTAATTTGGTTGCTTTACAGTATGTTAATTTATAATATCTTAGCATATATTAAGATTAGTACGAGGCTACTGTCTTAAGGACTAATTTTTATTAGTTTCGAGAAAATAAATTTTACCGTGGTGTGGTGGACAATATTAGGTGTGAATAATGAGATTAGCAGTTGCTCTGTTCCTACTGAAAGCCAGCGCTGCCCTTTGTAACGCGAGATGTTGGCCAGCGCTCCATGGCTGGCTGGGGGGGTGAGTCAAAGGAATTTGTTTAATTTCAGTGGGAAATGCTAACTTGCTATGGGCCAGCCATGCTTCCCCTGCTTTCTCCTTGATGAGTCAAAAAATTGTGAGAGGCAATATTGTGATCTTTTCACAAAAGAGAAACTCACAATTCCCCTCACATTGGCCAAATGGATGTGTTTCAAAGCCTCCCCATTTGGTAGTATTGTGTATATTTGCCCCTATAAACTTAAAAATGTTTTAGCAATGGGAATTTGGGGACGACTGAGAGCCTCCAATTGCTTGAGGGGGAAGAACCCAAATGCCTACTGCCTTCTGGTTTTATACTAGTTAACCAGGGCTGTTGATGTATTTGGTAGATAGCACTTTAGACTGTGTGCATTTTAAACAAATATTTTGCCCAGAAATCAGTCGACTTCTCAAAAGATTATGCATGTATCAAGATACAAATAAAACTCGCTCTGCTTAAATCTCATACAGCTTCTCAAACTCTTCTGAACCCAGTGGTCTTAGTTTATTGGGACTTGCTTCACTTGTCTTCCAATTCTTTTTACCCTCTCTCTCTGTATGACCTCACTGTTCTTTGTCTTTGAAGGTACTCTCCAGGTTGGATAAAGTCCTCTTTTCCGAAGATATATATTTAAAAGGTTTCAGATGAACCCCTGAGGCATCTCATAATGGTTTCAATTTTTCTTTTCCTAGAGGAAGTGCCTGTTTCCCTACTTAAAGAGATTTCTGGTATCCATTTTTGATCAGCATTAACCTCCAGGCCAACATTCAGGAGGGTTCAAGAGCCTTCTGGGAGTGCTTGAAAAATACTCCTACCCTGTGACCCAATCAGCCAGGCTGACTGAGATATAGTGTAATAATAATTCATCAATATATATTAAATCCACATTTTCCCTGTAACTTCCCAATAAAAATGGTAGGTGTGGTCATTTTCATGTGCATTTTATGTAACTCGTTTCATTTTTTATGTGCTAGCATTTTGTTACATGCTATTCCGACAAAGGCTGGGTCTAAGAAACTTAACTAGTCAGGATTCTCTCACTTTCTATAGGTTGGTTTCTTCAAATAGATAATGCAGTCGCGACTCAGAGAATCAAGAGCAGTGTCAGCTTTGTAATACTCTTGTTCTTAGAATAGAAGGGATCAGAGTTCACCTGGTCAAACTGTTTATGTTATAGGAAGAAATCTGGTATTTATAGGAGGTAAAGTTACTCAGCCAAGGCCATGCAGATAATTCATGGCAGACTCTAGTGCATTTTCAGATACCCAGCCTAACACAGTTTCTGCCAGTTTTAAACTTCTCAGGATGCACAGGAGACAAATACACAACCTAATATGCAGATGTGATTAAGTTATATATATTTAACATTGAACATTTAACAAATGAACAAAAATTTAACACAATATCGTGTAGTTAAAATACATTTAAAGTAGTCAACATAACTATGAATTAATCAGTAATTTTAAGTTCTGCAGTGGCCTCTAGCTTGGAATCTCTGACAAGGTGGATAAAAAATAGTGATAAGAGTTTACACTTATTAGATGCTTTGTATGTGCACTGTGCTTTTCCCTTTACTACTAACTCATTTAATCCTTGCAACAACACTATGGGGTGGGCATTATTTTCTCCTTTATACAGAAAGGGAAGCTGAGACAGAGAGCAGATGGAAAACTTGCTCACAGTTATAGAGTAAGAAAGTGTCAGGTTTACACTCTTAATCCCTGGTGGTAGGGATGTGTGCATTCACTTTAAGCAAAGGAGTATTATGATCAATCACATGATCAAAGGTCCCTTGGAGCATTCCCAATACATATCCTCAAAGAGTCATTGAAAAGCCTAATTATAAGAGGTTTGGTTGATTACCATTGCACTGAAAATATTTTCTTAACCTTTGACCTGTAAGTGTGCATTATATTATGAGTAAATGTATTGACTGTGAGTTGATTCCATTAGCGACAAGGAAATCTAGTGAACGTTTGTGAAAATTTTATTGAGAATTGCTTTCCCACTTAGATAAGACAGGTAGCATGATTAGGAGATGAAAAAAATTAATCAGCTATGCACCTAGATTCATATTCTATTAAATCTAATGGTAAATAATTAACAAAATCATCCTTTAAAAATCGCTCTATAATTTCATTCCCCCAAACCTTTTTACTTTGTTATGATCCAAATTTATGATTTTTATGAATTGAGTGGGGTTTTCTTTTCCATGGTTCTAATTTAGTTTATGACACCTATTATAATTTGTGATCATTTTGCCCTTCTAACATCTTGGTACACAATTACCCTGTTAATTTCCTGACCCTTGCCTCTTCCAGAGGACTGTATCTTGTAGGTATTTATTTATATCTGGCATATGTAAGTATATGTGTATAAGATTTCTATATCCAGGTTAATTTTATTGGAGATTTCTGATCTTTGAGGTAACCTGAGATTCATTGGGAATGTTATAAAAACAGGTGGAAATCATTGGTTTAAGCCCTTTGAATGTACATTAGGCAATTCTAGATGCCATATTAATTCCAAGACACCAACTGGCATAACTCTAAATAGCAAGTTGGGGGCCTAAGGTTATAAAAGCACCAAGCTAAACATTACCTGGCTATGCTAAGAAATAAGTACAGCTTCTAAATGTACCTTATAGCCTGGAAAATACTAAGCAATCTGATTTAATTTTTTTTTGTTAGCTAGAAATATGCAAAGTCTTTCCTATTGTTATATTTTGAATAGTGAACATGATTTATGTTAAACATTTATTTCCTTGATCAGAACTGGTGGTTTTAGGATCTTAATCATTTGTGGAAAGGAATAATGAATGCCCTTAGAGAAAAGACACATAGGCAATCATTATACCAACAAAGTCCATTCTTAGTATTTCTGGCTAAAATAAACATCTTCTTCTCCTAACAAAAGAAATATTTTACTAGTTCTCATTCTTAAAAACAACAACAAAATATGTCCCTTTTGATACTAAGTTCTGACCCTTTGGTTCTGGAAAAACAGGCTTTATATGGATGGGTAATGTGTGCATAGCTGCATATCTATGCATATGTGTCTATATATGAATAAATATTTGACTTGTGTATTATGTGTGTATAAGATGTGTAGTGAATGAGACTACAGTAGTCTGAGAGTTAAGGCTGATTTGGATTTTAAAGGAATCTACCAAATGTTTAACCAAAGAACTATATTGAAACAAAATGAAATGTTTCACGTTTTTCAGAGAAATACATTGTCAGCCCCAATTATGCAAAGTTGTGGTTAGGAAAATAAGGCACATGGTGTCATTAAATTTAATGAAAACAGAATCCAGAGCTAAGGGGAGTGTGCCAGTTGGTATCTTGCTCAGTTTGGTGCCAGAGCTTTCTGAGAGATTATCCCGTTACTTCCGGGCAGAGCGCTTTACGACAATTGTGGTGGGAAGTGGCAGCGTGCATCTTGAATTTGGACCCCAGCATCTGTGTTGGGAGATCTGTGCATTGTGGTTTCACACCTAAACAAAATTGCTCTTTACAATTTAGACCCATTCTAGAGAATGGGGGCACTGATTTTTTCCCAAGTCCTCAAAAGCAGAATACCATAGTAAAACTATAATTTATTTATACAAATGGTGTGTTTTCACAAAGGCCATCTGTCAGTTGACTCTCTGATCTAAAACAAATCTGTTTGTTCCCCAGAAAAAATAACATGTCTGTTGAAAAAAGATTTATGGACGACAGGCTGCCCAATCCACCAGCCATTGGTATAATAGTAACTATTTATGATATATTTACTTCTAAGGGAGTGCTGTGAGTGGAAACTATTACTTGTAAAGTATGATAATTAATTTTTCATTACCTCAAAGCCAAGAAATGGAGCCCAGTTGCATTTATTAAGATTGCTGCATGAGAAACATGTTTCTTCTGGAAAAATATCCAAATAAAAGTATTCAGAGAACTTTGGCCACATGATAGCTCACTGCTCTGATGTGTGAGCTTAGAACGATGGGCTTCAACTCAAGTTCTGGATTTGTCTGTGGAGGACAAGAGGACAAATAACTATTGAATGACCCTGGCCACTTGCTCTCTAGGCATCACTAATGGCCCTTACTAAAAATTAGATCTTACCATTAATACTAAAAGGACTCTAGGCTTGAAGAAACAGAAATGGAAGAAAAGGCCCCCCCATTCCCATCCTTCCTACACACAAAGGAGATGTATGAATGAATGTTTATTTATTTTTTGATATTTATTTCAGGATGGAATCTAATATTTTTAAATATGTATTCTTCAGGAAACCGGGTTAGGTCACATGAAAAGTACAAAAAGATATGTTCTTTTCCCTCAGGAAGCTTGCAATCTACCTGGTAACTCAGGACATGATAATAGGTACAGAAATCACCTTGAAATTATCAATGAAAAATAGTAAACAAGAGTTAGGAGTTGTCACTGAACACCTTTCTTAAGTCATATCAACTCTTACATTTTGGTTTTCCAAAACATTCTTAAAATTAGGTAAATGAGGTTGCCCCCCCACCTCCAATTTTTATTTTATTTACTTTTATTTTTACTTTTCAAACATTTAAAAAAATAAGTAATACTTGACCAGGATACACAAATCAAAAGGCAAAAAAGGTAGATGGTCCAACGGATCCTTTCCCTGTGTTTCAGGCTACCAGTTACCCTCTCTAAGATAGGCAAAATTAAGTTTCTCTGTGTCCTTAGGAGTGGTTACTGTTCTCCTGTTTTTCTTTGTGGACAGAGATCACATTTGGCTTCCAGGGTACTCGGGAGGAGCCTTAATATTTATATCTCAAAGGGGACAAGTTGTAAGACAGCACATGTGCCTCTGTCTGCTGAGGTCTCAGGCAGTGAGTGGACACACAGGCTCAGAGGCAAGATGTAGTTAAAGGTATCCATGCAGGATCTCCTGCTGGTGTGGCAAAGTGAAAGGCCCCATCTCCAGGTCAAGGGAAGTCCTCACCTGATAAGTCAAAGCCCAGGAACAAGGCTGGCACTGAAATATATGTTGTGTGTCTCAGGCTGACAGTCTAGGATCCCAGCTCTGAAGAGAAGAGAAGCTTCTTTAAAATGAGTCTTTAAAATTCATCTTTACCTCTTGTTGAATCCTTGAAGATACCCAGATGCCACTCCACTTCACTTTCCACAAACACCTCCTAGTAGTGTTGAAGTGGACACTGCCTTGGACCCCCATTAGTAGACAAGTCTCAGCATGGTTAGCCTGATCTTATTTGCCTCTAAGGGCATGTCTGCTTGGAAGCTCTGCATCCTAGGGTCCATGGGCAAGGTTGCCTTCACCTGGAGCTTCTGCTCTCTGTTTTGGGCTGCCAACCTTTTTATTAGGAAGCTAGGCCTCAGCTCAGCTCAGCTCTTGGGAAATCTAAGGGTAGTAGGCTAGGGTGTGGCACTGCCCCAAGGACTGCATGGCCAGGAGGTTGATAAAGCCAAGGCACCAAGGAGCGTGGGCTTTGGGAATAGTGTGGGTGAGGCCGCTCATGGCTTCCTGCAACTTGTCAGCTATGGCCTTCTCAGGTCTGGTTCTCAACAACCATTGTGCCTGCTTTCTGTCCCCACCCCTTATAGAAGAATTCCTGTGTCCACTCCTGGGCCTCAACATACCATTCCCTGCTTCACCTGAGAAGGGGGAGAGAGTTCACACCAAAAGGAACTCAGCCATACCTTTGCTATTCATATAGGTTTCCACCTCCTTTCCTCTCATCCTTTCTTCCTCCATTCCCTCCCTCCTTCCTTTCTCCATTTTCTCTGAAACACAAGGGAAAGGATCCCTTGGACCATCTACTGCTTTTTGTCTTTTGATTTGTGTATCCTGGTCAAGTATTACTTATTTTTCTCTCTTTTCTCCACCCTGTTGTCTGGAACATGGCCATGATGGTGAACTATCTAGAAGAGATGGCACTGGGAAGACTGAGCAACAAGAAGCCATATGGGTATCTGACATAGCGGACACTTTATCAGCTGTGGCCTGATGCTCCCTGTTATGTGAGAGAGAATTACACCTCTATGTTGTTAAGTCAATGTTAGCATTTGCATCATGACTAATCATCTACTGCATGTGTTTGTTCTATCTGCCATGTTTAACTGGAGGAGACCCTTCCTTACATAAGGAATAAATTTTTTTTTCTCTTTTTCATGTAATGGAAATAAAAGGCCCACAAAAGGTAAGCAAGAAATACATCTCTTTGTTGGGTGAATAGATGCTATATCTATTGGCACACTGCTATATCTCTAACTTATTTTTATTCACATGGTTCATGGACACTGTGCGACACCTTGACCAAGTGATAGAATCTCTTTGAGTCTTAGTTTCCTCATCTATAAAATGGTAATAGTGGTTAAGAATGGGCAAGTACCAACTTCTGTTTTTGTAATTGTCTTTAAATATTTGTTCTAAAGGTTATACAACTTGTCAAAGCAAGAATTCACATCCATGTTTAGGACAACTCCTAAATCTTTGCTTTTTCTGTTATTTCTCTTTACTTTTTCATAAAATGTTTTATCTGATCTTTTTTAATGAAAAAATTAAAACAGGCAGGTAATATTAGAGAAACACAACTGGACTTTAAGCAAGATTTGCCTCTGTCTTCAAACATTGTTTTCAACCCATGGCCATGACACAACCAGAAAGACAGGGGACGTGGGGTCATCCAGTCTAATCTTCCCAGTGTGGGAATTCCCTCTGTGACAGCCTGGACAGATGGTCACCTAGCCTCTGTTATAGCACTTCAGTGGCTGAACTTTCTCTGTTTTATTTGGCCTCCTGTGCCACTGTTGAAGAAGGTCAATAATGCTGGTTTTCAGACCCTATATATGCTTGCTTGCCTTTGCAATATGTATGTATGCTGCCTGTGCAATGCTGAAACTATCAGGTAATGACAGATCTCTTTGTCTCCCATTCCCTTTCTTCCAAACATCTTGATAGAGAGTTTCATGAAGGAGATATCATGTGAGCTGAATGTGGAGGATGTTTGGGGTATCAGCAGGTAGAGATGAGAGGAAGAAGAGGATTAGAGGCAGAGGCTGGAGATGGGCCAGGTGTGAGTGTGGCTGGTGAGCCAGCCTGGTGTGTTGTTGCATGTTCAGAGAGCAACTTAACAGGAAAGTGTCTTTGGATTGGTAAGTTGAGGACCTAATATGTGGAGCCTGGAAATAAGGGTAGGGGCTTGGTTCTTTCTGTGCTAAGCATTGAGATCTTGGAGTTTCTATATGGTCGGGAGTGTGAACAGTCTGAGAGCACGTTTTTGGAGGATTCCCTTGATAACTGTGCATGTACAATTGATAATTTGTTCAGAGAGACCCTAGAGCAGAAAAACTCGTTCTTCATGATCTTCTGGAGCAGGAACCCCTTGGCTCCACTCATCAACACAACCACTTTATACAGTAGCATTTTTATTTCCCCTACTGTATAACAGGACAGCTGATTAGACTCTTAAAACCAAGGATGTACATAAAAGCAAGACTTTTGAATGAGAAAGCATGAAGAACATCCTTTCCAACAAATCATTGAAATTTACCTGGGGAAACTTCTTTTCTTCCTTTTCCAGCCATCTCTGAGAATATCTCTTGCACACTTACTTCACAGCCTCAGAGAGACTTGTCTTATAACCTTGTCTTGTGGTTCAAAGTCACACAGCCAGTTAGTGGCCTAGCAAGCATCAGAACTGGGGCTTTCTGATAGATCCTAAGGTTCCTTCCATTTCACCTCACTGCCCCAGTTTATGTCACCATCATTGTGTATGTGTGTACTGTGTGTATATATATCATATTGTATTGTATCGAGTCATATCATATCATATATCATAGGCTAGAATAGACTCCTAAATATAAACAAAATATTTTGCAGTTGGGTTTTGGGAAGAGAAATGAAAATGGTTCAATCTCTTTATTTATATGCGATTATTTTCACAAAAAGATACCCTTCAAAGAGTTATATTAAATAGATTTACCTAGAATCTTACAGTATACTCATAGATTTATGACTGACAGATTGTGTATTACCCGTTTACTGGTGAAGTGATTATATCTGTACAAGGTTGCAGCAGCCTGTTCTTGAGTCCGGTTTTGTCAGGAGGCCCAGTTCTCTTTCTAGTGCACCATGCTGCCTCTCTTTCTGGTTGTTCCTTTCATACAGCTCATTAGATGAATATATTCTTTTCTTCGTTCTGTGCTGATATAGTAAAATTGAGTGTTCCTAAATAATTCGAGTAAGCAAGAAGCTTACTTGGAGCCAGAGGGGAAGGTTACAATAAAGATCTTTAGGAACTTTCAACAAGATGTCCCTGCAGATTGGCTGTGACAGCTGCTGCTCATTGAGATGAGAAACCATTGGTTCAGAAAGAGCCAGTTCTGAACAGCATGGTTTCCTGCACTGCTCCAAAGTGTTTCTTTCTTTCCACGGTGGCTGCTGAAATTCAGGCTCTAGGAATCCTGCTTTATATGTGCCACTGGGGAACCTGGGCTATTAAGGGTTGCTAGTGGTCCTCTTTCTAGGAAATTATTTAGCTCTACATTATCCATCTTTGAGCTGGCTTAAGGGACTGTATGTATTACTACAGAGTGTTGCAATGATATATATGTTTGCTTTGGTAACCCATATGGTCATTTGTAATGAAAATTATGTTCAGGACATTATAATACATAATCCAAAAGAGCAAATGTTCACCCATCAGAGGCTCTCATATTTTTTAGAATAAACTCTGTAGACTAACCCTCACATGTACATATTTCTATTTTCCCAGCAGAGTGAGTGTTCAGATTACCTTTATCTTGCACTTATATATATCCTTAAAATGGTTATGTGTTAATAATTCAAATGAATTCAATTGGGACTATTTAAAATTTTCTTATATCGCTCAAAGATAAAATCCCAACTTTTGAATTCTGTTATGAAATAAACTCCACATTATACTTAGAGCACATGACATCCAATGTGTCATACCACATTTTTTTCACACTTGTAAATCTAAAAAAAAAAATCGAGAATCACACAAGGCATTCTTTGCTTTCTTTCCCTTTTTTAAGTGCACTGTAGTTTCTTTGCTAATCTTTTGAATGCATAAGGTGTTTTCTTGAGAAATGCTATAATGCTGATATTCTTTGTAGTTAATCTTACTTGACCCAACCCTAGTCATTCACAAACAACAGATGTTCTGTGTATATTTTTCACTTTCCTGCTTGCTCTGTGAGCAATTAAGTTTTTAGTATGCTGTGTCTTTGTCAGGTCCTCAGATTTCTACTCAAACCAGGTATTTTTCATATGTTGATTTTTCCTCCTTTGGAATACAGTCTGTTGGTGAGCTTAGAGGCTTGTGGAATCTTCATTTAGGTTTATTCTTGTTTGGGGGGAAATGTTGCACAAAAGATCCAAAATCAGACTGACAGAAACCAAGCAGCACCTGGAGAGTTGGAGAACTCAGATTTATTATGCCAAGGGTCCCAGAGGAGCTAGTACTCTGAAGATCTGGGCCCAGAGCTCAGGTGCAACATTCTTTATATATACCCTTTTTGGCACTGCCTAATTGGGTAATTTGAACTGAGGCTGATAAAAAGCAGGAGTGGGGGGTGGGGGGATGGTGTAGTTGCTATAGGTTACTAGCAGTTACAAAGTGTTGCAAAGCTTGGGAGGTGCTAGGGGGTACAAATAGTTACATTTGTAGCTTAGATCAAACAAAAGGGAGGTGAGTCTTTAGTCAATTTCAAGTATAGTCCAAGCAGCATGCATATTTACAGAAACAGAACCAGAGCTGATTAGCCTTTTGAATGAAAACCTCTCTTCAGTACTGCTAATTCAGGCATAAGGTTTGTGTCAGATGAAATTTAGAGGCATTTGATATTTCTGTTGAGAATACTGAAAACACAAGTCTTTCTACAGAATTAGTAAATGCAATACCTCTGTCTCCCTGTTTAAAACATGATCACAAAATCTTTTGGACAATGACAGAGCCTTCAGAGAACCCTCCAGCATAGCTGATTATCAGCCCTGGCTTTGGGATAACTGTTACTTATCCTCCAACTCTCAGCCAAATATTATTATTAATTAGAACAATGAACTCATAAAAATGTGATTTTAGCTGTCTTTAATTCAGATCTGTACATACACATTTTTAAATGCCTACTCTTTACTAGATTCTGGTTGTTAGCATATAACACAAATCAATTAAGATAGGAATGGGCAAGAGTAACATAATCAAATTAAAGAAGTAAGGATAGTGAAATGAGTCCAGGTATGAATTTTGCTTCCAAGGACCATATATACAATCTATGGATGAAATAGTTCCATTTTAAGTATTTATTGGTTTTATTTATTTATTTTCTAATTAAGGAAGTAAATAATATTCATTGTAGGTATTTTGGAAAAATGGAAAAGTAGACATCATTCTTAATCTCGACATCTATAAAATAACCACTGTTAACACTTTGTTTTACATCTTTCCTGCCTTTATTCTAAGCATTTATATGTAGTTCACACACACACACACAAAATCACTTTATATTGTTTTTAAAAACTTTATGTTAGAACATAATACTTACATATAGAAAATGACACAAATGTATGGCTTAATATCAATTGTCACAGGTTGAACATTTCAGTATCTAAAGAAAGAAATAGAACTTTTCCAACAACACCAGAAGTCTGCCCCATCACCATCTCAACTCCCCTACTTCCCACAAAAGTAATTACTATTCTAGCCTTTATCATGTATGACAGTTTGTCATCTATAACTTTGACATATGTTATGAGCCCCACAATATATTGTTATTATTTTTGCATTAAAACTGTCAATGATTTTTTAAAAAGATTGTTAAAAATAGGAAAAACATACATATTTACCTGAATATTTACAATTTCAGCTCTCTTCATTCATTCCTTTGTATAGATCCAGATTTCCATCTGTTATAATTTCCCTTCTGGCTGCTGGACTTTCTTTACCACTTCCTAAAGTATGGGTCTGTTGCTAATAAATTCCTTCAGCTTTTCAGAATATTGAAAAATATTTTTCTGTATATAAAATTATGAGGTGACAGGTTTTGGTGGTGGTGTTAGAAATATTGCTCCATTGTCTTCTGGCTTCCATTGTTACCATCAGAAAGTCAGCTGTATATTTTTCTTTGCTCTTCTAGCTGTGAATAATATTTTATCTTTATCATTGGTTTTAAGCAATTTGATTATGATAACATTCCTGGTTTTCTGCTTGTTCACGGAAATTATTTCATCTATGGTTTAATAATTTTGATAAAATTTGGAAAAATTTCAGCCATTATTTCTTCAATTATTTTTGGGCCCCACCCCCCTCTTCTTTTCTCCTCTCTGGGTCTCTAATTGCACATTTTTAGGCTGTGGGAAGTTATCCCACTGATCACTGACACACTGTTTTTTTCTTTTCCACAGTCTTTTTCTTGTGTTTATCATTTTGGGTAATTTCTATCACAATGTCTTCAAGTTTATTAATCTTTCCTTTTACAATGTCTACTATGCTGTTCTTGCTGTCCAGATGTTGCAGTTTTTATCTGTAGTTCATTTGAGTATTTAAAAAATATATTTTTTGTTTCTACTTTATATGCTCAATATTTTCTCTACTTTATTAAATATATAGACTCTAATTATAATGACAGTTTTATGTCTTTGTCTACTAATTCTATGTGTCTCATTGCTGCATCTCCTTATTATGGGTTATATTTTCCTGTTTCTTTTAATGCTTGGTGATTTTTTATTAGCTCCAGATGTTGTGGGTGCTAGATATTTTACTTGGAAAGAATTTGATCACTTTGAGGCGTGCTTTTAAACTCTGTCAGGTGGGATCAGGGCTGCTTTTGTTCTAAGGCTGATTTTGCTTCACTACTTAATGCCTCATGAATTACATGGCTTTTCCACTCTAGTTGATGAAAACAGGGACTGTTCCTGGTTCTATGTGAGCTCTAGAAATTGTTCACCTTGCTCCTTTTGAATGGTTCTTTCCATAGATTTAGGGAGTTTCCTTATGTCTGTGTTCTCTGTCAGTACTCAAGGGAGGCCCTCTGCAGATCTCGGAGTACTCTCTCTGTGTGCTCCTCTCCTCTCCTATACTTTTCTCTGTGGTCTCTAGCTACACAGCCTTCTTGAACTCCAAGTTTTGTCTCTTTAACTTAAGAAGACTCTTGGATTTCTCTTTTCTGTGTTCTGGCCTGGATATACTCTCCAGGCAATAAGCTGGGGCAATTTTACAATTCACCTCGTTTTTTTCCCCTTCTCTCAAAAATCACTATTCTGTGCAGTCAGAGAGCCAATGTCTAAACCCAGGTATTTTTTCATAAAATATGTCTTATATTTTAGTTATTTCAGGCAGGAGGGTAAATCTAGTCCCTGTTATTCAGAAGCAGAATTCCCTTTACTGATTTTTATAGCGATCACTTCCTTATGCTACTTTGTAGCTTTATCACCCAAGTGTATGTCTTTAGAAACTATAGATTAGTCTTGCCCATTAAAAAATTATTATACATCTTTTAAGTAATTTTTAATATATAAAGTACTTCTCCTTGCCTTCGATTTCATTTTATATTTATCAGTGGAAGAACTGGACTGTTTGACCTGCAGTTTCTCATGCTCTGGATTTTGCTGATGAATATTTGTGGTGCAGTTCAACACATTGCTCTAGTCTTTTATATTTCCTGCAGTTGAGTAGCAGATCTAAAGGTCTGATCAGACTGGGGTTCAATATCTTTGGTAAGATTATAGTGCTGCTGTGCTCTTTCACCAGGAGGCACACAATGTCTGATGGTCTCTCTCTTTTTATGTTGTTAGCATTAATGCTTAATGCCAAAATTTATTAATTCATTAAGGATTATGAAATTGTATTCTAATTCTTTACTTTTTTTTCATTTATTAGATGGAGTACCTTTATAAAGAGACATATATCCTCATTATTATTTGATTACCCATGGTACAATTTATATGGTAACAGAATAAGTGATTCATTTAAGATAATGAATTGATTTCATATCATTTTCTCAAGATGACCCATTAGTTTTTTAAAAATAATCTTTAATATTTGAACTCATAGATTGATAGGTTTTAATCAAGTGCAATTATTATCTCACTTAAAGCTCAAATTTTCCCATCTCTGGCTGTGGGGAGCCTCAAGTTGGCTCTGGGTCCTTATAGCACCTTAGTATACTATAAACTATATCTTTCTTTTGGGCCTCAGTTAGTGTTATTTCTATAATTAGTTAAATGTTCATTACTTATCACAAGTCTTTATGTTAAATATTTCTTTAGTTATTATGCTTGACTGAAGCTTATTCTTTAGTGTATTTCTCAAGGAGAGCTCGTGGGACCAATATTCCCTATGTTTTGCATGTTGATAACATTTTTTTGCCCTTTATACTTAAATTTATACTTCAGTGCTCATAATATCCTTGGCTCATACTTTTTTCTTTGAGTTTCTTAAAAATATTCTCCACTAGTAATACTAGTGCAGAAATGTTTCATGATAATATAATATTTTTCTCTTGTAACTCATATGCTGTTCTAACTAGATGCTCAAAGTATTTTTTCTTTTTTCTTTAAAGTTTAGTAATTTCATTAGAATATTTTGTGATATGGATCATTCTGGATTGGTGATCTTAGGCACATGGTATGTTTTAAAATATAGTTTCAGAACTTTTATTTCAAGTAAGTTTTTTTGAATTACAATTTAGGACGTTTATTCTGTTTCCTTCTTTTAATTTTCTTCATTGGAGACTCCTCTTACTCATGTATGGAATCTTCTTTGCCTATATTCAATATTTGTTACTTTTTCTCTACTCTTTTTTTAATCACTTCTGAAATTTCTTTCTCTTTTTAAAATAACTTTATTTTTTAGAGTACTTTTAAGTTCATAGCAAAATTGGGTAGAAAGTACAGAGTGTTCCGACATGTCGCCTCGCGGCTCACACACATAACCCCCCCTGCACTGTCAACATCTAGCACTGGAATGGTACATCTGCTGCAAGTGATGAAACTACTTTGACTCATTGTTATCCAAAGTTTATAGTTTGCAGTGATGATGCTTGCACAACTTTATGAATAAACTAAAAATCACTGAGTTGTACACTTTAAAGCAGTGTGAACTTTATTTTATAGGATCTATATAATAAACACCCCAAAATTCCAAGTTTCTATACCATGCAAGTAATGTAAGTTCAGACTGTATATCCCCCCAGAGGCACAGGTGGACAACAAATTTGTTTGCTGCATCCATGATAGTGTTTTTTAGTCTCTATTTTAGTCTCTATTTTAAATATAAAGCAGTTTGAGGGGTTTTTACTTTAGCTCTTGCCTCATACAAGCCTTAGACCTTTGTTTCTGCTTTTGATGGCCATTAAAATCCCAACCTCAAACTCTTATGTCTTAAATTTAATACCCCTTAAGGCACCATAATCTCTCTTCCTTCTTTCCATTCTAATTTGAATTCTTTTATCATTTTTAGTTCTGTGGATTTTTTTTTCTTGCTATCTCTCTGGGTTAGTTATTTATTTTTAACTAACTAGTATCACTATAATACTTACATCTATTTAACACTTTCCCTATTTTTGCCACTACACATAACTGCAAGAAACGTCCTTTCATATATGTTCTTATGGGTTGATTCTTTTAGTTTTTTGTAAGGTAGAGTCCCATAAATGGGACTGTTGTGTCAAATGTATGTGTATTTTGAATGTCAATAGCTATTGACAGATAACTTTTCAAAAATGTTGTATAATTCCCTACTTGTATTAGCAATGTGTGAGACAACCCTAGTCAGTGTCACAGAAGTAGCAGAAGCTTCTCTCAGCTTGGCATGAGGAGGATTGAAACACCTTAATCTGAGTAAGTTTCCATGGAGTTTATGGGTGGTGGAGGTGGAGGAGTTAGAGACTATACCCCAAGAGGGTTATATTGGACTGCTTATAATTAGGCAGGTGGTGGTTTGAATAATTAATTTTGAAAAAGGAGAGAGAGAAAATTTGTGAAGTCTGTGAAGCTGGTCTTATCAGCTGTAGAAAGTATAATTCATACTAAAGATTAGCCCTGTCCATCTTTTACATCATATGCTTTTAAGTCATGCACCATGCACCAATAGGCCCATAAAGATAACTTCCGGCCACCCCCAACCCCCCATTAAGATGATTCTATCATCTGTTCATTTGTTCTGGAGTTGCTGGAGCTTCAGTTCAGTTCTGTTCAGTCTTACTCTTTGGATCCATCTCTCAATTTTTAAAAGTTGAAAGGGATCAACTTTGGCAACTGTTCATTCTGGAGTAGGCTTAAGACTTCCCCCGTCAAGGATGCTGGCTTTAGTTTTCTTGTCCAGATTTTGACTGTCTTAGGATGTGATCTTTGCATACACTCCCTTGGTCACCCCTCAGTTTCACCCCTGGCTCACCTTTGATGGGTTAGAGTTGGAGGAGAATAGTCATCTAGTTATTGAAACGTGAACATTTCTTTTGCTATCATGGAAGATTGTATTGGAAGTTAAGGAGAAGATGAATTATAAAGATGAGTGTTATCTTGAGATTATTCAAATGTAAAAGTAACATTGGTATTTTGGAATATGTGGTAATGAAATGGGAGAGAACTGGGAATGGCCAGTAAGATAATGAATCTGTGAGTTTTAAGCACAGAGTGTTCATTAGGAAAAAAAGGTATATTGGGCAACATATTGTAGCTTATTTTGATAGTTTAAACTAGAGAAGATGCAGTAAATGTGATATGCATAAGTGTTAGCAACACATTCCACTGTTTGAAAATTTTACTAGTAAAATTTAAGATGCCTTGGAATTAGAAACAGTCACATGGTTTGCAATCTGTTTAAAATACTAAACTACAAATGCTATTGTTGAGTAATTGGCTGAGAAGTTTAACAGAGGTTGTAGAGTCAAAATTATTGCTGGAATCTATAATTCTTAAGAAAAATGTCTAAGAATTTCAGAAGTTTCTGAAAAGAAATAATTTTGTGGGAAAAGAAATAATTTCAATAATTTCTGTCCTCTTGGAAATCTTGGAGTGCTAGGAGAGCTGACTTTTAAACAAGGTGGCAGAGGTAGACAGTATTTTATGGAAACTGAGCAGTTTGTGTTCAGCTGTGGCAACCAGAATGGCCCAAGACTTGCTCCATAGTAATTCATTTTCTCTGTAATGGTTGGTGGTTTCCTACTCTATGTGTTGTAAGGTTTCAGGAGGATTTTCTTATAAATTAGGATTGTCTTTATTCCAAAGCATTATGGTTTATTTGATATAAATTATTACATACATTTTCTTGAATAACTTTAGGAATTGTTTGCCTATTGCATTTATATTATTTTCAAGGATTAAAAAAAAACCCTCACAATTTTTTGTTATTCAGGAATAGATTACAATCTGTTTTATATTTTCTCCAGACATGTAAATGTTTGATAGACTTCCTTTGAGAATGCAATTGTCTGGTTATTCTGGGTATGTTATAGAAGGAAATTACAAAGCTTTTTTAGATCTTGTTTTAGCTTGGATTGGTATAACAAAATACCACAGACTAGGTGTCATAAACAACTAATGTTTATTTCTCACAGTTCTGAAGGCTGAAATTCTAAGATCAAAGTGCTGGCAGGTTTGGTTTCTGGTGAGCACCCTCTTTCTGGCTTGCAGTCAGCTGCCTTCTTGCTGTGTCCTCACATAGAAGAGAGGGAGAACTGTGGTCTCTCCTTCTGTTATCATAAGGATCCTCCAGTCATGGGAACCCCACCCTCACCTAAACCTAATTACCTCCCAAAGGCCTCACCTCCAATTACCATCACATTAGGAGATAAAGCCTCAACAAATGAATTTTGAGAGCACATAAACATTCAGTCTACAGCAGATTTCATGCCTCTAAATTTGATTCTAAGAAAATTCCTACCACTCACACATGTAATGGAAAAAAATTTATATATGCATATTATCTATATTTATACCTATCACTATTTACACCTATGTCTATCTATAAAATATATATATTATAATGATATATGATCTATAGATATTAAAATATTTTGAATTGTACAAAGGGAAATTTCTAGATCCAGATAAAATTTATCAATGACATTATCTGGTTCTGGGATTTTACTTTTGAAAGGTTTTAAAATTATTAATTTAATCTCTTTAATTGTCAAAGTTTTATTTAGATTTTCTGGTTTTTCTTCAGTCAGTTTTGATAGTTTGTTTCTCTAGAAATGTACATTTCACTAAGGTTACCTAATTTGTTAACATACAATACCTCATAGTATCTTCTTATAATTCTTTTTTAATTCTGTAAGGTCAGTAATAATGTCCCTCTTTCATTTTGATTTTAATAATTTGGGTTTTCTCTCTTTTTTTTGTCAGTCTAGATAAATCAACATTTTTAAAAAAAGAAACAAACTTTTGTTTTTAATTACTTTCTCTATTATTTCTCTATTCTCTATTTCACTAATTTCTGATTGACTCTGTATTATTTTTTCCTTGTGCTTTTTTGGATTTAGTTTGCCTTCTTTTTATGTTTTCTTAAGGCAAAATTGATTTGAGATTTTTTTCTTTCCTTTTTTTTTTTAGAAAAAGAGTTTAGGCATTTGCAGCTATAAATTTATCTCTAAGCATTGCTTTAGCTGCATCCTATATTTGGAATGCTATGCTTTAATTTTTTCACTCAGAGTATTTTCTAAGCTCCTTGTGATTTCTTCTTTGACCATTGGTTATTTAGGAGTGTGCTGTTTAATTTCCTAATATTTGTAAATTTTCTAAATTTTCTAAATTTAACTCCATTGTAGTCAGAAAACATAATTTGTATTGTTTTAATATTTTTAAGTTTATTGATATTTTTTTTTGTGGCCTAAGATATGGTCTATCCTCAAGAATGTTTCACGTGCATTTGAGAACAATGTTCATTCTGTTGTTCTTGGATGTAGTAGTCCATAGATTTCTGTTAGGTCTAGTTTGTTTATAGTATTGTCAAGTCTTCTATTTTCTTGTTGATCTGTTGCCTTGTTATTTTATGCATTATTGAAAGTAGAATATTGATGTCTCCAACTATTATTTTTTGATAGTCTGTTTTTCCTTTCGATTCTGTCAGTTTTTACTTTATGTATTTGGGGATCTGTTGTTAGGGGCATATATGTTTCTAATTTTTATATCTTCTTGATGGATTGACCCTTTTATCAGTATAAAATGCCCTTCTTTGTATTTAGTAACAGTTTTTTTCTTAAAATTTGTTTTGTCTGATATTAGTATAGCTACTCTAGTTATCTTGATTACTGTTTGGATGGTATGTCTTTTTACATTCTTTTCCTTTCAACCTATTTATGTATTTGAATTGAAAATGTGTCTGTTGTAGATAGATATATTTACATATTTTTATTCATTCTGACAATCTTTGTTTTGATTGGCAAGTTTAATCTATTTACATTTAATGTAATTATTAATAAGGTAGTTTACCGCTACCCTTTTGCACATATTTCTTTAAATATTTTTTTCTGTTCCTTTTACTCTCTTTTCTCCTTTTGAGACTCACAATTATGCACATATTTGTATTTTTGATGGTATCTCACATGTCTCTGAGGTTTAGTTTTTTCTTATTTTTTTTTCTTTTTCTTTCTCAAACTGGATAATCTCAATGGATTTATCTTCAAGTTTGTCTATTCTATCTTCTATATACTCAAATCTGCTATTAAATGTCTCTAATGAATTTTTCATTTCAGTCATATTTTTCAACTCCAGAATTTCTATTTGTTCTATTTTATAATTTCTATCATTTTTTACATATTGTCTATATGATGAAACACTGTTTCTTATTTTACTTTAGTTTTTTAGTCATGGTTTGATTTAGTTCTTTAAATATATCTAATATAGTGATTTTAATGTCTTTGTCTAGTAAGCCTAATATCTGGGCTTCTACAGGGACACTTTCTCACTGTATATGGGCTTTTTTTCTTTCTTTATTCCTCCCTCTCTTTCTTTCTGTCTTTTTTTTCTTTTTCTTTTTTTCTCTTTTTCTATCTTTTTTTTTGCATGTCTTTTATTGAAACAAATCACTTCAAATAATATTATATGTCATCTCTAGAAACCAGATTCTCCCCTCGCCCCAGGATTTGCTGTTGTTGCTGTTTGGTTTTTCATTAACTTTTCTGAATAATTCTGTAAAGTCTGTACTCTTTGTCATGTGTGGCCACTGAAGTTTCTGCTCAGTTATCTTATTAGGCATCAACTAATAAATAGACAGAGATAAGTCTCTCCAATTTTTCTTTTTGTCAAGGATCTCTGTGTATGTGTTGGGGCATGCCTTCACCACTCCACCTGATAGTTGACAACTCTGTCTAACTTACTGCTTGTATAGGGCCTCAAGATCAGCCAGAAGTGATAGCCTAGGGCTTTCTCAGGTTTTTCCTAAGCGTGTGCATAGCCCAATACATGTGCATGACCTTCTACATTACCAGAAATATGCTGAGGCTTTTAAAAGTCCTACATGGAAATCTTATTTCCCAGCTTTTCCTTTTAAACTTTTTGGTTAGACTATTGTTTGTCTCACTGCTATCACCCAGGCTGCCACAATGTTAAACAGTCACTGCTGATGTATTTTCATAAATGCTTCTGGAGAATAAAGATAAATCTGTCTGTAAGGCTTTACAGGGAATGACCAGACAGGTCAGGTAATGACAATTCTCTGCAAATGTGGCCTCAAATGAATTCCAATCTGGTTCTGCCTCCCACTCTCCCTCTCCCACCAACCTCCCTTGCCCACAAGTGGCTTCTAGTCTGCTGGCTTTCATTGTGATTTCAACCTGTTCATTTTCATGGCCACTGCTGAGTTGGGAAGGCAGGTATGGATTGCTGCAAAATTCCATTAACTGTGTTCTAGTTTCTTATGTAAGGGAGAGGATTTTCAGAACTCCTTACTCTACTGTTTTCCCTGATGATACCTTGGATACTTTTAAAGTTTAGCACATAGAGTTTTCTGTGTATGTCTACAGTTAATCAGGATTTTTATCTTACTCCTTATTCAGAATAAAAAATAACCTGGGAATAATTTTACTTTGTCTTTCCCTATGTCTCTACCACTTTCTTGGTTGAGAAAACAATTCTAAAAATTAGTAGTTCTGTTTGTTCTAGATTGTTATCAATAAAACAACAATTATTTGAACTTAACTATTTATTTTACTAATTTCTACAGGCATATCATTTTCTTATATGCTAAGTCTTTCTTTTTGCCAGAGTATACTTTCTAGTGATAATTTTAATGAGTCCATAATTTAAGAGTCCTGGATATCTGAACATATCTTTATTTTGTTCTAATACTTGGATAATATTTTGATTGAATGCAGAATTTAGGTTCAAAGTGATTTTGTCTCAGAACTCTGAAATTATTTCCACACTGTCTTGCTTTTAAATATATTTTAAAAATAATTTCAAACAAAGAAAGATTCCAATAGTAGGAAGAACTCCTGCATATCCTTTACCCAGACTTACCAATTATTCACATTTTCTAACATTTATTTTATTATTTTATTTTTGTCTTTATCCCTTTTTATTTTTCTGAACTATTTGAGAGCAAGTTGTAGCAACCCTTATGTTTACTTCTAAATATTTCAGGACAAGAATATTCACTTGTATAACCACAATACCATTATAAAATCATAAAATCAGGAAATTTAACATTGATACAATACTGCTGTCTAATCCTTAGACCATAGTCAAGTGTTTTCAATTGCACTGTAATGAATTTTATAGCATTTTTTTTTCTGGACCAGGATCCATTAGTTCTTATGTCTCTTTAATCTTTATTCTTCATTAATCTGAATCAATTTCTCAGTCTTTCTTTGTCTTACATGACATTGATATTTTTGAAGAGTACAGACCAGTGTTTTTGTTGAATTTCACTCCATTACATTTTATTCTTACATCCAACGTTGCTGGTGAGAATTTGGGGGTAGAGGGACTGAACAAGGGTTTATTTAACTCAGCACAACTCATCCTCACTCTTAAAAAGCCAAAGAGATAAATAATCTACTTTTGGAATATTCTGTACCCAAACTCCTTAAGGCCTGTTCAAGCTCAGAATCCCTGGAGATACCATGGAACAGCTCATTTTGGGGAATTTACTACTGTTTCAAATAGAACATGAGCTGGGAAAGTGATCTCTATGTGTTAGTGCTATCCCAGTCAATTGCTTTCCCAAGTCTCATGTTACAAACCTGTTTCCTGAGAGCTTGTACAATGGCTTTTTTCAACCACACTTACAGCTGTCATCAGCAACTGTGGTCATATCATATAGAAAATACCAGTGGCCATC
Source organism: Macroglossus sobrinus (assembly GCA_004027375.1). Classification (NCBI taxonomy): domain Eukaryota; kingdom Metazoa; phylum Chordata; class Mammalia; order Chiroptera; family Pteropodidae; genus Macroglossus; species Macroglossus sobrinus. The sequence goes on along the minus strand of PVKZ01000345.1, from coordinate 225,333 downwards.
GTGTATCACCAGCTATTGCTGTAGCCCGCAATAGTATCAGAAGAGATTTAGAATTTAGTGACTTCACTTTATGAAGAAGTAGAAGCTTTGAGAGATAAAAAATTAATGAAGACCATAAAACTTGTTAGTGCCATAGCTAAATCTTGAATTAATATTTTGATGTATTATTTAAACTTGAAATGATCCAGTAATCCTAAGGAAACCATTGTTCAGTGGTCACATTAATTAAATTAATATTGAAAAAAAGTGGGGAACACAGTTCATTTCTCCATGGCTAAGATGCTGTAAATTTGCCAGACTGATTAAAAAGTCTAGGTGGGTGATATGCATGAAGTATCATTAAAGGGAGCTCTATAAGGTCAAAAAAAAGAGAGACTGCAATTCATTATTCTAAGAGCATCTTAACTGTCAGCACATTGAATTAAGGGGCCAGTAGCAATAAGATCTTTCCTAGTTAACAGCCACAAATGTGAAGGGTCAGGGGTCTTTAATTCAGAGGAAAGACTTTAACCATATAAACATAGAGATTTATTGCTCATCCAGTGATGAGTGTTATGAGATCGAGGGTCAACATCTTTCACTACATCTGCTTTTGATAATCTCTGCAGAGTTAGTTATTTATGTTGAGAGTTCTTAGCCCCAAGCAAAGTGGAGGTGGGGTGGGGTGGAAAGACAGTGAACAGAGAGAGGAGAAGGGCACAGAGCTCACAGAGGTCAGAAGGTTAATACTCAAATACAGGGCTCCATCAATATCTGCTCAAGAGTTTTCCTGATTACACATTAACCAGCATAATGTATGAGTTGAAAATGATGATGGGCTTGAATGTCTGTGAAATAAGTCTGGGAATTAAATAAAGCAGAGTATTACTTTCTGGCTGTAGAAAATATTTTTGTGTTTCAGTGGAAAACTATGACTTCTCGAAAGCATATCCTTCTGGGTTATCAAATTCTAGACCTGTTCACTGTCTTTGAGCTATTTTATAACCCTTTGTAAGTTGTGTGTAAGTGATAGATATGTAAATTCTGTCCTGTGTGATCGTGATAATTGACTTTGTTCCATTTGCAGTTCCTTCAATGTTCCTTTGCTCCATATAAACTTGTGCTTTTTTTTTTTTGACGTTTTCCCTGGCTTGGTTAAAACATGTCCTTTTCTCTCATCGTATGAGTGAAATAAAATCTTTAAAATGTGTTCATTTTTGTATCTATATGAGAATCATAATTTTTACTCTTTTTTCCATTTTATCTTTTAACACAGAATCCTTCCATAGTTTGATTGCTTGTGGAAAGTTCAGCCACTCTCCTTGTTTCTCTGAGGTTTGGTTATGCAGATCAGCTCTTCAGAGATTTCTTCAATGAAACTTTTAAACATCAGTAATTTAAAACACAGCTGGAATTTCTGTTTATTTTTTTAATGCTGTTTTCGGCACTGTTGGATTTATTATTTTGAAGTCACAGGGCTATAAATATAAAGTACTTACCTATTTAACCAATTTTGCATCAAGGAACTGATAAAAGTAAGTCAGGTGGGGGTGGGGGTGGGGGAGGACAGTGGGAAAGAAAATGTCAGCAAACAGAACACAGAAGAGGTACTTTATATGCTTCACCCCACTGCTTGCATTTCAGAGCAGGAAGGCCTGGTCGTCACATTTCATGGCAGACCCAAACCTGGAACCCATATTTCCCGGGTTGGAGGTCTGCCCTGCTCTTCAGAAAAGGAGGAGAGGAGAGAGAGAAGCCTTTATTTTTAGATGCCCCCTCCCCCAATCACACCCCCAAACTGTATAATATGATGACTGTACTTCTGATGCCCTAATATGAAGACAGATGGCCTGAGGTGACTGAAAGATGAATGCAGCAAGTTCCCTCCCACCTGCTCTCCTTGTGCACCATCCTGAATAACAGGAAGAGGAAGGGACAACAGCTCCAGAGAAGGGCATGAGTGGTCCTTTTACCTTTAGCTGTTTTTCTTATGAGTTGGAGGAAACATGATGTTGAGTGACCTTGGGTGAATCACAAAAGTTCTCAGTCTCTCCTATACAGGCAGGATGTGGGTACAGATGACCTTGAAGTCCTGTTTCTGATATGTTAGGAAGCAGGTCAAGCCTTTTGGTCTGTTGAATTGGGAAGCAATTGGCTATTTATCACGGCTTTCTTTTTAATTACATAGCTTTAACTTGGTCATCCACAGAGGATATGATAGCACTTCTCAGTGTAATGAGTTATATGCAGGATTTCCTTGGCTCCACAGTAGAGTCTGCACAGGACATTCTTTGGGATTCCTGCCTACTTTGAATAGAATGTCAATTTCATGTCATTTGATTATATTTTTGCCTTGGTAAAGTCTTCTTCATGGGATAGTAGGCACCAAAGAAGAAATTTTGGTCGACCCAAGAACATATTCAAAGTTTGAGTGCTTTGTTAAAAATTCTTGAAACATTTCTTCCCTAAATGTTCTTAAAACCAATACTATGGTTATTAACCATGGGTATTATAAGTGCCAACAGGAAAAGTTAACTTCACACTCAATTTCTTTTTAGTTTATCTTAAAATAGAATTTGAGCAAAATAAAATATTAAACAGAAATCTCCCTTATATAAAATGTCCATCTTCCAATTAACTGACATAATGAAAATTAAGATTTAGTAATTTTATGCCTTTGAGTACAGTTGTTTAGTTTTAAAGTATTTTGCATCTGTTACCTTTTTAATTTTAAAACAACTGTGGCAGCTGTTTTCATTTTTAGATGAAGCTCCAAGAGGTTAAGTGATTTAGTCAGTCCCACATCTGTAAATGAAAGAGTCAGAACTAAAACCCACTTTCCTGACCCCTAATTTTTCTTTTTATAGGGCACCATCTTACTCCCATTAGTTAGGAATGAAGGTTCCCTTTAATCATGAAACTCTCTTTCCCTTCTGAAAGATATTAAAGGTATATAATTAAAAAAAACCCCTAAATCAAAAAAACAAGATGTAGATAATTTGTAATTTATTACTTAGATCAATTTCCATTTTAGAAAAGACAGAAACAAAATATATAATTCATATTTACATTATTTACATTGGAAAGTATTTACACCATGAATATTAAGTACAAAATAACATATAAAACTCTAGAACAGCACAGACAGTAAGGACCATAATTTCAGCAGGAAATTTTCTGGTTGCTTTTTCCTTTACCAGTTGAAGTGCATTAGGCTAACTGTTGCCCAACCATTTTGCTAAGTGAGCCAGTTACTCTTTCATCTTTTTTAGCTTGATGGTCTTTTCTAAGGAGACCTTGTTTAGTGTAATTAGTAATTAATTTTCCCACACCACTCTCTTCGGTTCATCTTTGATCCTTAAGATGCCTTTTCCATCCTGTGGTTCAGGCCATTGGCCCTTGTGGGTTTCTAGGTGGTAGAGCCTTCTGTTTAAAAGAGCAGTTGTACTCATTTGCTAAAATTCTCCCCACATGGGAGTAGCAAAGCTACGTTTTAGAGAATAGGCTGAATTGTTTAGCTACATCAATACAGAATATTCCAGTTGTAAAAAGTGTCTAGCACTGCCCTTTATAGCTCTGGGGTCCAGAAGGGGTTGTCATTTAATGTACCAGTGGCAGAACTGAGACTAGAACTTGGGTCCTCTGACCCTCATGCAGGGCCCTTACTCTGGTGGCACACTGGCTGGGATGGAGTTGTTCAGAATTCCAGGTTGCAGCCTACCTGGATGTGTCCAAGTAGGAGGCAAGAAGTTTCAACAGATGTGGGTAGGGGATAGCTGTGGGTTTTGCTCTCGACTTCAGAAACACTTGCCACTTGTTTAGCCATCTGGTCATAGGTTTGTAGGGAACCCCCAACCACCTAGGATGTTTTTCCTCTGGTTCACTTTTAGGTTAGAAGTTATTGAAATGGAACAAGCCCACCATCAAGGGGAAAAAAAAGCTATCTTTGACCTGGTATGTTCAAGCATTGACAAATTGAATCACGATAATTAAAAATTAAAGTCAGAAATGGGAAGGATAGAATAATTTAGCAGAGAAACAAATTTTGTTGAAATAGCTTCTGATAGTGGGAAGAAAAGCATATAGGTAGCATTTAAAAGGACCAGTCTTTTAAAGTTGATATCTATCAAAGAGCTTTCCTCACTGCCTAAGGAAAGCACTTTCCTATGCCCACCTTCACAAACAACTAACATACTTCCAAAATATTAAAGGCAATTAGAAAAATAAATTGAGTGCACCAGAAAAATATCTAAAATTAAAAATGATAATAGAATAAGATTGATAAAATTACAATAAAAAGACAGTACTTAAAACACCAAGATATGTCAACAAGTATTTACATATATGAAGTTAACAACAGCACAGCATATATAAAATGAGTGTGTAAGATTTAAACATCTCTGAAATTATCTGAAGACTATAAGAAGCAAGAGAAATTGTTCCATTATTAAACCATCATGAAAATATTTTGTATTTAAGCATTGTACACCAAATAACAAGAAAAAGGCTTAATGGAAAGAGTAAAGGGAATAAATGCATAAAATCCATTTGCTTCCATAAACAGGTTGAAAGATCAGCATGCAATTGCCATGGAAGTTTGCAATGACCAGTTTGGCAGAAAGGAAGTGTTGGGAATAAGAAAATCAGGCACTTTTCTATTAGTATTGTTTTCCTAGTAAAATGGCATTTTTTACTGAATCACTAAAATATAATCTTTCTCATATAGGAAGCTGTCACTCTTATGGAGCCATTAAAATTCTTTGGCTCCCATTTTTAGATCATTAATGGAAGAAGCCATAGAGCTCGGTTGAGTCTGGAGTGAGAGATGGATTGTTGGAGCAAAGCTGTGTTGTGAGGCACAGGGATTCTGCCCAGATGGGGTCCCTTAGAATAGTAGTAAAAGATAGAGGTTGAGCCTCAGCTCAGGCCTTGGGAAGCCCACAAAGGCCATCAAGCTCTTGGGTCACCAACAAGAGTGGAAAGCCTTTCTGCAGCTGGTAGCACAAGCATGAGGTGCCCCAGAAAGGCTCCGTCCTCCCATGGCCAGTAGTTGGGTGTGGACAGGCTGAGCACTGTGAGCTCTCATGTTCAGAACCACACTCATTTTGAAGACCTTGATGTGAGCACCTCAGGACTTGGGGAAGAGGCACTCACACAAATAGCTATTTCAAAAAAGAAAACTTAAACTGGAGACACCAGACTTCCTCCAGGGCCCCCTTCCAAAGTGGGGACATCTTGGTTTATGATTAGATTAATATTTAGATTGAGGGGCTGGAGGCTGTGCCCCAACAGAGAACCAGCCATGGCTCTGAGTTTGTGTGCCAGGTAACAGTACATTTCTTGGCCAGTTGGTATAGTGGAACATTTCTCTGTTCTGTCTCTTCTCTTACTTGATGAGGGTTTGTGTGACACGTGTTTTTATATGGTCTATTCACCATCATATTTGCAAAGACATTATTTCTTCCTGCATGGACCTGTGGTAACACCTTCCAGTTACCACAGGTGTTGATTTTACTTTAAACAAAGTTGTTATAAACCCTTTTGGCCATATGACAGCAACAGAAGGACTTTGAGATTTACATGCTTCCGCTGATCATTTTAGAGCACACAAGCTGAACTCTAGTGGCCATGGTGATAGGAACCCTGCAGACTCCTACTCATTCATAAGGAATACTGGAGGTCTCGGATGGCCATGAAACTGCCGTGCTTATTTTTGTCTAAGCTATAAACCAAAGAGTTGGGTTTTAAGAAAAAGATTAGCTTTCTTATTTTCTTCCACAAATACCTGACACTGGATTTCTCTGAACATCTCGTCATATATTAGACACCTCATCCTAGATTTCAACAATCCATGAACAGAAGGAAACTAAGTGGATTCCCCCAACAAAGGAAAGAACCAGCACAAAAGTTTAGCTTTTCCTTGTTCACTGCAACTTTCCATCCAGGTTTGTTGGGGAGGGGGCCTTTATCAACTGAGGACTGAGGCAGGACATATCTTTAAATTGGTGGGGGTGGGGGAAAGGGGGGAAGATACCTGTGTGGTTGAAAATAAAACAAAACAAATAAACCCCTGATGGGTATAAGGAAAAATGCATTTGACTTACTAAAAAAAGTTCCTGAATTAAATAATCACAAAATGGTATATCTAGTCTCACCTTTTCATTTTAAAGGCGAGGAGACTGAAATTGCACCATAGCCTCTGCCTTCTTCTGAGATGTATTATGTTACACAGTTCTGCACTAAAAAATTTACTGTGACATCTTGACTGAAAACCAATAGGAAACCCTAGAGACTTTGCTTATGACCCTGAAACCAAAGCCCAAACCAAAACCAACACCAAAACCCAAAACAAAACAAAACAAAACATTTCTTCACCATTATGTCCTAATAACAATGTTTTATCAGACTTAGATTAGAAACTAAAAATAAAATAAAAGAGGGTTTTTTCTTCTTTTGGAGAACATAATAAGATGAATGATACACCTGCCAAAGACTATTTAAATGAAAGTCACCAGGAGTGTTTGGTAGGAAAACAAAACTTACAAGAGTTGACACTGTTGTAGATCTTTCTCTCCAGGGGACTCCTTTTGGTGAAAATGAGCTATAATGATGCTCAGTGGACTGAACTGAGACAAATGTCCAGAAGCTCTGGGGGGCACAGGACAAGAATAGGGGCAGAAAGAGATGGGGACAGAGGAGGGAGCCAGGAGGTCTAAGGGTGAGAAGTGAATGAAGAGAAAACAAACTGAAAAATAGAGAAAACTGAAAAATAGAGAAAACTGAAAAAAAAAAAAAAAACAGAACAAGAATGGATGCAAGATAAGGAGGCAAGAAATCTTTGGGGGTTGTTGGTGGCGACCAAAGGAAAAGGGGGCAGAGCTAGGAAAAACCATAGCCAAGAAGATCATCTGAGCTTCTGGGCTGGGGGTCTTATCCCTGGGGGTAAAAGGTTGCTAAGGGGCTTTGGGAACCATTTGCCAAAAGCAGCAAGAAGGTAGAAACCCTCCAGACTCTATCTGCTTGATATGGTGGGAGATGTAAAAATGAGGCACCGTGGAGGCCATGACTGGCCTGTAGCCCAAGAAAGGTCCTGCATGTTGAAAATGACAGCTTTTTGGTAAAAGGCACCAGGGTAGAAGGGGTTTCAGAGGGGGTCAGGATGGGACAGCTGTGAATGTTGTTGGGGACACCTGGGGTGAGGAGGAGGACTGCCTAGCTCTGGGGTAATTAGCACCAGGTCGCCTTCACAGGAGGCGCTTTTGACCCAAAGGAAAGCTCAGAAGAAATAACTTTTTAAAAGTCATAGGAAAAATATAACAATTAGTACAAAGAAGACATCTTGCCTAACATTAAAACAGAAATAATAGAAAAACTTAAACCATTAGCTAACCATATGCAGGTAAATGTTTTATTCCATATAAAAGGCCCACTGCCTGCAGTATGGACAGGTCCTTACAGAAAATAATTACTATAAGGAAAAACGGTAATTAGTGCTTTTATCATCTAGGGATTACTCTTGAAAACCTTTTCCTACTATCTAATCTATGCAATCAGTCAGATAAACTGTTGACCATTAGGCAATTCTGAAAGTTCTGGCTTACTTAAAAAAAAAAAAAATTAAACCTCAATTAACTGCACTGAAGTTTCCTGCACAACACAATGAAATAGAACTTTTTTGACTGAAATACTGAGGTAATGATTGTTAAACTTAAGACGACAGATTGACCACAGTGGGAGTCTTGTCCACAGTGTCCGAGGGGCACAGGTGGGGAGTATAGGCTGCTGAGGAGATGGAAGCAGGCCGAGAATCAAAACATTGTATCTGGGAGCCTAAAAGGGGAAAATCCTCATTCAACTGAGAATACGGGTAACTGGAATTTTAAAGCAAGATTTTAAAAAATTGCTGATTTTTCTCTTTTAGGGAAGAAAAGTCTCTATGAACATTTATGGAATTTAGTTTCAAAAAGCAGCTTCCTGAGGCAGTTCCCACCCATCCTCCTGTCTCACCCCAGTCAGCCACCATAACTACTTTTCCATTACTCAGCATCCACAAAGTCAACCAGGCCCTCTGTGTAGATACAAGAGAGCCTTCTTTCAATCTAATTTTGCCAGAAATTTTAATGAACAATTTCTCTAGTGACTCCAATTAATTGAGGTTTGACTATGAAAAGCAAGATTTTTTTTCAGAACAGTGAACATTAACTCTTGCCTTGTCTAACCTTTGTACAGCTCTTTCCCGAGTGGCAAGTCCTTTCACAGAGATAGTCCCCTCATCACCTGTGGGGCAAGCAGACCCTGCCCCTGGCTGCAGAGGCAGGAATGGAGCCTCATAGCTCAGGAGGCCATGCTCCAGGTCGCTCGGCTGTGGAGGGGCAGTTGGGGTCAGCACACAGACCTCCTTCCTCCAGGACAGGGCGCTTTCCCATGACTGGGGGTGTTGCAGCCACATTTATTTTGGCTGAAGTTTATTTTGGCCAAGGTTTGCAATAAAACACTTTGTCTTTGGAATGAGTGGAGTGCAAGAAAAATGTCTTTTATCAGGCAGTTTCACTGCATTTCTTACAGCGAAGTCAGCTCAGGGACTAGCAGTATCCTCTCTTAAAAGGTGGCCGTGATGGAGCTATCTTCCCTATGGTTGCTGGTTCAACATGGGTGGTTCACTGGCAGGTGATGAAGACCTTTTGACTATATACAAATGTCCAGGATCCAGTGAGTCACTGAAAGTCCTCGAACACGTTCACTTGTGTGTCATGTCATATAAGGATGCTTTTTATTTCACTGATGCCCCAGGGATGGCAAGGAGCTTTGGGCAGCTGGTTACCTTGGCTGTAAAAAGCCCAGTGTTACCCACAGAGCCCACGTCACGTCTGGATCGCCATCTGGGTCCATTAGTTATGACTTTTGCCACATCTTGTTATGCACATGCACCCTTGGCCTCAAAGGGGGTTGAGATGGCCTCGTGCCATTTATCCATGGCCCTGGATGAACTACGCTCACTCAAGTAAAGAGGCCGCTATTCCTATTTACAATACATATCCAAAGAGTGAAAGAGGTCTGGAGTTATCAGTGAATATGGTACTGTGATTGACAAGCTTTGTGAACCAGATACTATGAATGAGAAAAATATAAACTTGTTCAAATAATTTTCTGTAACCTATTGGGCTGAGAAAAGATGTTAGGAATCTAAAGTCAGTATGTGGGCCCTGGTGATCCAGCCTCTCCATCTTGGAATCGTCCTGGGGAGGAACTCCTCTGAGACATCAGTTAATATATAACCACCACCCTTTGTTTCTGCCTTCCTCTGGCCTGTCCTCCCTTCCAGTGCAGATGTCATTCGGGTTTCTGGTCTCACCTCCCCACCAAGGTGAGTGGAGGTGAGAACAGGGCTGTTTACCTTTGCTCCCCAGCGATGTCTGTTGGCTCTGACTCCTCAGACCTGCAGTTAATGCTGTAGCTCTGAGGTGAAGCAGGTATGCAGGCATTGCCAAACTTGACCCGGAAGGGCTGGAGGACAACTTGTGTGTTTCATGGTTAGTGTGACCCCACCTCTCGGTTTGTTAGGTTGACATCTGTTGTCAGGGCATAATTATCAACAGTGCCCTCCTTTACTTGCAAAGCGTCCTGTATTGAACAAGAGAATATGGCTGCCTTGTTCATGGAAGAAGCAGTCTGTAAGGTGGTCTGCCTATGGTGACCACGGGAGAAGGATGGCCACAGGTGGCTAACTTCCAGGCACTGTCCCTATGGCAATAATCTTGCTAAAGGGAGAGGGCTTATTCCGGTCCTCTTGAAAATATGTAGATTGCTGCCTCTCTGTTGTTGTCAGCTCAGTACTAGCTGGGACATCTGAGAGCACCAGACTGGATGCATGAGGCACTTGGTTGTGAGGGCCAGCCCAAGGCCCAACCTCATTGCCCAGGCAGGGGCTTCTTTCCTCTACAACGTCATCATGCCTTCCTTTCAAAGACATGCTCTCTGCTTTTCCAGCTTAATACACTCATCAGCTTATGACATTTGAAAGAAACCAGGAAGTAAAAGGGTTAATGGTGGCAGCACCAAAGGAAGTTAAAGGAAGTCTGTTGAGAAGGAGTTAGGAAAGGTGGCAGGTCTCTGGCCACAGCCTTTTGGAGAGGCTTTCTAAAGTCAGAGTGTGACATGCTGGCAGCCCCTGCTGTAGAGAGGCTGCTCAAAGAAATGCAATTCTTCATCAGAGACAGGTGTGTGAGCCTATGCTTTTATGGCTGGGCTCTGAATCTGGGAGAGGGCAGTTAGCCATGCTTCCCTGTTGCCCTCCGATCACACCTGTAGTCAGGCCCCAGGAAGGGTTCGGCCGGCGACCCTCTGTCCAGGGGCAGTTTTGTCTTCTCCCTTCTGCAGGGCAAGGCGCTTTCCCCAAGACTCTGGGCTGGCTGGCTTCACTTCTTGGCAACTAACCACGGACTCTGGCCCTTGAGGAGGTATAGAGAAGGGGATGTTTGAGAAGGAGCCCTGTGGGTGATTGGCACATAGGGGAGCCTCCCAGGCTGGGAGATCCCAAAGACCCAGAGGACACTGGCAGAAGCCCAGCATCCTCCCAGTTTGGACTTGCCTTCTCTGCCCCTTTCTTCTGACACAATCCATTTGCCTTCCCTTGGTTTGAGAAGGAAGCATGGCCGAGGATCACGCTCACTGGAAGATTCTATTAGGGAAAGGAGGACCAAGCAAGGGAGGGACTGCGAACTGAGGAGCCCAGGAAAGTCTTCCTGGGGCTGGGGTGTCTGAGCGGGGCCTTGAAAAAAGGTAGACTTTCTACAGGTGGGAAAGGAGGCATGCCAGGGCAAGGGCCCAACATGGGCAAAAGTGTGGAGGGGGAAGGCAGAGAAGTGCACAGGGGCCGCGAATAGATCCTGGGAGGCGTGGAGAAGGCCTTGATAGGGTCCAGGCCTTGTCCCTAGCTCAGCTCTGCCTCTGCCCATGTCGACAGCCCTTGGCTATTCCTCAGGGGCAGGGCTTTCGTAAGAATTGGAGTGTCACTTTGTGTGTAGAATTCTGCATTAACCTATAAGATCCAGTCCCTTCCCTGTGCCCTCCTTCATCCTGCTCTACCTCAGTAAGGAGCATGCTGTTTCAATTGACTCCACTCTCGAGAACTCCCCTTAGAGAAATGAGTGGGGTTCCCCTGTTCTTGCCATCCTTCTCTGCGCTTCCTCTCCCCGTGTCTCCTCCTTTCTGACCCGCTCACTAGAGGCCTGCTATCCTCTTCTGTTTAAGAGGTGTGGAGTCTTAGGCTTCTGACATCTCAAGTTGCCTAAAAATGTGTCCAGATGCGGGCAGGGGCTAGTAGTGTAGGGGTGGTACACGGGGTGGGGTGCAGAGAGCCTGAGATGAGGGAGGTCAGGCAAATGTACCATGGGGCACAGTGTCCCTGACATTGGTGGGCTTTGGTGGTTGGACCTGTAGTGCTCAATTTCTGATGAATTCAGCAGTGTAGGCTCCAAGGTGAGAAGCACCCTCTGCCATGCCTTCCCTAGGGGACCTGACCCTGTCATCTCTTCCCGAGAGGCCATGTCTTCTTGGAGTGCTGTTATACAGGGTTATGAAGCACACACATGTCACACACAGTTTTGCAATGCCAACTCCATGCACAATACCATCACAGCCTATAGCTCTAGATGGAGGAGCATGGAATGCTCCAGCATCTCAGTCCTCCTGCAAGCTGACTGGTCAGTGGAATCAGAATGTTTCAAGGTGTCAGAAGTCACTCAAGTCATTTCTCCCATGAGACACATGGGGAAACTGAGATCTAGAGTAAGTAGCCTTGCTCCAGGTTGTAAACAGTGGAGAAAGGACTAGACGCCGAATCCGACTTGCTGGCTAGTTCCCACTTCTTTCACGGACTAACCTGACCCTCCCTGTCTGCGGTACTACATTCTGTCAAGTGAAGTCAGTGTCCCAGGGAGGGAGGCCAGCCTCTGCCTGGCTGAGATGGGGCAGGGCGGCGTGTGTGGAGGAGGCCATCTCTTCCCCAAACAGATGAAGCTTCCCTTGGCCCACAGGGTTACAGAGGCACGGGTTGCCGTCCTTGGTGAGAGCCATTATTTGGGCCTAAATCACCCCGTTACACTCATCCGTGGGGCATTGGTTCAGTTTTGTCAAGCACGTGTTTGCAAGTCTCCAGGTAGAGAACATTGGGCAAAAACATGTCCCCTGTGCCAGAGCACAGAGTGCAGGACCAGGGAGTGAACCAGAGAAGGCAGCCGCCCTCAAGACCAAGGCCTTACAGTTCACAGAGAACAGTCACCAACGGGACTGCATTTTGCCCCATGGGGTAGGGCTGAGTGCACTGCTCTCTCTTTGGGCTGGCGGCTCTCCACAAGAGGGGCTGTAAGTCCCCAGGAGGGACCGAGCCTCTTTAACCTCGATGGGCTTTCTCTGGCACATGCTCCTCAGTGCGGCCTTTCCCTGATCCTTTCCTCCTGCCATGTGTCTGCACTTCTTCTAGTACCTGATTATTTCTTGTTCGCCTGGTTTGCTACCATGAGTACTGATCCTCAGCTACTCTGCCAACTTCCTGACTGTCTCCCTACTTCCAACTTTCCTGAACTGCATTTAACACAGTGCTGAACTGAGTTAAGGTCCAAATGGAGAGACCCGGGGGGCCCTGGAGTCAGGAGCCCTGATGCATGGGGGTGTCGCAGTCTGCGACAGGAGGAGGTCCTTGCTGAGGACACAGGAGGCACCAGACTATGTGGGGAGATGATGTGCTTGCGAATGTGGGCCGAATCTCCGTGAAAGCAGCATGGGCACTGAAACCAGGCTGATGGTTTCTTTTTTCTCTGACCACCAGACAGCTTGCAGTGAAATGTGCCAAGGGCCTTCCCCACCTATCTGGGGCTCTCCTGCCACCTCCTCTGTACTTATTTTCCTTGACTCTGACTTTTCAACTTTTCTTTGCCCATATTTCTGTTTTATTATTTATATTCTTGAGAGGGTCTTCAGATCCTTGAGGTATTAGCTGAGGTGGAATAAGCAAATGAATAACGGCAGGACTGAAACCGGAACTTTCCAGTGAATGCTGGGCTCTATTCTAAGATCACCAATGGGTTCTGCTTGTTCAAATGTGAGCTTGAAAGGGAACGAGGCAGTGGGTCCAAGAAAACCAGGTTACACTCTGACTCCTCAGGACCTCAGATGGTGGTGAGGAAGCAAAAGCAAGCAGGTGAGGAGGGTGCCATGGGAGGTGGCATTAGTCAGCAGAGTCAGGGTGAGAGCAACTATCACGGAGCAGAGGACATGGGTAGGGCCATGTCATGACTTTTGCAGGCCCCTGGCACTCTTGCCTCTGTGGGCTCCTTCCTCATCAAATGTGTAAGAAATGATATTTTATGACTGCTGGTAGAAAGACGACTCTAACTCTTGCTGGATTCATGATTATATATTCATTTTTTGGTCTGAATTTAAAAGAAATAAAAATTAAAATATTTTCTTAGCCCCTGAAACTATTGCAGACCTAGTGTGTGGCGAGGTAGGCCATGGATGGGTAATGGGAGCTGACTCGGGATGACTTGGAAAGTGCTGCCTCCTGGGAAATTTCCCTTGATAGGAAAAGCAACTTATGCCAGCTGGCAGCTTGGCTTGGGTTCCTCCTCCTTCTGCCTCATGGCGGGGGTTGGTGGGAGGCAGATAACTTCCATTCAGTGACCATGGAGGTCAGCTCCAATTTTACTGCTTCAGTTTTCAAACGAGGAAGCCAAGACTCAGAGGAGGAAGCTGTCTGATTTTCAAATTATAAGAGGACATTTAGAGCAAGGATGCTGATACTGTCCTCTGGGAAATGGGTAGCATGTGGTGCCATTGATATGAGAGTTTGCGAGTGCAACCTCACCCCACAACGTGGCAGGGGGCTCACGGATGTGAAGCCCACTGATTTAGAGTTCATGTGACTGTGTTCATACAAATCTGAGTTTATGTTTGTCTCTGTACTGTCTACGAAGAGGGGATATATGAGGAAAAATTAAAATGTAAGCAGAATGAGGAGAATGTTTAAACTAACCAGTAGTATGTTATTTTCAAGACCTTTAGAAGCAACAATTTATGTTGGAAATCATCTAACTATAAACTTGTATGCTACACCATAAGTAACACTTCATCTTTAAAATAGGTTTCCCGAGACTTTCACTAAGCTGGCTATTATAAAGAGAAAGCAGTAAATCTCTAATTCTTAAAAACCAAAAACTTTAGATTGGCCCATTGTGGTCTAGATTTGTGAGTGTTTTCTGACTTTTTTTTTGTTGGACTGAAATGAGGTAAACTTTTCAACTGCTAGTTGTGAGTGGACCTTGCAAATCTGTATTAAATGACAGCCATCAGCAGCAATAGCTGATACTAGTGATAGCAGCTTAAAGGAAGAAAAACGAACAAGAAAACACCTAAAAACAAAAGCAGTAGCAAATAGCCCTCTGTATCCCTGGTGGCTTTGGGAGGAGGGGTAGGTTCAGTACAACTGAACCTTCTGTGCTCAAATGACACCGTAATGAACTTGGGATATGTTATAGTAGACTTTGCTTAATGGAGTCACCTCCCTTTTTCTGTTGGACTTAACATTTCAAAATATTATATATTTGCTTCTGGGACTTTCTGTTTTCACAAGAAAGAATGTATTTAATTTAAAGATTGATCAGGATCATGAATTGCCATGTTTCATTTTTTTTTTAATAATGAAAATCCATAAGAGTTTAAAATATTCTTAGACACACCTAGTTTGACAAATGGACCTTCACGTTTCTGTGGATTCACACATGAGCTAGCCAGCACCTCAGTGCTGGTTGGCCCCTTTTGGCACCAGAACACAATAATTTATTAAGCTTCAATACTTCATAAGTGTGCACAAATATCATGCAAACATACGATCGTATCACAAACAAAAAGTATATTAGCATCGTGGACTTATACAAAACATCTTGTAAACAAAAAGGAAGAGATTGGTATTTTCTGTACAAAATGCAGGTTTTTCTTTTTTTTAATAATCTGTAAGATGCATCATACCTCTGGCATTTTCAAAAAGTGAAAACTGTATAAAAATAAATATTCTATGTACAAACACACACACAGGCCAATCCCAGGTTAGAGTCCTCACTGCAAAACAAGAGCAAACACGAAACATGGAGTTAGTATCGATGAGCCTCTGGTGGTTTATTTCCCTTGTGGGAAAGGAGGTAGACCTTGTCTTGGTTGGACAGGAAATTAGTGCTGAAGACCCTGATGTTGACAGTTCTCACTCTGAGGGTATGAAACCACTTTCACCTTCCAGTCACTGCCTTTCATGGCCACTAGAGGGCACTTTCTGTCCGTGCAGCCTTTGGCGGCCTGGCTGTTGTTGAAACATTGCATTTTCCCAGACTGAATTTATGGTGTGAACCAATAGACACCAGGCTCTCTAGTTACTTCTCCAAGACACTGTAGCCTTGATGGTGGCTTTTCTTCTCTTGTTAAGCTCAGCCATCTCTATCTCCCAACCATCAGCTGTGACTTTGAAGAAGAAACTCTTGTTCTTCTGGGGCAAGGGATCTCATTTGACACACCTCTTACTTGCTTTAACTAAGTCTAGGTGGAACTCGCCAGAAAGTGAGGCATGGCTGGAAGGGTGGATTCTTGGGGAGGCATCTCTCCTGAGTGCTGAGCTTTCCTTTCTCTGGTTAAGGGTACTTTAGGTACCTGGGTGAATAGGTGCTCCATCTAGGGCCTGGAGTCTTGGTGGTTCATTGCTTTTACCCCATACCACGAACTAAATGAGATTCTGGGTGTTTAGCACAGAGGAGCGTATTGTAGGTGTGACTATGCTGTCACTGGGACAAGACTGGATTAGGGAAGCAAATCCACCTCTCTTCCTACTGGCTAAGGTCACATGAAGTTACTTTGAGGTCTCTAGACCTGTTGTGAGGATGAATTAACACCTCGAGACCAAGTGGAGAAGGGCTGTGAGAAGTCCTCGAAGGGGAGGCAAAGTGGAGGCAGGTCGTGGAGGGACAGCATGGCAGCTGCTACTTTTGTAGGGGACCATGCTGGGTTAGCAAACCAATGGCCCTGGTCAGGCTGGAGGGCCCTGTGCTTTGCGGTCCCTGGCTAAGTGGGTGATTGCATGCAAGGGCACAGCCCTAAAGTGTCAGATGGCTTTAATGATGGCAAATACCGAGGCAAGTGTGAATAAATAAAAATTTATTGTCGGTAGCAATTCTGGGCTGCAGGTCTCACATGCAGAAGCATAAAGCTCAGACAACTTATGTTAAAGGGAAGGGTAGAGAGGTCAGCTGGTCAGTCTCTCTGCGGAGGGATAGAAGCCATTTGAGTTTATAGTTTAAACAACTAAGATGTTCTATGTCTGGATAAATGTCATCATATGGCTTAAATGACCTCAGATGAACACTACGAGTATAGCTAATGATAACTAATTTTAAAACAAGGTCTAGAGCTCCTTGGAGGAAAGGTACTATATAAATTAACCACACAGTTATAAAGATATCATCTGTGTGACTACATGGAAATTCCACAATCTGAGTTTTGCTGATGTCCTAAAAAGCATTTTTGAAATGTTCTCCAAGTGTGTTCAGTGCATGGGATGTTTAACGGGCACCCTGCCTTTGAGATTGTTTCCTTTTTTGACTGGTGTCTTGCTACCTCATCTGCAGACAGGCCCAGGACAAATTGTGCATGCTTATCACATTGTTGAGTATGGACCCCCAAGTACACCTGTGCCCCCGAGGCACTGCAGACCACTGGGGGGCCTTACCTTGTTCCAGCAGCCCTGGACTGGTAAGCCGTCTTCGCCCTGCAGTGAGGAGGGAAGGCACATGGCTCAGATTCTCCCTCATGGCCCATGAAACAGGCAGGACGGAGGGAACAAGGGCCACAAACATTTTGGCAGCTAGTCAGGATGTCATCCACCAACTATTATCTATTTCTTTTCTCTCCCTCAGGGCAGAGCCTCAGAAAAAGTCAGGGAGCAAGCCTACATGTCTTTCCATTGACTAAGGTCACGTGCAGTTATAGTGCAAGGCCAAGAAGGGCTGTCCTAGCCTGTGAGGTCAGCGAGCAAAGGTGACCCGATAGCCATGGGAAGAACAACCTAGAGACCCCCTGCCCCCCGGTCTCTGCTTTAGCTACACTGAATGCTGGGTGTTCATGGGCAAGTCACTCAGCACTTGGAGGCCTCAGATTCCTCCTCTGTAAAACCTGGAGAAGGCATGGCTATGTGTAATGACCACTAAGATGCCCCCCCAGTTCTCCTATTTTCTTATTTTCTCTCCTTTTTAACAGTGGGAAGAGATCTTGGAAATTCCCATATACTGATCAATAAGGAGGAAGAGAGTGTACAAAGGACAGGCACTCTCACAGTATTGCAACATGGCCCTGAGGTGCCTTCTGCAAGGCAACAAAGGCTTGCTGAGAATTTTTGGGGAAGAAGCAGTGGAAGGATGAGAATCAACTGGGTGCCACTGTCCCCTTTGCTGGTGGCACCCATGGAGCACCTGCAGTCTCAGGATGTCCTATCTTCTCTGGCCCTGATGTCTTGGCTCTCTGTCACACCCTGGGGGAACCTAGGAATCTCTAGAGATAAGATGGGAGGGGGAGAATAAACCAGGGCAAAGGTATGGTTCTCTTTTTACGTCTACTAGAATTACAGCCCAGACCCTAGAATTCCACGCTCCAGGGCAGAGGAAGAGATGTACACAGGGTTTCAGGGGACCGGAGCAAGTGGTCCGCCTCAACAAGATTGAATGGGAGCCCTCTATGTCGTGGACCAATTTCATCCACCCATGACAGGTGCTTAAATGTCTCACCTGGCATTCAGCAGGCAGCCGACCCAACACGGAGGGAAGAAATCTAGTTATTTTGTACTAACAATTATGATCAATATCTCCCCCTACCCCCATGTCTCCAATAACACAATGCAGGGAAAACAGTAATGAAATATATAGGGAAGATAAGTGCACTCCATAGCAAAATTAATACACAAATGACACATCAACATGGGATATTATTGGAGAAAATGCCAGTTTGCATTAAGGGTCAAAAGAACTTGACCTTCATTGCCCCCTCTGGGTCAAGGAGGGGGAGGTGATATATTCCAGGACTTCATAAAGACCTTCTGCCCACTTCCCCAGCCCGCCATAATGCGCCACTTCACATGGACTATGGAACGGAGAGGAGCCTCCGTGGGCCACAGCGGCATTCCCATTGGCACATGGTTTGTGGCAGAGGAGAATGGTAATGTGTGAGAGAGAAGCGGGAAGGCCAGGGTTGCAGCCAGCAGAACTCAAGGTGCTCAGCTGGTGGAAGGGATGTGGCAGAGGGAACACCTGACTGATGATTAACGGAGGCGCTTTGGAGGTATGGAGAGATTCCACAGCTGAGAAATGTGTCTGTGCATGCTGCATGCTCAGGGTTCAAGAGGCTGGGCTGGTGCGGCTGCAAGTGCGGTGAGCAAGGGTTTTAGAAGTAAGCACAGGGAGCATGCTACTCTGCATGCTTATTCTGGTTCTTCTTTTGTTGTTCTTAAAAAGTCTATGAAAAGTCCCTTGAAGGGATTCTATGGTCATCTCTCAGGGTCACACAGCATATTTTTAAAATTATTTTTTCTCTTTTGTTCAAAGGTAATTCCTGTGTGTTTCCAAGGTGCGGATGTGGGACCAGGAACGCTAATCTGACCCTTAGTTGTGTGGAAATAGGTCCAAGAATCCAAACCTCCTGGGGAAGTTTAGGAGAACAGTTACCTTTTGAGCTCATTGGCTTGGAATGAAGTACCATCTTCTACTTCCCTTGCAGGAGTTGAAAGGGTAGCTGTAGAGGCCTGGAATGTCTCTATCTAGAGAGGGACTGGGCCTGGTGGGAATAGAACTGCTACCACATAATCTGGAACATGCTTGGCAGAGGGGTCCTAAATGTCTCCCTTCCCTCCCTGCCTCTGTGTCCCCTCCCTTCTCTTTCTTAATTACATTTTCAGCCTTTCTACACTCTTCCAGACTTTTCAATAGTGAACCAGCTAAAGGTGAAAGAAAGAGAAACCAAGGGAAGGTCTTGTAGTATCTTTTGAGATTTAAGCAAAAAGGACATACCCTTTAGGATCTAAAATACTGATCCCCTAGATCAGCAGTGTCACCAGGGCAGCAATCCCAGACCTAGTCTGGAGGAACGGCAGGGTGACCCCTTCCTCTATCTTGGTTCTAGAACTTCTCAGTGTACCTTGTGTTTATAAGTATGCCCACAAGTCACTTGACAAATCGTGAGATGCTAAAGCAGAGAGGGATATGAGGTTGACTCAGGCACCTAAGTCACATGTTGTGCCAGGTGCTAAAGCAGTGCTTGCCAAACTAACCACAGTGTATGCAGAAAGAAGGACTTGTCCAGAGAATCCAGTTTCCTAGTTTTCTCTCTGGTGGCAGATTTGTCTGGTTGCAGTTCTGAAGGGAGGATCGGGTGCAGCCAAAGCTGGCTTTAAGTGTTGAGGGATGGCCCACATTAAGGTGATGTGCTTTTGAAGCAGCTACAGGAGGAAGCCAAGAAAACATCCTGGAAAACTCTGCATGCAAAGAGGAGGGCGTGGTGGGAGCCCCTGAAAACCAGACAAGGCAAGGTGACCTTTGGTGTCTACAGAGAGAAGAAGCAGGAAGTGGAGACTAAATGGATGGAGCAAGAGTGTGGAGGGCAGCTGGAGAGGTAGCAGGCATGAACCACACACGTGGGGAAGCCCAAATCGGCCATGCAGGCAAAGGAGGGTGATGCCATACCAATGGGCACGGGGCATCCAGTCCATCCAGCCCTGGTAACCCTGGCTCCCCTTTCTCTCCTTTAAAACCTCGGTGTCCCTGTTCACAAAACCAACCACGATGATTATTCAGGTCAAGGCTGGCCAGCTCCGATTGTGGAGTGGAGAGGCCCAGTCCTACCCTGGCCAGGATGCAGGACCCTCAAGGCATCTAAGGTAGGGTCTCAATCACAGTTGACACCCAGCTCCTAAGTCCAATCTTTATGCTCTCTTTGGCTTCCGGGAGGGTTGAGCTTCGAAACATACAACAGGCTCCTCTCCCTTTACAGACTCACTTGAAGTAAACACAGATGAACTTAAACGTTAGTGAATCACAGTTTTTCAGAACCTTCAAATGGGTTGCGAAGGCACTTGAGAAGCCCAGCGGATGTGCCATGGATCATTCCTTATTGGCTTGCTTGGGAAAGCTTCCTGGGGTGTCTATATACCTATTTTGATCTGCAGGTTTTAACTGGGTGGCTTATGGGCATTGGGAGACTGTGTATTAAAAGCCCCTTTTCTGACCTTATTCTGTCCAGTTGGGGCACAGGTGTCCCTCAGGAGATGCTTGGATGTCCTGCATCCTGACTGAGTGAGGATTCCAACAGCTTGAGCTGCTAGCCACAGAACTGGCTACAAAACGAAGAAGGCAAATGCATGGCTCACAGATGCTATACTGGCTTCCAAAGTCATCTTGGAGCTAAAAGCCAAGGCCTTTTTTCAAATCCCTTTCCTTGGGGTCTCTCCATTTCCACACATCAATTGTTCTGCATCTTCAAAGGAAAGGGATTTAGCCAGAATTATTTGCAGCTGTGGTTTTAGGGCAAAACCAACAGCAGGCAGCATTTTACTGGCCAAATGCAAAGATAAAATTTGGTAGCATCAGTGTCGTTATTTAGTTCTCATCTTAATTTATTTGCCTTCTTTGTTTCCAGCTTGAAAACTTCGAGGAAGAAAACCAGAACACGACAAGTGATAAATTTAAACATACCAATGGACAGGGGGCATCTAATCCAGGCGCTCCTTGGTCTCCCTTATCCCCTTTAGGCCCTCTAGAGCCTTTCTTCCCCCTCTCCCCCTGTAAATAATGGTTTAGTTCAAGAAAAAAAAATAACATCAAAACTTTAGGATCATCCATGTGTTAAGGTTAGAGATAGAAAAAGAAAAAACTGAAGTAGGAAAAATAGCTTCTCTCTATTAGGATGGTCTTCCCAATAGGATTTGGGGTCACTACTCATCCCTACCTCTTTAAAAGCCAGAGGATTTGGCTAAGGCTGGTGAGGAGGGAGCAGGGAAACAGTAGGGCCCTGAGGTAGAGGTGAAGGGAAATGCAGATGGAAGATACTGGTGGCCAGCCTTGCTAATACTGAGCCCAGAGTGGGTCTGTGATGAACAGGGAGATTCACTTCCTTCTCTCTGCGGGTCCATTCTGAGGTCCAAAGACTTTGGCCTGACAACTTGTTCCAACTGGTTTTCATCCCTTTGATATTCTATTAGGAGGCAAGGTGATTTTCTTTCAAGCCCTGGGGTATATGTGAGTGTGAACAGGGCATCTATAATTGTGTGAAACTACAGTGTCATGCATGATTGTATGTATGTCTGTGTGCATACATGAGTGTGTGTATGTGCTTGGGCATGTGTATACAAGTGTGTGTACTTGTGCATATGCATACAAGTACACACGTGTACATGTGTGTCCAGGGCTCACGAGTGGCCTCTGGTTCTCAGATCGGTCTTCCCATTCTATGTATGTCTCTGGTCCATCCTGGTCTGAAGCTATAGGCAGCTTATTTGTACATGGCCAAGTTAGTTTAGGAATTCATTTGTTTTTGAAAAGTGTGTTTCTAAACATTGTTTTTATAAATTGAATCTTATTTTGTATGTGTCAAGGTCACTCTTCATTTAAAGAAGGGCTGTGGAGAATTCTTTGTAATGAATTTCAGTTTGAATTTTCGTTTATTGGGTTTTCTTATAAAACGGCCAAGTGTGCCCCTGGAGTGTCTTCCTCTATGGGACACTTCTCCATGGCAGGCCGATTGATACTTCCATAGTGTCATTCCAGGGCCACAAGATCTTGATGGCAAGTGGAATACTGATGTCAGAGCAGGTTCTGCCTATTACAAGTGATGTGACTTCGAAAAGTTATTTAACCTTCCATAGCCTCAGTTTCTTCACCTATAAAATGCAGATAATAACGCCTGCCTCAAAACTTTGTTGTGAGGTCTTTGTGCCTATTAAGTGCTTAATACTGGCACATAGTATGTGCTCTGTAAATGACAGCTGCTTCATAATGATAACAATAATGATCATTATTTCTTGTTAGCCAGTATGAAGGCCCATCTGCTGCCAGAGATATGGTCTTGTGGTGTCTACTGTGCTCCAGTAATGGAAGGCCGAGGGTTCATTAGGGGGAGGTAAAGGATAAAAATATTTTTGATGGATCTTTGGAAATTATTTAGATTTTTTGATTCCAGAGTTTACCTGTAATTGGCAATGAATTGTTTTCGGTTTTCTAAAATGTAAATGCTTACTTAGAAACAATATGTGTTTAAGAGAAAACACACATATGTACATTAGGTGTGCATGTGTTGGCTCTGAGATACACACACCAATGAGAACATCATAGCATAAATAATTCCCAAACAGTGGACAAGCAAGACAACTTGCTATTTGGGTAGGAAGCCCCCCAGTAAACTTTCTCAGGAATGTGGCCCTTCGTTCTCCTTGGGTCAGGCCAGTGTAAAAGTGAGCAGTTTCCTGAGTTCAGGGGTAGGCAAAGCTCTCTAGGATTGCGGGATTCCAAGTCCCAGATGATTTGCCTGTATGTAACAGAGAGTTGGCTGGTTCTGACTTTCAGGATGGGTAACTACAGTATGGGCATCCTGTTCTAGGGGCACGAGAAATGGCTTTAAACTGGGTGCCCTTTGAAGACATTAAAATAGTAGCTGTACCCACATCCTTCCTACTCTCACACCTCAAAGAGTGACACGAAAGGCAAAGAGAAACTTCTAGCTGGTATGGGGAAAGGAACAGATATAGTCAAGCAGCAGAAGTTTCTTTAAAAAAATTAATCTGTAAAAAAATTGATTTTAGAGGAAATAAATTGAAGCTGGAGGAGTGGAAGGGAAGTGATGAGGGATACAGGATTATTGTAATGTAGTGAACAATCTAGGGGGAGAAATATTGAAAGAGTAAAGGAAGGAAGAGGCAGGCCCAGGCCAAAAGAGATAGGAGAGGAGGGAGCGGTAAGGAGGCAAGGGGGGCATGGGGAAGCAAGATGCACAGACACACATGGCTATGGCCACACATGTGTGCATGCACATGCACACACTCACACACATGCACACACATATGCCCCTCCATCCCCCAGAAGGCATGTTTCAGAGTGACAGCAACCTCACTGCATGCACTCAGTCCTTTCAGTTGGCTGGCTTGCAGGCAGCTCCAATTTAACACCCAATTTTCCTGATGACCAAATTATCAAATTCATCCTTTACTCTTTGACTGACTTTTTCATCCTAAAAGTGGCTTCTGGACCAAATTCACAGGGCTGTGAAGGAACAAGAGTGCTCCTAGTGACAAGGACAGAACACCATTTTCACTGGCATGTACGTCCCCTAAGAAAACTGCCTGTTTGGGGCCTTGGGCCTTGCTCACCACCAGGACCTTCCTCCTTTCACAAACAGGAAAGAATCTCCAAGGTCATCCTCTGGTGAGGCACTGAGAAGCATCATTTTATAATTGTGTCTTTGATCATTGAACAACAGCTTGCGGTGCACCCACCAGAAATTCTCTGATGGGGTCCTCCTGGCATAATATGCAATAAAGTTTGGGAGCTGTTTTACAGGCAGCCCCCCTCAACACTCTGTGGGGGCTTTGAGCATCTCCAGCTTCACCTTCACCAGCAACAATGAAGCTTCTAATCAGACTGTCATCTAAGCCCTTTTGGCTGCTTACCTTGACCGAAGTGTTAATATTCTGAGCTTTTAGGCATCAGAAAAAAACTCTCCATGGCCAAGTGTTGACTCTTCTTGGAACTTACTTTGTTTTGGAGGCTTTATTTCCAAGCACTCACATCTACCCTCAATGTCTTGTTAGTCTGGTGTTTCAAAGACGTCTGAATGAGGAGACAAGGTGTAGGGATGACTCTTTAAGGACATTCTGGTATCCTGAGTGTTGAATCTCTTGGAGGGACAGAACAAGCTGTTCTTTGATTTGGAAACCTACTCTTTGGATGAAGACAGTTGGAACTTTATGCCATACTCAAAAGAAGGTTCATGAGACTTCACTGCTTTCTGGCCTTTACTAAGTGACATATTGCTAATTTACATACAGGATGGGGAAAGTGTATAAGGGCTTAGAGAGGGGAAATAAAGAAGAAATATCTTCCCTCTGATTCCTGGAGCCCTTATTGGCTCATTCAATGGCCTTTGTTCCTTAAGCACCAGAGCCCCTGGCCTCCCACCCCGCTCCATCTGTGACACGGCCATCTGCCTGTCCTGCTTCCACATCTAGAGCACCACAGTCACCATGCAAAGGCATAGTTTTGCAGTCCTTAAATGGCTCAGTGCCTCAAGCCAACTGAAAGAGTCTTCAGTAATAGGTTCAAAAAGTATTAATTGAATATAGTAAAGAAAACCAGAACACTTTAGAAATAAATTAGAAAGAAGGTTAGTATGCCAACTAGGAGGTGGAATGATCAATTTTTTTAGTGGCCTAAATTCTTTGATGCCACAGTAATGAAGGTGGGCTTGTCAGCCTGCCTTAACTAGCTGGCACATTTCTGGAAGTAGGACTTTTAATTCCAGTTTCTGGAGTTGGTCTTCCCATGGACAGTTTGGTATAAGCAGCTCTGCCTGCTCCCTCTTGTTTATAGAATATGTAAGACAAACTGATTTGCTTTTGACCAGCTGCCAGGAGAACTTAGGGATACAGATGTGCTCAATAAATACATCTTAATGAAAGAGACTAGAATCGGTGCTAGATATAAGTATACAGATTCTGTCACTTTCTCTTCATGATCCAAGGTCAGTGTTCAAAGATAAGCTGGAAGACCTGAGTTTTAGAAGCTACCTAAACTCTGTCTCTAACTCTCTGTGGGAATTCAGTACATTTTATCATTGCTCTGGGCCTGTTTCTCCATCTGTTCTTGCCCGCTCTTCTTTAACCTCTAAGATCCTTGGATAGTATGACCTGCTAGAGGATGCTTTTGGGCCTTTAGGGGGCGTGCGTCACACTCCGATAACCACTGTGATGAAGCATTAGATGAGACATCCTAAAAAGGAACCCAAAGGTTATCTCTTGGTCAGATGAAGTTAAATGGTCTCTGCTGGACTCAAGTGTGTCATATGTCATATACATTGTATGTGTTATATGCTATTATGTGGCTGTGGGTACTGTGGACATTCAATAACTGCATCCTGGTGAAGACGGTAGAAACCAAGGGAGGACAAAGGTCTTGGAAGGCACAAATCATTTCATAGTCCTACTGACTCTTTCCAAGAGAAATAATGGCTACAAAAAGGTTGACTGTTTACAATAGCTGTGTGCTTGTTCTCAGAGCTGGAATTTGTTTTCTCTTTCACCAGTGGCCTAGGATGCCTGACAAAACTAAGTTTCAGGCAACAGTGGATTTAAAAACATCATTTAGGAGCCCATTAACAGGGCACCATAGAGATTGCCGGGCACGTGACTCCTGTCACTGATGGCCACTGTGAGATTTAGTCTCCCCTTGTCATGTGGAAAAATACATGTTTCAATTTCAGGATCAGGCCCTAGGCTCCCTGTATGACAGGGATTAAGCCTCTCACTATACAGCCTTTTAATTTATGATGATTTATCAGGGAAAACTGTATTTGCCATGTTAGGTCGGAAATCCCCACTTGGTCATTCCACCGCATCATGAAGACATTAGTAACCAGAGCCAAAGTGCAAGGGGTCAGACTCACCCGGTTTCCTTTGTCCCCGGGTGGTCCATGCAAACCCTGCAATAAATCAGAGTAATGAAGACACGTTAATGAGAAAACGCAGAATGGCTGTATAGTCCTTCCTTCCAGGCTCATAAAGCTCTTCCCTGATGTCTAATTCATCAGAGACAGATTTAATTATCCCCATTTTACAGAAGGGGGACAGAAGGGCTCAAGGAACTTGACTTAGGGACAAATAATGAGTTATGGGCAAAGCCAAGAGCATGGTTCTGATTTTCTTGCTCTGCAGCCAACATTCTGCATGTGGCTGTGTTCTTCTAGATCACTCAAGCTGAGGAGGGGTGCATGCTGAGGACACAGTCTGGGCAGAGAACTCTCCTGGAATGGGGAGCTGTTTGCATGGCTCTCCTGCCAGGCTCTTGCTAGGAAAAATTACTGTAAATCTCCCCAGATCCTCTTTGCAAGGTGCAAGCTGTTCTCCATGTCTTCAGCTAGGGGAATGAGCATAGGCTGGCACTGCCAACTTAGCCAGAGAAAAGCCTCCTGGGCAGCCAACATGGAATTGGCAAGCAGATCTACAACATTAAGTGGGTGAGAAACAAAATTCTGGTTCTCTTAAGCAATCAACTTTTCTAACAATGAAATGGGAATGTCTGCTGTGATTGGGAAGCCAGTCCCTTGGGAACTTCATGTTCCTCTCATGAAGTGTGTTCTTTCATCATAGTGGTCTGGGTTTGATTTCCGCTCCCCTTCACCCCCCGGCCTTGAGGGCAGAGGTTGTGGCATATTCATCTGTGAGACCCTCACTGCACTGAATGCAGAGGCTTGTAGTGAAAGGGGCTCATGATATTTTTTCTACATCCCATCAGATGATCCACATGGCTTAAGATCTGGTCCCTTAACAGGGGCCATGTGTCTCTCAAGGTTCACCTTTAGCAGTGCCCAGCAGGAACATTCTAGTGCATTGACTAGTTGACTGTTGGCAGCTTCCTCTGTCATAGAAATGAGAATTCTTCCTTGGCTCTAAATTTTTTGCTTCAGGCTCTGGGTCTTGTTTTGACAGTGTTTGGGGTAGTGGAATGGGGTGGGTGAAGAGAAACCTCTGACCCCATGAGACTTACAGGAAGCCCAGCTGCTCCCGTTGGTCCTGTCATTCCAGGGTCACCTTTGCTGCCCTGAAACAGGAGAAAGAAGCCCATGAGCCCCCCTGATGTAATAACAACCTTCTGTCAATTGTTTTGTTTTAAACCTGGGACACCTCTCTAGGTCCCTTGAAGAGCCCTCCAGGAAGCAAAGGCTAAACGGAAGGTTGGGGTGGCTGGTGTGGACTCTATCCTAGGAGGGGGCTTGGAGGTCCCTCATCTTCCCTCTAGTAAAGCCTATCCTCCAAGATTCTTCAGAAGGACGAGGCAGTGACCTGGGGGTACTGGTTGGCCAGAGGCAGAAGCAGAGGAGGAGATCAAGGGGCAGGAAACAGGAATGAACAAGAAGGCAGAGAAGAGAGAAAGGGAAAAGATAGAGAGCTGTGATTTCTTCTTTGAAGCTGCAAGTGTCACCCCTCAGAGCAACCACTCTGGTTGGACGAATGTGCCTGCTCTAGGAGGGATGGATGAAGGCTAAGACTGCTGGGGCTCATGCGGTGACTCTGTGGGTCACAGGCACCAGGGCTGAGGACCTGAGGTTGAGGAGGATCACCCAGGCTCCCTGGTCAAGGAGCACTCACCCTCTCGCCCTTTGGTCCCGCGGGGCCTGGAACTCCAATTGGTCCTGGAGTACCCTGGGGGAGGTGAAAGAAAGCAGAGGTGAAGGTCCTGACACTGGGGGGAGCCTGGGGAGCCCCCGCTTACTCCTGGAGAAAATAGAGGTCCAGAGGCCCAGTTTTCAGGGTTGGCGAGGCCAGGCTCATTCAGGGCAGTCCTTCGACTGGGCTTTGTTCCTGTTTGGATTTGGGGGCCTTGGGGAAAGAGTGTATCCCCCTGCCTCAGAGCCAGATTTGAGGAAGGAAACCCTTTCACTTTACAACCAAGCTTGCCAAGGCTGAAAACGGTAGGAGATGTTTGCTTAATTTGCTCCCAGAAGCACTTAGGAGGGAGTTGACACCATCCCGGGGCTGGGGCCCAGGGGCTGGCACCCCTTTTCTGTCACAGCTCTACATGCAGCGGGAAGGTCTTCATGCCACAGAGACCAATGCAGATGCACACACAGAGGCAGGCGTGGGAAGGTCATTCAGCCACTATCCACCCCACCGCCCTCATTGCAGGGCTCCTGCCTGGCCTTCAGCCTCTGGCCAGACCTGTTCCTACTCCCAGGCCCTATGGACAGACTGGGTTAGAGAGTGAATTGGTATGCCTCAGACGTCTGCTGACACTGGCCTGGCAGGGAGGTGTGTCATAAGCGCTGCTCATTCAGGGCTGTGGGGAGTTGGAGCAGCGGGAGCTCGGGGAGCTGTGTTGCTTAGAAATGGAACAGGGCTTGCCATGGTATAATTAAACATCTTCTTCAGTTTCTCAATTTACAGCCCAAGTGGAGTCTATTTCAGAGCTTCCTTTTGCTCTGCCTCATGTTTGTATTTCCTGCTCAGTCATGAGAATGTGAGGCTGGGCCTATGGGCAGTTCTTGGTGTTCCAGATTATAGCTGTGAAAAACAGGGCAGGAGCAACTGGGGAAATGCTGGATTTCTTTACACAGAAAAAAAAAAAAAGAAAAGAAAAGCAGTAAGATTCTCGGCACTCCCTTTGCAGCTACAACGGAAGAAGGAAAGCTGTGGGCATCTGTGACAAGAACACGTCAAAGATGAAAGAGGCTGGGTCAGAGAAATGGTTCATAACAGGGCTCTGGAGTCCCCAGCCGGCCTCAAGTTCTGCCTTGAAGGCTTATGAACTCTGAGATACTGGGGAAGTTTCTTGGCCTCTCTGTGGGTCAGTTTTCCCACCTGTAAAATGGGGATGATAACATGAGTGCTGCCGCTCAAATGGATGGATTCATGCATTTGGTGCCTAGGAAGTGCCCAGTAAATGTTAGTATTAGCAGGGCAGGATTATTTTTCCCATAACAATTTTCTTTTAAGGTTATGATATTGATTTTATGACAAAATAAAACCTCAGGTCCAAGGGGACAGAATACATGAATTTGTACTGCTCCCCTCTGTCCAACATGAAAAGAATAAGTAGTAAAGAGGAAAGTCTTGGTTTCTCAGATCAGCCCCCTAGCTCTGACTGGTCACCTGGAAAAAGTGTGATTGGTGCAAGGAGTATGGAAAGAGAGGGACTGTGGTGGAGGAGCAAAGCTGTAATATGCTTAGAAAATGAGTATGTACTCCTTATGTGAGAGTCTATAATTTTAATGCCGTAAACGTAGAGTGGGGAGGGGCCTTGGGAAGGCCTGTTGCTGCCATGCTTTGACATCTCCCTCTACTCTGTGTGCATGTCCTCCCTCCACAAGTGAACCATGCAAACTCTGTCTTCCCTCGAGGGTCACTCCAGCCAGCTCATTAGAACCTCATCTTCTGGGCAGACCATGCATCCATGGCCTCAAAAGTGTCCTGCAAAGGCGGAGCTGGGACTTGCTAGCTGGAAGCGGCTGGACACACATACAGCTCTGGTTATAGCTCCCAAAAAGGAAAGTCCAGACTCCTGGCCCTGTTGGCTAGTGCTCTAAACACCCTGGGAAGGAACAGGCTTCACCTGGGCATGCCACTGTCCTGAAGACCTAATGGGGTACCATGGGAGGAGGACTGGAAGGTAGAGAGGAGGGATGTTTTTTCTGATGCTTCAGTTGTTTGTCACAAGAAGGATTAGGTGCTTTGCAGTCATGAGTAGGTGATGCCTGTTTTCTGAAATCAGGAAGAACAAAGAAAGGGGGGACTCAAGTGTCCCTCAATTTGCTCTGTATAAACCCCCTTGTTGGGTGGTGCAACAGGAAGTGAAAGGTGTGGTTGTAACACACTCACAGAACACTGAGCTGGGACTGGCCTGTGTGCTCCTAGATGCTACATCTGCCTTCACCTGTCCATGCTGTCTCCACCCCCATACACACCAGACTGGTGGCTGCATAGGATTAAGAAGCCCCTGTGGGCAGACAGGAGATGGACAGAGCTCACGGTATGAAGACAACACAGCATGACGGGCACATAAAGACACTGTTGTGTTTGGTAGGAATGAATTATGGCCCAAACTTTCAGGGCTGGGCTCTCAGGCTGAACTGAGCATTCATTTAGGAACAGAGTCTGTGTTGCATGAGTGGAACTCCCACTCCATATCCAGTAGTCTAGAAATTCAGATTTGAGGACCCTGGGTACATACTATAAGGATTCAGATGAAGGCCAGCTATCTTTGGTCAAGAGGCCAGAATAAGCACTTCTGAACTGAGCACAGATGGTGCCTTTCTGGTGTCAGTGGTGGGATAAAACATGACTTACTGGGAAAACAAGGCCACAGTGGGACAGACAAGAGGAATCACAGGCCAGGGGTGGGGTGGGGAGGGGTGAAAGGTAATGGAGAAGTGACACTCACCGGTGGCCCAGGCCTGCCGTCCAAACCTGAAGCTCCCTGGACAAAGGGAATAGTTTGACCAAAAGAAGGGGAAGGGAGGAACGGGAGGGAGAAAAAGGGACCAGGGAGGGAAGAGATGAGTGAAGCAGTGACTCTGGACAGACATAAATGCTGGTAATCAAACAAAACGGGAAAAGTAAGCTTGGGAGGACAGGTAATGGTATTCACATGGAAACCAACAAAAACATGGAGACACTGAATGCAGTGTGGCTGACTGCTGAGCAGGCTGGATGGAGATCAGTGCATATGGCTGTTCTGAGCCTCTGTTCCCTGTTCCCCTCTCTCCTTTTATCCCCTTTCAGAAATCCCTCTCCCAAGGGGTTGCAGTGATCCAGGGAAAGGGACACAAAGTGAATTCATGAAGAGGTATCTGGAACCTGAGCTAGTGCATCCTTCCCAGGACCAGCCTCACTGGGAAAGGACAAGCTTATGTGGAAGGTGGGGTCCCGGTGAGGGTGGTCTTCTCAGCATATTTTGCCTACCTGTTGAGACTAAGCCACACTGGGGGGACTCTGAGAGGCTCAGCACTGAGTTACAGCATCCAACTTTGAAACCTGGGTAGATGCTGGCCCATTTCTACTTCTGCCAGGTAGGAGGAGTTGGACCTTAACCAATAATACTAAAGATGCCTGACCTTTCTCTGGACCTTCACAGTTTGCAAAGCGCAACACAAATTCAGTCCATTCATATTATCTCAGACAAGGACTCTTTTATAGAAAAAGGCTTTGGGAGCACTGACTGGGACAGAGGTCTAAGGCCATGTATCCCCTGAAGTGAATTGGCTGGCAGGTGGGATGCTATTAAGACCAACTTGCTACGCAGCATCCAGTGACATATGTGCTGGGAATGGGAGCTCTTTTCCAGTGCTGGGCTATAAAGCTGCCCCTGTGACCTATGAGAACCAGGGGAAAATTATCTGATGGTTACAATGTGATGAGCCAGAGAGAAGGCAGCGGAACACTCTAGCCCAGTCAGGACTGAGTTCTTGAAAACTGCTTCCAGTCAAGCCTTAGAAATGAGCCTAGGCCTCAGGATTTTAAAGGTTGGGGAATGCCCCCAGGAAAGGAGGGCAGTGAACTGCTTCCTCTTGGGGAAGGGGTATTGGGTAGTAGGATCCTACAGGACCTCACTTCTCAGTTTTAAACCCATATAATTCTGGAACAATCTTGATACATAGTTTAGAGAGCTATGGTTCTCAGCCCAGCTGCAACATCAGAATTTCCTGGCGGTAATGTAAAATAATACAGATGCCTGGGCTTCGCCCCAGCTCAAGTCAACAAGAGACTCCAAGAGTGAGGCCAGGATAATGGCAAGTTAGAAGAGCTCCAAGTGACTCCAATGTGTAGCCAGTGTTGACAACCACTTCTGTAGGGCAAACAGGAAGAAGTCGATAGAATGTGCCTGGAAAAACAGGCCTCTAGTATATGGAAAAAAATACTGAAGTAAAGCCTAAAGACAGAACTTTAGCTAAGTTTACATAAACTTTGTCAATGCAGCATGAACACTGATTTATTTTGCGAGGTCTGGAGCAGAGGGCACAAATTGGAGGTTTTTAGGCCCTATGTGGGCCACTAACATATTTTGTATGGTTGGCAGTGTTGCAAGTAATTTTGATTTAATGTCAGAAAATGGGGAGATTTCATGTAAAATGCCAAATGTCTCACTTCCTTTGAAAAATTAGAAGATCCAAATGTATTAGACCTTCATTCTCCCAAGATTACAGTCAGCTGAACTGAGAAGAGGCTGTTTTTCTTAAGAAGGGACACATGTTCTCTGTTGTGCCACAGTCCACACCATTCCCTCTTGGCTCTCTAAAGTCCATGTCAATTGCCACTTATGAATATGCTTGGTTTGTTGTTTTCTTAAGCTAACAAAAGTATTTATTGGCACCCATGTCTCTATTAAAAGTAGAAAAAGTAAAAATAGACTGGGTACTTTGTTTTTCCTCTGGCATTACCTGTTTGGTCTCTGTGCCATTTGCACTTTAACCTGACCGAATTCTCCATGTTTACTAGGGTTATTGGGGCCATGGAGGTGGAAAAGGAGAGATTTGTGGTTGAGTGGGGGCAGGAAGGCTCTTTAACAGTAAGGAGGACTTAATCGTTCCAGACACAATTTAAGACATGGGAAAATGTCTGCTAAAGTCATTAGTTTTCTGTAGTCTGCCAAGCGAATCAGCTTCTTAAACGTTCCTACATTTGATGCACTAATGAGGGTGCAGTCATACCTTTTGCTCTTGCTTTTTGGTTGCTGTG
The DNA here is from genome assembly GCA_004027375.1 of Macroglossus sobrinus. Classification (NCBI taxonomy): domain Eukaryota; kingdom Metazoa; phylum Chordata; class Mammalia; order Chiroptera; family Pteropodidae; genus Macroglossus; species Macroglossus sobrinus. The sequence continues at coordinate 192,842 of PVKZ01000345.1, read as the reverse complement.
ATTACATTAACCAGACCTTCAGGCTCTGCCAAACTGGGGTAATTGACCTTCCCATTGTTCCCCTGCTCTTTATGGCTTCCTGGGGTGGAAACTGGCCTGGTGCCTGGGATAGAGGAAGCCCCCAGTGGCTGGAAAGAGCCCCTCAGTGGAGGAGTAGCCTCTGGCCCAGCCCGGCCACCAACTTCATGTGTGACCTCAAGTGACTCACTTTCTTTTCTGGGTCCATCAGTAAAACAATTAGATGGTTCACTGAAATCCCTTCCAGCTTTTGAAAAACAAACCAAAAGGAGTGCCAACCTCGCTGAGGTGTGAGGGAAGATGGAGCCCAGGTTGGTGGGATGTGCTCAGCTGGACAAGGTGACCAGGCCATCAGCCCACTGGAACTTGGGGGAAGAGATCTGCCCAGCCCAGTCCCCACATCTGGAAAGACCTTCTGAGCATCCCCCTGCCCTGCCCTGGGGCCTCTAGCCCTGGGCAGGCTGAGATCAGAGATCTCAGGGAACTGAGATCTAAGTGGCCTTAGCCAGTGGGGACCATGGAATCTGACTTTTTATAAGCTTTTGCAGTGGCCAGTGCTTTAGAGCAGAGAACAGGGGTCCTCTTGGGGCCCCTCTGGGAAAATAGAAGAGAGGTGGAGCAGCCTCCACTGTCCCATTGCTCCCAAGTCATCTAAGCATGGCCCCCGTAAGGACAAACTTTGATTGCCTCTGAACTGGGCACATGTAGGGCCTGGCCTGAGGAGGCCTCAGTACAAGAATTAGAGCCTATCATCTTGCCCAGGTGGGAAAGCAAAACCACACAAAAGCTCTAGAATGCTCAGAACTTTAGAACCAATAGAGTCCAGTGGGTTTGGTTTCCGGGAGGGGTTTCATGCCATGCTAATCTCTGTGTCCCCAGCATCTTGTCAGGACCACCAGGCTGGGTCTTGCTGGGTCCACGATACTTACGGGTAATCCCAAAGGACCTCGGTCTCCTTTTTCTCCTTGGACACCCTTCTCTCCTTTTGCTCCATCTTGTCCCGCTTCCCCCTGAAGAAAAGGGAGATAAGGAGATCACACAAGGGCATGTCTCACTCAACTAATTCTTGCATTTTGATGTCCTGGAAATGGGAGCAGGTATCAAGGAGGGGGCAAGTAGAGGAGGGAGGAGGTAAAGGTAGTTGGCTAAGGGGTAGCAGGCTGGGGACTCCAAGAATCCCTGAATTTTAGCTTGGCTCTGCCTCAGCTTGAGTCCCTTGTATCCCTGTAGCAACTTTGAGGTCCCCAAAGGGAAAAGAGATGGTGGCATGGACAAAAACCCACAGGACAGTTCCAGGTTAGGCTTTGGCATAGTTGACTCTTTCCATGGCAGAAAAACTGGGACCCTGCAGAAACTGGTGGCAGATGCCTGAAATGGCACCACTGGAGCTCTGAACTTCCAAACTAATAGGAGGGAAAAACTGCCCAATAGTCCCTTGAAGAATGTTAGGGCAAGAGGCAAGAGTCATTGTCATGCCAGCAGCCTCCATACCCTCTTATCCATTTGAAATGCTTTCAGGGGATATTGGGAGGGCCCCAGTTCAGAATCCAGTGGGTTTGGTTTCCAGGAGGGGTTTCATGCCATGCTACTGTGTGTCGTCTCCCACCTATACTTCGGGGGCAGGTTACATGGGAAAGGATTTTATCATTTGCTAAGCATCTAACCTGTTACTCTATAGGGTCAATTGATGAATGGAAAAATTCTAAATCTAAAACCTGCACAGTGTCAGTGATGGACTTCATTCTGTCCTTATCATACCACACTGGCCAATGTGTCACATGATTTCATTTAGGGAGGGGGTAAGCTGGGCCGCCCACCTCTGTAGCACTTTCTCTCTTCTCTGCCCTTGCTGACGTAGTCCCCTTCCCCCACTACCTCACCCAGCACCTGCCACATGACTTCTTCTTACCTTTGGTCCAGGAATACCTTGGAGCCCCTGTATTAAAAATCAAAACAGAGTGCCTCAGAATTGCATTTCTGGTTAAGTCAAAAAATTCTTGCCTACAGGTTAGGCTACAAAAGAGCAAGGGCTTGGGGTGCAGAGTCTGGCCCGGGGTCCTTGTCCAGGGGAAGTAGAGGGAATACAAAGAGAGGTCATGCTTAGGGTTCTGTGGGGTAGGGTCTGAGCCAAGCTTTCCCAGTCAGGGGCTGACAGAGAGTCTGTGGCCCTCATGGCTGACCCAGAGTATCATGAAAGGAAGACTCAGAAAACACAGCAAAAGTTGAATAAATTAATAGATGCAAAGTGCTTAAAGAAGTATCTGACACATAGTAAGTTACAATAAATGTTGGCTACTGTCATTATTATTATTACTACTTCTACCAATGACAGTGGGTAATATAGTACCATAGGAACCATGAACCCTGCAAAGGCAAGGACCAGCATTTACTGGTTTAAGGTGTTTGGGGGCCCTCTAGGTGCAATGCAAAGGGGTTCCTTTAAAGGCCTTATCTAATCATTGGTGGCCATGGAAAGGCCCATGCAGTGGGGCTAGTTTTAAATGGGTCATTTTCTATTTTAATCCTGGTCTTCTTGCTGGCTGCTTAGCAGAAAGCAGGGAGAGGAGGAGTAGATGTCTGATGGCAAAGAGCGAAGCTTAGTGACAGAGTGATTCTTGCAGGGCTGTGGGACCAGACCCCTGAGCTTCCATGCCCATCAGCTGTTTTCAGGAAGATGGGCAATGTCCAGGCTTCTCTGTGTCACTGAAATAGTGCTTGTTTAATGTGGGAAAAGGAGTAGGGAGGGGTTTTTGGATGAGAAAATACCACTCTGGGAGGAGGAGGTGACAGTGACCTAAAGCTGAGGTTGAGCCTAGTTACTACCATAGGGAGGGGACATTAAAAGACCCATTACAGTGGACTAAAACACTGACAAGCTCTCCAAACTTACCGGAGTTCCAGGGGGCCCCTCTGGCCCTGGTAGCCCAGGAACCTAGAAGCCAATGGGAGACAGTTAGCCCATCCCTGTTATACTCTAAGTGGTCTTACCTTCTGACATGGCCCAGGTCTGGCTGGGTGCTACCAGGCCAGAAGACAGAACTGGCCAGCAGTCTCCCAAAAGAAGGCTCAGAATGCATCACAAACTCATAGCAACTCATTAGCCTTTACAATGTTGGGGAAAAAAAGATATCACCAGGAAATGTCCCATTCTCCCAGATTTCTTTTTGAAAAACTAGGAAATCCAGCAACACTAGGTTGTAGTCCATGCATGGTAACAACTGCCTGGAGCTGAGTAAGAGCTTCCCCTCCAGGTGAAGAGATCTACTGTTTACCCCAGTCCCAGTCACTCCCTATTGTCTTTTACCTGGACCTTGTGTTCATTTGGTGTTCGCCTGGCCCTTGCAGTCATTTGAATTTGAGACCTTTGCCTTGAGGAGCAGATGGTTATCTGGAATGGGGAGGGGCTGAGATATGGCTGAAGAATATTCCTCAAATCTACCTAGGTTGGTAATGGAGACTGCTGGTCTCTGTTTCCTTTGAGGGCGGGTTAAAGAAGAGATTTGAACTGGAGAGTGAGGACGGGGAACCCATGGCAGTCTTCCTCTCTGTGGAGGAGGACACTCATTGCAGATTTTGTCTCTAATAAAGATGGAGATCCATTCGTCTACTGTCAGCCATTCACGAGGCAGGAAAGAGACAAGCCTGCTCCTCTCTGAGCTGGTCACTTGATGCAGGACAGGGCAAATCCCTCTCCTCCCCAAGTGGGGACTCATGTCCTGCACTGAGAGAGGGAGGGTCTTTGACTGTATGCTGGAAAGAATTCAAGTGCATGACAGAGTTAGAGACAAAAGGAAAGTTTATTAGAGAAGGAATAATGCTCCACAGACAGAGCATGGTCTCCTCTCAGAGACAGAGAATGGGACAGTGAGAGAGGCCCTCAGGATTGGGGGATTTAGTTTACATGTTCTTCTTCATTTCTATGAATTACAGTTTGAAGACTTTGTTTACCTACTTTTGATGGTATGGGTATGTAGCTTGAAAGATGGGTATGCAGCCTAAAAGGCATGCTAGCAACCCCAACCTTTGATCTATAGGTTCCTTAAGGTCTAGCCTACGGGAATGAATGGTTATATTTATTTTGTGTGGTGTACAGCTTAAGGACAGTTGTCCTGCTTTCCTTTCATGGTGTGGGTAAATTGTCTGTTAGTAATTCCAGCAGGAATCTTCCTTTGTTCTGTAGGTGTCTGTGGTCTGGCAGCAGCACATGGCAGGCTCTGAATACAACTTGTCAATTTATGTAGTTCTCATGCCTCTTCCCCGTATCAATCCCACTTTGGTTTCAGTACTTTCTCTGCCTTTCCAGGGATAGAATCCCCTGGAGTGTGGCCAGGCAAGGACCTTCTGCCAGGCCACCATAGAGGGAGCCCCTGTGCTGGCCAGATAGAGACCCCTAACATTCCTTGGAGCGGTGGTCCCTTCAGCTCCATAATACAGTCTCCTTGCAAAGAACTCAATTTTTGGAAATTCTACTTTAAAAAAACAATCCTTGCTTTTTTTCTTCTTATAAATAAGAAATTCATGTATCCTGATTGTAGTGTTAGTTATACAAACTTATATGTGTATTAACATTCCCAGAAGCGTACACACTCCCCCAAAAGTCAATGTTACTATATAATTTAAAAAACAAAAAATTTAAATACACATCCATTAAACTATTTTATAAATTAAAAAGAATTGAGAGAAGGAAAAAGAATAAATATGTGAGTATTGCACATATATATTTATATATAAAATTTGATTCTCTGCTCTTTTTCATTTAACACAAAACCCATTTTTCCATTTTTTTGTATGTTACCCTCAGCCTCCTTTTAATGTCAATATGCTTGCTATTCATTGAGTGGGAGGAAAATGGGTTACTAGTTAGTCAGGGTTTGGAGCAGTGCTTGGCACAAGGAACGCTCTCCAACGTGGGGACTATTATTACCATCAGTATTATTACCATAAGTTATTTAATAATTTCCTTCTTGTCAGAAATGTAGGTCGTTTCTAATTTTTAATTTAAATACATCCGGAAAGAACATTTTTGTGTATAATGCTTTTCCTGAAATTTGGAGTGTTTCTTTAGGAGGTTATCCATCTCCAAATAAGTAACATACATGTTATATAATCATATATGTACACAGGGCTTGGTGACTCTGAAGATGACAAGAGCCAGGGGACTTCTCTGGAGATTGAGGCTTGGTGGTCTCTCTATTAGTTCTGTAAGGTGATTTCTGGGTGGCCCAGGCCCTCCTACCAGTCTCTTCCTCATATACCTTTAACCTCTGCTGCTTTCCTGGCTCTTTCTCCTTAGCCTAGAAATATGTCCAATTCTCTCCTATTTTATGAGAATCTGGCCTCCATCCTGACTGCCTCTCATGCCACTGTGCTCTCCTCTTCCCTTGACCACCACACTTCTCAAAAGAATAAGGCCTCTTTCTGGAAAGTCTACTTCTGGAGCTTCTGGGCAAACTCCTACAATGTCTTCGAGACCCTGTTCAAATGACCCATCTTCTAGGGTGCTCAGCCAACTCCTTGATCTGCTACTAGTTTAGTGTCCACTACTGGAGACTGTTTGCTGCATGGGAACAGTTCTGTTTATTTTCCTGTCTCCAAGCTCTAGCATGAGGAATAAAACATGGCCAGTGCTTAACGAATGCTGTTGAGGAACTTGATTATGGGGACACTGTGAAGCAGACCAGAGGCACCATGGATGACCCACTGCGGTGTTCAGTAAACATTTAGCTTCTTGCCCCATCCCTAAGTCAGACAGTTGTGAGTTTAATTCTAGAGCACAGAAATGCTGTGCACACTGGAGAGACTGTGGTGTGATGAGGTTCCTGTCAAATAAACCCCTGACACAAAAGGCAGAGCAGGTGCCACCTACCTCTACTCCTGGGTCACCCTTCTCCCCGGGTTCTCCTTTCTCTCCCTGTGGGCACAAAACACCATGGTATGGATGCCAGAACTTGGGGTAGCCTGGGACAGACACACTCTTAAATCTTTTAAAACCAAGCCAGGACTAGACTAGGCTTAGGTATTGGCAAGGAACACCCCTAAGACTGCGGAAGTGGTCAGCCTGAAGGACGATGATGGGACAGGGAACCTGTGATCACTGCCTTTAAGAAGCTAAGCTTCCAGTGTGTGGGAGAAGAGGCTGATATTCTGTATGGTTTCTTTGGGGCACAGGCCCTAGGGCAGACCTATGACTTGTTTCTAACCGATAGTATATGACAGATGGCAAAGGTGTTGGGATGTCACTTGTGGATTATGTTACAAACTTATGGTACACATTATATCATATATATGCTATACAAATGATAAAATATAACCTACTAAGATTATGTTACAAATATGTTACACATGAGTTCTGTCTTGCTAACATACACTGACAGATGCCTTGGTCTTGAAGAAGCAAGCTGCTATAATGTGAACAGCTTACTGTGGGGAAGGCCTGTGGCAGGAAACTGTAGGCAGCCTCTAGGGGCTAGGGAACTCAATCCTACCACAGCAGAGAACTGAATTACATCAATAGCAGGAAATCTGGAAGAGGACCACAGCCCTAGGTGAGAATGCAACCAGTTGACATCCTGACTGCAACCTTGTGAGGCCTTGGGGCAGATGTGCCTGGACTTCTGGCCCACAAAAACTACAACATCATAAATGCATATTGTTTTAAGCTGCTAAATTTGTGGTGGTTTCTTAAGCAGCTACAGAAAATAAATATGGCTCCAGAGGCAGAGCGAGGGCCAGTAAGGGGATGTGGATGAAGGAGTTTGCAAACCACATCTGGGAGCACTCCCTCCAGCTTGGAGCTGCCTTACAAAGGAAGGAACGTGTTGGGAGGCAGTGAGCTGCTTCCTATTCTGGTTTAGTTAGTGGCTGCCGAGGGATTCCTGCACTGGGTCAGAGGTGGGACTAGTTGACCTCTGAGGTTCTTCCTTCACAGAAGAGAAGAATTCTGAGTCTAAGATTCTATTGTGTTGGAGCCTAAAGGCTGTGGGCTGGGGTAGCTAGACTCCCTGTTTACACTTAACTGCCCCTCAGAAAGTAGCTGCTTATCAAGATAATCCCCGCCAGGCCTGGCAGGCAGGCTGGGGGTTAGTGCAGCTTCACTGCAGTGCCAGGCACCCACTAGGCTGCTGACCGCTGGGAGGGGCATCCTGCTTATGTGCCCTAGTCCATATCTGCCTGCTGATAACCTGGATACCCAGCCCCCTCGCCTTACTGTAAATCCCGGGATCCCAATTGGGCCAGGCAATCCTGTTGCTCCGGGTCTCCCTTGGCCACCTGGTTCTCCTTTCTCCCCAGTTGGGCCATCTAGACCCTAAGGACCGACAAAGATCTCTGTTAGTCAAGCACATGGCTGTTCTACTGAGTGTCTGTGACCAAATGTGACATGCACTCATAGCTCCAAGGGCAGGTGTCTCGGATGGTGACCATTTCACTGAGGCCCAGAGAAGGCTCCTTGTTCAAGGCAGTGGCCTTGCTGGAGTGGGCTAAGATCCTTTTTTTTTTTTTTTTTTTAATATAAGCAACCTCTCCTGGGTAGAGGGCTTCTGCCTGCTTTTCCAAGGGAAAAGTATCCAGGGAAGGCATTATTATGCCCATTTTAGAGATGAGGCTTTGCCAGGCTCAGTGACTTCCTCGAAGACACAGACAGGAGCTGATAGAACAGGACCCAGCTCTCTTGAGGTGGGAAACTGGCCTTAAGTAGATGGCTTGAGGGGAAACCAGATAAATTCCCTGCCCCCAACTCCTTGCTCCAGGTTTGCAGTCCAGGCCATGGCTGGCCAGCGTCATGCTGGAGGTGATGCATGCAGAAGGGCAAAATCAGGTCCAGCCAGCCCTGGCACTCACCGGTGGGCCTGCCTGTCCTGACTCTCCTTTCTCTCCCTTTTCTCCCAGGCTCCCTGGGTGTCCGTCTTCTCCCTTTATTCCTTCAGGCCCAGGCTTTCCTGGGGGGCCTTGAGGGCCAGGAGGGCCCATGTCTCCTGGTTTGCCTCGAGGTCCCTTTAGAAAACATCAACAACACTTATTAGATACACTAATGAAGAAAACAGGAGAGAGAACACAAAGGAATAGGTGGCCTAAAGGACGTGGTTGGCTCTTCAGTGCTTGGCTGTCCAGCTGTCTGTGGGAATCCGAGGGGCCCTCAGCCACCAGCTCCAGCCCATCCCAGTGTGGGTCTGCTGGCTCCTCCAGGGCCAGCAGTGCAGGGCTCAGCAAGGTTTCTGCAGGGTGGGCCTCTCCTCCCCTCTCCTCCCCTCCCCTTCTCCCTTCCCCATAAGGTATGCACCTGGGCTTCTTCCTGAACCAAGGACTGGTACCTGCCATGGATGAAACCCAGACACCCCCAGGGCATGGACCATCTTCAGAGCTTTATCTGGGAATGTACATTCTCACCTTTTCCCCATCGTGTCCTGGAGGGCCTGGCAGTCCAATCTCCCCCTGTAGCCAGAACAACTTAAGGTCACTTTCAGAGTAGAAAAAAATAATAGCTATCATTAACACAGCACTTCCTCTGTGCCGGGAGTCCTTAGAAGGTATGTTCTTGCATTGTGGAGCCAGGATCTGAGTTCTTACCTGGATGTCAAATGAGGGGCCTCTGGCACTGACTCATCCTCCCTGAGAGGATGTCCCTCCCAAACCCAACCTTGCTGTCCTGGCTCCCCTACAGGGAGCTCCTTTTATCTTTACATCAACCTAAGCCCCTTCTTTAGGCCAGGGAGCGAGATAAAGGAGGTGTGGCTTTTTCGAGGCCAGGTAACAACCAGCTGTACCATCAAGGCAAAATGATGTAGGTGTTATGAGAATAGCAGAGAGGAAAAGATGGTGAATTCTGCCTGATAGTTAAGGGGAGGCTTCAAGGAGGTGGTAGCCTTTGAGTTGGGCTTAAAATATGAGGAATTTGAAAGATAGGGAAGAGGGGAAGGGACTTCAGGGCAGGGAGCTCATGAACACAGGGCAGAAAAGCAAACATGCATGGCCTTCTAAGAAAAATCACAGGGCTTGGGAGCAGAGTATAAAAAGCAGGAAGCAAGAGAGGGGCGATCCTGGAGAGGGGTTCAAGTGCCATGTTCTCTGATGGCAGGTTGGGATCCCCGCTGTGGGTCTGGGTGGGGCAGGGTCTGGTGGGCAGGCTCCACCACTTCAGAGGAGGCCTGTGATTACAGGAACCCAAGACACTCAGCAACAGAAGAATGGCAAAGCCAAGGGTGGGAGGAGTGACGGTGGCTGTGATGCAGGCCATCGGGGACCGTGATGCCTTGGTGCGTGGGAGGAATCACCGGCCAGAGTGCGGTGGTATCTCTGGGAAGATGAGAGGGTCACAGGACCAGGAGCGGCACTGGGGTCCCATGCTCAGACACACACACAAAACCTCTGCAGGGTCTAGATCCCCCTTGTCAGAATGTGAGTTACCTTCTGGCCTGGGATTCCTGGAGCTCCAGGTGGGCCGATTTGCCCGGGAAGACCAGGGGGACCCTAGGAAAAAAAAGAAAGACTCAAGGAAGAACTTTCTGACCGAGGAAGGGTGGCCTGTCACCAGAGGGGTGTATATAGAAGCTGGAACACTTTTTTACAAAGAAAATAACATGGGGACTCTACAATGTAAAGTAGATAAGCACTGAGTGTGTCTGGGTTAAAGAGGGTGGTGGGGACCCTAGAACCATGACCCACAGCCTTTCCTTCCTCTCTCCTTAAGACACCTCTGGGGGCTCCAGGGCCCCAAGAAGACAAATCTGACCTTCCATGACAGTGACTTAAAAATGTCCCCAGAAAACAATCCAAATGTCCATCAACAGGTGGAGGTCTGGTACCTCCACACAATGGTGTGCTGCTCAGCAGTGAAAAAAGAACCAAGGATGGATACCAGCCATGGATGACACCCAGACACACTGTGCTGAGCAAAGGACTACATACTGTGTGACTACCTTCATGGGAAACTCTAGAAAAGACACATCTAATCTATGGTGACAGAAAGCAGATCAGTGGCAGTTTGGGACTCGGGTGTAGGTGTGAGATCGATTCCTCAGGCCCACAAAGGAAATTTCTGGAGTGATTGGGAGTGGTGGATACATGGGTATATGTGTTTGTCAAAGCTCAGCAAACTTCACCTAAAGGGGTACATTTTATTGTATGTAAATTATACTTCGGTGTTGATTTTAAAAGAAAAAAAAGTGTTTCCAGGAGAGTTTTGCTTCTTTTATACACTTAAACTATTTTAAATAATATATTTTTATGTTTCCAAATGAAGCTCATTGATTCCAGAATCATGTGGTTAATTAACCCCAGTTTCTGGGACTGGTGCATCATATGCCTGGTGCCTGGATCCGGGTCTCTGTCATCCTGTGTTGTGTGGCACATGGTCATAAAACACATTAAGTGAAATGAAATGCCAGTAGTTTGAGAACTTTGTGGTCTCTCCCCATCTTCACCTGGAAGTTCAATGTGGTGGTAGTATTTTAACTACATGTATTCACTGAGGGCTGTTACTGGTAAGCACACATGCAAAACAGGCTTGGAATGCACTGGTTTCCAGGTGCAGTTAATGGAAATGATTTCTAGCAAAGGGGGAAATGTAGAGGGTTGCTACTGATTTTTTAGAATTATGCACTTTAACAGCTGAAGGTTGAGAAAAACGAGAAACATAAAAATATCCCCCGCTATTTCCTTGACACAGACGTACCAAGAACTCAGCATTTATACTGTGATAAGAGTACACAGCTGAACTGGTGAAGAGCCACTTCAGCAGACAGCCACGACCCTGTCTCCCTCCTGAGACCCCGTGTTCAGGCTTGGATCGCCATCTGCCCTAGCACTGCAGGGTCAGCCCTAACCCAGAAAGCCCACTATATCTCCCTTCTGGAGACAAGACTCGCAATCCTTGCTTCCAGGCTGCCCTCCCCCAATCTCTAGCCTGGTGCCCAGGGAAAGTGAGAGAGGAGGAAGACTTACGATCAAGGCCAGTGTCCGGATCTCCTAAAAAATCAATACCATGTAATCAGGTGAAGAGCAAGTCAAGAGTCATCTGTCATGCCCCCTTGGCCCAGTCATAAAAAGTGGGAGCTGAGCACCTCCAGGGAGCACAGTGCAGGTAGACCCTCTCAGGTGGGCTCTGTGCCTCCCAGCCCCATGCCACCCCAACTTCTCCCAGAGGTTGTAATCACTGGACAAAGAACATCCCATATTTCACCTAATGCTGCACTGAGGCTGTCCTACAATGGACTCAGACAAGCCCTCAAATGGGCTGCAAACTTTCTTTTACTTCGCCAAAGAGGAAACAGCATCTCCTCTTCTTTCTAGACGCTGACTGGGACCCTGCCTTGCTCTTCGCTCTTCCTCCAGAACCTAGATTTCAATGTACCACCCTTTAAATAGATGCAGCATAAAAAAATATAGAATTACTCAAAAAATAATTAGACCAACAATTGTCGGCATTAAAAAAAGAATTGCACATCTTGTAAATGGATTCACACAGCAAGTTTTCTTTAAAGGAGCGAGTCTCAACCTGGGGTGATTCAGCCTCCCAGGGGACATTTGTCAATGTCTGGAGACATATTTTGGTTGTCATAACTGAGTGTGGGGTATTAGTGGCATCTGGTGGGTAAAGACTAGACATGTTGCCGAACTTCCTACAAGACAACGAACAGCGCTCCCCAAAACCCCAACCCAAAGATTATCTAACCCCAAATGTCAACTGTGCTGAGGCTGAGAAACCCTGCTTTAAAGGGTGGAGATACCATATGAACTTGAAATTCGATAAAATTGACACAAAAAGGAGATGTGTTCCAGGAAGACAGATGCTACCACGTAAAGGGGAGTGTATGTACTGAAGAAATGGGGCTCTAGAACTCTGGATGGGCTGACACCCTGTGGGGTGCTAGGATGCTCCAGTTATGGCTCTCAGTTACCCAGAGCCGGACAGGCCCAGACAGAGAGCCAGGCTACCTAGATGCCAAAAGAGGGCCTCCATTTGCCTGGAGATAAATGAGGGAATGACTCTCCTGGAAGCCCTGTCCAATGGCTGGGCCTCAGGGACATTAATCCATGTATTGCAGGCTCCCTTCTCAGACCGTGGTGCAGTCTGGAGGCCCAGAAGCATGTCCAGATCGCAGGTCTCTGGGCCAACCCCCACTCACCTGGAGAGCCTCGTTGATGTTCGCATTGTAATCCACCAGCTCTCCTTTCCCTGGTTCTCCCTTGGAGCCCTATAAGAAAAATGAGATCTCAACCCAGGGCCTGGGCCAGGGGGACCTGACAATAACTGCTGCCTGCTACCTATCCAACACGACTGTAGCCAACACTGTCCGCCCCTGGCTACACACAGGTGGCTCCAGAGCAGCAAGATGGGGAGCCTGTCAGGGGATTCCACATGCTCTCAGAGGATGCCCCAGAGTTCAACTCCATGTGAGAATGCTGGACCAGACTGACCTGGAGAGGACTGAGTCCAGTCATGGCTGCAATGCCTCCTATCAGGGGCCAGCATGCTCTTCCCCTCTCTTCCCCTCAAGACCTCAGGGGCAAGCTGCTTCACTCTGTGACCCCAGGAAAGTGCAATATTGTGCTGTGTAACTCTGGGTGAGACATGTACATACCTTGGGGCCAGCTGGTCCCTGTTCTCCAGCTGCTCCAGGATCTCCCTATTGCATGACAAAATTGGAGTAAAATGGGGATAAAGCTGAGTATGAGAGAACATGATGTCTCTTGATGACCATGTGTTAGGGGCCATGGAGAAGCCAGGAGGCTCATCCGAGCTCAGGCCAGGAGGACGCAGAGCTCCCTGTGCACTGAAGTGCAGGCTTCACTCTATCAGGAGGCCTCTGCCCAGTCTCCTCGCTCCCATCCAGCTCCCTCCAGCTTTGCACTTAAGGATATTCTTTCTATCCTACATTAGTTGGTGGTGACTCCACCTATATCTATCTGGCCAGCTCTCCCCAACCCCCTAAGTCAGCCGCCAACTTGGGATCAGGAAACAGGCCTTTGCTCCTCTTTATTTCCATTCTGCTTAGGTAGCTAGGGCTCAGAAACTTTTGCCCAATTGCCAGGGTCAATATTTGCCATGAAGGGCCCATGGGGTTCTTTTAGGGGCCCCTCTGCTTGTGAAAGACACAAACTGTGGGATGAAACATGGAAGGAGTGGGGATAGAATGGATTAGGAGTCCCCAGCCTCCCAAGCAGGTGAAGTGAGGGCATTTGTTCCTGTTGGAAACAGGACAGAATGATGGCGAATAAATGAAGCAGTGGCATTAGTTGTGAAAACAAACTACAGTTCCAATTGTTCTGTGATGATGCTAACATTGAAGACAATTTACAAAAATAAAATAGAAAGTAAAAATTGAGGAAAAACAAACCCTTTAATATAACTCAACTCCTGATGACCCTGTAATTGGCCAGCTCATGGAACATTTAGCCACTGTCATCTGCAAGTCACCTGCCCCTTTACTGCCCCGCTCCACAGTACTTTAGTTTATCGTGCACCTGTGAGGCACATAGCAGCACCCACCCAACCCTTACATAGAGAATAGCTGAGAAAAGTGGGAGTCTACCAGTGGCTTGAAAGCTAACAGAGCAGGCCTCTGGGTCACTCCCCAGCTCAAGCATCCTGTCTCTGGGCCAGCCTTCCCATGACTGCTGTCTCAGTGGAGAGACAGCAGGCAGGAGTCGTGGCACCTCAGCCTTGTGCCTGGGGGGTCCAGCTGCAGGGATGGCTAAGACTGCTCATCTCTGAGCTGGGGCTTGAACTCCCAAACTGACTCTTATCCTGCTGCATTCAGATCTGGTGGCCTCTGTACCTTGTCTCCCTGCTGTCCTGGGGGGCCGGCCTGGCCATCAACACCAGCTTCTCCCTGGGGAAGAGGTGAGATGGGATGAGGTCATGCAAGGCAGCTTGGATATCTGCTCAAGGGGGAAAAAGATGGTCCTGCTGTTGATGTTCTGAGTACTAAGTACCTTTGGGCCTCTTTTTCTTTCCTTGCTGGCTTCTACTAACGCATCCATTCCACCTGTCTGACTCCTATACATGCTTAGGCCCAGCCTGCATCTCACCTCCTCCTAGTAGCCCTCCTTCCTACTCCCTTCCTTTTCTAAGTTCTGCACCACTTCCTGGTGTCCACCCCCCTCCCTCCCCTTCCCCACCCCTAGCCAGGCCCTCCTCAGTTCTCAGCTAACACACACATGCCCAGTTCTGTCCTGGCCCCCAACCGTGGACTGCCAGCAGCCCCTGGTGGGTCATTTTGGAGCCTGGAACACTTTCAAGGACACACCTTATCCTGCCTGGGAAATCCAGGGGAGAATGAAGGCCCTGGGCCTGTGTGTGTGTGTGGGGGGACGTTGAAAGGTGGGGGGTGTTCCAGAAGGCCCAGGACAGGAGGGACAGGGGAGTAGGAGGAGGCCCATTCCAAATATGTCACTTTTTAAATATTTATATGGACCGGAAAGCAGGACATGATTTTAGGAACAGTCTTCTAGCTTTCTCTTTCTTTTGTTGTGGGGCACAGGAACAATAGTGACCAGATTTCTTCGACCTCAAACTAAGGCCCAAAACATACCAGGTATCCATGCCCTGTGGCTCAGAGGGAAAAACTCCCATGCTGAGGATATTTGGGAGCCCGGGTGGCAGGCACCTTTAGCAAAGCTGGCACCCATGCCAGGGGGCTTCCGTTCCTGCCACAGTAAGATGGGCACGGGGAGGGGGAAGCCTGAGACCCCTCCTGTCACTACATCTTGCCTGTCTGTGGGTTTCCTTTGGCTCCTACACTATAGTCCTGTAGACTGTGTGTTTGTTTGTTCTGTTAGATCGTGGACCAGCCCAGAGCAGGTTCTCTACAGTCCCACTGCTCAGGCGAGGCTCACCCACAGTAGGACCTTGATAAATGTCAGTGGAATAAATGTGTGTATTGCCACTGATCATGTAATTAATCTCTTCCTTAAAGCCAAAAAAGGGACCCCCAAGTTTCCCTGTGCACTGAAATAAACCAAGCAATGCAGGAGGCGTCTGCTGTGGGAAACTCGCATCTTAGTACTGCAGTCTCCACCCAGAGCAAGGAAGTGTGGGAAGTCCCATTTGCAGCTGTCTTCACTGCCACCGCTCCCCTTCTCCCTGCAGTGTGCCAGCACCAGGCAGGGCCCAGCAGCTCACTGACCTTCCACCTATGCAGAGCCTAGATGAGGGGTCTTTCTGCCTATCCTAAGGCCCTGTAGCCGTTGATCCCTGACTCAGTTACATCATAGTTATTTCAGTCAATGGAACCAACCATCTGCCCTGGGGATACATCTCTCCTGGATGATCAAACAGTCACTGCTTGGAAGCAAGAGATCAGACAAAATGACCTTTCCAGAATCCACTGGAAAAACCACACATCAGGAGCAGAAGACTAGAGAAGGCGCCCGGGACACTGAGTCCCCAAGAATGGGCTGAGAATAAGGCCACAGGCAAACATCAACCTTGAGCACTGCTCCCAGGGGAAGACTCACCTTTGGCCCTGGTGGCCCTGGGAGCCCTGGTGGACCGGGCTCCCCTCTGCCTCCTCCAATGGAGTTGCCAGCATCACCTTTTTCTCCCTGGGCGTAGAAAGTAGTGTTACCATCACTGGGCACACCCAACTCTGGAGGGAGGTGGCTGATCCCTGTTCTTCTCCCCTCACAGTTCAAAGGAGTGGAGGCAGTTGACTGGCCCTCAGCTCAGGCTGAATGTGGGGTGCAGGGGTGGGGTGGAAGAAGTGGGCATTAGGGGCCTGTCAGCACCAGGATGGCTGGGGACCAGAGGCCTTCAGAAGCCCAGTCTGATCTGATCCAGCCATGGGATGTGAGGAGGGAATGAAGCTGGCTACTGAAGGGGAACAGGTTTAGAGATAAAACAAGAAACCTGTCAGGATCTTGGTCTAGAACACTGTTTCTCCAGGTGTATTCCATGGACTCCTCTCTAGGGGGCTGGAATTATTTGAAATGTGAAAAAATAGGGTCCGGTAGCCAAACAATGCTAGGAAAGGCAGAATGAAGTGAAGCTTTGCAGGCTCCTTCACTGCAGGATGCTCAGTTCTGACATGTTAAGATGCCCTATGACTCTCCAAGGGGGGCTACCTTATACAGGTCTCCCCAAACGTATCTGACATCTAGTCATTTTTTTTTTTTTAAATGGGACATCTCATGGAGCTCATGTAGCATTGAGCACATTTGCAGAGATGGTGTAAAGAAATTTGACCAGGTCGTAGTTATAGAATTCTTTAAAACTGGACATTTTTTGATCAATCAGGGCCTCTTGTATGGTACCTCATATTTCCCTGCTCTGAAAGAAAGGGAGAAGCACCTCGAATGCTAGGTTCGTGTGGATGTGCAGGGCCAGGGATGTTGGTGGGAAAGGCCACCAAGGTCCCTACACAGGATCCGCCATTCAGAGCCCCTTGATACCCACCTTCTGCCCCAGGAGGCCGAGTAGCCCAGGGGAGCCTGCAGCTCCCTTTTCCCCCTGTGGAGGAAATGCAGACAGTATAGGGTTAGAGACTCTTCTCCAGGATGTTGGCGAAGGCAACACCCTGCCGGTGTAGGACCTTGGCTTCCCTCTCTCCTGCCCCCCTGACTGTCTGTGGCCTCTTTTCTAAAAGACTCCACTTCCTGAAACACTCACATCTGGGCTAAACTCTTTCCTTGGGCCACTTCATACTGGTGACAGGCTGCATCATGTTCTCCCATCTCCAAGCGGGCTAGGCCCTCATCGCTCATGGGGGCGGGGTTTGAGGGGAGAGAGGCCGAGAGCATTTAGTTCTTTCTTCGGGTCTCCTGAGGAGAGGCGAGCATTTGTAATGCCAGTAGTTGGGGATGCCCTTCCTTTTAATCACTATGCTCTTTTCATGTTTGTAATGTCTGGAAATTGGAGTCCCCTGGTCTCCGGGGGCGGGGGAGAGGGGCTTTCTGCTCACCTCCTCCCTGCCTCTAGAGAATACTAACCAGAACTTCTTTTTGGAGAAATATTTTGAGAAGCTTGCCCATTCCCCCAAATTTATATGTTGAAGTCCTACCTAACTCCCAATATCTCAAAATGTCACTGTATTTGGAAATAGAGTCTTGGAGGTATAATTAATTGCTCTGTTATACGGTCATATTGGAGTAGGTTGGGCCCCTAACCCAATATGACTAGTGTTCTTATAAAAAGGGGAAACTTGGACGCAGACAGGCATATGGGAGAACACCATGTGAGGATGAAGGCAGAGATTGGGGTGATGCTGCCACAAGCCAAGGAACAGCAAAGATAGCAGCAAACTGCCAGAAACTAGGAGACAGGCCTGGAACAGGTTATCCTTCACAGCCCGCAGAAGGAACCAACCCTGTTGATACCTTCATCTCAGACTACTGGCCTCCAGACTGTGGAAAAATAAATGTCTGCTATTTAAGCCACACAGCTTGTGGTCCTTTATAGGGCAGCCCTAGCAAACTAACATTCCTCCCTAACCAGCTTCTTCCACCCCTGAAGAACTCTCTTCCCCACGCCATGAATCTCAGGGCCCACCCTCAGCACCAATGGAGAGGCTCCGTGACTGAATAACCCCTCCCTGTGTCAGTGGCAGAGCTGGTCTAGCACATAGGTCTTCTGACGCTTCACCTTCTACTCCAACAAGACTTCACTCTGCATTCACAGGGCATCCCGCATCAGGAGAGCACCCCCAAAAGCGCCCCACCAGGTCAGCACGAGAAGCTCCACTCTCCATAGCTTGACAGCTGATGGTTTGCATATGTAATAATATAAATTGAGGATCTTGGGTCATAATTTGCTCAGAGATTTTAATGACCTTTCTGGCTGAGGCCACAAAAGAAATCATAACGAGTCTTGGGAGAGAGGCAGGGGGTCCATTCCCTTGCCACCTGCCCTTGGATAGAAGCTGAACGACATAGTGGCCTAAAGCTTGCCAATAAAAGGGAGGAGGTTGGGTAAAGGCCCAGGTGACGGGAGGACAGTGAATCTTGGGGCCCCAGCAAGCCCTGCTTTGCTGGGCTGTGCCTGGGTTGTGCCTTAGCCTGGCATGTGCCCTGAAACAGGCTGGGTCTGAAGGGAAAGGATGCAGTACTATCCTATAGCAGTCCTAGGGGAGTGGGGACAGAGGACGGAGGGCCTTTCTTTCTTCTGTTGGGTTTTCCTCCTGGGAGGGAGGGAGTGCTCTCGAGTGGGAATTTCTGAAGCTTTGCCAGGTTGTCCCAGCACTCCCTGCTCCTGGGATGCATGTGCCCATAGCACACTGCAGGCAGCGTGATGGCCATGGGGTGGGACAGGGAGCGGGGGACCAGGGGAGGCCAGGATGAAGAGGGCACATGCTCAAAGACACACTATCCTACCCTCTGTCCCCTTTCCTAGAAAACCTGGGGCCCTGGCTGCCCTACTACTGCTGGGTCTCCTTTTGGAAGCTGGTGGTGAGGGGTATCATGGACAGTGATCATAGACAAGCGTTTCCAGAATACTAGTCCCATAAGTTGCTCCCTTTAAAAAAGGATGCCTGGTCAAAAATGTTTGAAAATGCTTCACAAGATATTTCCTTTTTAGAACTTCTCAAAGTACATTTCGCATAATAAAGGCTCTGAGAAGGCCTGCAATAAAAAATCCTGTGTAATATTTTTAACTCCATGTTTCTCAAACATATTTGACCATGGAAACTTTTTTTCATGTTACATTTTTTAATGAACTAGACAAGAGGGGCAGGTACCCACGTGGCTGGTGCTGGGTAAATAGTTATTGTCTACTGGAGCTGGTGTGCAGGCAAACTGGCCAAGCTATCCAGTCCAGGAATCAAGAAGGTGGGAAGCATTTGCCATGCATGCCTGATAAGCAGGCCCCACCCTGGCAGGTGGTCCTCTGCTTAGTCAGCCTCAAGGGGACCAAGAGCAGAGCAACAACAGCCCCTCCCACATCCACCTGAAACCTGATGCTCCTGATGCCCAGAATGTTCCCTCAGTATCAGTACCTTGGTTCCTGGGGTCCCCGGCTC
The DNA here is from genome assembly GCA_004027375.1 of Macroglossus sobrinus. Taxonomy (NCBI): domain Eukaryota; kingdom Metazoa; phylum Chordata; class Mammalia; order Chiroptera; family Pteropodidae; genus Macroglossus; species Macroglossus sobrinus. The sequence continues at coordinate 173,871 of PVKZ01000345.1, read as the reverse complement.
ACCCTGTGTGGAAAAAAGAAAACTCAGGTAAAGAAATGAGAGAGAGAGAGAGAGAGAGAGAGAGAGAGAGAGAGAGAGAGAGAGAGAGAGAGAGCGCGCGCACGTGAGCGTGAGCGTGAGAGCAGGAACAAATGAGCAAAGCTACTCTGGAGGCAGGTGAAGCACCTGGCAAGCTCAGGGCTCCTAGTCAAAGAAGGCCGTCCTTCTGTATCATTCCTTATTTTACTCCTAGCTGATGGGTGTGGTAGGTGTGGGTTTCAGCTGAGGCACCCCAGGAAGGGGGGAGGATGGAATGGGCATTAGCTTTCTACACGGTGCCCCCTGTATGTGAACCTGCCAGAAGAGTCACATGGAGTATTTGTGCCGCTCGGGTGTCCCTGCACATCTGCCTGCCAACCAGAGGGGCTGTTAGGCTGGGGTTCAGGAGAAGGAGTCCTGTTCTACTCCCTGAGGTTTTGCAAGTATGTAGCTACTGAATTCCAGGGTGTGAAGGAAAGCGTTGGCTCCCTTGCACACGGGCAGGAGGGTGAGTCCTGTAGCTGAGGCTGGTACCCCTTTGCTACTTCCCTGCAAGGTTCAAACGTGGCTTGTTCAAGTTGTGCATCTGGCAAAAACGTTGCCTTAACGAAATGTTTCCCAATCCTGTCTGCCCTCTCCTAGGTGCAGTGGCCATTCCACTGAACTCCATCTTTCCTTTCCTGCCTCTTGGTGTTGAGTTACAGCATTCTACTGACCTTCATCCCAGCCACGGCGATTCCAGGAGCCCCCTGGCAGAGAGAAGAAAAGGCATAGAGACTTTCTGCAGTCAGGAGAAGCATGGAGGAAGTGGCCTGCCCTCAGCCTCCCCTTGGGGAGATGCAAAGGTGGACTGTTCACTTCTGCCTGCCACACAGACTCATGGGAAAGGTGGGTTGTTGAGCTCGGCTTAGGGAGAGTGGGCCCTGAGGAAGAGGCTCTGTGCAGCACAGCTGGGTTCCCCACGCTTCTCACCCACCTGCTTAGTTCCCAGACCCTCCAGGGGACACAGTAGGCACCATGGCAGGATGCCCATGGGTGAGCTACACAGGGGCATCCCTGAGGTGGAGAGGAGGGCAGGGAGGGCTTCACTGGGGCAAGAGAGAAGGAGGAGATGGAAGGGGAGGTAAAAAAGAAGGGAGAGCCTCGGGGAAGGGGAGAGAGTAGATGTCACCATGTACAGTCCACCCAAGTGTCAGCAGGATTCTCCTTACAGAATGCTCTCTGGACTTATGCCTTCGTGGACTAGGGAGGAGCTGGTAGTGGACCCCATTTCCGCATCAGCCCAAGACCACCTACTTTTTAAGTGAATAGGCTGCCAAGCATACTGCTTAGTAAATCCAAGTAGAGGTGATTTTTAGAGAGTCCCTACTACCCACATGGGTCTCAGGACTACACAGAACTGGGGTTACCTGAGAAATTTTCTATGACCTAAAGATGCCCAGGAAGAGGCTTGGCACAATGTCAGGAGGGCACTGGTGAGTGACGGTTCATGGGCCAAATGGAGGGACGTGGAAAGGAGGAGGAGCTGGGCCTCCAAGGTGCCCCCAGAGCTTGGAAGAGAGGTGGGGGATGGGTAGGGGCTGCCTGGAGTGGGGTGAGGGGCAGGTACCTTTGCTCCTTGTTTGCCCGGCATCCCTGGCATGCCCCGTTCTCCCTGAAGGAAGAAACAAGAGAAACCATGAGAAGAGGACCAGACTCAGGGCTTGAAGGCCTTGGCCCTTGAAGCAGGGCCTGCAAGGACGTTGGCAAGAATGGTTGGTCTGGAAGCTTGGGACAGCTATCCGGCTCACAATGAGCTTTAAAGGTCTGTCGTCTCTGGCAGCCACCGAGGGCCACTTCTCTCAGCTATGTGAACTCGTAGAGGGGTTCAAGTCATAGATCACAGTGCAAGAAAGGCCCCCACGGAGAAGGCCTGCCAGGGGAGCCCGAGTCCTGAGGGGGTTGGGGACAGGATGAGTTGTTGGAGATCTACCTCCAGCCAGAGGCCCGGTGGGCCTGGAACTCAGTGCTGCGGGGGTAGGAACGACCGCTGGCCACTTACCTACTGCGCACCCTCCTCCCATCCCTGCCTAGTACTTCTTGCCGCATTTTTACTCCTCGATTCCTCAGTCCTAACTGTTCTTGAGGGCACGTGGGCCTTGGCTCCATGTGGCAAAGGCTTCACCTGTGCTTTGGGTGATGGGTGATCGTGGGTGGATCAGGGTGTTGCCTATACCTGCCCAGGGGCACCAGGAGAGCCGTTGCTTCTCCCGTGTATCACGAGGTGTGCTCTATCATATCAGCAGTGTCCTGTTGTTTTTTTCAACCTCTCTTACCTCCCTGTGAACATCCCAAATGGGAGGGGGCGAGCTCAGGAAGGACGAAACTATACTCTTCCATTAGAGGAAGGGCATACTAGGAGGAGATGGGCTTGGAGATGACAGCCAGTGACAAATGGGAGCCAAGAGTAGGAGAATCAAGACTAATCTGCTGTGTTGGGGTTGAGGGGCTCAGGGGAGTAAGGAGGGCAGTTCCTGTCTCCGTGAATTGAACCTCAAATGAAACCCTCGCTGGGACCAAGAATATCGTGCAGCTATAGGTGACAACTATCAGCCTGCTGCAGCTTCCTGCATGGGAAGGCCAGCACTGTGGATAACAATATTGAACTCTGACAGACTCTGCTTCTGGCCCAGCTTCCCCTCTCAGGCTATGGCCTCAGGATATGCTACAACTCCCACAGGCTTACAGGCGGAGGCGGAACCTGTCCTCTATCTTTTCAGGGGTCCTCATCCCTTCTCTGCTACCTTATAGGCAGTCTTGGTCCACCTTTCTGCTTACCCAGGCTAGAGCTACTCCAACATCTCTTCTCCATGACTGGCCTCCACACTGGCATCCAGGCCAGCTCCCCAGTACACAGGCCGGACAATAACACTCCCTACTTCAAAAGAGCCAAATGCTGGCATTAACCATAAAAAACAGGCCAGGCTCCCGAGCATGGCATTCCACCCCTGCTTCCTTCCCAGCCTCATCACCTGACATCCCGACACCTATTATCTGTTTCCCTGAAAATACCACCCATTTTCGTGATTCTATATCTTTCTGCTATTTCTTCAGCCAAACACCCTATTCATTGTCGGGGGCTTGGGTCAAACACTATCTCCTCTGTGAAGTCTTCTGCTGTGCCCCAAACCTGATGCTGGTTCTTGAGTGCAACAGGGACCACTGCACATTTGTAATCTGTATGCACAAATTCATGTCTGCCTGAGATGGTTCACCTCCACCTTCTTTGGGCCAAGTCTCTGAATTCTACAAAAGGCCTAGAATCTTTAGCTCTGACACAGAAGCCCTTCCTCGTCCTTATCCACCCAGACCCCGGCAGGGGTTGGTAGAGCTGGAATCAGGAAGTGACCACCGCAGACAAGCCAGTGCCCTAGGTCTGCCCGAGCCACTAAATTCTGGATAATCCCTCTTATGAGAAAGAACAGAGAAAGGCATGGCCATTTACTGCAACTGCCATGAGTCTAGCACTGGGCTAGGAACTTTACGTTTTTCTAGTCAAGCTCCAAGAATCCCCTCCGATGTGGGAATGGATTTTTTTTTTTTGTTGTTTCACAGATGAACAAACTGTGGCCCAGAGAGTCCGGGTACAAATTCCAAGGTCATGCACAGCAGGGATTTGAACTCATGTCTTTAGTCTGCCAAAGCCTAGGTACCCGTTCCTACAGGCCGACCTTGGCATCAGATGGGCTGATTTCCATCTGCTTCCATTAAACACCCTCTGCAGGATGAAAGCAGTACAATGCCCCTCTCTGAGGGAGGGCCCTTGGAGTGAGAGGGGTCAGCATGTGAGGGCAGCTCAGCCTGGGACTGGGTCTTTAATCACAGGCACCCAAAGAGTTAGGCAAGGCTCTGCTTGCAAGCACAAGTCTGCTATGTGGTCAGCAGAGGGCGCCCCAGGACCTTGTCAGAAGTCTGGTAACTGCTGCTCCTGCAGACCTCAAACCCCCTCCTCAGGAGCACCAGCTGAGTGCTCCTGTCACTTTTTCCCCCGTGGTGGACTAGGATCTCCTGCTAATGTGCCAACCTGCCCAGCTGGGTTGACTCAACCCTGAGGACACAAGACAGAATCCTCTGCGGTGAGGGTGCAGGTGGGGAGGTCAGCTTGGATGTCCCTGACTATTTAGGGATTTCCCATTTGACCTACTCTTCCCTTCTCCTGTCTTTCTATCAATGCTCCTGCCTCCTTTTCTCAACTTGGGAAGCTGACTGGGAGTCAGGAAAGGCTGGCTGTGTGACTTAGGATAAGCCACTTTCCCTCTCTGGGTCCAGGATTCTCTCTTGCAAAGTGAGATTAGACTAGATACATCCTACCCACCCCTGTTCCTCTGTCTTTCTCAATCCACCCCCAGACCTGCTTTTGTGAGGCCCTTAAGCAGGAGAGAGGACATGGCTGGAGAGGTGACACTGGGTTTGCTGGCAGTTCTAGAACAAGGCTCTGTGGTGGAGTTTAGCTCGGGTAAAACTGCAGCTCTAGGAAGGGTGTGTGTGTGTGTGTGTGTGTGTGTGTGTGTGTGTGTCTGCTTTTCCCTCCTTCTGCCCCCAAGGGACAGCTGCTGATGCTTCAGCGGGGAGGAGGGTGGGGTCTGCTCAGCTTGCATCTGGGCTTCTGTCTCCAATCTCCACAGGAGCCAGGCAGAGCAGAACCTGGGAGTGAGGGTTTACGGCTAATTGGGTTTCAGCCCATGTTGGCTTGTATAGAAAGACACAGTCATGCTCTCCAGGGAAGTCTGGGCCCCTTGGAGCCTCCTAAGGAGGAAGCCTCCTTGTTAGCATGGCTGACCTTTGCCCCTTTCCTACCCCCTGGGTCAAGTTTCTTAATTCTGCAAATGACCCAAGCTCTCTTGATCCCCATCTCAGGGCCTCCCTCACTCCCAGTCCTTTGCTGGGCAGGAAGCAGGGTGCCCCTGCTGACCCCACCCTGCAGGCTCAGTCCACTCTCATCAATCTCCTTTCTCCAGGGCTTGTCTCCCTGGGCTTGCCCTAGCCTGACCTCTGAACTGGAGACTGGGCTGGTCCTACACCAGAAAGTACTGATTCCTGGACAGAGGATGAGGTGAGAGAGGGGTGAGAGTCATTGTCAAGGACTCCACGGTGGCTGTGTGCAAGCGTACTCATTTACAGGGAGCAGGAGCAGTGTGTTCCAGCAGCTACTGCTAAAGGAGGATGATGACTCTGTTCATAGAGCTCTTCCTCATGGCATGCCTTTGTGAGAGCTTGTCTAGAGGCTCCTTCTTTCCCGTTTTTTTATCTTAAAAGTGTTCCTGTTTAAAAGGTGTAAGTTTGGAATTGGGCTGAATTTAGATCCACTAACTTAGCAGTCCCCAACCATTTTGGCACCAGGGACTGGTGCTCCTATGAGAATCTAATGCCTGATGATCTGAGGTGGTGATGCTAGTGCTGGGGAGCAGCTGCAAATACAGATGAAGCTTTGCTTGTTTGGTCCAGTTCCTAACGGGCCATCGACTGGTACCGGTCCATGGCCTGGGGTTGGGGACCCCTGCACTAACTCACTAATGTCTTCATCTTAGGTATGGAGGGAGCTCTCATAGTCTGTCAAAGCCTGAGAGCCCCAGTTTATCCCTTCTACCTTTGCCTTCCCATGTCTTCTCAGTGGGGACCCCAGGGGCTCCCCCAGTTGTTCTCAGTCACTTGATCTGGGCCATCTTGCCACTGGAGAAGTGGGTGCCTAAGCATTACGAATGGCTTTGCCCCAGGTGCAAGGAGCATGGATGGCACAGGCTGCTGTGGAAGTAGGCTTGTGACCCACAGGCCAGGCTGGCTCACCACTTGGGACGCTGGCTCTTTAACCTTGGCGCCAGGGACCAATGCCTCTTTGCTGGCCCAGAAGGGGTGGATTCTAGTCATTGTGGCTAAGAATGCTCTGGGTGAGCACGGGTGGATAGAGGAGGGGCTACCCTAAACTGCCTTGAGGGCCTGCCTGTCCCAACCCCAACTTTTACAATGTCACTAACTCTCCAGCTGGCCTTGCACGTGTACACGTTACAGCATCAATAGGTTCTCTATGCTAGTTCCAGCTTCCAGGTGTGTGAGGATCCATCTTTTATCGAGATGACAGGATAGAAGTGAGCTCCTTGGGGGAGAAACTGGCCACATTCCCACCTGGCGGGAGTGGCCTCTTAATTGGTGATTTACTGCTTATTGAACAAGCAGGGCAGGGACTTGGCAAGAAGATGTAGTCTGGAAGAAGGTGGGGTGCTTCAAGGTCAGCTCCCCAACCAAGCAAAGGTCAGGCCAGAGATGCACAGGGAGATGAATGGACCCACCTAAAGTGAGGCTCCTGCTTGCAGCCCAGCTCTGGGTGGGGAGGCCTGGGCTTAAGCAGCTCCACATACAGACTCTTTGCTCTCTGCAGGGGAGGAGGAAGGCCTGTCTGAATGTGGGGACCGGAGGGCTGGGGGAAAGGCCAGAAGGCGCTCAGGCCTCAAGCTTGGACCAGGACCCTTTCCTGGGCTGGAAAACCTGGGTGAGGAGGGCTGAGGTCTTTCCACTAACTTGTTTCCAGGACTTCTTTCTGGGAAAAAGGCAGCAGAGTTCTCTGTTCCCTGCCCTAGCCAGCTCCAGACTGGAGAGGACTGAAATCACGGAAATGCCAGGTCCTCCGGTAATTAGGGCCGGCAGGAAGTGATCTGGGGAATTACCGGGGTCAGGCGCCCCATCGAAGGTCAGGGCTTTGGAAGGGCGGCTGGTTTGTAATCTCAATTTGAGATCGGTTGATTTTGTAGTTACTTCCAAAAGGAAAAGTCAGCTCTAATTAATCTGTGGACTTTGGAGTGCAGGAGAAATGGGGCCCACAGAGCACAAGCTGGCGGCTGCAGACCGGCAAAGCAGGAGTCCCGTCAGCCCCCATGAGGCCTTAGATCTGGAGCCCATGATTCAGCTTCCTGATCTGCTTCAATTTAAATGGTCTGGCTGTCCCCACTGGGATTTCATGGCTTTAAAACAAAGTGCTGTCCCCATACCAGAAGGCTTCTTGTGCCTACGGCTTCCATCTGTACTGAGTGCTCTACAGCATGTGGGCCAGAGAGAAGCCTGGGGTTGCTCAGGTCCCCTGGGAGCCAGAGGGGTACAGGAATGTTTTAGGAATAGCTGTGGTGGCGGGCTGAGCAGCTTATAACTGCAGTCACTCCCCTTGGAGGCTGCATTGCTCTCCAGATACAGGGACTCCCAAGGAGGTCCTGGCTTTAGTGGAAGTCCCTAGATCATGCCAATGCCCTGCAGGAGTCATTCGGGTGGAATCAGTGCCAACAGGCAAAACACTCCACTTCCTTGGTTCTGTGACTAAAATATACCAAGTACCCCACATTCTCTGCCTCAGACACTCCAGATGCTGCTCACAGAAAGCCTGGGAGGCTCAGAGAAAGGCCTGAATGCAGTTATACATAACCTTTCTCTCACAAGAAGAATAGGGAGGGACTATCAGAAATTATGAGGTCCCCCTGGGCTTGTAAGGCCCAGGTCGTAAAGTCATTCAGAGCAAGGCTTTGGAGTCTGACAGATCTGGATTCACTACTTCCTAGCTGTGGACCTTTGGGGGTTCACCTCTATGAACCACAGTTTGTTCATCTGTCAATTGGGGATAATAATGAAACCTACCTCACAGGGTTGTTATAAAGATCCTACAGTAAGATAATGCATGCAAAGTGCCTCATACACAGCCTGGCACATTGAAGAGGCCCCATAAGGTAGATGTAATAATACCAGTTATTATTCTACAGAATAATAATCCACATGGACCCTTGCTCTGACGGGCTGATAAGAATGATCATGCCCTTTTATAGAACTGAAGAGCGATGAGGATAAGGGCTGGCCAAGGCAGGAGGGCCGAGATGGGCCGATGGGTAAGTTTCTGCTCCTCACACCCTCATCTGAGTGCCTGAGCCATCTGGCCATAGGGCCCACTGGACCTTCTTTCTTGGAAGTTCCTATTTCTGGGGAGCCCTGCAGCCTCCAGAAGTGACTGCACTTATAAGATGCTCTACCACAAGGCTCTCACATCCTGGCCCCTCTGGTCTGAAAATGCACAGCCCACAGCCTGCAGGAGGAGAATGTGTGCTCAGCCATGGTCCTTCAAGCACACCTGGAGGCTTAACACCCAGACCACGCCACATGTGGCGAACGCACGCCCCTCCCCCCGCCCACTCTGCTGAGACAGATGGACCAGCTCTGATGCACTTAGGGATAAGCTCTCACCAGGTTTGTGATCCACATACGGTCTGATGATACTCATCAATTCTCTTAAAAGAGAGCCAGGGTTGTAATATTTTAAACACACTTTGCATCTTGCAACATAAAGTAGATCGATGTCATAAATTTGGATCAAATAAGTACCACATGGGTACACAATAATGCTCGTGGTATCTAGGCAGCGGACCTCGCCCCAGGTGGGGCTGGGGAAGCACAGGGCCCACTGGCCACACTGGGCTTTGATCCTAATGAGCTGGTGGAGAAGTCTGCCCTGCTGGCCCAGCTGGCCTTCAGGAGGCTGCCAGACCAGGTCCAGCTGCTGGGGTGGTGGTAGTGGTGGTAGACAGAACTAATCATTAGCAAACTTCACAGGGCTGAGAAACATCTTTGCTGAAAGTTGAATTCCATCCGGTACTGGAAAAAAGGCCTCCCTGCATATGTCTCAAGTTGTTGGGACACAGTAGTTGAAGCAGATGTGGAGGGTCCCTCAGTTACCCCATGGGTCCCCTTATAGCCTGAACACAAGGGGCAGCCACATGGCCTCCATCTCTGCTTGTTGTTCCCACCCACAGCACTCGTTCCTCTCCAGGGTGGGGGGAAAACTCATCTCAGCACCTGTAATCAGGTGGCCATTCATGTCAGTACCTTACTCCAAGCAGGGAGCAGAGAGGGAAGGAGAAAAGGAGAGAACTAATGGATAAAAGAAAGGCATTTTTGGGAAAACCCTCTACACCTCAGAAAAACCACATAGGATGGTGGTCTGTACACAGCTGGCTCAGTCTGGGTGAGCCCCTCCTGAGCAGACATTTGCTTCTGCACCAGGGTGAGAAAGGCTGGCTTCTAGTCTTGGATTCATGAGACCTAGCTTCTAATTCTAGCATGATTGTTAACTAGCTGTGCAACCTTGGGCAAAGTATTAACCTCTCTGAGTGAATCTCTACAGGGGATAATGAGCTGGGCCATGGTAAAGACCGAGAAAGATACCAAAAGATGGAACTTTGGCTAAACAGAGATGTGAAGTGTCACTGTGCCTATCCTCGGGCACCAGTCTCTTCCTGACAGGAAGCAAACTTCTGCCTGAATATAGTAATCGCTGGAATTAAGATGCCCACTGCCCCAGTGGGGAAGGTACTTGTAATATCTTAAGAGTTGCTTGACCTTGAGAAATGACCCCAAGTCCATGGTGGCAGATTCTCTGCTGCTGGCCATCAGTCCCCAGTGCACACCCTCTGGCCTCTGTTGGACGAGAAGGTTGTGGTTGATGACAGGACAAGGGTTCTAGCAGAATGAGGGCCAGCACAGAGATGAGAAATCTTTAATTAGTTCTGCATAGTGGCTCTAGGGGCACACACCTACTTAAAGGACTCAAGGACAGGCTGGTAGAAGTGGATGCTGTAGGAGCCTTTCAGAAACCCTGAGAGGCAGTGACAGGGAGCTAGCAGCCTCACAGCCCCTGCAGAATCCAGGACCACACTGGTTTTCACTGCAAATTCAGTGGAGCCAGGGTTGACTGATTTGTCCTACAATCACAGTCCAGAATCGCCACACTCATGGGACCAGGCTTTCTATCATCATGACACTGCAGCCCTAATCTGAGCCCTTTCCATCCTCAGGACAACAGACCCCCAGCTCCTTTCTAGACGAACCAGACTTCCAACTGGCGGGAGTGTGCAGACACCCGCCACAGTATAGATGCCAGTTGTGGGCATCACCATGACTCCAGGAAAACCTCTATTGGCCCTGCATTTTCTTCGCAGCTTGAAATAGCTGGCTTGGCTTCTAATGGGAAAACCGACCCTGTGCTGCACCAGGAGGCAGTAAATTTTGTGAGTCTGCATGAGTGGATGGAGACAACCGTGGGGGCTATAATTTCCACTTCCTGACACAATACAAACTTCTCAGTTTATGCAGAACTAATTAAAGATTTCTCAGGTCTCGCCGTTTCATCCACCAAGCACCCATAAACAATGTGGTGATGGCAGCAGCCTGATTACAGAGATTACAGAGTATGAGGAATGTGCTTCTCTAGAGTGATGCCTCCCTTTCCCAAATCCCCATCCCCCTCCCCATTCTCCTCTCATTCCTGTCTCTTTTCTTCTGGAAGTTTCTAGAGGCTTCCCAGGCATGGTCTGGAAGGTAAGATGTGCTCTGCAGCAGGTGGTACCATGGAAAGCACCCAAGTCTAGACTTGAATTTCTACTCTGTCACCGATGAGCCAAAAGACTGTTGGCATGTCCCAGTTTCCTTATTTGTAAATAGGAGAAGAATAGTACCAGCTTAATAGGGTGGTCTTAGGATCAGAAATAAGGCAGGTCCTGTTGAAGGACAGCATGGCATATAGTAGGCATTTAGTAAGTCATGACTTTTATTAGGATTATTTTTATGTTATCATAGTTACTATAATGACTACCTGGGCCTTGACTCAAATAGTTTCCCTGTCTAAAATGCCATTTCCCTTGAAATTTACTAGTTGGAGGACCACAGTGGTGAATTAAAAACGGCCACAAACACTTTGCTACTCTTCCCACAAGAAGTAGCAGCTGAGTCTTCTCCCACGAACTCCAATGACTCAAATGACTTGGCCAGGTGACTTGCTTTGACCAACAAGACATCAGAAAATGTAATACGAGGGTACTGGGACTTGCCCATTTTGAACACTGACCTGGGCCTACCATGCTGTAAGGAAACCCATGGAGAACAGAGACACCCAGCCCACAGCCAGCATTAACCACCAAACATGTGGATGGACTCTCTTGGCCCCTCTGGCCTTTCCACCTGTCATCTGTACGACTGCATGAGTGAGCCTAGGGGAGACCAGCAGAACTCCCAGATGGCCAATCACAGAATCATGAGAAATACATTGTCATTTTAAGCCCGTAAGTTTGGAATGGTTTGTTACATGGCAATAAATGGTTTGTTTGATACACCTACCTATTCACCAGGACCGAGTTTACAGGCTGTCTTCTTCCAGAAGACTTCCCAAATTTCCGCCAACCGGGAATTAATCTCTCCACCCCCTGTAGTCACGCAGCGTTTTGCAACAGTAGCAGTTATCACGGTTTGCCTCCCCCAGGGTTATTCGTGCAGAAATCCCGTCTCTCTGGCCTGTGATCTATCAGAGAGCAGGGCTCGGACCGGCCCCCACTTCCCATAGCGTGCTCAACATGGAGCTCTGCCTGGCTCTCACTTACCAGGCCCTCAGGGGGCAACGAGAACAGTACAGACATGGACCAGACACGGCCACCCAGGTTGCTGGAAGAGACTCTTCTGGGTCGGAGGTCTGGCTGAGCCACTGACTTGTCCAAGGCCCCCCACTCCCATGAGCCTCCTCCTCCCCCAAGTGGAGGCAAGAACTCCTGTCCAGCCGACTTCATGGGCATTATGAGGCTCATGCTGAGTGAGTGTGTGTGCAAAAGTGTGTGTGTATGACCAAGTCCAGACCCTGTATGCACCGTGGTGAGGCCAAACTTGGGTTATTACTGAGGGAGTGAGGGCCTCCCCTCCCCCTCCTTCTTACCTTCCGGCCATGGTAGCCCTGGATCCCCGGGTCTCCCTGGGGGAACAAAGAGAAGACCATTAGGAGGGTTTTCCCAATGTCAAACTTTGGCTAGCATTGTTCCCCTCACAATCCCATCCCTATTCCTCCCGTGACTAAATCCCTCCTGACCTCCACCACCAGCCATCCCTGGAACAATAGCAGAAGCCGTTCCACTCTTCAGAAAACATCCTTGTCTTACAGAAGCAGAGGGATGATGGGAAGGCTCAACTTGGCAGGAGACCTGAGTTTTGGTTTTGATTCTACCACCCATTCCCTGTCAACCTAGACCAGTCACTTTGCCCCAGAACCCTCAGCTTCCACATTTGTAAAATGGTTGGGCTTCTAACTGCTTGTCCCCAGAGCCCGAGAATCCCGTTTCAAAAGGAGAGTCAGTTTAACATGATAGACTTCCAGATAGGGTTTCACAAGAGACCAGGTGACCCCTAAAATCCCTTCCTGTTCTGACCCCTTAAGAAACACTCTTTCCTTGGGATTGTTGTAACAGTGTCTTGGGCATCAATCTTGAGTTTGCAACTAGACTATAAGCTTCTTAGAGGTGGGAACTGCACCTTCCACACCAGCCATAGGACTTGCTCGGCTGAGTACACAAAAGCAGGACCCAAACCATTCCTAAGAGGAGGGTAGTGTTTTGGAAGTAAGCAGAGCGTGATCCATCTCTCAGCTGAGATCCCTCTTGGCTCCTTACTCAGCACCCTTCAGCACTGCCTTCCCCTCCTTCTGCAGGGAAGTCTTCCACCCACTCAGTGCATCACCCAGAAGGGCCCTCACCTTCGGTCCAGGAGGCCCAGGAAAGCCCTGCAGAAGCAAGAGAGAGGTGAGTGGACATGGATTCCACAGTTGCAGTTAGTCACGTTTACAGTGGAGGTTGGGGGCAAAGCAGTGCTCGAATAGCTACAACAATATTTTGGAAGTGCTGGAGAACAGACTAGAGGTCTTTGGGAGGGTATCGGAAACCTGCTGAGGGCACGTGGGGACAACAGGCTTGTGTCCCTCTGGAGCCATGTGGGCACTGTGGGCATCTCTGTGCTTGCCCACTGGAAAATAGGTCAGTGGCATCATGTTAAATCGATGGTGTGGTTTGGTCCAGATCCCCATCCTCCCACTTCTTAATTGGGACCCCTCCCCGGAAAGCCAGCATCACTCGGCAGAGCTTTGATTTTGCCTTTGGCCCTGCCACGCTGCAGAGGAACCCTCTATTTCCTTCTCCTGAGGTGCTGTGACCATGGCAGCCAGCGGTGGGGAGGTGGTGTGGGCTCATGGCCTGCGGGAGCCCAAGAGAGCGGCAAGGGGGAGGCTGGCTCCACTGCGGTTGTGGGAGCAGGTCTGGATGGCAAACACAGGCTGTAGAAAACCATGAGGCCTGAGCCCAGTCTGTTTCAATTGGTTTAAAAACACACTTTCTGGTTTTTTTTCTTCATACAAACCTAACAAATATAACACCCTGGTTTGGGTTCAGTGAGTGGGAGCCCGGTGTGTTTTGGGGAGGGTGGTCAGTGGAGAAGTGAGTTCTGGGTACTTTTTTGATTTTTCTCAGCTTTGTTTGGTTCAGTTCCCTAAATCTCACTTCCTTTCAGGTTTTCTGATTTTCCATCTAGAAACGCATGGAAGTGAGACTAATATCCCTCCCTGAGGTCCTGGGGAGAAATCATGGAAATATTTAAAATCCATGTGGGCGTCAAGCTGGGCAGAAGAGCCAAAATTCCCAGCAAGCTAGGTTTACACGCCGCTGTGCCACCTTCCGGCCGAGCTGGGTGCCGGTTGCCTGGAGCTGTCGCCCAGCCTAAAGAGGCACCATCCTGAACCTCGGCACTGGTGGCTGGGGCAGCAGAGAGGCCCAGCTATGAAGCTGAGTGACCTGGTAGGTGGCTGTACTCCCTTGGCAGGGACATCGTAACCTAGCAATTCCAACTCTGGGCATCTGTCCCAGCGACACTGGCAGAGATGTGTAGACATTTATGTTCGAGGATCTGCATCACAGAAGGGACTCGTTAACTACCTTATCAATGGGCCCAGCAGCCCTCAGATGCATGTCTTGGGAAACTGTGACACAGCAAAGGGCATGGTTTATGATGGTAAGTGAAGAAGTAACAGGATACAAACTGTTTCATTATTCAGAATATTATCAACCTGGAAATATTTAGGTGAGGATATGTTTAAGGAGAAAAATAGAAGGCCTCTTTAAAATGTTAATGATGGTGAACTCTAAATATAAGAAAATGGTGAATGAAAACCTTTTTCTTTGTCTATATTCCAAATTTGTCACAATAAATGTCTAATGCTTTTGTCATAAGAAATAAAACAGGATTGGATTTTTGTTTGCTTGTTTGTAGCCATGTAAGAAAAACATTATTAAACAGACTTTGTCCTTAACCCTGTCCCTCCAGTAACATATAACATATAACATGTCTTAGCTCTGGGTAGAGAACTCATTTTCTCCAAAGAAGTCCAAGTACCTGCTGAATTATTCTTTTGTGCTAGTGCACTAAACTAGGCCAAGAAAGAGTTAGGTCTTGACCAGGGCTTGGAAATGACACAGTGACCACTGGGCTTGAATTGTCATCTGTGTGTGGTATTGCCTGGAAGAGGGTGCCTGTTGATCTCTCTGGGCCCTCCCAGCAGTGGCCTCTGCCAGTACTTAGGTTTCATGCAGGGTCCCTGCCCTGTGGCTGACCAGGCAGCCAGCTCAGCTGCAAGGTGGCTCGGAAGTGCGAAACCTGCATACACCGGAGAAGGCATGTTTGTTAGGAGTGCCAGATGGTTGGACATCCCCTTGTTACCTCCTTCATAACTCACTGCTCTCCAGTCAGGTTTTTCTAAGCCCCGGGGACAGGGGACAATAATCACAGGTGGCCCTGGGAACTTTCCTCTCTGCTGAGTCTGGGAAAAGGAGAACCTGTCAGTGATCTCCTCCATGGAAGGCAGAGTCTGGAGTTGGATATGGCCCCAGGAGGTATGTTTTCAGAACCAGAGTGCAACAGGTGAGTATGACATGGATGGATGGGCAGCTCCTTGCATGGGCCACCCATGTCCAATGGCTTTGCCAAGGTGCATCTGTCATTCTGTGGGGATCTAGGTCCCCATTGGTTATGCAAAGTTTGGATGCTTCCAGAGAATTCTTGGGACAAATCTTGGGAGAGGACGTACCAGAGAGAGAAGGGGGATACTTACGGGTGGCCCCATGGGCCCTGGAAGTCCTGGGGGCCCCAGAAGTCCACTCGGTCCAGGGGGACCTGGTGGCCCTGGTGGTCCCTGGATGCCGGCCTGGCCCTGTTCACCCTGAGGTTTGCGGAAACAAGTGTTAGAGAGAGACTGCAAGGCTGTAGAGCAGTCCCGCCCCAGTGCCATGCACCCGGTGAAAGCCCTGCGTGGGCTCTAGTGGGAGGCGGTGATGGCGTGATGGTGATGATACTTTGGTGGTGACTACATGCAGGGACTGGTGACAGCAAGGAGACGGCCAAGGCATTAGGAGGGACATTAAGAAGAGACTCACTGCAAGAGCAGTTGGTTTCTAGGGTAAGTTCCCTGCTGCAGGTGGCAGAGGCAGAGGTGTGAGTGAGGTGACCCCTGTCCCCAAAGGTCTGCTCTCAGCCTGGTCAGAGGGCCAGAGTCCAGCCCAAGTGGTCTGAGACCTGGGCCTGCCTCTGTCCACTTTGAGTGCCAAGTCACATCCTCTCTTTGTGCTCTGGCCTCTCAGCCTCTGAATGAGAACAGCAGCTCCTCCTTTCCTATTGTAGTTTTTTGCCATCTTTGATTATCTGGTTTACTAAACGATTGCACAAGAGATTTTAAGTAAAAAATCTGGATAGCTTCTGATAAAAAACTGGGAGCCCTGGCAGCTAGGCCTACATTCCTGAGGGCTATCATCAAGTGGTTTGGAGAATGGCTCCCCCTTCAGGTGGGGCCTGAGTTCTCCAGTTGCCTCAGTCCCCACTCTTCCTATCCTTCCGTTGTGCAGCTTGCTCCAGTCACTTACGTGATCTGTGCCTGGCCTCAGTGGACAGCTGAGCTTGAACTCTTAGCTTGGTAAACTTCTGAAACTGTAAATGCTTTATGCCTCTATGAGGTCACTATTATTTTTTTTGCTCTACCCCCACTCCTTAGCCAGCTGCTCTGAGCCCAGTCTTTGTTACCCACAGTGTCCAGGAGGAACTGAAGGCCTGGGAGGCAGGGGTAGCATCATGTTCCCTCAGGATGAGGAGAGAGTCTGGTCCATGTGTCCAATATCTTGGGGCTGGGGGCCAGAGTCTTCCTAGATCTAGACACCGATGCCATTATGTTACTTTCTAAGTGACCTCTCCAGAGACGATCTGGGATCAGCTTTTGTGATAAGAATCCTATCCCTGAAGACAATCTAACACAGAACAGCCTGGCGGGTGTGAGAGTTCCAGGCTGGGATGCAGGGGGATGCAGGCAGAAGGAGTTCCAGGCCAGCCCACCCTGCTCAGGGTGAACTCAGCAAGCCTCTGTGACACTCCTGCTTCCTGTATGTAAAGGGGAGCTGATGATGCTTGTTGCAAACTCTATAGAGGAAAATGATGCTTATAAAGGAGTGCACAACCTCAGAATGAGAACTGCAAGATTTTAGCAGCACTTGTTTGAACCATCTTTTGGCTGGGACATCTAGGGCAGATGGCACCCAGCAGTGTTACTCTGGGGCTGAGGCTTCATCTTGCCACACCCTATGAGAAGGTGCTTGAGGGCTCAGAGTGTCCACTGAAGGAGGAGGCAGGTACAGAAATGGGTCATAAGTCCCATTATACAGAAGAAAAAATTGAGGCTCAGGGAAGTTGAGCTTCCTGATCAAAATCACATGGAGAATTCAGTGGGGAGCCAGGACACCTCCTTGAAACTCCAGACTATTCCTATTCATTCCAAAAAAGCCCCCAGCAAAATTGCTCATCATCCAACTTTCTGCACTTTGGAAATAACCTCAAACACCATCTGCTAAGCACATCATGTCTTATAAGTTTCCTCTTTTAACTAATGTTAGGGCCAGCGTTTAAGCATCTTACAGAGCCTGTAAAATCAATACTGGTTTATTGATAGGAAATGGACAAGCCTTTTTATGTCCCCTGATGACTTACAGCATAAAAATCTTATTCTCCAGGCAGGAGCTGCAGCAGGCAGAATGGGGGCTCCTGTTCTTGTCTCTCTCCTTTGGAAACTAGGTCAGGGCTGCACAGACCATTCTCGTTCCCCCACCCCTTGCTCTTGAAAAGGGAGGCCTCTCTCAATTTCTTCATCTGTAAGGTAGGATGATGATGATGGCAGAGCCCATGCAGGGCCTCCAGTGCTGGTGGCTGGTGTGGGATTACATGAGATGATCCACATAGGATTCTTACAACAGGGCCTGGAACCCAGCGAGGGCTCAACAAATAGCAGCTAATGCAGCTAAGCCAGGTATTGGCTGCTAGAGGTTTAGGCAAAAGGCTGCTTTGAGAGGACTCACCTCTCCTGGAATGGGGTCTGGTATAGGTAGGGGTTGAGGTGCCAGTAGGCCCCCCTGAATAGCCATGCTCAGGGTAAGTGCTAGGAGCACATGGAGGCTCTTGAGGATTTGGCTGGTGTAATAGGATATGCAGGCTCAGGTAGCATGTGTATCACGTGTTTCTCTGTATTTTTAGCTGTTAATTGGAGTGATTTTTTTTTCAGCCTTGTTCAATCAAGTGCATGACATGCAGGTCCCCGAGCTCCTGACTCCTGAGTCAGGCCAGATGGTGGCTCCAGGTCCTGCTGTCAGGCCTTCAGAAACAGCACCCAGATCCCTGCTGTTTCCAACATCCCAGTGGCCTTAGAGCCACCTGCTGTGCAGTGTAAGGAAGGCTAGGGGCATAGGTGACAGCCATGGGTTGCCTGGTCAAGATGAAGCTACAGTGCCTTTGTCCAGTCCCTGGGTTTGTGGTCTCTTGCTCTTTTTCTTGGTAATCTGGTCCTCTCCCATTCTCCTTCGGTTAGTAAGGCAAGACAAAGGAAGAAGTTGCTCACGATTATTATACCCGTTGGTTGTGGGCTACATTCCCTTTGCAAATGCCCTCATTTCTTAAATTTAGGTTACCAATGATCGGATGCTAATCAATCTGCATTTCTAAATATAAGAATGTAGGGCCAACTGAGAGCCCTGGGTATAGGGTCTGGAGAGCTGCCTGCCAGTTCCCATTCTACTTTTTGCTGTTTGGGTGACCTTGGGCATAAATTCACTTCTCTCTGAGACTCAACTTAATTGTAAGACTTAAACGGTGCTATTCCAAGTGCTTTCCATACACAACCCTATGCAGTAGGAATTGTTATTATCCTTAGATAAAAATGAGAAAGTTGAGGTGCAAAGAAGTTAAGTAACTTGCCCCAAATCACATAGCTAGTAAAAGGTGGAGAACCTGGGTGCTCTGCAATTTACTGTGTGTCCTTGGGCAACTTAACATTTCTGAACTTCGATTTCCTCATCTGTGGAGTAAAGATGACCATGCCTAACTCATAAAACTGTTAGGAGAATTAAATGAAATCAGGCCTGTAAAATGTGTAAGACAGTGGCTGGCACCTAGTGATAGCTGTTGTTGGTGGCTTTTATGAGTAGTAATGGGGTAGTGGCAGTTGTGGATCTCCTGGGTCTGTGTGTCGTGTTATTTACACACCTCTGGCATTCACGGGTTCATTTTTGTCTAAGTGAACCAAAGTAGAATGAGGTTCTGACTTCGTCTCCAGCCCCCACTGGCATGCCAGGGCCCAGAGACTTGCCGAGCCCCTGGGGAAGCCACCCGTGATCTGGGCAAAGGGAAGAGGTCTACCTGGAAGGTTCGCCTTTTTATGACTGGGGGTGGAGCCAGTCGCACTGAATTGAGGAGAGGCAGCAGCTGAGGAGAAAGATGAGTTGGAGGGCCAGAGGGCAAAGGCCAAAGATCGCAGGTGTTCAGAAGGATGCCGAAAGTCGCCAGGAAGGCAGGGCAGCCAAGAGAGAGCAGAAGAGAGGAAGAGAGAAGAGAGATTAGCCAGTGTGAGGCACAGGGAGGGGAGGCATGGATGGTGTACTCTTGCAGCTTGTGGGGCGCAGCATTCAGCTTGCCCTTAGTTGGTACAGCATTCCTGGCAGGAGAACTGGCCCTTCAGGTGTTGGCTGGCAGCAGTCCCTGACTGGGAGAGTGGCCTACTCTCCATGCCATGCTGGGCTGAAGAGGCTGCCTGACACATGGCCCAACATTGCGTTGCTGGCCCTGCCTGTCCGTGGTCATGGACAGAGGTTGCTTGGCTGAAGGCAGCAGACTCACAGGCTCTGGCTAGGTAGAGAGCCACAGGACCAGCTAAATTGATACTTTAAACCAAGCTGGTGTTCGGCAACCTCTGGGTTCTTTTTTTGGTTGAAAGAGAAAGGCTGGTGTCAGCGAATCTGGGGAGGTGGTTAAGGGCAGTGCCAAGCGGGGCTCCTGGAGGCCGAGCTGGCTGAGGGTGTGGCCACTGTGGGCACAAGATAAGTGCTACTGAGGTCTCACCCTGGGGCTGGAGGGCTTGGAAAATAGAGGCTGGGCAAAGATGTCTCTGACATGTTCAACCACTTGTTTGGCAGAAGCAACTTGAAATCACATTATTGAATGTGATTTTCATGTCTGGGAATTCTTGCTGCTTCCAGTTTCTCTCTCCAATGAAGCTGAGCACCCCATGACTTTAGGAAGTGGTTAGAACCCATGTGAAAACAAAAATGGCATATAATCAACCCCTTATTTTTGAAAGCATTTTAACTCACATGAAGCCCTTGGGTTGAGTGTTAAGAACCAGGGGCCACCTGGGCTGAGAGTCTGCCCAGCTGGGGACTCGCAGGCCCAGTCATGGCCTTTCCAGGTCATTGCTGTCTTCATGGGCAGCAGCTGCACCAAGAGCCCACCCCTTTCCACTAGGGGTCTAAGAAGGTACAATGTTGGGCTCTGTGTCCAGGGAGCCTCTCAGAAGAGCAGGATCAGGAGACCTTCCAGAACCTACAAACCTTTAGGGTAATTATCTGGTTGGAGCGTAGAGCTGCTAGAGTGCTGCTTAGGTGCTCCTGGTGTGGGAGGGGATGGAGGTGGTGGAGATAGGGCAACAGGGGGAGAATGAGTGCCAGAGCCTACAGACACCAGCCCCTCTGCTCCCAGTCCCAAGGACTCCGTCCCACCCACTCCCTTCGCTCCTTCCCCTCCCTCACTGGGGATGCTTTTTTGCTGGAAGAGGCAGGGACTAGCCTGGATCTCTTGGTATCTTACGGACCTGGGGGCCTGCCACCCTGCCATGCCTCAGCAAACCAACAGACTACTTGCCCTAGAAGCCCCTTGCTTTCCTACCCACTTTTAAATAAACGGAGGGTGCCAGTTCCCTTGCCCTGTCCACCAGCTGGGTCCCCAACTCTGCCTTCACCCCTGCTTGACTTGTACTCCACACTGCCATGGTCATAACACCATTTTTTGCTGCACCCTGTGGACAAGGTGCCTCTGGAGCCTTCTATCCCTGCCCTCTCCCTCTTCTTGTGTTGTGCTGAGGGGCAGGGAGCCCTCTCTTCTCCCCACCCTCATGCGTTTGCTCAGGACCGATGACACACTGCCAAACGTCTGCAGTTGTGTTGTCTTTTGTGCTGGGGGATGCTGTCTTTCTTTCAGGCAGCATAACAATCCTGTGAGCCCATAGTTTCAAATAAACACAGCTGACCTTCTATTATTGTATCGGGATAAGGCTGGCCGGAACACCAGGGCCCCGGTGTCCACTGACAGGCTGGCTCTATCCATACTGCTTCCAGCCTGTGCCCCCTGCCCAGGCTCAGTCCAGCCTTGGTCTCAACCCCACCACAACTACTCATGTTCAAGGCTTCCTGAGTCCTCTCCCTGGCCTAGGAACCCAGGGCTCAGAGTCTGATTGGCTAGACCCTGCTAGCAAGGCCCTCTTCGTGGCTTTTCAGGGCCCAGTGGAGTCTGAGCCTGGCTTGTGCTTGTCTCTATTCCCCTTGCCACACCGTATGTGTGTTTCTGAGCACAATGAGGCCCACGACAGGGGAATGGACACCTGAAGATGCCTGTCCTTTCTACCCCTACTGCCCAGGTCAGAGTAGCAAGGCTGATCCACAAAACAAGGGGCATTTTGCTGATCCCGGCCTACTGGGCTTCTCACTGGAGGAAGCAGTGCACACATTCGCCCTTACTATCCCAAGACTGGCCCTGCTGTTGGTACACCATTTCAGGTCCCAATAGGGTGACTATAGGTTTTGGGCTCTGCACCCTGGGGTGGAGCCAGGAAAGAAAGGAGCTGGTGGGGGCTGGAGGGAGTGGGAGATCATCCCAGCCCTGAATCTCCCACCCTACTTGGAAAGAGTCCTTTATTCTTCAAGAGGTAAAACAGAGGCTTTGCCTTTGAACTGATACATCTGCCCCTGCCCTCCCCGCATCATCTCCCACCATTGAGGCTGGGTCATCTGGTCATCTGAAACAACTAACCCAAACGTTCCTTTGATTTGGCTAGGGAAGGCAGCCACACACACACACACACACACACACACACACACACACACACACACACAACACACACACAGGGAGTCAGACACACAGACTCGCACAAGCCACACGGTCTTACAGAGAAGAACATGTGCGGAGAAGATGCACAGTGGCATGTGGAGTTCCAGATACATACCCGCTGGGAGACTCACAGCCCAGCCAGCATAGGACAGATACACGAAGACAGCATGGGAGTAGGGTGGGGGGAACATGAATGCTGGAGACAGGCTCTGCACAAACACATACCTCCCCACAGGCACACTCCTAGGCTGGGAAAACACCACCACCCCCATGGCCCCTACTCTGGCTGCTGAGTGCAGAGGGGGCTGTATGCTCCTGTTTCCAAGCTCTGTAGGTGCTGGGGGCTCAGGGAGAGGAAGCTAAGTCAAGGGCTTTGCCCCAGGATGGATCAGTTTTAGGGGTTCACTTACCCGGTGTGGGTATTCTCCACACTGACCCTGGGAAAGAGAGGAGAGGAGAGGAAGGTGTTAGGCATTTGGCGGACTGCCTGTCAAGGGCATCCTCAGGACTTGTGGACGCACCACGCACACTCATCACCCACCAGCCCCGCTCTGGTCCTGGACTGAGCTCTCTGAGGCCGGGGAGCTAATTCCTTCCCTCGCCCTGGCTGGCAGCAGGAAATAAACCACCAGGGCCTGCTTGGATGCGGCCCCATGGAGCCTACAACTGGACTCTGCCTCCATGCACCACTTGCCACAACTGCATAGTCAGGAGTTATGCCCCACGCATGGCTGGAGGTGTTTTCCAGAAAGGTCAACCCTCCTGCCAACGGCCCTGAACAGGAACCCCTGGCTGGGAAGAGCAGACAGCAAGGCAGGTTGTGGGAAACGGGGTTCTCGAAGATGCCTTCTCTGAGCTAAGGTGCTGGGTCCCTGTACTATCCACCCAAGGGCAAGCCCAGCAGAGTCTCCATTAGATATCCAAGGAGACAGAGAATGTACGCTAGGCCAGTGGTTTATACAATGATACCTCAAAATCCTAGAGGCTCATGGAAGTAGGTTAGGAAACACCGTGGGGGTGACAGGTGGGAGGGGATGAGAAAGAGGCTGAGGAGGGCCAGGCTCCAGACCACTCACTGCTCCAAATGCCAGCCCAAGAAAAGAATGTGAGCAAAAGCAGCTTCCCTTTCTTTTCTCATATACCTTGGTGCCATGGAGAGCGCCTTGGTTCTGCTGTTAAGAACTGAAGTTTGAAAATAACCACTGTGGACCCGTTTTTACCTGTTGGGGGGATGTTTCCTGAGATTAAAATTCTAGAAACCCTCCATCAGGCTTACCTTTTCTCCTTTTTGTCCTTGAGGTCCCTACAAAGAGAAGGAAATGAGAGAGTTAGAAACTGAAGCTAGGGACACAGCGGCCTGAAGCCTTAATGGGGAACATTAGGGCGATGTACCAACCGGCTGTCCTCGGGGACCCATCTGGCCCTGTGGGGAGGAAA
This sequence comes from Macroglossus sobrinus, assembly GCA_004027375.1. Classification (NCBI taxonomy): domain Eukaryota; kingdom Metazoa; phylum Chordata; class Mammalia; order Chiroptera; family Pteropodidae; genus Macroglossus; species Macroglossus sobrinus. Next base: position 151,092 of record PVKZ01000345.1, on the reverse strand, counting down.
CACACACAGGTTAGTGGGGTGCACAGGAAGTGGGAAGATTGGAGACTCAGGCATGCGTGGGGATTATGCTAGAAGCAGGGCTTCCAGGTGCTTTTTGGAATACCTCGGTCCCAAAGGCTGGGCTCCACCACCCATGTCTGGTCTCCCTGTATCTAAGATGTTCCAGGTAGTGTGGCCTATATACCATGCCTCAGATTCTCCATCTGTGGGCATGACTAGCTGTGCCCTATACTCTCTGCATGGCCATGATGAAGAATAAATACCATCCTTCATTCATTCCTCCATCCACCATCATCTCATGGGTCTGCTAGGAAGCAAGCTGCATTTAAATGTAAGGCAGGGCTCTGCCACTGTGGACGGCCTGCCTCCCTCATGCTCATCTCCTCTTAGCTTTGGAGAACCATTTGGCGAAAGACAGAAAGCAGAAAGTTCATGACTTAAGCCATGTCCTAGGCTCCTTGGAGGAACATAAGAATTTGGGGGCTTCCTTCAAAGATGTCTTGTCAAATTTGCAGGGCTGAGAAAGGAGGCTAGGATCAGGGTGGACTCATGCTTTCTGAGGAGGACACAATGTCCAGATGGCTTTCTCAGGAGCCTGAGCTGAGGCCATTGTTAAGGAAGCCTCATGGCTGGTATGAAGGAAAGAGGGGAGGATGAGTGCCTCCTGTTTTGAGGGTCCACTCTGAGGAAGGTTTTCAGTACATGCTGAGCTCACACCCACACTGGCCCATGCGATAGGTGCTCGTGTTAGCTCCATCTCCCAGACAAAGAGAGGGAGACAAGGCTTAGAAAGGGCTGGCACTGGGATGTGAGCCCAGGTTTGTTTGATTGTGAGGGTCCAGCTATTTCCACTCTGCCACGTTCTCTGAACTGGGCTGGACCTCGGGAGGCTGGGCTTCTAGACTTGGCTAGAGACACAAGCAGTACCGCAGTCCCTGGGGCCTGAGGTCCCTTCCAGTCACCATCCTGAGGGCCTATGAGGAACCACGTGCAGAACCAGTCTCTTTGGGGCTTGAAGAACTCAAGATTCCCAGGGACAGATCCTTCTAGGTAGGAAGAGAGTATTCTCTTGGCCACGACTAGACAACTAGACCAACCACCAAACTGGGCAAGTCCCAGGAGGTTCATGAGAGCGGATAAGTGGCCTTTGGAACAACCCATGTGGTACTCCAGCCCATGTGCCGGACCAAGTGTTTAGTATTAAGTTCAGCAGAATATAATGCATCTGGTAGACACTATACTGCAGGTGACTAGAGAGAGGAGCTTGGTGAGTGGGAGAGGGCCAGGGGCTGCACAGACTTGGAGGTATGAGTCCCAGATGGTAGCCCATGGGACAATCGTGGTCCCTGGAGGTATTTGGTTGATCCTGTACATTACTATTTCCATTAATTGCCAATAATTAAGAACAAGAAGAGCACAACAAAAACATGAATTTCAAGTTTCTCTTAAATATTTCAAGATCCAACAACACATGGCATCAATTAGCTCTAGCTGAATAGCAGCTGCCCCTTCGAGGTAGGTCATGGGGGATGTGCTAGCTAAGGTGCTTGTCATATTTCCTGTGTGCCAGGCACTATTCTAACCCCTTGGTGTGAATTAACTCCTTCCATTCTAGGACAGCCTGTGAGTGGTGAGATAAGTTGTGAATTCAGAATTCTGACTCTTCTTTATGGCACTTGTGGGACCTCGATTCTGTCCACACCTTACACTAGGTTCTTAGGGTTACTGTGAGGTAGATGGAGCAGAGGTAAACCTTTTTGACAGGTGAGGACAGAGGTTAAGCACGTGAGGGTGAGCCCTAGGCTCCCACGTTAGAAGCCCAGTAGAGGAAAAACCATCCAGGGAGGGAGGTGAGTGGGAGACAGACAGATGATAAGCAGGCCAAGATACTTACACCTGACAGCGTGTTGAATTAATAGCCTGGGGTTCCCATGCCAAGTCAAACAGGAGCCTAATGGCTCTGTGGCCTGTCAGATTTTGATGGATGTCTGTGAGGCAGACAGGAACTCTATCACACTGATGTGGGCTAATGGGAGATAGGACTGCCCCACTCTTTCCCCCTGAGTTAGCTCTAATGCCCAAGCAGAGAAGACTCATGGATGTGGGGTAGGGTGGAGGGATGGCAGGAGGAAGAGCCCCATAGAAGGTTCCTTTGCTTCAAGACGAAGGACCCTGGCAGCAGAAAGGAGGCATAGTAGAGGAGTAAAATCTCACCACCTGGGTCTTAATCTCAGGTCTGTTATTTATGGGCTGTGTAGCCTTGGGTAATAAACTCAACCACTCTGTGCCTTGATCTCCCTTTTGATAGAGTGGGAATAATAAGTTATTCTAAGTCATTATAGATTATGACCATTATTATTATTCTGGGGTTCTCAGACTATATGTTAGCATCAGGCCACCCCAAACTTCTGGCATCCAAACCCCTATGCCTCAACCACAGCGGCAGCATGGAAGTTTATTCTTGCCTCGGTCTCCATTACTTCCTGCATGTGCACAGCATGCTTAGGAACAGGGTAGGGACAACAAGAAATGCTTTTGTAGTGGAAGTGGCTGGGTTGGAAAGGAAAGCTGGCCAGGGGACCTGGATTCCAGGGCCAGCTCTTCCATCCACTGCCTCCAGTGCCTCACTACCCTTCTTCCGATTCTGTGGATATTTCAAGGACTTTCCTGTCTCAGGGCCTTTGCACATGTTGTGCTCCCAAGTCCAAAGTCTTCTTTCCTATTCCCTTTTCTCTTAGTTAAATGCTCATCCTTAAGGTCCTAGTTCAAGTCTCAGTCTCAGGAATGCCTCTCTGACCCTCAGCCTGGGTGAGTTGCTGTGAAGCTGAGGCTGCTCAGGGTAACCGGCACTGCCTTTTCATAGCACTCACTACAAAGGCGATTTGTTAATTATGTCTCCCCCACTATGCTGTGAGCTACATGATGGCAACGACAGTATCTTTCTTAATCTTGTCTGTATCCCTAGCACCTGGCACGGTGCCCAGCATATTGCAGATACTTAATAAAAATGCGTTAAAGGAAGGAAGGAGGCAGGGAGACAGGGAAGGAGAAAGGGAAACAAGGAGAGAGGAGGCAGTAAGATGTGAAAGGAAGGAATATGAGAACTGGTTTGCATCCTGTTTTGGACGCCCTCCCTGCCCTCCTCCCCCCCCACTCAGCTGTTTGACTTCAGGCAAACAACTTAGGCTCTCTGAGCTTCAATTTCTACAGATGTCAAAGGGATACTAATAGAACCTGGAGCACAGGGTAATGCTGAAGATTAAGTGAGATAATATATGTGTGGTACTTAGCCCTGTGCCTACCACATAGAAAATGTCAACAAATATTAGTTGAGCCTGAGTCAAGCAGAGAGGCTGAGGTCCAGAGGGGGCTGAGCTGCATATTAGGGAGAGCTGAGGATAGAGCCCAGGGTTCCCAACCTATACTCTTCTGTCTCCTTTTCCATTCACAAGGATATCCACCTCCCTCAGCAGACAGGGTTCTCGCTTCATGTGTCCTGGCAGGGCCCCACTTATAGGTGGAGAGTGTCCTCACCAAGCACTTGGAGCAAAACCCGCGCCTAGAGCCTGGCTGGACAGGGAGATGGTGAGCCTGTCATGTTGCTCTTGCACCTGGCACAAATTCCAGGCTTGCCCACAGGAGGTGGCTCTTCACAATGTAGATATGAGCATCCCAGCCATGGCTGGCCCATCTGCTCTTAATGGCCCATTAGTCCCACTGAGATCTACTCAGGAATGGACAACCCCTGACAAGGACAAGCCTTTTCCTTCTGGAAGGAGTGGCCTGCGGTGACTGTAGAGAGAGAAAATTCCTTTAAAAGGCTCTGCAGAGGTGGAAAGGGCCAGGCGAAAGGTGGGGGCCACAGTCTGTGTCTCCAAAACTGCTTTGTGCCTGGTGGGGGAGAGGTGCCTGGAGTCCTGGGCAGCCCAGAGCACGGCTGGCACAAGAAAACCAGACCAAAAATGAAGTGCTAGATGGGCTCCCTACCAGCCCCAGTGTGAATGCTGAATGTAAGCTCACACCCAAGGGAGTGCTAGCCTCTAATTCCACGTAATTGGCCAAGTGTGGATTCTCTCTGAACTTTGTTTTTCATGTGGAGCAGCCCCCTGCCCAACTCTCCTCCCCGCTGGGAATACCTAGGGGGATGCTTTATAGAGCTGGGGAATGACCATGGCAGCAGCCACTCTCGCTGTCCCTGTTGGGTCCCTCTGCCAGGCAATGCATAGCTGTGGCTCATGGGGGCCAAGCCAATCCCTCACCCTTCGAAGGAAGATAGGAAAGCTGGGGTCTTACCATCTCCCCTTTTGGTCCGGGGTGTCCCTGGAAGGAGAAGATCATGAGTGCCAGGAATGTTGTTTGCAACCCTGAAGCCCCCCTTTCTTGCCACATGTGGCTCCTCCTTCCATCACCTTATCCTGTGAGATGAGTGGACGTGACCAGCACAGTCCCCTTGCTGTGCTTAGCTCTGACCTGCAGCAGTGGAGTGACCAGGTGAGTGGCTGGGCCCCTCATCTAAGAGGATGCCAGCTGCTCAAGGAAGAGGAGATTGGATGGGCCTGGGCTCAGCACCCACTGCCTTCATTTGTGGGGGGGCATCTCTGAGGGCATTGGAGGGTTGAGCTGTACCCCAGCTCACTTCTTCCTAAGAGTGGCGAGGGGTCTCCTTTCTCCAATGAACATTTGTGTCTGGGACAAAGTCAAAAGGATTGAAATGAACAAAGACAGGAAGGGAAAGCAGCCTCTGTGTGGACTTGGACATGTATGTGGAGGTCTCAATTGGATGGCAGACTCTGGGAGAATGGGAGACACAGAAGGTGCCCTAGCAGTGCTGGGGAGCAAAGGCGTGAGTGCCCAGGCTCCTTTTAGAATAAGCTGTTGAGCCCTGTACTCACTCTTGCCCTGCTACTCCCTTGCCTCATTCCCTACCCAGCTCTGTTCCAGGAATGCCCCAGCATCACCAAATTCTAGAGATGGCTCTTGCTCCAGACGCTGAGAGCCCAGCTTGATGGCTGTGGACTGGTGCCTTGGGGAGGCCTCTAGGGGTCAGGGGCAACTCACTGAAATGGCCCCTCTTTCCCTTCCCACTGGCAGCATCTTATTGCCACAGGATCGTTCATTCTATCTGAAGCTTCTTCCAGGGAGTTGAGGTCTTGCAGAAGGACTGGGAGAATAGGACCGAGTGACGGGGGAGGAACCCGCAGCCTGAGAGGGTCAACTCACCGGTTTGCCATCTAGCCCAATGGGACCCTGAAAACAGAAAGAGGACAGGCATAAAGACCAAGCATCCCAGATCTCCTGTCAAAGGAGCAGCCAGGGGCATGTGTAAGTCTCCAACAGTTAGGGCTGATTGACCACTTTGCTGGTTATGTGACCATAGGCGAGTCTAAGCCTCAATTTCCCATCCTAAAATGGGGGTGAGAATAATAGATCTTCTACAAAGCGTTCTTGAGAATAGTGAGTGAGATGCCATCTGCCAGGTGCCCTGCACGAGGAGGACCTGGTAGGGGCTGTTGCCATTGCTGTCTAGACCTCAGCCTTACCCTGGGTGGAGAGTGGACAGTATGTTCCTAGAAAGCCAGTGCTGGCCATCGTGGAGGCCCGCAAAAAAGGGGAACTAGCTGCTCCTCTGCCCTCCTTCCTGGGCCCCTGAAGCAGGAGTCAAAGAATACCCAGACAGCCACCTCCCGCCTCCTCCAGACGATCTTCTTCTCAAAGCCTGGTCGGAGGTCGATCCCCTGCAGTGCCTCATCTGTTCCACATTCCAGTGTCGTGTTGTGCTGGGGTTTACCAGCCTGTGACTTCACTTGCCTGTTCCTGCCCTGCTGCCCCCTTTTTCCCCCCATATCAATGTCCCTGTCCTCACTTGCACTATAAGCCAAGTGCTGATTCTTCTCGATTGCTCTCCAAGAAAGCCTGCAGGAGAGCATTTTTATTGATCAGGGTTTGGAGGGCCAAGAGCAGCTTCAGGGCTGGCTTTGCATGAAGTTTAACCCAGCCAGGCCCGGGGAGCACTGGGGACACAGTTATCCTCAGCCCTCCCCACTTACCGGAAATCCAGGAAAACCTCTAGTGCCCGGCTGACCCTGAAAAGAATGGAGAGGAGTGAGGATGGTGAGGAGGACATGAAACTGATCCTTAATCCCCTGGTTCACCTTTGTTCCTAAAGGGGCCGTGGTCTCCATCCTACTCTTTTATGATCACTGGAGAGAGACACTTACCATGATGAGAGTGCTGGGAGGGAGGATAAGGATGGAAGTGGAACATCATAGGCTATCTCCTCCAGGCACTGGGGGTGGGAAGGGAAAAGGAGGTGGCCAGCATCCTTTGGGTCTTCCTGAGAAGTAGCCCCTGAGAACTCCACATTGCTGTGGGCACTCTGATCTTCGGCATGTAAACAGGTGATAGAGAGCTAAGATGGGGGGTGGACTTGGCACACAGCACACTGAACTCTCCCTGGACTGCGGTTTTCTAAGACTCTTTTATTTACACAGTCGTTGCTCATGGCCACTTATCTGAGGATGGTTTGGATATCAGTGGGTATCAAAATGTGACCTTCAGAATAGGTGTTTTCAGGCCAGAATAAATCAGCTTACTCACTTTCCTCTCACCCTGGCTAGCAGGCCTCTCCTAGTTGGGATAACTCAGGATCCCCCTATTTTTGTGGGATGCAGATCAATTTATGACCATTTTCCTGAAGATGCAGAGGGCCACATAGATAGGTATTCAGGTCAGAGACTGAAAGCAGGTTCACTGGTCACAGCCTGGTTGTTTATGGACAAAAGATGTGCAGAGGTTAGAAGCAGCATGAAGCTGTGCAGATCGGGACTAGGGAAGACTGAGCAGGAGGTCAAGGGTAGCAGAGAGCTAAGAAGAATGAGTGCTGCCACTCCCCTTCTCAAGAACCAGCAAGGCTCTCTTCTACTCAGATGTTATTCAGGGTCATCCTTAATGTCATCCCGATCTGCCATTTTAGGTTCTTTCCTGCCTCATCCCCCCATGTATTCTTTGCTCGGGCACACTGGCTCACCTGCCTTTACCCAGACATACCACATCTTTCAGCTCCTGGCTATTTAGCTCTTAGCTGGGAGCTTTCCTTTGACCAAAATCCCTTTCTAAGCCTGGGCTTTTGAGTATGGCTGCCTCCATAAACAATGTCTGTGTAACTCTATGCAACTTATCTAACCTCTCTGTGCCTCAGTCACCTCATCTAGAGGATGGAGGCAACAGTATAACCTCATAGGGTCATTGAATTATATTCAATTATGTTTGTGATGGCTTTTGAAGTAGCTGCCATCATCGGATGTTTGTTGGGTTAAACTGAACCCAGGAATGCCAGAATAAAGCAAGGTTGCTTTCGAACCCAATATGTCTTAGAATCCATGGAGGTTTGTCCTTGGGAAGTAGTAGTTTCAGAATCGAGGTCTACTCAGAGGAAGATTTCTCTGGATCCATCTACTGTGAACCTAAAACATTTCCAGGCTGTTTGGGTCCTCCTTGAAGCTGTGGACATGAGTGCCACAAGACCTCCGCTCAGGAGACATGGCTGGGTGGGATGGGGACCCTGCCATCAGGAGGGTGCACTGGTCAGGCGGGGAGAAAACTGGAGTGTGTTGTAGGCCCAGGATGGTCTGGTGGCAGGCATCCAAAAGGGCAAAAGGGAAGAGATAGATGCCACTCATATATCAGAAGGGCCCCGGGTTTCTCTCCTCTCAGGGATAAGTGACACTAAGAATAGCACCAAGGAGAAAACCCGGAAACTGTGCACTGTAACCTCTAAAACCTCCTAGTGTAAACTTTCGACTCTGGCCACTGAGAGGCCTGAAGGAAAGGTCAGCAGGAGAGGATCCAAGAAGCATTTTCAAGTCCCATTAGGGCTGATGTTTACATGGTAGGGATAATCACATCGTTTGCTAATTACAGAGCTTGCCCTGTAGCAGGACGCATCTCTCCAGCCCAGAGCCAAACCCGGGGCTAACCAAGGCTTTTTCAGGGATCTTGGGAAGAATGTTGTCATTGACCAAATGAAAACTGGGACTCTGGAGAGGTTGGGCCTGTGGAAGGCACCAGGAGAGCTTTGGAACTGGATTTTAATTTACATCTTTTTAGTTCTATATTGAGGTTGGACATCTCTTCCCATGTTTATTGCCGGTCCTATTTATTTGGGAATGGCCTGTTTGTATTCTTTACCAATACTACTAGGTTGTTTGTCTTTTTCCTATTAACTTGAGTAAAGCTCTTTGTCAAGCACAGTAACTCTTTAATAACATATATGTTGCAAAAATTCCTTCCAAGTTGGCATTTATCTTTTTTTATGATATATTTTTTGCCATATGGAAGTTTGACATTTATGTCCACAAACTTATCAGCCTTGTCCTGTGGCTTCTGGGTTTTATCTTATGTTCTGAAGGACCTTCCCCGATTAAAAATTAAAAAAGATTTCTTCATGCTTTGTCCTCACATTTTAGGGTTTCATGTTTTACATATAAGTATTTATTCATTTATAATTTATTATGATATAACAAGTAATGTAGATATTCAGCTTTTGTTTAAACCTTATTATTTTTTTCAGTTTAATATTGCCTTTTTCTAAACAGCTTGTCAATTGTCCCAGCATCATTTCCTGAACAATCTATTTTTCTCTCCCTATTGTGAAATGAAGCCTTTATCATGGACCAATTTCTCAGATGCATTTGGCTTTATTTCTTGCCTTCCCATTCTGTTTTATGTGTGTTGAAACCTGCTCTGTTTTTATAATACATTTTGATGTGTAGTAGAATAAGTCCCCTCCTCACTATCTCCCTTAATCTATTTTTTCAGAAGTTTTCTAACATCCTCACAAGCTTATTTTTTTCCAAATTAAATTGAATATTATTTTGTTGGCCTTTCAACTCCATAAAAATTCACTTGGATTAGGATTATATTAAAATTATGGATTATTGATTTGTAGACTAATTTATGAATACTATGTTCTTCTAGAAAGAACAAGGGACATAAGCTTTACATTGCTCTCTAAAATCCCTTCCCTTAACTTGAGGCCCAGGTAGGAAGGGAGCCAAGTGGATCCCTGGCATTTGGAAATGGACCCTACTCCCTCTCTTCTCTACCTTTCTTGTACCTACAACTTGTGCGGGGCAAAGCAACGTGAATGGATAGGAGGTTCTGGATGAAAATAGCCTACCAGGAACTCCCCCTTCCCTCCTATCTGCTCCTGAAAGAGGCTCAGTCACGTATCTGCCCAGAGCCTGCCTCATGTTACCTCTCCCTCTCCAAGTCAGTGCTGTCCCCCTTTCAAAGAAGAGCCTGTGTTGGTGTTTAATCACTGGCTGGGTGGGAGAGAGTGAAGAGGAGAGCCCCACTTTGTACAGCATTTGCCAACTTCTGTGATGTAAATCCTTCCACCACAGCTGATTTCAAGCTCCTAGTGTGATGTCACTGAACAGAGTTGGGAGAGGTTGCATGACCTGCTCTTGTGAACCAGTGTGAGCCAGCTCGGTACACTGTGCCCTCTGACCTCCAGGAGCAAATGGAGAGCCACACAGCTCCCCTTGGACATTAAAAGGACATCTCAAATTCATCTTGTTCAGATAAAACTCACCTCCCCCAGCAAAATCTGCTGCTCCCTCCGGGAAAGGGCACCCATCCCCTCTGTTATTCAAGTCAGAATGTGGAGTCATCTTGAACTCCTCTTTTTCACTCAACCTTCATTTTTATCATCACTCAATTCCGTTAATTCTATCTCCAGAATATCTGGCCAGTCCATCCCTCCCACCAGCCCTACTGACTGCTCCAGTCCAGGTCTTGATTAGTGCAGGTGCCTTCCAGTCAGGCCCTCACCTGTAGCCTCTTTTAAACATGCTCCACACTGGAGGTGGTAAGGATGCTCAGATCTTTTTAAAATGCAAATCCGATTATGTCCCTCCTCAGCTGAACATAGCCCAAGGGCTCTCCACTGCCCTCAGGACAAAGCCCCAACTCCTAAAAATCAGCCCAGGTCCTTCATGATTAGGCCTTTGCTCACCGTGCTTTGTCCTTGCTTTGTTCTGGAAAGAACTTCCCTCCTTCTCCCATAGTTAATAGGAACCATTCCTGCCTCAGGAACTCAGTGCTTCTCCCCAGCCTGGTAACTAAGTAACATCTGCTCCTTTTTGATCACAGTTTAGTTATCCTTTCCTCCTGAAAGCCTCCCCTGCCTGCCCCTACTCGAAGTCAGGTGCCTCCTTCATGTCCCCACAGCTTCCTAATCGCCCCAGGCTGAGCACTGACTGTCTGGATTGTAATCACTATGGAACTACTGGCTTCTTTGCAAAGGGGCAAGCCCATTGCAGTCAGGTTTTTATTGTTGATTATCCAGCAGGAGGTGCATAGCAAATCTTAGTGGAAAAAACAAACCAAGAAACACTCAACAGGTATATATTGACAGGGCAGGGATATCTGCTTGTGAATGAGAGCTGCAAATTCAGATACCTCCTCCTGTCCCCTGCAGAGGAGCTGTGGGGTGCAGGGAGGGATTGAGCTCCCTTTGAGATGGGGGGCATTTCCTAGCCTGGCAGACGATCTTTACAGTGTCTGCTGGACCAGCTGGTGTCTCGAGGTCCCAGCCTCCCTTTCAGTTGAATGGGACAACAGCTTCAGCATCTCGCTTCATTGGAATGTGAATCATCCTTCTCCAAAGTGCCTGGACAGTTGCCCCTTTACTAGGACTATTTACGAAGCTCTAAGAGAGGAGACAGGTGGCCCCTGACAGCAGCAGGGCTGGTTCTTATTAGCAGCAGATATGCTGAGCCCTTCCTAGCCAAGTGGAAAGCCACATGTTCCCCAGCATACCCGGCCACAGAGGGCTTGCCCAGTTGACCTCTACATTTTAATGACGAATGGTCTCTTTGTCTTCCCTGGTCCCCTGCTCTTATCAGCTCCAGGTGGCTCTGTAGAGGAGCAGAGAGGGTTGCCCTGGTGTCTAGCAAGGACTCAGCAGAGGTGGCCCCAACCATCTGGGTGATAGCCACCCACACAGGCCAAAGTTGGAGGACATGGGCTTGGTCAAGCCTCCTGATGCCATGAAACTTCTCTTAGCACCACACAGCACCCACAGGGAGAATGTTCTTCCTCCTTAAGGTAAATATCTTTTTTAAATAGTAGAGCTTAAAACATGGAAGGGGTGTTGGGGAAAGAATACTGGCTTTGGAATGAGGCCGACCTGGTCCATCCCCAAGCTCCAGCACTGACCAGCTGGGTGAAACAGGTGAGTTGTGACATGGGCTGGTGGGGCCTTCTCAAGCTTTGTTGAGAGGATTGAATGAAACTGGTGCATACACGAGCTTTTGTCTAGGATGCAGGGTGCACTAGGTGCCCAGGAGACAGAAGTTGTCACTGTTACCTGAATAGAAGGTGCTTTTACTTTGGAATTAAATCCAACGACAGAGGTATGTTCCTGATTATAACGTGGCGCTGGGAGCCATGGGAGCTGAGGCAGACCACTGCCCTGAGCATGTTTTCCAGAAGTGGGGCCTTTTCAACAACTTTTAGGTAGCTTGTTGACATGATGCTGCTGACAGATGCTGCTAAAAGGGTGTTAGAGTTCTAGCATGATCCACACAATGGAACATCTGTGGTCAGACTGTGAGGCAGAGATGGTGGCCAGAGGGTAGGACCTGTATTCTGTGTTATTCCTTGTTCTCCTAATAGGTCCACCCTAGGCTTGGCCCTTGCTGTCAGGACCTAGGGTCTGTCTTTCTCTGTAACCTTACCATTTCCCAGTCACCTGCTTGCTGGGTACCACCTTTGGCAGTAACAACTGGGCTCAGTGCATTCACAATGAGGCTCTCCCAACACACAAAAAGACTTCCGGCTCCAAAGGGGCTATAATGATGTGAGCCCAGAATCACAGAGGACGTGACCGCATGGCCTGGCTGTCTGCTATAGCAGCAGGGTACACAGTGCAGACTCGAAGCCATGCGGCTAGGCTGAGGGATCAAATTCCAGTGTGACCACACTCCAGTGTATGACCTTGGGCAAGTCACTTAACCTCCCTGTGCCTTGTTTTTCTTACCTATAAAACAGAGGTGCTACACCTACCTGTGGGGCTCTTGTGAGGATTAAGTGAGTTATTATGTGTAAAGGTTTTAGGATACTGCCTGCCTCAGGGTAGGCACAAAGCCTCAGACCTTAGCATTGTTACTGTGGTCTGAGCCAGAGGAAATCTTGCCAAGAAGGCCCTGTCTACGCAGCCCAGGTCCTTTCAAATCCCGCCCCCAGTCCAGGACCCTGACCTGCCTGGCAGGCTCCCTAGCTCTATCCTTCGCTCCCCTCTCCAACCTTCCCCAGTCTCCAGGCAGCTTCTTGACTGGTTTTACCTCTTAGCTCCCATCACTCACCACAGCCCCTCTCTGGCTGCTTAGTTCATCACAGCTCCCTCCCTTGAACACGAGTTAGCACTCTAATCCCTCTCCCTAGACTGTGGGTAGTAGATACTCCTGCTTCCCACTGGCTCTTTTTGTTGAAGGCAGGGAAAGGGTAGGCGGGACTTCATCCATCCATTGGTGTAGCCTCAGACTCCCAGAGGCTAGCCCTCTGCTTCCCTCTCCCTCTCATCATGAATGGCAGGTCAGGAAAAGCACATAGCAGAACATGGAGACTATGACTTGTTGTTATGGTGGAAGCCCTGGATGTTAGGGTTCCTGAATTCTAATCCTGATCCAGCCTTTATGCATGGAACCCTAGCCAAGGCCCTTCCCCTCTCTGGGCCTCAGTCTCCCCTACTGAGAGGGCTGTGCTAGACCATTGCTGAGGTCCTTTCCATCCTGATATTTGTGATTTTATTGAAGCCCCATGGTTCAAGCACTCCTTGAGCAAAACAGCCCTAGTCTTCTTTCTCATAGTCAATATTTTTCTATATCATGACCCACGTCTCCCTTCTGGTCCCTGAGAAAAATCCTCTCTGATTTTTCCAAGTCCCAAGTTACTGAGTAGAAGGACTGAGACACAGGACACAGACTGAGTACAGGCAGAACACAAAAGGAGCCTTTGAGGGCAAGTGGTGGGTCTGGCCTCTGCCAGGACCAGGAGTGGGTGTCGGGTCAGCAAATCTGGACTTGGACTCTGGGTATCTGTTCCATGGGCTTCCAGAAAAGAGGCTTGTCCCCTGCAAAGCTGGAGCACCTGCTCCAGATGGGAGTGAGCACTTTCTTCCCTTTGCATGTAAACAGTAGGGCCACCTCACAGCTGCTATAGTTTCGTGGCTAGAGGGTAAGCCCTTGCAAACCCTTCCAGGAGGCTATAATTTAGGTATATTTAGTCAGGCCACTCATTACCATCAATGGCAGAACCGAGGCCTGGCCTGGAGACCACATCACATGTGGTGTCTGCCGCACCCAAAGGCACCGCCAGAACCTACACAGCTTCCACCCCAAGTCCTTTTCATTAACTCACCCATCCCGCCCACTCCCAAGAAAAGCAAAAATCACTTACAGGGGGGCCTCGGGGACCGATGATGGACATCCCGGAATCTCCTGGGGCCCCCTACGAAAGAGAGAGAGAAGAGAGGGAAAGGAAGCGAGGGGCAGGAGCAAGTGGGGAGAGGGGTGGAAAAAGATGAGGGAAAGAGAGGGGCTGGCAGGTGGGGAAGAAGAAGCAGGTTAGAGTGGGGTGCCAGCCAGAGGCAGGAGGGCAGAGGAGGCCAGATGATGCAGAGGAAGAGGGGGAATCAGAGGAGAAGACACCCAGAGGGGATGAATGGAGCATCCAGGAAGGATTGAGAAAGGCAATGGGGAAGGAAGAGGAATGATGCAAGAAGAAATATAGAAAGAGCATAAGATATGGGGATCAAGGAAAGAGGGCAGCGGGACCCAGACCGGAAGTGGGGAGATGGGGATTCAGTGCAGTGTTGGGCAAGAAGGTGGCACAGGGAGGGAAGGAAGGAGAGAGGGAGAGAGGGGACACAGCTCAACCATGGCTGCTCAGGCCCTAGACGTCTTTCCCCATGGCCCTGCTCAGGATACTCTCTAACCTGCCCCAGCCCCACTCAAGTTTCAAACTCCCAGGTCTTCTTCCCTACCCCCAGCCTCAAATACCCATGTGGCTGCACACCCTGCAACTGGTGAACAGTGGCTTGCCTGTGGATGAGGTGGCTGAAAGTAGAGAAGAGGGACAAGATACTCCCTTGCTGTATGGGCCCAGCAGCCCTAAGCTTGAAGGCTGGAACTGCTTGGAACTTCCTAGTTCAGGTTTCAGAGTGACACAGAGAGGTTAAGTCTGGGCCAGGATTTGGTGGGGAGGGGAAGCAGAAGGAGGATGAAGGGCTTATGGAACACAGATGGGGGTGAGAGGTGATGCTCTGACAAAAGGACCCAGACTGTACCCTGCTAGGAGGTAGGCAAAACAGGACTCTGGGAAAGGTGACTGCCTAAGGCCTGGATCAGAGTTCTGAGGCCACAGGCAGCTTCAGTATGCAGGGAAGACCCACTTAGCCAGGGAGCTGGGGCCTCAGCCCAGGAATCCCAAGACTCTTGCCTGATGTGTGGAAGCTGTTAGGAAACTAGGCCATGTGAGACTGCAAGGGCAAAACAGGCCTGGCTGGCAGCTCTGCTGTGCCCATGTGCCAGGAGGAGGGCTGAGCTGGGGCCTCTGAAAGCACCCCACCCCTACAGTCTATGCCAAAGCAGAGGCTGGGACAGAAGGACAGAGGGGAAAGGATGGACTCACCTTCTCGCCTGGTTGGCCCTTTACTCCCTGGGGCAGCCACATGCAACCCGGGGTGCAGGAAAGAGAAGGAGGGAGAGAAAAAAAGAAAAGATGAGAGAGAGGCGCACACACAAGAATCTGTGTTAACAGCACAATGACCAAACAAAAGAAATCGCCGTGAAATAAGAAACAAAACAAAACACAGATGCTGACACGTGACACGTGACAGGTCTTGCATCCAACAAGCACAATGTGTGGATGGCTATTGCCTCACCCCTTGGTCTGGTCCCAGTCAGCCATTCCAGATAACAGAGAAACAGTGGCAGGGGCCTCAAGAGGCCCTCTCCAAGTAAGAGAGAGAGACAGAGAAAGAGAAAGAGAGAGAGGGCATGTGCGCTCACGAGAGAGACAGACAGACAAAGAGAGATGGAGAGACAGAGAGAGAGACAGAGGGAGAGAAAGAGAGAGAGACAGAGAGAGAAGGAGAACCCAGCCAAGTCAGAAAATCTGCCTGAGGAGCTATGGCCTTAGCTGGCTGGTCCTCTGAGGTGGGTGTGGGCATGGTGGAATCTAACTGGTTTGAAGGTCCAACTAAGCACCAAGCACAAAGCGTGGCCAAACCAGTAACACCAGAAGTTGTTAGGGCTGGCCAGACAAGACAGTGGTGGGAGGTTGGAGGAACAAGGGAGGACAAATAGTAGGACACACACATCTGGGAGGATGGAGGATGGAGGATGGGTCTGGGATGCAGAGGAAACTGGGTAATCACCAAGGGTTCCTATAACCATAGTGGCTGGTGGATAGACAGCCCCAAGTCACCCTAGTTGATAGAAGCCAGTGGCACCACCTCTGGTGGACCACGAGAACAACTCGGGCATTTCAACTCCAGCATCTCACACCAGCTGGCCACCCCAGTCGTTATCAGGTGGCTTGTGCCAGAATTCCTACTGGGCAGCCAAATGGGTCCACTGTCACATTTAAAATAGCCCAAAAAGCATGAAAGCCCCAAATTGCTTGAAAATAGCTCTGTATAGAAGGAAATGGGGAAACCTCCTGTGGATCTGCTTCCTGACCCTCCCACTGTGGTCCAGAACTAGGCTCAGATGGACACTTCCTAGGGGGACACATCCAAGGGCCCAGGAAAGAGGGCAAGAGGGGCAGGCCTGAAGGGGAAGCTAGAAGAAGAGGCAGGCCTACATTTTCATTTTACCATCTTCCCTGCACTCTGGTAGCTGTACTTGTAGAGTTTCCTAAAGCTTACCTGTTGGGAACAAAAAATTTGGAACCTGACAGTCAGCTTGGGTACAAAACCTAACTCAACCCCAATCCTGAGCTGGTCAAGCCTCAACATGCTCATCAATAAAACAAGATATTGGAGGCTTATGGTGGAGAACGTGCCTGGCTCAGGCCCACCCATAGCAAGTCCCTGAGAAAAGCCAGCTGAATGCTGCTTCCCGCTCTACACAGGGAAGGACCCAGGGACAACTTGGGGGACTCAGTGTCTGGAGTCAGAGAATTGAAGCAGAGAGACAGGATCAGGCAGGAATTCCACAGTGCTGTGGTCTGGAAAGTGGTGGGAGAGCCTCATGTGGAGTGGCCCAGGCCCCCAGCCTCCATGTCTTGACAGACAGCCCTTGGGTGGGTCCTTCCAAGCTCTGTGACAAGGAACGCTTGTCCAGAACCTCCAAAATAACCCAGATCCTAGGCCCAGGCACTGCAGCTTCACCCTAAGGATAAGGCACTCCTTAGAGCTGTGTTGCCAGTGTCGAAATGGGAAGTAGCATCGTCAAGGTCAAGAGAACAGGTCTGGAGTCAGGTTGCCCAGATTAAAGTCCCTGATCTGCCACTTCCTGGCCATGTGACCTTGGGAAAGACACTTAACACCTGAGCCTCAGTTTTCTCAACTGAAAAATGGGGGTGAAAACTGCCTACCTCCTGCAGTGTGAGGACTGAATGAGCTGATATATGTGAGGCTCTTAGCTCAATGCCAGCATGCGGTTAGCACTCTCAAGTGTTAGCTAGATGCCTTCTCTCTGAGTGCCAGGCTCACATCAGGCAAGCAAACTCACACAAGGATGCTGCACCCAGGCCTAAGGCCAAATAGCCCAGGAGATGAGATTATGAGGCAAAGCAAATGAGTGACATGGAAGGATGACATAGGGGTAATCAAGGGTACCTGAGAGCCAGGGTAGAGGTTGAGGCTGAAGGCTAGTGGGGAGTTAGGGGTCAGACAGGGAGAGTGGCTTAGGCCACATCCTCAACTAGGCTGAGTGGTGGTGAGGCCAGCATGTGGCCATCACTGCCTTAGGCTGCCAGCATGTACCCGTCCTGCCCTTTTTAGCCCCTCAGAGGATAGAAGCCACCAGAAAAAACCCTGGTGCTCGGACCTTAAGGCCTAGTGTCAGCCTTTCCATTCCTGAGATATACTCTCCTGTCAAACATTCTCATTCCCCTTTCACCATCTTAATTTTTCAGCAGGAAATATTAAATGTTTTAACTCCCAGCCTCCTGGTGGGGATTGGGAGCCTGAAGCAAGCCCTGTCTTTACCACCTTCTAGTCTCTGTCTGTGGAAGATGCCTCTGGGAAGCTGGCTCCACCAGTTTCCATAGAGACTTGGGAGGCTGCATTTCTCACCATCTTTGGCTGCTCTTGCTGGGGGATGGTTGCAGGAGCTGCTATAAATCTGAGGGCTAACTGCCAGCCTCAGGGGGTTGTGGGTGGTGTGAGTGGAAGTCTTCTCAATACCAAGTGGGGTTTGGGCTTCACCCTGTCATCCAGCAAAGAGCCTTACTCATGAAATTCCTTGGATTTTTCCTTTGCTGGCAGCTCTCTGCAGAGTAAAGATGGACTGCAAGATCTGAAGGGTTGGAATAAAACTTCTTTCCTTCTTCTTGCCTGTCTCTTTCTGAAGCTGAATTGGGCAGGGGAAAGGAGAGATCTGACCCTTTTCTTGGGCTGGGGTAGGCAACAGATTGCCATGGTTTGGGGAACAGGCCAGCATGAAGAAGCAAGCAATGGCCACCCAAGCAGGCAGACATGAGCCAACTCACCACACGTCCAGGCATCCCAATGGCACCTTTGTCCCCCTAATGAAGGATGCAGAGATAATTAGATGTGGCTGGAGGTAAGCCAGCATGTAAAGGGCCCATGGGCTAGCTATGTACCCAAGATCTGGTTTGCA
This sequence comes from Macroglossus sobrinus, assembly GCA_004027375.1. Lineage (NCBI taxonomy): Eukaryota > Metazoa > Chordata > Mammalia > Chiroptera > Pteropodidae > Macroglossus > Macroglossus sobrinus. The sequence goes on along the minus strand of PVKZ01000345.1, from coordinate 133,234 downwards.
TGGGCAGTTGGGACAATGTCCAGGTATCATGTGGATGAACTTGCCCATTTAGCCCCCAGAGATTGTTTGGCAAGCAGCCACCCTTATTGCTATCTGCACTCAGGCATGGTGCTATGGAAAGAGCACTAATGTATGAGTCTGGCCCCCAGCCTGGGCCTCAGTTTTGCTATGTGTTCCATTAGTGGTCCAAGGCCCTTCTTCCTTTAGATGTCTGTTGTTGCAATCCATTCCAGCTATAGCCAGGATGTGCCACATCCTTGCCATGCTCAACTTTAAGATACAGAACAGGATAAGTGGCAGCTCTCCTGTGATGGGTGAACCACTTCCCTAGGTCTCTTTATGCCAGAGCTGCCCAGCTCCTCCCCAGGTCCTCTTCTGAGAAGGCTATGGACAGTCCTTCATGCCTCCTCCTCATGGCCACCCTCAGCACCAACAGGAAGAACCATGAGCCATGTGGATTCAGCCGCATCACAAGTTCCAGCTGCTCAGAGGGAACTGCTTTGTTTTGCAGCCAGGGCTTACATCTCACTCTGGAAATCTGCTTATTAAGTTTTGTTCCTCCCCCTTTTGGTAGAAAATATTTTTTTGCAATTATATGTGTACAGACATCATAAATTCTGGGGCGAGGCCTGGGGTTTGCTAGGAGCCTGGAAGCATAGAAAACAACAGGGGCCAAAAATCAGATGGTGTTTGTCCTGCTGGGCAGGCGAGAGCTGGGTGTATAGGTTCCTCTGAAGGGTGTGGGCATCTCTGGGGGTTGTTCTGTGTCTGCTGATCCCATTGGGGCAAAATGTCTTTGAAAGACAATTAGCATCCGAAGATTTACGTGGATGCAACCAGAGAGTAGCAATCAGCTCTGAAATTAGGCTCTGGTGACGCATACCTTATTAAGATCAATGGTGTCTTTAATAAAACACTCAGTTTTTGCTGTGTGGCAGGGTAGCAGTGTTGGTTATAAGCATGAATCTGTTTCTTTAACCTTCCTGAGCATTCATGCCTCTCTCATGGGGCTGCTGGGAGGCTGCCATGAGACAGTGTCTCTGGAAAGCTTAGTCCCAGCACCTGGCATCTGGTGAGTCTTGTATAAATGGTGTCTACCGGTAGTAAGCTCAGCAGGCAAGTGAATTTTATAAGCATATTTGTATTTCACACATTTTGCATTTCACAACAAGGGGCCAGCAAATCTTTCTGTGGGACACTCCCAGGTCCCTTCAGGCAGAAGCCTGAGCAGGACCATGACCTGTGGATCAGTGGCCCTTTCTGCTGAGGACACCAGATCCATTGGATGTCGGGTGTGACATCCCCATGGCCCACTCACTTTTGGGCTTTTGAATGAAATTGCAGGATGTGTGTTTTGGTTTCTTTTCATTTCTTTCTTAAAACTAATGTTCTTTGCAGTCCTGGCCATAAAATGCTTGGGTTCGGGACAGACGTGGAATGGCCAGAGACTGGAAACTATGTGCCGCAGCCTCTGCTCTGTGAATTGCCCCCAAATGCTTTTTAAAGGTGGACGTTGTCAGAAAAAACAAAGTCTGCCCACGTTCTCCCCCAGTCATCTGATTTTTTCCCTCCTTGGGTTTCATGGGACCGATTCACCCGTCCTCCTCTGCTCCAGGCATCGGACTTACCGGGAGAGTTTCCATTTTCAAAGCTAAACATTCTCCCACATGCATTTCATTAAGAAAGTCACTGCTGGACATGAATTCTAGAAGCTGTTGGATTAGTCACAAAGTTACAGAATAATTCATGTCAAAGGAGGAGTAACTGGGTAAGAGAGATGCACAGTGGGTCTGGAGTCCAATGGATGTGGCCTTCTGCTCAGGGAGACAGGGAAGGCAGTGCCAGCCCTGGATACTCTCCACACCTCACCCTGGCCCTCTGGCTGACTACAGCACCTTGCTTGAGCCCCTCCCTACCTGAGGGTTCATGGTATCTAGTACTCAGTGCATAACATGCCTCAGGCTACACCCCACAGAGCAATGTCTTTGAAGACTTTAAAGATGGTTCTCAGATGTGGAGCAGGGACCACAGGAAACAGTAGTATGGAATGGTGCATGATATGGGCCTCAAAGAGGTCTACAACTGAAGCTTGGACGATCAGACAAGGCATTTTACCCCTCTGAGTCTTGGTTTCCTCATCTATAAGTATCTATTTGCATAATGATACTTATTTTACTGAGTCAAATGTGTGAAGAGTGATTAGCATAGTGACTGAAATGCATAGAAATCTCAGTAAGAGGTGGCAATTAGTGTTTTTCTATTTTGACTCTAAAGACATCATGGGTACTTGGCATTGCTTCCCTACCATTTGGAAATGGTAACTACGGGAAAACAAAGTTTTTGAGCCTACTCCTATCAGAGTGCATAAGACAAAGCAGGGACAGTGGCCTTAATCTAAGCTGGCATGCAGGAAGATACCCAGTAATGCCATGAGTGCCTCCCCTTCCAGGCTCTTATTATAGGGTCATCGATCTGGAAGTCCAGTCCAACATTAGAGGGGCCTGCATGCTGTCATCTGCCTGTCTGGGGCCCCTGAAGGGTACCCAGGAGGTTTACTCTCAGATATGGGTTAGAGAAGCTGGAGAGGGGCCTCTCACCCAGATACATCTGGAGGAAAACAGCCACCCGACCCGCTAGTCATTGGATTGAGAAAGAGCACGTAAGAGAGCTGCAGAGGACGGAAGAAATAAAAGCTACTCACTGGGAGGCCAGGTCTTCCAGTGGGACCCTGAAATAAAGGGGGGAAAGAGTAAAGTTTACAAAGGTAAACGTATTATAATACCTGATGGTTCCACTCTGCCCAACCAGCAATGTGACCTTGGACACACTTGTGCTCTCTGAGTTTGTTATTTTATGAACAAAAGGGAGAGCCTTGATCATATTCAAAGACTGCATTCAACCAAGGCTGGCAGCTGGACATCACATATTTCTCAGTATTCCTCCAGAGAAAGAGACATCCCTACTCCCCTTGGTCATCTGCTTCAGTCTCATAGCTCCCATAATTAAGAAAGTCTCCATTAAATTTAGTGTAGGCATGGCCAACAGATGTCAGTTTGAGTGCAGACCCTAGTGGATTGTTAGTGACCGAATAAAGCATTAACATTAAAAAGCTTCCTATTGATTAGCAACGTCTGCCATGGGCACGAGGGCATGTGTGGCATGTGTGGCCACAAATTTTCTACCATTTAAATGACTCCTGCTGTTACTTGAAGCTACCCTCCATAGTTGTGTACTCTAGGCACTGACTGTCCTTGTGCCCACAGGAACCTGGGTCTTCCAACTGGAGTACAGAGCCACCCCAGGGGGGTACCCCTGAGACATACCCAAAGAGCAGCAGACAGGCATTGCTACCAGTCACTGTCTCCCTATCCCTCTCCTCTGGCGCATGACATTCCTCCTTTGCAGAAGCAAAGTGAGCAGGACTAGAAAGTGATTCCCCACCCACCTCCAGCCATCTCCTCCTCGTCCCTCCATGTGGTTTCAGCCACAGTTGGAGGATTCAGGATTCTTCTGTGTTAGGCTGAGAAGTGGGAAAGAATGCTACCTGGGGAAGCTACCTGGGCTCCTCCCTATCACTTCATGCTGGTGGTGGCCAGGTCGGCAGGAATTGTGAGGAGACTCAGATCCAATCCCCTCATTTGCTCCTGCACTGTAGATCCCCAAGGAATGACAGCATCCTCTTTGCCTGGAAATAGCCCTGGGGTGAGGTCAGCAGAAGCCTAGAGAACACTACATTCACGGTGAGGGCAGGCCCTCCAGTCAGGCAGGGACCCAGAGCCCAGCTACTGGGTTAGCCTAGCAGCTTGGCTGTGGGGAGAGGTGAATGGGGGAGGTCCTGGGAGTGGGGGAGGTGAGGACTCTTTCTGGCTTCGTCAGAAAAGAGGGGGAAAAACAGCCCATTTCCAGCAGGTGGTCTGTGGAAGTTTCCTATGGTAGAGTTTGTTTTGGAAGATTGATGACAGGAATTGAGATCTGACATCCAAAACATGCCATGATAAATCATCCTTCTCTTTCAGGGAATGACATGATTTCCCCCGCTCTCTGTAACTCAGCAGGCAGGGAGCTGGGCAGCATCGTCAGCACAGGTTTCAATGCCCCTCTTGGGATACAGATAGAAGAATAAATAAAGTCTTATTACAGACTGGGCTGGCTGCTCTCACAGGTACAGATTGAGAGAAAAAAAACTATGGAAATGTCTTCTCCAAGAAAGCGATGAAATGGGGCTTCTTTCAGTAACCTTGAGAAAGATCTGATGCTGAGGGCTGGGCCCTTTCAACTCCAGTCCCTAGCTGCCCCTGCAATCTCTGGGACTTTTGTTGGGATATCAAATGCTGTCTTAAGAAGACATGCTCCTGTTCTCTGGATCCATTACTTCGGGGGCCAGTATCCTTGCCTGCTTCTCAGGTTCTCTGCAAATGACTTGGCACCCTGCCCCGCCCTGGGCCTTAGGGTGAGGCCAGGGATAGGAACCTGACAGACACAGACAGGCTACCTATAATTTGTGTAGTCTCCTAATCTAATCTGCTGACATTGCTTTCTTAACAGCACCAACAATAACAACCACCACAACCTGCCCAAAGAGATTTGGCTAGAGTGGAGCTGCCCACACAGAGATGTGGACGTCACGTTCTCAGGCACAGTCCACACTTAGAGCCGCTCACTGCCCTGGACCAAAAGTGAGTAGAGATTATCTCTTTCTAATACCTGGTGCTTCTTTGACTCTAGTTCTTTGGGGGACAAAGGAGCTGGGCTAACAATGGGCAAGCCAGCCTTTCAGATTGCAATTGGGACCTGCATTGCGGGGACAGCCACTGTCTGGCCCTGGAGGGGTGCAGAGGTGGGTGGAAAGCAAAATGGCAGCCCTCTTTCCCATGTCAACATTCTGGAGGGACCCTGCAGATTTTTCCAGAGGGTGTAGTGCTCCCCTGAAAGACAGCAGGGCCAGCTGTCTGTTCCCCCACCCAGGGCCCGATTACCAGCAGAGAACAAAACCTTTCAGAGGTGAGACCAGGCTGCGGCTGGAGTTACTTACAGGAGGTCCTGAAAGAGAGAGAGAGAAAGAAAATGCGAGGGTCAGTGTCACTGATGCGAGTATGAGGTGGGGTGGGGGGTGGGGGAATGCCTTAGAAGAAGTGTCCAAGAATTCTTCGGCTGGTCTTCGAAGTTTGTGTTTTCCTGGCCCACTTTCACTAATATAATCTCTTCTCCCTTTATTTCATCTCCAAATTTTCATCATTGGATGAGAAATCCAGAGGTCTGGGCCCCAGGCGCAGCCCTGCTGGGGCCCTAACTTCCCAAGCAGTCTCTTCCATGCCTCAGCTTCGCAACCCACAAAGTGGGCCCTTTGAGATGTGCCCCAACGCATGTACACAGTTGCTTTGTGGAACACAGGGCAGCGGGCATCAAGGCAACATTGCAAAAGGTCAAAAGTGTAACTGAACCTAAAGAGATTATGGCTATTAGCATGCTTGTTGTCCTCTCCATGCTTCCATGAAATACAAGGAAAACATGCAGGAAGCAGGGGCAGAAGATTTCTCATTTGGTCCCCTGCCTGATGTATATCGGCCTGTCCTAGTTTCTATTCACCTGTGAGTCAGGCGGTTCTGCCCTCCTGGGTCTGCTGCCCGCTACTGTTTTCTCATGGCCCACCTCTGTGCTCCAGCCCCACCTTCCCTCCACTCTCCATTCCCCTCCGGTTCCCTCCCCTCCCCTCTCTTTTCTCCTAGTTATGTTCACTCATCCTCCTACCTCCCAAAGGGTTCAGCAATGGCCCTATCTCATTACTGACAATGGCCAAGAATTACAAATTCAAATACTCTGAAGAAGGGGGCAGGACAATGGGTGTGGAGGGAAGGTAAAGAAAAGCAGCAGCAGAAAGATGGTGAACTAGAAGGCATTTCTGCAGAACATGAGTCATGAGACCCTCAAGGCCTGTGGGATTTTCAGCTGGGCCTGGTGTGTCTGCCCAGCCCCTGGTGACCTGGCTACGTTAACACAGCTGCTACTCCTGTGGCTTCTTTTATGCTTGGCCAATAAAGACTCCTTGTGTTTCCCCTTGCTCCTCACATTCCCAAGGCCAGTTCTTTCTCTCCACCTTCATCTATTGGCCAGCTTTTCTGTCCTGGTCCCCATCCAGGAGGAAAAAGCCTCTTTCATGCTGGCCTCTGTCAAGCCATCATGTTAAGGGGGAATAAAATGTTTTAAATTAAGAAAAAAAATAAGTCAAGAGATACAGTGACTGGGTGAGGCAGCCCCAGGCAGCCTTGAAGGCCTGAACATAGGGTTTTAGAAACAGCTGAGGGAAGGAGGCTGAAGGAGGAGGGGAGCATGTGGGACCTATTAGGCTGAGGGGCAGGGGAATGTCACCCAGAATCTGAAAATATCCCCGGAGTACAGTTTGCCAGAGGGGCCAGCTGGCTAGGAAGTCTTTGCCTCCTGGCTGGGGTAAGTGTCCTCTTGAGAAGCAGGCTGATGACAAAGTTTGACCCACAGTAATTTTTGGATGGATTAACCACATGGATGGCAGATGCCCTGTACTCTCCAGGCCCAACAGGCCCTGGCTCCGAGTGCTGCAGGCTCTAGGGGAGTCCCTGGCGATGGAGTTGCTCCGGTGACCACCCTGCCTACTGTTGGCAGGCAGCTGACATGCGACTCGGCACTCAGCCAGGTCCCATGAGAGCCATTTGCTTGGCCCGTGACTAATTGACATAAATTCCACTGAAGATTTCAAAAGGTTTTATATCACTACCACCACCATCCTCACTGCACATACCTTTATGGTCCTTACTACACGCCAGGCACGATTCTAAGTGTTTTTTGTTAGAGAGAAAATTCTATCATTCCCCACCCTGCAGACGAAGAAACTGAGATACAGAAAGGCTGAGTTACTCCCCTAAGGCCCTTCATTACAGTACCTCTCTCTATACCTCTCACTCAGAAAGCAGCTCCCTCCACCCCAAATCGCTCACAGTCACGTTCCCTTTCCACACCTCTCCCTGGCTCCTCTCTCTAGACCCAACATGCCCATCTCTCTTTTCTGGGCTCTTTTTTCTGATGCAAGGGAATTTGGCTCTGTCAAGCTCTTCCAGGCTCGCATCCCCCAACCCGTCCTTATACAGACTTCAGCAAAGTTAAAGCACTTATTTGTCAGTTGATTCTGTACCTTAGGAAAAAGAGGAGAGATAGGGGAAACCATAAAAAATAAAATAAAAATAAAACAAAATTTCCCTGCCTTCAATGATGATTCTCAAAGGTCCCCCTGGGAAATCTTTAGGGCTCTGGAAAATCTCACTGCTGCCCCTGCTTTCATCAGACCCCTAGGTTTGAGAGCAGATGCTTCACCTAACACTGAGTTCAGCGCCCAGCAGTGCTAAGTGGCTGGGGAGGTGATGGCCTTGTGAAATCCAGCAGCGCCTTCATGTCACTGGTTGGTCACCCACATGAGCCACTTGGCTGTGCTCAGTAACATGACTGTTGACTGACCTATCAACCTGGCTAGGCACCAAAAGATATAATGGTCCCAAGTACTGCCAAGTCCCCATCGTACAGATGGAAACAGTCCCAGGGAGGGTAGTGACCATGAAGCATCATTGCGTGGGTGAGTAACAGGTCCCCAACACCCCTGCCATAGGTCTTCCTAATGAACCACACTGTCTCTTCTGCCTGTGCGGCTCACCCTACAGAGCACAGCCCACACTGCCTCATCCTGAGGGAGAACAGCAAGCACTCGGACCCCACCCCATGGCTACTGTAGCAGGATGATTGTCCCAGTCCCCTGGGGAAGCAGAGAAGCCTGCAGCAGGCTTCCAGGGGAGGGTCTGTAGAAGCTGCTCAGGGTGTAAGAGTTCTGCCTGAGATTTTCCTCCCTCTGCCTGAGGTCTGTCACTCACCACCTAGTTGAAGACACTGCTGTCCTCTCCAGGGTATGGCTGACTTCCTTCAGGTAAGCAGATGTGGCCCTCCTAGATGGACATGTAGAAATGAACTCCTAGGGAGAATCCTGGAATAGTGTTCTGAGTCATGCCTTTCTTTAACCATTTTTGTATGTTCATTCATTCATTCATTTAACAAACATTTAATGATCGCCTACCATGTCAGTCACTGTGTTGGGCTATCTCTGTCCACACAGAGATTAATAAGGCATGGTCACTGCCCTTTGAGGGAGGAAAACTTCATTTTTTAAGCACCTAATATCCCCCAGGCCCAATGCTAAGCTCTAGTGATACAGAGTTGAATAACTCATTTCCTCCTATTGAGAAGTCAACAGTTTCCTATGTTAGAAAGCTGGAGAAATTCCAGAGAACTAAAACCAACCAGAAGATTTAAGGGAGCAAGGTATACTGCAGAAGGATTCATTCACTCAATCAATCAACATTTACTGAGTACCTACTATGTGGCAGGAGTAATGCTAAGTACAATCATTATAACAGCATAATTAATCCTTACAACAACCAGGTGAGGTTGGCATTATCTTCGTTATAGCACAGATGAGGAACCTGAGGCTTAAAGAGTAAGCAACCTGCCTAAGGTGGTCTCCCAGTCTTAAGTGGCAGTATTTGGGGTTTTTCTTTTTTCTTTTTCTAGGTTTAATTTTCATATAACAGAGGCTGGATTTGAACTAAGTTTCTCTTACCCAGAAGGCTGTGCTGTCCAGCTAGAGGTCATGAAGGACATCAAGGGTGGGAGGGGCATCCAGACCCTTCTAATGGGGGCAGCACAGGAGACTGGACCTGCATCCAGTCCTCTTCCTAGATAGGAAAGTAAAGAGGAAGAGGCTGCACCCAGGTCAACGTCATATGAGCTGTGATCTGACCCTACTTGACCGCTGGACTGCCAGCAGCTGGGGTCCTAGCCCCGACCCACACCTCCTGGTGCCTGCTGCCAGGCTGCCTGCAGCTGACCACCTGCCACTTGGCTCTGCCACGTGCCGACCCACCCATTCTGCCAGAACAGATGATCTGTGTCCCAGGCTTTTCTTGGAGCTGGGGTGACTAAGAGTGCCAGTCATGCCCCATTTGCTGGAACAAGGATTCTCAGCTGGGGGTGATTTTGCCCCCCAGGAGATATTTGTCAATATCTAGAGGTATTTTTGATTGTTACCTCGGGGAGGCTGCTTCTGGTCTCTGGTGGGTAGAGGTCACAGATGCCGCTAAACATTCTACAATGAACAGGAAGATTCCTACAATACAGCATTATCTGGACCCAAATGTCAGTCTATTGAAGATGAGAAACCTTGCACTGGACTAATGGGACCAGTCCTGCTTCCAGGCTCTGTGTGCCTGTGGTCCTGGCCATGCCCCTGGGTTAAGGCCCTAGCCCTCACTCAACCCTGTGGTTTGCAAAGTTTTAGGATCTTATTCCTCTAGAAGTTGATCTTCTCTACCTCACTCAAGACTTTGTTAGGACAAATAATAATTCATTTATTGAGCATGTATTCTGTGCTTGACACTATTCCAAGAACATTATGTATCTTATTTCACTCAGTCCACCCAATAACCCAATGAAGTAGCTACTACTGTTATTATTCCCATTCTACAGATGAAAACACTGAGGCCCAGTGAGTTCAAGGCATGTGTTCACAGTCACAGAGCTCATGCACAGTACTGGAACCCACGTCTGCCTGACCCCATCGCAGCATGAACACACTCGGCACATCCTCTCCCAAGACAATGGAGTTCCAAAGCTCAAAGGAGGTGAGGTGCGCGTAGGAGAAAAAGGTGTATGTAGGGAAGTATTAAGGAGTGGTGAAGGAGGGAAGCATATGCCTTTTCAAAAACCATCAAGAGAAATTCATCAATGACAGGCATTATGGTCGGTTAATGGATATTTAGAGCTTGGAGGCAGCCTCTGTCCTTTGAGGTTGACATCAAAGAGTTCAAGCCCTTCTCCCTTACAGCCCTGCGGCAGGATCATTGATTTTAAAGAGTGGGCCAAGTCCTATTTCTGGGGCAGACGTCTGGATCCAATGCGCTGGGAGCATTTCTGACAAATCATGCTTTTTGACTGACAGAGCACTTTCTCAAATCTTAGCTCACTGAGCTTCACCAGGACTCAGCTCCCATTTTACAGATGAGGGTTCTGAGTCTCAGAAGGAATAGAACTTGCCTATGGTTCATGGCTGGTAAGTGATCACGAATCCTAGTCTAGGGCTCTTCCCAGAGCTTTGAGGGAAGGCAGGAGGCTTTACATTTCTTGGAGAGATATATTATGACTCAGACGGTGATGTGTTGGAGCCATATTACCCTATAGTTTGTGCTCAGTGACTTCACACTGGCAGCTGGAAATCTGCCATGGTGGGAATATTCACATCACAGAAATTAGCGAAAGCTATGAAGCAGTCCCACTCCCACCCCAAGAGCCAACTAGCTAGGGAGGGGTGAAGGTCAGCACCTGGAGCAAGGAATACTTTTGAAGAAGGCTCTGGTGAGGTTGGCTTGAGCAGGCCAAGGGGGAATACCCAGAGTTGATGACATAGAGATGGGAGAGCCCCTTTCCAACGACTACAGTTCCTCTTGTCCCAGATACTCATATACCCTATAATGGCAGGGAGGGAGTGGGGGCGTGGGGTGCGAGGGCGGGGTATTTGGGGCAGGGAAGCAGCCTTGAGGCTCTGGGAAGTGGCTGCAAGGGCTGCTGGCCAGCAGGAGGCCACAGGTGGGGAGGAGGAGACTGGACCTGGGTACCTGGCAGTATGGGGACCTGGCTGCAGGGATCCCTGCCCAGGAGACTGAAGGCAATGCTTAGCCCCTGGCAGACTGAACAATAGCTCAGACCAAAGATGGTCTCAGGTCACACCTATGTCCCTTTCCCAATGCCACGTCCAGAACAGATCAAGCAGTGGGACCGAAAGGCCAAGTATTAAACAGGAGGTGGCTGAATTACTGAGTTATTTTTCTCACCATTCAGCAGAGTTGTGGGCTTGAAAATGAAGCTGAGTGCAGTATTAGGAGGGTGAAGAAAATTGTGTCTTTGAACACAAGCTGTGTCCTCTTCTTGCTTACTTCATAAGAGTTTATTATCATAAACATCTGCTCAATGCCAGCTATGTGTGGGCTGCTGCACTGGAGCCTGTCAAAGTCAGACACTGTCCCTGTTCTTGAGGGCTTCTCCTCCAGCTCAGGGGATGCCTCTACTACAAGTGACACCCCTGACACTCTGTCCCTAGGCTTGGGCTTCTGACCAGCTTCTCTCCTGAGCAGGGCTCATCTGATGGTCACCCTGCTTACTGCTTCCCACAGATCTCCAGAATGAGACCAGGAACACCCAGAGTCAGACTGTGGCCCCTAGGCTGCCTCACCGGGGTTCAGGGCTCCTGATCTTGACTGCTGTTCAGATTAGAGCTGGGTTTGCTGTGGGTCTCAGAGTGATGCTGTCCTGTCTCCCTTAGGGCCTCCACCCACCTGGGCCCCATTCCCCAGCAAAGTCCTGTCTGGGGTGCTAAGTGACTGGATGGGCCCATCTCATTGATATTCAGCCCTTCTGCCTTCTCAAGGCTCTTGTTTACCTTTCCTCATCTGACCCACAAAACAACCCTGAAGGGTTGGAGCAGGTATCAGCAGCCCCTTTCATCAGTGGGGGATGGAGATACAGGCAGGGGAACTGCTGCCCAGAACCTCCCAGGAAACGCCCAGCAGACTCTGGTCTGCTTTTCCACCTCCCTCCCTCTGGGCAGCTCTCTGTCTGTAGACCTGGGCCCAGTGACTAGTGTTTGCACTGTAAGGGGCAAGTGGTCTTCATAAGAAATGACTGCCACCCCCAGTACTCAAGCTCCAAGCCAGGGTCTGCTTTCTTCCCTTGCTTGTAACCCGGGTCCCTGCAGTCGGACAAGCCTCTGAGGCACCACACTTTTGACCTTCTTCTGACACCAGATCTTGCCACCATATCCGATGTCTCTGTGGAAGGCCCTGCTTGGGGCAGCTCAAATGTAGTGGCTCTGCTGGCAGAGCCCCACCAGGCAACTGCTGGTGAAGATGGGTGGCCAGATGTTATACCTCAGAGGCCTGGGAGAGGCCATGGGCTTCTTGGTCTTATCTTTGCAACCAGGTCTGTACCTCCCAAGGGGGGCGTGTCTTTTAAATTCACATTTCTTGACAACCCATTATGGGGCTGGCATCCCAAGTCTTATCTCATCATTGTCATAAACACTAACATTTACTGAATGAGTACACACTAACCTCCAACAAGAGCTGAGCATGTTGTACATCATCTTACTTACTCTTCACAGTAGTCCTATTAGGTAACACTACTATTATCCACACCTAGCAGATGAGGAAACTGAGGCAGAGACGTCAAGTCACTGGCCCATGGTTGTACAGCTGGAACCAGACCTGCCCTTAGCCTCAAAGTTATGCATTATCTCACTGAAGAGCCACAACAACTCTGATAAGCAGATTCAGTGCTATTATTGCTCCATTGTGCAGACGGGGTTCTTGTGGCACAGAGAAGTCATTTAAGGTCACACAACTGGTAAGTGGCTGAGCAGATATTGGGAATCAACTACAACCTAAAGCTTTTTTTTTTTTAACCCCTGCATTTATTGCTTCAGCTATGAAAACAAATAAGTCAACAAGACTTAAGTGGTGGGGTGAGAGGTTTGGACTGTTGAAGAAAATCTATACTGAGTCCTTTCTCGTTCCTTTGAAGACTGTGTGGCCTCATCTACTTAACTTTGGACCACTCTCATCTCTTTCTAAAAGTGCCCCACACTGAGGGCTGATGGCTAACCCCATCCAGACACTTCCTGTCTGAGCAGGAACTGCAACCTGTCACATGCAAACACAGTTTCATTGTTTATCCCTTAACAGTAATGACATAGAAACCTGACTTAACAACTTGGACCTTTTGCTTATCAAACTGGGTTTCCATCCAGAATCCTGGGGAATAGCATTGACTTTGGAGCCAAAAGCCACAAGTTTAAATCCCAACTTTGCTACTTGTTAGCTATGTGACCTTGGGCAAGTCACTTAACTTTTTCTGTAAAATGGGGTAATGACAGTATCTACCTTGTTGGATTTTGAGGTATAAATGAGAGAATATAGGTAAAGAGTTTAGCACCATTCCTGGTTTAGAGTAAGCACTTAATAAATGATAGCTAGGATAATTTTTGTGGTTATGAGGTTGGAAATAATGACATCTTATCCTAGAAAGATGTACCTTCCTCTGTGTTCTAAGCTAAAGAATGGGTAACAACTAGAGAGTTCTTTCCATGTGCCAAGCACCATTAATGTTTTATAGATATGACCAAATTCAATCCAAATACAAGCCTTTTGTTATTCCGATTTCACAGATGAGAAAACTGAGGTAGAGAGGTGGTGTCTCCTGCTTGGAGTCACAGGCTGGTGAGGGGCAGGTTGACTCCCAGGGCCAGACTTTTAGCTCCCCTGCTCTACTGCTTCTCAGATGAGCCCCTGAAACCCTGGAAATCATGAGAAAACAAACAAGCAGGGATCAGGCTGAGTTGAGATAAGCAGAGCAGGATAGAAGGGGCTGGGTGACAACTGAATAAAATAGTACAGATGAAAATCACCAGCTTTGAACTGATGGGACAAATTACGCATTTTCTTGCTTGCTTGCTTCCTTAGGCCCTGACACTTCCAGGTTGGAGGTCAGAATCAGAAGTCCTGAGGGAGGAAATTTCAGGAGTCAGTCTTGCTGGTGGAGATTTCAGGACCAATTCTGCAGATTCAGGCCAAGGGCAGGCATTGTTCTCTGGCCCCAGTTTCCTGGAACAGCCTCCGGCACAGGCAGAGGGGCCTGGCTACCCAATCTATACAGGGGCTGTGGCTGGAGAATTCAGATAGGTTCTCTGTCAAGTTGCCCGCTGTGTCATTAAGGTAGAAATCAATCAGGGCTGGGGTGCCCATCAGACTCTGCCTGTTCTTATCCCTTGAATCCATTCTGATAAGGATCTGCAGTCTCACTTGAACTTGTCACCCTTAACTGAATGTCCAAGAAGCAGTTGAGATGCTCCCGCAGGCCCTGGAGATATCTCCCAAGGAGAGTTATTTCCTGGCCCACTTCCACCACTCCCCTCAGGACTTTCCCAGGAAGTAAGCAGTTGAACAAGTAGTGCTCTTTTGTTGCATCCAAAAGGCACAAAGAATTCTCCAGCAAAGGTTGAGCAATTACTTGCAGTCTCAAACCACCTCCTCCAGGCACTTGGCTTTGATTTACAACAATCCCATATTACCATGCTCAGTGCTCTCCCAAGCCCTCTGAATATACAGTAAGTGATAGTTCTCATTTCTATGTATGGATGTGATTTCATGTTTTGTTTGTTTGTTTGTTTTTGTTTTTGTTTTTGTTTTTTACCTTCTTTTCTGTTAGATTATAAGATTTCTGGTCAATGTGATCATTTATTCTTTAGGCACTACGCCAAGAGCAGTTGAGAGAGATTAGGTGCTGCAAACTCCAGTGCTTATAATGAGCTAGGCAAGTAACATAACCAAATGAAGTAGGCCAGGTATAGGTCAATAGGGAGTGGTAGAGTCTGTGGCAAAATGCTAAAGACTTGCTTGTGTCTAAAATGGAGTTATCATCCATTAACCTCAACCAATTACTGCCAAGTAGGGATGAAGGCCCACTATTATTGGGTCTTAAAAAAAAAAAAGAGTGAAACTTGGATATTTCATGTAAAATCTTCTGATTTATAAATGTTGATATTAATTTAAGAAAATTTAAACACAAGCCAAACAAACCTGCATTTGTTCCTCAAACTGCTAATTCATGATACATAATCTCTAGGAAGCTTCCAGGCCTGATCTGTTCCAATTCTGCAGCCCAGAACTACTGGTCTAGAATGTGTACTCAGGAAGTCCTTGTTGAATACATGAATGAATTGATGGGGTGGGTCCACTGGCTATCACCTAAATTAAAGATCTGTGAAAAAACAATGTCATAATAATGTTTGGAAGCTGAATTTGTGTTTGAGAGTTAGCTTTAACCAAGTGTGGAATTGTTTTGTTATGTCATCTTCAAGTGTGTTTACATCTTTCCCTTTTTGCCTCCCTCCTTCCACTGGACATGGAAGCCCAGAGGTAAAGATACACACTGTACAAGGCCAAAGCCTAAGAATGTCAAGGAGTTAGAAAGCTGAGTTTACTAAGGCCTGTCAAGTAGTGATTGGGAGTAATTAATAATTAGTGAGGTACTTCATTATCCTTGGGTATCTATTTTTCTTAAATCTTATTTAAATTGTGCACAATTAGGAATATATACCATGATTAGTAATTGATAAGTGCTAATGCTTGATTATAATATGGAGTGTTTTATAATAGCATAATCAAGTGAAAAGTTTTCTTGTTTTTGTCTTTCAATTAATATGTCTAAAGCAGCTGTCTTATTTGCCCTCAAGGCCATGGTTAAGGCGAGCTTATGTAAATGTGGGCCAGGGAGCCATATGGGCTATATATTCCATAAAAGAATTTATAGCCCATAGATGGTAGCCTAGCAATTCCATATGGGCCTTCTTCCACACCACCTGCGTAGATCACTCCACCTGCCTGAATGACACCATCTACCTGAATGGAACTACGAAGCCCCCTGAACTTCACTGTGGCCAGGATAACAGCTATCTTGTGTTAGGCAGTAGACTGGGCACTTTCTATTCACTGTTTCTAATCTTCATAACACACCTTATCTGCAAGTATTTTCAGATAAAATTTTCAGATATAAACTCCAAGGTCCAATAATATCAAATAGATTGTCCAAGGTCAATAATAAATGATGGAACTGAGATTTTCACCTGGGCCCCTCAGACTGCAGAGTCCACCCTCTTTCCACACCAGCATGCTTCCTGGAGAGCTGGATGCATCCACCCATCCTTACATAGAACAAAGTTATGAAGTACCCAGAATTCTCTAGGAAAGCACCGGTAGGGTTGAGAGGATATCCTAGGTGTCAGAGCCCTACATTTAATACCAGACTATTCCAGGATAGCAAATACCTGGGACCTATACCACTACTCTTTTACCCAGAGTCCACGGCATATATAACTAATCTATTTCAGTGCTATTTCTTGTACTTTTGGCAGCCACAAACAATCAATCAGAGCTGACACCTGTGAGGAAACATATTTGCCATCCTTGGCCAGGGTCTTAGCGTAAGTTAAAGAATTTTCAAAACTGAGGATGTAGAAATTCTCCAGTGTCTGGTGGCAAGCAGAGATAGATGAAAATCACTATCTTTTGAACCAAGAGAGCTTTAAACATATGATAGGAGAAGGGGAAGAAGGAAAAGGAAAGGATGATGTTTGGCTCTGTATTTTAAACACCAGCCCAGACAGGCCGGGGGCAGGGCTGGCCTGCATGGCTCGTGTGTGACCTCATGAGTATGTGTTGGGGCTCTGGGGTCCTGGGGTGAACAAGGAGCCAAGGAGCTGGATACATTTCAGCTGAGAATAGTGAAAACACTTTGGATCTTATAGTTGGCTTTGCTTTCTAAAAAGAGTTTGTTTTTCCTGGCATTTATTTATTGTTAAAACAGCTCTTTAAGAACATTAAAGGACATTTTGTGAAGGAAAAGGATCATCTCTAATCCCCCAGCCCCCTGCTCTCACACAACTGTTTCCATTTCTCTTTTCCCCTCTGATCCTGGTCCACATGCATACCTAAGTTTGCAGAATTAAAATTAGCATGCATGTATGCAGCCTTCAAAATGTCAGTTTTTAAATGGCTGTGCAATATACTGTGATTTACTTATTTGTTGGTTACTAGATCTGGAAGTTTCCATGTTTTTTATATATTATGTGACAAAGAATATCTGTGCATTTAGCACTTTCGATAGATTATTTTCTTAGGCTAAAGAAGGAGGACTATTGAGTCAACATAAAACCTTTGATGAACAGTTATAACTTTTTGCGCTTGCTTTTGACCTTGCATGAATAAACTATTGAGAGTTTCAGAGCACTGCACTTTAGCTGCGAGGTTAAGAAGCAGAGAAGAGGCCTCACTGGAACTAGCACTTGTTTCAGGCTGCTTATCCAAAGCTCCTTCACACCTATAAGCCTGGGGTGCAGAGAGTAGGGTAGGGGTGGGAGTGGGGAGCTGCACATGGGAGGTGGTGAACTGTGGAGCCCACAGGAAATGGGGACGATGACATCAAGAGTCCACGGAGCTTCTGCCAGTGATCCCTCCTCATGGAATGTCCCTTCCCAACTGGAGGCCCTGTCTGACTTTTTAATTAAGAGAAGATGCTGTTCAGAGGGGGTGGGGCACCCCAGGGTGACCAGGCTATGTTATCAGGTGCTGATTCACATGAAGGAGCTTATAGCAGAGAAGGCTCTCCCTACTGCAGTTCTGCAGAACCCCTACACCCTACCCCCCTGCAGCTGGACAGCCCGAGGCAGTGCAGGGGGTGCCGGAGCTCTCTACAGAGGAAAAGCCTGGGTGGTCTCCAAAGCTCTGGTCCCTTTCTGCCCAGAGCACCAGGAAAGCACAATAAACATAGGCCTAGCAGCCCCTGCCTCAGCCCCAGCCCAGCTCCAGCCCCAGCCCAGCTCCAGCCCCTGCCCCTGGCCCAGCTCC